>JAPVLO010000447.1:0-600000 GCA_027257055.1 Cephalopachus bancanus | reverse complement strand
GAACCAAAAAAACCCCAGAATATATTTATTAAAAATTGTGTATTTATTCTTAAATGTAAACTTCGGTCACCTTCAAAGTACTCTTTGTTTGATACAATACACCTGTCGAGATGATTTTCCCTGCCCAAACAGTTTCTGAACTCATCAGTTTTTTTTTTTTTTGAGTCAGTCTCACTCTGTCACCCAGGCTGGATTGCAGTGGCATGCTCACGGCCTTCCCAGTGTCAACCTGCTGGGCTAAGGTGATCCTTCCGGCTCAGCCTTCCAAGTAGCCAGAACTACAGACACACGCTACCATGTCCACCTAATTTTAAAAAATATATATATTGAAGAGACGAGGTCTCACCAAGTTGCCCAGATTGGTCTTAAACCCCTGGGCTCAGGCAATCCTCTCACCTCAGCCTCCCAAAGTGCTGGGATTACAGGCTTGAGCCACCATGCCCTGCCTGAACTCGTCAAGTTTGATGCCTTTCTTGTTTCACACTGCCCTTTTTGTTTCACCTCTTCCCCATTTTGTTTCATCTCTTCCACATTTTGTTTCACCTCTTTCACGTTGGCAAAACATTTCCCTTTGAGGACTATTTTCATCCAGGGAGACAAAAAGAAAAGTCACTTGGGGTGAGATAGTATGCATAGGGAGAGTGGGGCATGGGAGTCATGCTGTTTTTGGTTAAAAACTGCTGAACACTCAGCACAGTGTGGGCAGGTGCCCTCGTATATCATCCATCATGAAATGGGCAAATATGTTGAAAGAATCTCCAAAAAAAATTAATGGAAGCTGAATGTTGCCACTCACAACAACGCAAGCTGGTACATTGGTGCCAGTGGGTTCCTAGAGCACTTACCTAGCAGGGTAAGCCTGTACTACAAAGGACCCATCCTCCAAAAGATAATTCCAGTTTTTGGGGGTCCCCCCTCATGTGAAACCTCAGTTCCTCTACATCCTTGCCAACCCTTGACATTGTCCATCTTTCAAATTTTAGGAATTCTAAAAGAAGTGATTAATTTTCAATTATTTAATGACCAGTGATTCTGAGCATTAATTTTCAATTATTTAATGACCAGTGATTCTGAGCATCTTGACATATGTTTATTGGCTATCTGTGTATCTTCTTCTTCTTTTTTTTTTCAAACTATTCAACTTATCTTCTTTTGCGTGTGTGTGTATTTTCTTTGGTGAAGTATCAGATAAAATCTTTTGCCCTTTTAAAAACTGAGTTGTTTAGGCCAGATGTGATGGCTCACTCCTGTAATCCCAGCACTTTGGAGGCAAAGGCAAGAGAATTGCCTGAGCCAAGGGGTTCAAGACCAGCCTAGGCAACTTAATGAGACTCTGTCTTTATAAAATAAAAAATTTAACTGTGTGTGGTGGCGTGTGCCTGTGATTCTAGCTACTTGGAAGGCTGAGGCGGAAGGATCCCCTGAGGCCAGCAGGTCCAGGCTGCAGTAGCCATGAGAGTGCCACTGCACCCCTGCCTGACTGACAGAATGAGACTGACTCAAAAAAAAAAAAAAAGGTTGTTTGTTTCCTTATTGATCTCTGAGGGCTCCTTTCATAGTCTGGATACAAGTCCTATAAATGATTTATGATTTGCAAATATTTTCTCTCAGTCTGTGTCTTGTCTGTTTCTTTGAGAGTGTCTTTCAAAGGACAGATATTTTTAATTCGATGAAGACCAATATATCAATTTGTTCTCTTACGTATTGTTTGGTATTGTCATATCTAAGAAATCTTTGCTTAGCCCAAGATAAGAGTTTCTCCTGTATTTTCTTCTTGAAGTTGTATAGTTTTAGGTTCCATATGTATAGCTATAGTCCATTTTGTGTTAATTATAGTAGTGTGAGACCTGGATTAAATTTCATGTTTTACTTACAAAGATCCATTTATCCCTGTATCATTTGTTGAAAAAGTTCTCCTGGCTCTACTGCATTGTCTTTGCTTCTTTGTCAAAAATCAGTTATCCATGTGAGTCTATTTCTAAACTCTCTCTTCCATTAATCTATGTGTCTATTTTTAAAACAGTCTGAGGGGAGACCCAGGAAAACTGGAATTAGCTTTTGGAGGGCCAGCCCCTTGTAGTACAGGCTTCCTCTCCTAGGGAAGTGTTCTAGGAACCTATTGTCATTAATGTACCAGCTAGATTTGTTGTGAGGTTGCATTCAGCTTCAGTGAATTTTTTTGGAGATTCTTTAAGCCCATTTGCCCATTTCATGATGAGCGATTTATGAGTGCACCTGCCCCCACCATGCTGAGTGTTCAACAGTTTTTTACCAAAAACGGCATGACCCCTGTGCCCCACCCTCCCTGTTCACTCTATCTCACCCCCAAGTCCTCAAAGGGAAACATTTTACCGATGTGGAAGAGGTGAAACAAAAAACAGCAGAAGCACTAAAAGGCATAAAATGGGCAAATTCAAAAACTGTTTTGAGCAATGGAAAAAGCGTCTCAGTACATGTACAGCACCAAACGGAGAGTACTTTGAAGGTGACTGAAGTTTAAACATGGAAGAATAAATACCCAATTGTCTATAAATTCCAGGGTTTTTTGGGTCCCCCCCCACCTTGTATTACGCTGTTTTGAAATCAGGCCCTCCAATTTTCCTCCTTCTTTTCCGAAGATATTTTGGCTATTTGATGTCCTTTACCTTCCCATATGAATTTTAGAATTGGTTTGTCGATTTCTACAAAAATGCCTGTTTTGATTTTGATTGGAATTGATGTGTATACATAGATCACTTTGAGGATGAGCATCTTAATAATACTGAATCTTCTAACCCATGAACAAGGTATCTCTCTCAATTAATTTAGGTGTTTTTTAAAACTCATCTTGGCAATATATTTTAGCTTTCCATATCACAGCCTTTTTTCATATTCCTAAATGTTTCATATTTGTGATGCCATTATAAGTGGTATTTTAAATTTTTTCATTTCTGATTGTTTATATCTGGTATACATAAATAAAATTGATTTTTGTATAATTGATCTTGTTTCCTACAACCTTGATAAACTTACTTATTATGGTAGCTTTGTGTGTGTAGATTCCATTGAATTTTCTATATGGACAAGCCTGTCATTTGCAAATAAAAATAGTGATTTTTTTTTAAAGTCATACCTGCATGTCTTTTATGTCACTTTCTTGCCTAGCTACTGGCTAGAACTTCCAGTGTTGAGTAGAAGTGGTGAGAGTGGGCATCCTTGTCTTATTCCTGATCTCAGAGAGAAAGTTGCTGTCTTTCGCTGTTGAGTATGAGGTTAGCTTCGGGGCTTTGCAGATGCCGTTATTAGGTTGAGGAATTTCCCTTCTATTCTTGGTTTGCTGAGAATTTTTAAAATTAAGAATGGATGTTGGACTTTGTTGAATGTTTTTTCTGTGTCTTTTGAGATGATTATATGGTTTTTCTCTTTTAGTCAATACGATAAATTATATTGATTGCTTTTTCAATGTTAAACTAACTCTGCTTCCTAGGATTAGCCCCATTTGGCCATGATGCATTTTTAAAAGTATACTGTTGAACGAGTGCTAGAATTTTTGCGTCTGTGTTCATTAGGGATATTGGTCTGCACTTATTGTATTATCTTTGTCTGGTTTTGGTGTCGGGGCCCCATAAAATAAGATAGGAAGTATTTCTTTCTCTCCAATCTTTTTACAAGAATTTGTGTAGAATTGACATTACTTCTTTCAAATGTTTGATGGAATCACCAGTGAAGTCATCCAGGCCATGGGTTTTCTTTGTGGGAAAGCTTTTATCTACAAATTTAACTTCTGTAATAAATATAGAACTGTTAAGGTTATTTATACTTTTCTGCATGAGCTTTGTTAGTTTGTATCTTTCAAGGAATTTATCCAACCCACTTAAGTTGTCAAATTTATTGACATAAGTTGTTTATAATGTTTATTTTTTACCACTTTTTAAAAAACAATAGCTTTATGGAGAGATAATTTGCATACCATGCAGTTAGTTCACCTACTCAGATGTACAAATCAATGGTTCTTAATACCGTTGTACACAGAATTGTACAACTATCATCACATCAACTTTAGAACGTTTTTACTACCCCTAAAAGCAACCTTGTGCCTATTAGCCACTTCCCTTTGGCTCCTCCCCTCCCCAGCCCTGGACAACCACTACAGTGATCTACTTTGTCTCTATAGATTTGCCCAATCTGGACATTTCATATAAATGGACTCATTCAGTATATGGGCTTTTGTGGCTGGTGTGTGTGTGTGTGTGTGTGTGTGTGTGTGTGTGTGTGTGTGTAGTATAATGTTTCAAGGTTCATACAAGGAGTAGCTTATAACCTTCATTTTTTTTTTTAATTGCCCAGTGGTATTCCATTATGTGAAATACCCAACAGCTAACAACATACACTTTATCTATCCATTCATCAATTTATGGGCATTTGGAGTGTATTCATTTTTTTGTTTATTACAAATAACGCTGCTGTGAACATTGTGCACAAGGTTTTGTGTGGATGTGTTTTTCTTGGGTATGTACTAGGAGTGGAATCGCTGGTTCACATTGTATATGTTTAATATTTTGAGCAACTGCCAAGCTGATTTTCAGAGCAGCTGTACCATTTTACATTCCCACAGCAGTGGATAAGGATTCCAGTTTTTCCAGCTCCTCATCCACATTTGTTATTGTCTGCCTTTTTAATTATAGCCATCCTGGTGGGTGTGAAGAGCACATTTGGTTTTGATTTGCATTACTCTGATGGCTGAAGATGTGGAGGATCTTTTCATATGGTTTTTGACCATTTGTATGGTCCATTCAAATGCTCCATTTTTATATTGGGTTATTTGTCTTTTTTATTATTGAGTTATGTCCCAGTCCATTTGGGCCTCTATAGAAAAATATCTTAGACTGAATAATTTATAAACAGCAATAAATTATTGCTGACAGTTCTGGTATCTGGGAAGTCCAAGATCAGGGTACTAGCAGATTCCATATCTGGTGAGGGCATGGACTCTGCTCCAAAGATGGTACCTTCTTGTTATGTCCCACATGGTGAAAGGGAAAACAGGTTCCCTCAAGCCTTTTGTATAAAATGCTAATTTCATTCATGAGGAAGGAGCCCTCGTGATCTAATGGCCTCCCAAAGGCCCTACCTCTTGATACTGTCACCTTGGAGGTTAGCTTTCAACGTATGAGTTTTGAGAGGCACACAAACATTTAGTCCATAGTTAGTCGTATATTTTGGACACATGTCCCTTGTGTCCAAATGATTTTCAAATACTTATTCCGTGGATTATCTCTTCACTATTTCTTAATAGTGTCTTTGGGGGGGGTCAGAGTCTCACTCTGTCACCAAGCTGGAGTGCAGTGGCATGATCTCGGCTACTGCAACCTCAACCTGCTGGGCTCAGGTGACCCTTCCACCTCAGCTTTCCAGGTCTCTGGAACTACACGTGTGCACCATCATGCCCTGCTACTTTTTAAAAAAAATTTTATTGTAGAGCCGAGGTCTCACCATGTTGCCTAGGTGATCTCGAATTCCTAGGCTCGGGCAATCCTCTTGCCTCAGCCTCCCAATGTGCTGGGATTACAGGTGTGAGCCACCGCACCCGACCAATAGTGTCTTTCATAGCATGCAAGTTTTTTACTTTTTGAGTTGGAATCTCACTCTGTCACCCAGACTGGAGTGCAGTGGCCGCTCCCGGGCACTGCAACCTCGACCTGCTGGGCTCCGGCGATCCTTCCGCCTCAGCCTTCCAAGTAGCTGGAACTACAGGCATACTAGTTTTTGATTTATTGTAGAGATGAGGTCTCACCAAGTTGCCCGCGGGCTCAGGTGATTCACTCACTTCAGCCTCCCAAAGTGCGGGATTACAGGCTGAGCCACCGAGCCCAGCTAGCATACAAGTTTTAAACGTTTTTGGAGTCCAATTTATCTATTTTTTTCTTTTGGTGTATATTCTTTGGGTGTCCTATCTGAGAGACAGTTGCCTAATTTGAGATCATGAATATTTATGCCTATGTTTCCTTCTGAGAGCTTTATAGTTTTAGCTCTTACATTTAGGTCTTTGATCCATTTTAAGTTAATTTTTTATACATAATGTGAGGTCAGGGTCCAATTAAATTATTTTGCATGTGAATAATAAGTTGAACCAGAACCTTTTATTGCAAATACTGTTCTTTTCCCATTGAGTGGTCTTGGTATCTTTTTTGAAAATCAGTTGACCTTAAATGTGAGGTTTGTTGCTGCTTTTTTTCCCTAGACTCTCATTTCTGTTCCACTGATCTATCCTTATGACAGTGCCACGCTGACTTGATTATTGTAGCTTTGTAGTAAGTTTCAAACCTTATTATCTTTTTAAGATCTGTAGTGATGTGATCTCTTTCATTTTTTTATATTTGTAATATATGTTTAATCTCACTCTTGCTCTCTCCCAATCCTCCCTCCTTTCTCATTTTTATGTTTTTCAGCTTAGCCAGATATTTATCTATTTTATGGGTTTTTCAGAGAACCAGCTTTTGATGTCACTGATTTTTCTCTATTGTTTGTTTTCTCTTTTATTGATTTCTGTTTTGATATTTGTTGTTTCCTTTCTCCTACTTAGTCCAGGGTTAATTTGTTATTCTTTTCATAGGTTTGTTTTTTTTAAGGTAAAAGCTGAGGTCATTAATTTTAAAACTTTGGTCTTCATTAATACAGGCACTTTGTGCATAAGTTTTCCTCTGAGTACTGATTTAGCAGCATCCCACACATTTGATATACTTTGTTTTTATTTTTATTCAGTTCAGAGGACTTCCTAATTTCCCTTTTCATTTCCTCTTTGATCCATGGGTTATTTAGAAGTACATTAATTGGTTTACAAATATTTGAAGATTTTCCAGGGACCTTTCTGTTAATTGTTTTTAATTTAATTCCATTGTGATCATTCAATATACTTTGCATGACTTGACTCTTTTAAAATGTTTGAGACTTGTTTAATGGTCCAGAATATGGACATCTTGATAAATGTTCCATGAAATGAACATGTATTCTGTTGTTAGTGGATGGAATGTTCTATACATGTCAGTTTAATCGGGTTGCTTAATAATATTGTTCAAATCTTCTGTATCCTTACTTATTTTCTGTTCACTTGTTCTATCAATTATTGAGAGATGGATATAGAAATCTCTAACTATAAGTGGGAATTTGCCTATTTCTTCTTGCATTCCTATCACTTTTTGCTTTATATATTTTGAGACTTTGTCATTCCGTACATAAATATTTAGAATCATTATACCTCTTGATGAATTGACCTGTTTCTCTCTATGAAATTACTTTCTTTGCCCTCTAAAAGATACTTTTTCTGATGTTAATGTAGCCCTTCAGTTTTCTTTTGATTAGTGTTAGCATGATCTATATTTTTTATCCTTTTATTTTTTAACCTGTTTGTTTTTATATTTGAAACACATTTCTTGTAGGTAGCATATAGTTGGGTTTTTTAAAAAAATCCAGTCCCAGCTGGGCTCGGTGGCTCAGCCTGTAATCCCATGCTTTGGGAGGCTGAGGTGAGTAGATTGCCTGAGCCCGCTGGTTCAAGACCCAGCCTGGGCAACTTGGTGAGACCTCATCTTTACAATAAATAAAAAAAAAAATAGCCGGGCATGGTAGCGCGCACCTGTAGTTCCAGCTACTTGGAAGGCTGAGGCAGAAGGGTCGCCGGAGTCCAGCAGGTCGAGGCTGCAGTGGCCGGGAGCATGCCACTGAACTCCAGTTTGGGCGACAGAGTGAGACTCCAACTCAAAAAAAAAAAAAAATCCAGTCTGAAAATCTCTGCCTTTTAAATGCCTCCGTTGGGGCATTTAGGCCCCTTGCTTGAATGTGATTACTGATATAGCTAGGTTTAAGTCTTTTATCTTGTTGTTTGTTTTCTATTTGCCCTATCTATTCTTTGTTTCTCTTTTCCCCTTTTTCTTCCTTCTTTAGAATTAATTAAATGTCTTCTAGTTCCATTTTATCTCTTTTGTTGATTATAACTCTGTTTTGTTGTGGTTGGTGTATGGTTTATAGTATATATCTTTAACTTATCACAGTCTACTTTCAAGTGTATTATATCACTAATGTCTAGTATAAAAATATTAGAATAGTACACTTTCATTTGTCTCCTGATCTTGTGCTATTATTATCATTATGCATTTTATGTTTATGTTATAATCACAACACTACATTGTTATTATTTTTGACAAAATGAGCATTATCTTTTAAAGAGGTTTAAGTAATAAGAAAAGTCATCATATGCATTTACCCTCGTAGCTGCCATTTTCAGTGCTCTTTGTTTTTGTTTCTGTTTTTTTCTTTTTAGAACCATGTTTCTCTCTGGTATTAATTTTCTTTCAACCTGAAGGAGTTTAACATTTCTTGTGGTGTGGGTCTGCTGGTAATAAGTTTTTTCAGGTTTCTATGTCTGAAAAAGTCTTTATTTACCTTCATTTTTTAAAAGTTATTTTCACTGGGCATAGAATTCTAAGTTGACAGATTTTTTTTCTTCCATTGCTTTAAGTTTGTTCCACTGTCTTCTCATTCTCATTGTTTTTGACAAGAAAATATGCTGTGATTTGTATTATATTTACCAGCATGCAACATGTCAGTTTTTTTCCTGGTCACTTTTAAGATTTATTTTTTACCTGTAGTTTTGAATAATTTGGTTATGACTTGGTTTTCTTCATAATTCTTGTCCTTGGGTTCATTAAGTTTCTCACATTTGAAGGCTTATAATTTATCATTTTGTAGCTCAGGGACAGAGAGGAAGTGTCAGAGCCACTCCTAACTCAGTTTCTCCATCTATCAGGTGTGCCAAGGGATACCTGTATCCCAGGACATTCTGTTGTTCCAGGTAAGACTTATGTCAGGTCACAGTATGCAGTGGCAGAGTGGTCAGGTGTCAGGTGGCTGGACATGCCCCTTGATTTGATCACTCAGCTTCTCCTTAGGTACCTCCTATGCCGAGACATGGGGCAGCAGGGCTTCCAGGTGGGGGGACATCAGGCCCTGACAAGCTGAACCCCAGATTCACACAGAAGCTAAAAATACACAATGAAGTTAAATAAATGCCATTGGAAACAGCAATGGTACATCTTATTTGTATGTACAACCTGGAAGGTTTTTACAAAAGGCTAGCATAGGCAAGAATGAGGGGAAATAGACCCTCTTAGACCCTGTTGGCAGTAGTGTAAATGGAACCCGCCACCCCATTACTGAGGGCAGGTTAGCACAGAATCATCATGAAGTTTGGTATCTTATATATGCTTGACCTGTTAATTCTAGATCCAGGACGTTATAAGAAAACATTTCAGATTATTGGAGCCAAACAGTCACAAGTTTGAACCTGGCTGTACCACTGACCAAGCTATGTGACCTAGAACTCATTACTTTACCTCCCTGAACTTTCATTTGATGATCTGTAAAGTAGGGATTTTAATATTTTTGTTCTCTGGTCGTAGTGAGGTTAAATGAGACAGCGTGTGCAAGACATTCAGCACAGGTCTGAACACAGAGCAGATCTTGCACTCCTGGGATGTCTTGATGACATGGAAGGAGAAACTGAGTCAGAAGTAGCTTCCACCAAGCTTTGGCCCTGACATTTTCTCTCTATCCCTGATGATACATAGAAAATAAAAAAGCAAGAAGAACTTGCACCATAATATCAGAAATGGTCATCTCTGGGAGAATAATGTTTTTTTTTTCCTAATGCCTTCCTGTTTTCTTCTAGCTTTCTGCAGTGAACATATACTGCCTTTTGTACAGTGAAAATGTATTTTTTTAAGTGATAATAATTAAAACACAGTGTATCACATTCTTCCAGCGCTTACCTTTGAAGAGGATGAGAAGCCTGAGGGACCAGGCCAGAGGAAGTCTTTCTGTGGGGGTTCTAACCATAGTGGTGGGGGTGGAAGGACTGGAGAAGGGCTGGGTGATGGGCCCCCACTCCAAGGCCAGAGTCTGGGATGGAGCCCAACTGGAGACTACGGAGGATATGGCTTCTAGAGCTGCACCTATTTACTCACTTTGTGACCTCAGCTAAGTGCCTTCCTTCTCTGTGCCTTGGTTTCCTCATCTGTAAAAGGGGCATATAACATGACCTACCTCCTAGGATTGTAGAGGCTTCAGTGATTTTCTAGTTTTCATTACAGTGCTCAGTGGATAGTAAATGTTCCCTATTGTTACTGTTATTACCATCTGTTGTTATTATTGCTGTTATGATTATTGCCATCATCCATCATTGCCTTGATTCTAATCCAGGTGGTGAGAAGGAGCTGGAGGGACCAGAGCTGGGCCCCATCTCCTTCACAAAATGGGGCCTGTGAGAGAGACAACTCAGCCCAGCTGGGGCCCAAGGCAGGCCCCCCCATCTCTCAGGGCCCTGGGTTCCCCCTCTTGCCAGTAAGAATGATCATTTCCACCCCCTCTCGCCAGTGAGGATGGTCATTTCCAGAAGTAAATCGTCTCCTCTCTGGTGTCCACACACCAAAGGCACCTGTTAAGTGTTTGTTCCCAGCCCTTTGTGGATGACCTGTGCCAGGAGCAAGGAGGCCAGGTGGGAAGGCCAGTTGGGGTCAAATGTCCCAGCTACCTGGAGGCCCCTCCCCTGCAGCCCCAGCTGCCCTTCCTCCAGCTCCCTGAAGGCCTGGAAAGGAGCAGGACCAACACAAGAGCATTAATCCGCCTCATTAACTCACTCTGCTCTGGAGTTGTAGCAATTAGACCTGCAGTCTGGGCAGCATTAGAGCCAGGCAGGGGTCACCCAGGCTGTTGGCCCCCTGCCTGCCCAGCCTTAACCAGGACTCACACTGTCTCTGGCGAGAGGGGCCAGTGAAGGGGCTTTCCTTAGCAGCAGAGTGTCCTATCGCTAAAGACAGATGCAGAAATGGAGGCCTTGGCTTCTGTTTATACTTTCAAGCACTTAACAGGTGCTCATCGAGCACCTACTATATACTACGAAGACAGATGTGGTTCCTGCCTTCACAGAGCTCTAAAAGAATAAATGAGGAAATAATAAAAATTAACTAACTGCTGCCACAGTCAAAGCTGTGATGGAGAGCAGAGGGGGAGGCTGTGGCCATGGTCAGGAAGGGCTTCTGGGAGGCGACATTTGACCTGAGGCCTGAAGACTTATAAAGGAGCTGGTCTTTTGAAGATCTGGGGTGCGGGGGAGGCTCCAAGCCAGGAACAATCGGGTAGGCCTGTGCTGGGCTGTGTTGCGATGTGGCTGGGAACGAGTGGGGAGCAGGTAGGGAAACGCAAGGTCGGAGAAACGAGGGGGTGCTGTGTGGCCAAGGAAGCACCTGGCTTTCCCTGAGTCAAACTAGAGACCCTGGAAAACTTGGAGCTGAAAGGCAGTGTGGACAGATTCCCAGTCACGAGGCTCATCTGAGGAAGGGGCGCCCAGGAGGAAGCAGGACCTCTCCCCCAGGCGGGACGGAGGATGAGGCATGGGTGGGGGCTGGGCAGACACTGAGCTCTGCTCCTGCCGCTGAGTCCTTCCCCACCTTGAGCCTCATCTTCGTCACCTCTCACGCAGGCCTGCAGCCTCTCCCCACCCTGCCGGTGCCCTGCCCACTCCCCACGCCCCACTCCCGCCTCTCATCCGCCCACTCCCAGGCTCTGCTGCTTGACCTCATGGTGAGCCTCGGACTGAAACGTGCTCTTCGTATCATTTGTGCCATGTCAGATACCTCACTTGGCTTCATCCTCCGTCCCTGGCCGTCCCAGGAGGGGGTGTCCCCATTTAGCAGGTGAGAAAGGAGAGGCTGAGTAGCTAGCAACTCAGCTACTGCCCAGGGTCAGGGCTGGGCCGACGGGGTCTCCATTCTCTTGGGCACATCATCTCCCTCTCATCCCGCACCAGTCAAGACACTCCCTGCTGTGTCCTGAGGTGAGGCAGCTTGTGAGCATCTCAAGGAATGCTCCTGCCACCACTACCACGTATATTCGCAGGGCTTCAGACAGGAAGTGCCAGATAGGAGACCCTCTCTTTCCTTCTGAGAGCAAGTTCTCACTCCCTCAGATGCAGGATGTCAGCTGGCTAGAAAGAGATGTATTATTAATATTTCTTCTTCTTCTTCTTCTTGCTAGAAAGAGATGTATTATTAATATTTCTTCTTCTTCCTCCTCCTCCTCCTCCTCCTCTCCTCCTTCTCTTCCTCCTTCTTCTCTCTCTCTCTCTCTCTCTCTCTCTCTCTCTCTCTCTCTGGCTGTTTTAGTAACTGGTGAAGAGAGATGCTACCTCCAGCTCTAACACTGAGCATTTGTCCCACCTGATTGGTTCAAGAAGGTGTGGGGGCTTCAGAGACCCTGGCAGCAAACTCCCAGCTCATCTGGGTCCCTCCCTGGGGTCACAGAGGGCACAGGCCTGCCAGGATTACCAGGGGCAGGTGGCTTAAATGCACAGAGACGCAGCTCTTCTCCCCACACTGAGGTGTGCTTGGAATGTTTCATACTAAGAAGTTAATAAAGGGGGTTCTGAAAACAAAATCTACTTTGCCAGCTGGTGTTCTTTGGATGAGGCCACCCCCTCCTGGGTGTGCCATTCAAGGCCCTTCACAGTTGGTGTCTCTTTGCTTCACGAGGCGCCCTGCCTCTGCCCCTCATGCCTTGTGGCTCCTGTGCATCCTTCAGAGCTTGGTTCTTTTGTGTGTGTGTGTGTGTTGTAGTCTCACTCTGTTGCCCAGGCTGGAGAGCAGTGGCACACTCACAGCCACCCCAGTGTCAACCTCTTGGGCTCCAGCGATCCTTCTGCCTCAGCCTTCCACATAGCCGAAACTACAGGGATGCGCTACCACACCCAGCTGATTTTTTTTTTATTTATTGTGGAAAAGAGGTTTCACCATGTTGCCCATGCTGGTCTCAAACCCACAGGCTCAGGCAGTCTCTGGCCTCGGCCTCCCAATGTGCGAGGATTACAGGCTTGAGCCACCTCACCCAGTCAGGACTTAGTTCTAGTGTCACCTTCTCTCAGAAGCCTTCCCTGACTCCCGAGGTGACCACACCTGAGCTGTGCGGCACTCTTTACCCAGGTGGCTTTGATCCTTGTGGCAGTCCCATATGGCAGGGTTGTCCCTGTGTTCAGGAGGAAAGAGGCTCACCCAAGGTCACACAGCACGTGAGTGGTGGGATGAGGATTCGAGTGCATGTGTGGCCATGTGACCCCACCCAGGCCACTCAGCTCCTCTGCCCTGCCCAGCACACTCTGTATCACAGAGTCCTGGCAGGGTCTACCTGCTGGCCAGAAAGCCCCCATGATGGTCCCTGGGGGTCTGGGTCCTGGGTACCCAGCTCAGGGCTGGCACTGAAGAAGCACTGACAGGGATCCCCAGGTGAGTGAAAACCTGGATCTGGAATCCTGAGACCATCTTCCCCAGTCCCTGCCATGACTGAACTGGGCAGAGGCGTGGGACTCTCAGGGACCTGCCTTGGAGGGTGCTAAGAGCAGGAAATCCTGTGGGGCGGACTGGAAAGCCCCTGCTCCGGCCCGTCTACCCACGGTGGTGACCAGGTGTCTGGGGAGTGGCAACTGTGGCAGCGTGTTTGCTGGGGACACAGCCATGCACAAGCCAGACCCGGGCTTGGCTCCCTAGGGCTCTCATATGGGAGTGGAGGGTAGACAGACAAGAAGTAGACAAAAAGCTACAATGTGGAAAAAAGGCACGGGGGAGTTGGTCGCAAGGCTTTTGAGGGGGCATCAGAGGCTGTTCAGGAGGTGTTATTGGAGCTGAGTTCTACCGGCTGGGAGGGAGCCAGCAGGGAGGTGTCTGACCAGCAGACTGTGCAAAGGCCCTGAGATGGGAAGAGCTGGGCTCATTCAGGGAACAAATGAGAGGGGCTGTGGCCCTGGGGGGCCAGAGGAAGGGGAACCTCCTGAGCGGGGGGCGGGGGAAGCCCCTGATAGTCTAAGGCAGGGAGCAGCGGTTGGATTTGCAATTTGGAAAGTCCCCTGGGGGTGCAGTTGGGAGCGCAGTTTTCAGGGGTCCAGGTGGATGTGGAGACCCCATGTGGAGGCTGGTTCTGTTTCCAGGGGAGATGAAGGTGATCTGACTCAGGGCAGGACTGAGGATGTGGCGGCGAGGGGCTAGTGTGATATCAGTGGCCTTTTGCTGGGCTGGGTGGAGGAGAGGAGATCGTGAGTGAGCCTGGAGGTGGAAGGGGGCTGCTGGTTGCTGAGATGGGGTGGGGGCTGGAGACAGGCAGCCAGAGCCTTCTGCATGGGGGTGCCCCTGCCTGTGTCTGGGACTGACGTGTGTACTGGAGGTGAAAATCATGCCTCCCGCCTGAGCCCAGTTGCCCCCTGGGGGTGGCAGAACACCAGGTGCCCATTTTAATTCTCCGCCAGTCCTACTGCTTTATTGTTCCTATTTGGAATTTTATTATTATTGCTGCTAATGGTTTGAAAAGGCCTTTTAATTAAAGCTGCAGGTTGGAGCTGCACTGGAGCCCCTGGATGGGAGGGAGGGAGCCTCCCAGGCACTCACCATCCCCCTTGCCGAGCTGGAGGCTTCTGAGATGGGGGCTGTGGCCCCTTCCTAGGGAGATGAGGGTATCTTGCCATCGAGACCACGGCAGCCGCCACTGTCGGGCTTCAGTCCTCCCTTGTGATGCAGCTGGAAAATTTTCTTTTCTTTTTTTCTTTTTTTGAGTTGGAGTCTCACTCTGTCGCCCAGACTGGAGTGCAGTGGCCGCTCCTGGCCACCGCAGCCTCGACCTCCTGGGCTCTGGCGATCCTTCCGCCTCAGCCTTCCAAGTAACCGGAATTACAGGCATGCGCTACCACGCCCGGTTGATTTTTGGATTTATTGTAGAGATGAGGTCTCACTGCCCAGGCGGGTCTCGAACCCGCAGGCTCAGGCAATCCACTCACCTCAGCCTCCCAAAGGCGCGGGATTACAGGCTGAGCCACCGAGCCTGACTCGGAAAAATTTCAAGAATAGTTCACATGGCATTAGCTCCTGTTCAGAATCTTCCCACAGCCTTCCCCCCACCCCCACCCGCATGCCCCGGCCCTCTTCTGCAGAGGCTGTGGCCTGGTGCGGCAGAGCTTGTGGGCACACCTGGGTTTGAGGCCTGTCTTTGCCACGTCCTGGCTGCAGGACCTTAGGCAAGCTGCTTTACGCCTGCAACCTCAGTCTGCTCACCTATACAATGGAAGTGCAGATTCCTGCCTCCATGGGGTTGTTAAGAGGAATATGGAGATGACCCTGGCCCAGGCTGAGCACTCCATAAAGGAAGCTGTGACCACGGAGGCTGTGGGGATCAGGGGATCTGCTGCCTTCTCTCTCCTCCTGCCTCTCCTCTCATCCCGGGAGACTTGACCCCTCTTGACCTCTGCATCTGCTGTTGCCCCGTCTGTGCTGCCTCCCTTCATCCTTACCCACCCGGCCTCCCTTCCAGACCCAGGCGTGAAGTGGCCTCCTCCAGGAAGCCATCCCAGCTCTCCTTGGAGCCTGGCTTCCCAGAGCTGCCTAAGCACTCCCCCTTAGGGGCCTATTCTTCCTGTCTTTAGTGATGGATCCACTGCAGGGGCTACAGACTCGGGAACAGGATCTGCAGGCTAGGTCACAGGGGAACGTTGGCCATGAAGGACACCCCTTGCGCAAGCCTCCTGTTTCTAAGATCTGTGCCCACCCTCTGGCAGGTCACCCTCCCCTCCAAGGGACAGTTTTCTTTTGAGAGTGTGCCAATCAGGTCCATGTTCATGTGCCACCCTCTGTGTGCTACCCTGAGCTGCAGAGCCCTTCCTCCACATACGTCCTCCATTCCAGCCTCACAGCGGCCTACAACCTCTTTCCATGCCTGTTTGACAGGGAGACAAAGGCCACAGAGCTAAGTTTCTGGCCTCCAGGGTCACCCGGTTGACAACTGTCTGCCCATCCTGTGCTCCGTCCTTAATCAGTACTGGCAGCCCTATCCATATCCTGTCTCTACCCAGGACCTTTGCACCTGCGTTCCTTCTGCCTGGGACTCTGCCCCCAACTCCTGCAGGGCTTCCTCCCTCACTTCATCCAGGCTTGTGTGCAATGTTGTCTCCTCAGAGAGCCCCATCTCACCCCCTTCCTGCTTTATTTTTCTTGTGGCGGTGATCACAGCCTAACATGTTACACATTTGTCTAATTTCCATCCCCCGGACTTCAGGTCAGCTGCCATGTGTGTTTTGTTCACGTCTTATGCCCCTAGGGTGGTGGCTGGCATCAGTGCCAGCAGGTGATAGTGGTTGACTCACCTGACTGTGGCTTTGGGGAGCCTGAGGCCAGGGGTTGGGGTCTGGCTTTCCTAGGGGAAGGGGAACTGGAGGACCCTGCCCTGCCCTGAGAGAGGCCCACCATCAACTTGTTCCCCCCCTCTTCCAGTGGCCTTTGCTCCCTCAATGTGTCCCCACCTAACTGTGGCCTGTGTCATCCAGAGCAGGCATCAGTCCAACTTCACTCCTGCCTGCTGCAGAGTCAGCCCCATTGGGACCCTGCCGGCACCCGGTCTCTGCCCTGCCCCCTCCCTGCTGTGCCCACCCCCCCCCCATCAGTAAACATGCTGGACGCTTTCGGACTTGAGAAGAAGATGCAGGGAGGGGTGTCAGGAGTGGCGAGGCCCCATGCGGGTGGGGACAAGCAAACCCATGTTGCTCACCAGAAACCAAGTCTCAGAGAGGTTCAGTGACTCACCCAAGGGACGAAGCCTGAATTCCACTTCAGCGTGACCCGTGTACCCACTGGAGTTCAGAAATGCTTCTGCCCTCAGGGCAGAGCTAGAGCCAGCAGGGTGTTTAGGGATCACTGCCATTCACCCAAGAGTGCATTCAGAGGACGTGGTGGGGAGGGGAGTTGTATGGGCGGGGGGCCACCAGGGTAGGTGCAGGAAAGCCAGTCCAGATTTCCGATGTGGAGGACAAGCAAATGTTTCCACACAGCTGGGGAAGGAGGGGCGAGAAGGCCGGGAGGAAAAGGAGGCCTGAGCCCTCAGTGCTGCAAAGCCATGACTGGCAGGAATGAGAGGCCAGGCCACTGCATACTGCACATGCCGCAGGGTGGGTTGAGGTGTACACAGAGGTGGGGACATCAGCTGTCCCTCCTGGGGCTCCTGTCCCTGCAATCTACAGGTCACATATGTGGTCACGGAGGAAGTTATAAGACACTTCCTCTCTGAAGAGGAAGCTCCACTCCCAGGGCATTGAAGCCCGGGCGTACCCACTCCCCACGAGGGCCATGCTCAGGGCCCTTTCTGCCTCCTCCAGGCTGTTTGTTGCCAGCCACTGGGCCAGGATTCAGGGAACCATGACTCCCTTGATGGATATCAACCAGTCAGGTCCCAGGCCCTTGCCTCTCTCCCATCTCCTCTCTTCTTCACCACCTGCCAAGAGGGAGTGGGACTTTGCCCATTCTAGGATAGGGACACTGAGGCCCCAGCAGTGGGGGTGGGGGCTGGGGGAGTGGGCTGGGAAGTCTGGTGGGCCTGGGTTCCGCCCTGGCCCTGTGATGTGCATGATGTGTGGGCCAGTAGTGTGTGTCCTGAGTCTTGTGGTCCTCAGCTGCCCTAGGAGCTAGGAGGGTCAAGGGTGTGTATAACATGCTGTACACATGGAGTGTGTCCCATGTGAGAGAGCTGGGAATCACCCATGCGTGTAGGGGAGGCAGGGAGGCTCATCTGGATCTGGAGACTGGAAAAAAATCAGTCAGTTGTTTAGTAAACATTTATTGAGTGCCACCCATGTGCAAGGCCCTGGGCAGATGGGTCTCCATCCTCAGGGAGCTCCCAGTCCAGTGTGGGAGACATCAAATGATGCCCAAAATAAATAAATGCAACTGTACAATAAAGTGAAGGGGCCAAACTGGTCAGGGGTTGGGAGGGCATCCCTGGGGAAGTGTCGCTGGAGCTCAGTCCTGAAGAACAGGTGACAGCTTCCCAGGTGAAGAGGGCAACAGCATGGCAGGCACCAGGCAGGAGCGGGCAGGGCAAATGGGAAGGCCTGGGAACAGAGAGCCATGGGAACAAGAGCCAGAGGGCGCAGGCTGAGAAGGGGCGGGGACCCTGCAGCCACCGCAGGCGCTGCAGACTTAGCTCAGGAGCAGTAGGGAGCCATGGCGGGCTTCATGCAGGACGGGCTGTGATCGGCCTGTGTCTTGATGTGCTCACCCTACCCCGGTGAGGGAGGCTGGAGGGGCGGGTGTGGGGTGGGAGGCGCACACGTGGTGCCTGAGGTGAGTGGGAAGGGGTGGTCCCTGGAGAGGCAGAGATCCCTGGAAAGGCGTGATCCCTGGGCAGGCGCTGGCTGAGGAGACGGGGGCAGGACAGCCGAAACGGTGTTAAGGTGGGAATGGCGGATGAGGGAAGGAAGCCACGGAGGGCCTGAACCCGGATCTCCAGCCGGAGTGTGGATTCCGGTCGGGCGGTTGAGTGGACGGAGGGAGCGAGGGAGCGAGGCTGTGGCAGCCGCCGAGCCGGGAGGAGAGGAGCCTGGAGTAGCCAAGGGTGCGATTAGCATATTCATGACCACGGCGTCCCACATGAATATGCTAATCAGCCCTGTGGGTTTGGGTTTTGTTCTCCCCTCTGTGGCGGAGGGAGGCCTAGGTTCCCAACGCCCGCTCCTTCTGGGAACAGAGCCCCAGGCTGGAGTGGGGGCCGCGTCCCCAGCGCCAGCTCCTCCCCTCCGCTGGCGGCTGCAGTCCCTGCACACCCTCCCTTTCCTGGGCATCTCTGGCGGTTTGGGAAGTGGGGATGGCACGGAAGGGGATGTCCCCGGGACGCCCACGCCCGCGCGCACACTGAGGCAGCTTGTGGCTCTGCGGCACGTGGCGGCTTCTGGGAGCAGAGGCGCGTGCAGGTCTTCCGTGACTCACTCTCCCGTGGCGCACGGCGGCTGGGAGTGGGCGGGGAGGGGAGAAGGCGGGCCAGGGTCTCCCCCAGTTGCCAGCCCGTGTCCATGGCCCCTGGACACGCGCCCCCGCCTAGCTCAGGAGTGTCTACTGGCCTCCTCGCCTTGGTCCCTGCAGCCAAAGAAGTGGCCGCTTCAGATCAGAGGTGGTGCTGGGCCCCTCCCCCTTCCCACCGATTCTCCCCCTGCCTGAGAGTCCCCACAGGGGCGGGGCTGAGAGCCAGAAAGGGTGAGAGGCGGCTGCTGTCCAGAGAGGCCTCCTTCTGAGACCCCAGGGGTCCTCCCAGCTCCGCCTGGCCACTGGGGGCTGTCAGGAGCAAGCGAGCTTGGATGCAGGTGTTGTGATGGGGGTGGAGGGGGTGGCATAATTAGCTGTCACCGCAGTAGTGAGTCAGGCACCACTCTAGCTTTGAGTCAGCCCCAAAGGGGAATGTCCAATGTCACGTGCGCTCAAATTGGGCCAGGTCTCCCTCCCCCAGGCTCCTCCTGGGTTGTGGCTCTGAGGAGAGCTGGGACGTTCTTCCATTGCCCCACTGCAGAGAGAGGGAAAATGAGGCCTAGAGAGGTAACACCCTCCATCTGCACAGTCCTCCCTGGCTACGTGGCTTTCTCAGGTCCTTCAACCCTTGCCAAGCTGTCCCTGCCTCAGGGCCTTCGCCTGGTCGTCCTCTCCACCCAATTCTTCTTCCATCAGGATTCTCAGCTCATATCTTTCCAGTGGGGCCTTCTGTGACCCTGTCTTGGCTCCTGGCTTTCTCTGCCCCAGGCCCTTGGGGCACGTGTCACAATCTAGTTGTTTTGCCAGTTCTGTCTCTCCTCTTTGCCAGGGCCTCAGAGTCCTCATCTGTCTTATTGACTGCAGGAACCCTGGACCCTGGCCCCTAGCACAGCCTGGCATATCACAATGACAACAGCCCTGGCACTGACCCCTGTGGTGCCTCCACAGGCCTTTGACCCACAGGAGCCCTGAGAGAGGCCCAGTTCCATCATTCCCAATTGAGAGATGAGGAAATGAAGACCACAGGCCTTGATAGAAGTCACAGGTTCTGGAGGGAGGAGGGGGTCTGACCTCCCAGAGCCTATCTCAGGTGAGCGGGGAGGCTGCCACCCACTCAGGGTCTTGCTCCAGCACGTACAGTAGGTGCTTGATTGATATTGGCTGGGTGAAGGGATAGGAGGACAGGCTTCTCTCAGAGTCGCCCAGACACTGGAGAAGAGCCAGGTCTATGAGCCAGCTTCCACCTTCCACTGCTTCCTGATGCCACGGGTGCATTGTCCTCAGGACCCCGTGGGCACTATGACAACCTCCCGCCTTCCTGCAGGCTGGCAGTACAGGCTGGGCTCCCTGGGAACACCTCTTTCAATCTTCTCATTTCTTTGAGCAGATGAAGAGTGGGAATAGAGACAGGCTGTTGGATCGGGGTGTTGGGATGAAAGATTTAATTTCCCAGGAGCCCCTGGTGGCTAGAGTGGACCCCCCAGGGTCTGGGAGGGGGCTTGAACATAGGCACAGCCACCAGCTGGGGTCTTCTTGGGGTTGGACAGAGCTGGACAGCGGCTCAGCCCCCCATGTCCTCCATGCCCTCTCCCTGGACTCAGGTCTTCTGGGTGAGGGGCCAAAGGTCAGAAGCTTTAGAGCCTGGGGCCTCCACACACTTGCTTTATGACCTTGTGTTACAGCACGATCCAACATACTGGCTACTATCCCCTGTGACCAATTAAAATATGAGAGGCAGAGACCAGGAGAAAAGAGAGTGTTTAATTTCTATAACCAAGCTATAGGGAGATGGATTGGCATCATTGCCAAAAAACCCACCCAAAGCAGCACAAATCCATTTCAGCATTTATATCCAAAATTCATAGCTGTCTACCCACTCCCAAGTTTGAAGCCTTTGTGCAGTTTTAGCATGACTCAAGATTTGCATTAACAATTTTTGGTACATGACCACTGATGTGACACAAAGTCTCCCGGTCATGTTGACATTGTAGATAACATTTTGGAATTTACAATATGTTCTTTTACAGTTTTTTTAGACGAAGAGACAGACAATTGCAATATTTGGACAGAAGGGAAAACATAATTGTAACAATCTTTTATTCCCAGAGCCCTAGCCTGTAACACTCCGATGTCCTTGTATTTACAGATGGAGGGAAGGTAGGCAATGCCCACTCCAAGCTTTCAGACACATTTCTGCCAGCTTTGGTCCACTCCGAATCATTAGGTGGTCTGGCTTGCCTAGCTGTTTCTTCTTCAGCACCAGCAATGGCTACTAGATAAGAATGGTTAGTCGGGCAAAGCTGTGCTAGGAGAGGAAAAATGGGGTTGAGGGGAGGGTAAATAGGAAGAATGTCCCCTTCTGAATCTAAGTGGCTTTAGGTTTAGCCCAGCTCAGCTACAAAAGAATACACATTTTTAAGTCTTTTCTAAATGACTGTTCTAATATAAACAAAATGACCTCTTTTCAGCCTATAACACTTGTACAAGTCACTCCCCTTCTCTGTGCCTCACTCTGCTCTTTGGCAAAGTGGGATGCAGGCTAGTGCCTATCTCTTGTTTTTTTGTTTTGTTTTGGTTTTGTTTTTTGAGTCAGAGTCTCACTCTGTCGCCCAAGCTGGAGCGCAGTGGCATGCTCACAGCCACCCCAGCATCAACACGCTGGGCTCAGGCAATCCTTCCACTTCAACCTTCCAAGCAGCTGGAGCTTCAGGTGCGTGCCACCACACCTGGCTAATTTTGGGATATATTGTAGAGACGAGGTCTCACCAAGTTGCCCAGGCTGATCTCGAACCCCTGGGCTCAGGCGATCCTCTCGCCTCGGCCTCCCAAAGTGCTGGGATTACAGGCTTGAGCCACCCCGCCTGGCCGGTGCCTATCTCTTTATGCCCTGCGAGGGCCTAGGAAGACCAGGGGAATCGTGGGAGCATTTGTTGACTGAGGGGGTGCTGGACAGACAGGGGAGGCAGGTGACTGTGGGCAGTCAGGACAAGGGGGTTTTGTTGGTGGCTGAAGTCTCAGCTGGGCAGGTTTCTAGACTTGAAGGCTGGGTCCGGCTCCTGACAAGGCCCTGCAACAGCCTCAGAACTATCGATGCTGATTAATGGCCCCAGGATGCCCGGGCGCCAGCAGCCACCCGACCCAGTGGGATCAGCTGCGATTTATAGGACGAGGGCCCCTGGGAGGAACTGTTTGAGCTCAGAGAAGCCTCGGGAAAATGGGTCAACACAGGGCGGGGCCTGGATGGAGGTAACTGCGCCAGCTGGAAGGGCTCGGTGAGTGGCTCCCTGCCGCATGGTCCTGGTGGGAGCTGAGGCTGCGAGGGCAGGAGGCATGGCCAGGGCCTCCCACAGAGTAGATCCCTAACCCAGGACTTGTCCCTCTGTGGCTTGCGACCTGAGAGTCACGTGCTTGCTGCCTGCACTTGCATTTTCAACCCTAGACCTTTGTTAACAGAGTAGCCGAAAGCCAGAGCTAGTGTCCAGTGCCGAGAAGTGCCCAGGACTTTTTGGTGGACGGGGAGGCCTCTGGAGGAGGGGACATTTATGCTGAACCCTGAGAGATGAAAAGGAGCTGGTTGTGTGACTGCTGGCAGAAAGTGAGCTGGCAGCAAGACAGCAAGGGCATACTCTCGGAGGTGGGGCTGAGGCTGGCACGTCCCGGGAAGAGCAAGAGAGCAGGGCCTCTTGGGCCTCGGGGAGGGGAGGGGAGAGGCCATGCTGCTGGTGAGGGCGGGCACTGCCCAGACCCTGGGGCATCCTGGACCTAGACCAGGCTGGGGGCGTCTCTCCTGCATGCCTTGGGGAGCCTCTGGAGGAGCTGGTGGTTTGCTTTGGTTTGTGTGAGAGGAAGTGGGAGGCGGCCTGGGAGGATTGTGCCATGGGCCTCAGAGCCACGAACAACTGTGGCATGGGCCCTGGTGGTCAGAGGGCACCCAGCCCTGGCTGCTGGGAGTTGTCTCTGGGATTCTGGTTTGAGCTGCTCACCCCCTCTAGGTTGTGACCAGTTTTAATGTTTCAAAGCTTTGGTCCCTCAATGCCCTCACCAGGACCCAGGACCCTGTTTTGAAGCATCAGCACCATGGCAGCCCACCTGGATGGTTTGCTCAAGGCCATACAGCTGGAAAGGGGCAGAGCTGGAATGGGAAGCCAGGTTTCTGGGTTCCACCACTTTTTAATGCCTCCCCTGTCCCATTCCCACCAGAAGTTGAGGCTGCACCTCCTCAAAGAAAAGAATTGGATTTTTGAGGCTGCCAGGTCCCGCCCCCACTGGGGGAATTGGAGCTATAGCTGTGCGTGCATGCATGCGTGCACACGCGCCGCTCAGCAGGAAATGTGGGACGGGGCAGCTGGGTGCACGTCTGGGCCCTCTTGCTGGAAACCAGGCCAGAGCTGGAGAGCCCAGCCGCCACTCGGCACCACCCTCTCCTGGTGCTCAGATGCCTGCTGGCAAGGGCACGCGGGAGCTGAGTGGCTGCTGGCCATGGCTGCAGCTGACACAACAATGTCTCTGGGCCACTTCATGTCTCTGCCTGTGACAGAAGACCCTACAGCAGGGGAGCAGGTCACCGGGGAGGGAGCGGCCTGCCGTCCTGGCCATGCACTGCGGCCTGCCCACCTTGCAGTGGGAGGAGTGGGGACAGCACGGAGCACTGGGAGGTGGAACTTTGGTTTTCTGGGTGACTCAGGGTAGTCTTTGCTTCCTCCATCTGGATGGTGGGAGTGGGGCAGGGTAGGTTCTGTGACTTTGAAAGTAAAAGGCTCTGGGTCTCTGCTCCCCCGTCACTAGCTGTGTGATCTCTGGCCATTGACCTCATCTCTCTGAGTCTCAGAATGTCCGTCTGCACTCTTATCCCCACTCTAGTACTTCCCTGGACTGCTGGGAGTAGAAGCAGGTGAGACTCTTGGAAGCCCAGGCACACAGCAAGTACCCAGGGAAATCAGCCTCCCAAAATAAGAACAAGTCCACAATCCAGCGGTGTGGCTGGTGTTTGTCAGGCCCCTCCACCTGCATCTACCTGTGAGGTCGATATGGCTATTGGCCCATTTTACATTCGAAGAAGCTGAGGTGCGAGAGGAGAAGAGTGGGCCCCAGATCACACTGCTGGGAACTGCAGGACCTGACCTGTACGTGGGGACGTACTGTTCCGTGCGGTTGGTACACGGGATCGCTGTTGGGGTTCAGCACCGCGGACAGCTCCCGGCGGGCCCGGGCCTGGGCTTGGCCTAGGGCCCTGGTGGCAAGTTCTTTCCAGTGCGTGACACCAGTCACCTCATCCTGGCCGCCTGCAGGCAGCAGAGCTCTGGAGGGCCAGCAAAGCCAAGGCCCCCTTCCCTAGGTACCATGAGAGACCCCTTTTCCTGGGAGGGCAGGAACCAGGGCCCCATTTTCAGGACCCAGCATCACCACACTCCTCCTAGCCTCGGCATCACCAGGGAAATGGGTGGAGGATGCACTCCCAAAGACCACACTCCAGGAACGCTGGGAGAACTTGGCCTTGGGAAGCCCAGAGCTGAGTTGGAAGGGTCCCGGCATCACTACTGGCTCCACCCTCCCTCCAGTCCACCACACAAGCGGGGGTGGATTCCTGGAATGTCCCAACTGGAAGGTTACCCGGTATCATCTGGCTTCGCTGCTCCATGATATAGATGAGAAAGTTTAGGCAAGGGCCCCATCCTCGGAGAGACCTGCAGGAGGTGCCCCGACAGTTGGCTTCTGGAGGAACCCTTTTTCCTTCATCACAAGTGCCATCACTTAAAAGTGTGTGCTGTTTTTGTGTTTGGTGTCTCTTCCCCCACTGGCAGACAAGCTGGGCTAGGGCTGCCTCCCAGGGCCTGGGACATGCGGCGGTGGATAGAGCGTGGACTCTGGAGCCAGCTGGTCTGAGTTCACATCCCAGCTCGGCTGCTTATCGGCTGCGAGACCTTAGGTAGGTCACTTCTTCCTGAGCCTCAGGCTCCTCTTCTGTGAAATGGGAGAAAATGGTGTCTGTCTCTTGGCTTGTTCGTCAACTGCTGGGTCCCTCCCTATTAGCAGTGCTCAGTGAGTATGTGCTGGATGAGTGGGTGAGCCCACCCACCTGTCCACCCCTTGGGCTTTTCTTCAGTGCATTAGGGGGAGCCTCCTAACCTTGGTACTTTTTCCCTTCAATTCCAGGGGGCATTTGCCTCTCACCTGCCTCACCAGAGAGCCCTGAAGTTTAGCATGCACTGAAATCCCTGAGAGGGACCTGCGATGCAGACTCCTGGCCCCACCAGAACCACTGGTGTTCATGACTCCATGGATGGGCACCCCACACTTGTCAGTGGCTCTGGCCTCCTTGAGGGGTTCAGTGGAGAGCTATACTGCCGCTGTGGGCTGACAGTGCTGACGAGACTCCCACTGACTCCCAGAAGGAGGTCGGGCCTCGCAGGACAAGCACCAGAAGCCTGAGAAAGATGCTGGCCCAAAGAAGAACCATCAGGGAAGGCCTCCTGGTGGCAGTGGTGTTTCAGCCAGGCCTTTAAAAGTAGGGAGACATCATCCAGCTGAGATGGGCAGATGGCATCATGGAGGGAGAGCAGAGCCCACAAAGTGGCGCAGGCAGGAGAAACAGGTTGTGCCTGAAGTGGGGTGTGGGCTGAATGGGGAGGCGACACATTCAGAGAAGTGGGAGGGGCTTCTCTGGACTGCCAAGGGCTTCACACAAACCCTCCGAGTCCTCTCACTGTTTCTTTCCAGCACTGGAGAGTTTAGGGCCCCTTTGCTCCGCCTCCAGCCCCAACCCCCCCCCAGTCCGGTTCTTCTCCACCCACCTCTTTCCTCTTAAATCTGGCCCTAAGTATTGGGCCCTGTGAAATGGATTCATCCTGAAGTCACAGTGACTGGGGGGGGGCGCTGAGGGGTGCTTCTGTACGGGGCCTTTCAGCAACTCAGTCCAAGGCAGAGACTGCAATGGTGAGGACTCAGGTGGCACCGTGGGGACGGTGGAGACGGTGCCGCCAAGTCCCTGTCCCACGTGCATGTCATTGGTGTTTCCGGCCTTTTCCTCCTTCCTGGAGTCTTGCTTGTGCCAGAAGCTGTCCCTGCCCTCAGAGCACTCTTTCCAGCAGGGGAGACATGTTGGCACAGGATTGCCAGGTCTCCTGGGGGCAGAACCTCAAGGAGGGCCCAGTCTGACCCCTCAGCAGCACCGCCCAGCTCCCAGCCAGGGCCCGGCTCTGAGGGCCATTTGGAGAGGCCTGATCTGTGTCTATGGACGGGCAGGGTCAGATGATACGAGCAGATGAGAAGCAGGGCTGTTGGTGCACAGAGGGAGGAGAGACAAAGCCCGCAGGTATGCAGAAGGGACAGTAAGGTGGAAGTCAGGCAGACGGGGCCAGATCATGGGACCCTGAGCCCAGCCTTAGCCCAGGCCAAGGGGATTGGCAGTCATCTGCTTGTCTGTTCATTCATTTGGCTAATATGTGTCAAGCACCTGTCACGGGTCAGGCCCTGTGCTGGCCCTAGGGTGCTGTGCAGAATGAGGCAGACATAGTCCCTGCTTGTTCAAGCCGGAGGGGCAGGGACTGAATTCTGGCCCTTTCATGGAAAAGCTGTGGGATTCTGGCTCCAAGTGACGGGAGACTCCAAAGTAACAGTGGCTTAAATGGGATGGAAATTTATTTCTTTCCCACATATGAGTCTGGGATGGCAATTCAGGGTTGAATTGGTGGCCCCACGAGCATTGAGAACCTCAACTCCTGGCCAGGCGCAATGACTCATGCCTGTAATCCTAGCACTTTGGGAGGCCGAGCTGGGAGGATAGCTTGTGCCCAGTAATTTGAGACCAGCCTGGGCAACATAGTAAGACCTCATTTCTACAAAAAGTCTAAAAACAAAATGAGCCAGGTGAGGTGGTGCGTGCCTGTAGTCCCAGCTACTTGGGTTGTTGAGATTGAAGGATCATCTGAGCCCAGGAGATCAAGGCTGCCATGATTGTTGTAATTGTGCCACTGCACTCCAGTCTGGGCAGCAGAGTGAGACCCCAACTCAAAAAAAAAGAACCTTAACTTCTTCTTGTTACTGTGTCTCCTGTGTGATGGAACTTCACCTCATGATTCATGATGGCTGCTCCAGCTCCAGCCATTGCATGCATATCCCAGCCAGCAGAGGTTGCACATATACCTCTGAAGTTGACTTTCTTAGAAGTTGCACTACGACTTCTGTTTATATCCTTCTACCAAGAATGTGGTCACGTGGCCACACCTATCTGCAGAGGAGGGAGGGGAATATGGACTTTATCCAAGATGGCCAAGTGCCCAGTTAAAATTCAGGAGTTCACTTACCAAAGAAGGGGAGAAGAGGCCCTGGAGGCAAGTGACAGAGCTGCCGCACTGCATATCTTCAACTGGCTGGGAGTGTCACACTCCACTCAGGCCTCCAACACACTTGTGGAGTGTTTCCTAGGAGTTATGGCCAACTTCATGCTGTGTCAGGCTTGGGCAAAATGGGCCAAGTCCTTGCCCCCCAACAGAGTGTACCCTCCAGAAAAGGAGACAGACACTAAGCAAATAAAAGACATCAAGTCGTGAAAGGCATAGTGATGAGAAGAAAATCAGGGTGGAGTGTGCTAAGGGCGCGCTGTTTTCACTCTGGGGGGTGTGGTCTGGAGAGGAGGTGTCTGAGCAGACGCCTGAATGAAGCAAGGGGCTCATTAGTGTGGAGGAGGCTTGATGCCAAGGGAGTAGCTAGTGCAACGGCCCCGAGGCAGCACATGCCTGGCATGACGGGGACAGGAAGGAGGGCAGCTGCGGTCACTGTTGATGGACCACGAGGGGAAGGAGCGGGGTGTCCAGCATCCAGCATTCGCCCTGGCATATGTATGGCTGCTCCATAAATATCGTGTCCATGTGTTGTGGCCAGCACCAGCTTCCCATTCAATCTCATAAGCATCCCAGTCGGAGTGGTGAAGCATGTGGTCTTCACATCTGTACGCAATGACTGCTTACTGGGAAACTGAGTTCCCCGGGGTATTTCTGGGAGAGCAGCATCCTGTGGTTCCCAGAAGCTGGGCCTCCTACCCAGCATGAACGTCCTTGGGAGGAGGAGCCAGCCCTGTCTCCGCAGGCTCTGAGCAGGGGTGCCTTGCAGTTACCCTGTTTCCAGCCTGCAGGTCCCCGGTGGCTGCTTCCTTTCCCGGCCTGTCTCTGGAGGAGCTGCCAGGGGATGGGGGCGATGGGGACAGGAGAGGGGTCTGCACTGGGGCAGGAGGCTGGCGCCTGCAAACTCAGCCCCCAAGCTCCGCTTGACCTCAGGCCTGGCTGGCCCCACCTCCCCCTTGGCACCAGTTTCTGCTCGTGTTCTGGTGGGTCCAGGCACACGTGAGGCACCGATGGATATCTCAGGGCTGTGAGCAGTGGGAGGCAGAGCCTGGCCTGTGGCGAGAGCAGTCCTTCCTGGGTGGGACAGCAGGGGCTGCTGAGACCAGATCCACCTTCCTGAGAGATCTAGATTTGCAGGTGCTTCACAAAGACACGCACCTCACTTTCCTGGTCTGCGAAATGGGCCTAGCATTGTCCATCTGTCACTTCCCTGGGGACCATATGATACTTACACTGGCTGACACAAGGGCTCGCCCTCCGTGCTGGGGCTGCAGGTGGGGAGGTGGCAGGTAGTGACGGCCTTTCTTCCAACAAGCACTAGCAGGTGGTTGCTAAGTGCTTCCCACAGCCGATGAAGGGAGGTCAAGGGTGTGCTGTGGGGTGCCACCTGCTTGGCTCAGCCCCCTGGCAGATGCTAGAAGGGACACAGCCCCTCGCTGCCTGACCCTCCCCTGGACTTCCAGGCCTCAACTGTCCCCAGCAGCCTCTCGTGAGTGCGAGGGGGAGGAACAACCCTCCTGCCAGCACCTTGAACCCCTCACCTGGGAATCCCGAAGACCCGGGCGTCAGGTGCCAGGCCCGGGTGGGGTCGTCGGGTGGGATCTGTGGGCCCAGACACACCTCAGCTTCCACACCAGCCCTGACAGGTGAGGGACTCCGTCTTGGAAGATTGGCCTCTGCCTCCAGGAGACGGGGAGGATGGAGCGTGTTCACAGAGTACAGCCCCCTTGCCTGCAGAGGCATGAGCCGCACCCACTGCTGCGGCTGCCGCCATCTGGAGTACTGCTACTCCACTCCATCTGTGCCAGGTGGGCAGGACCTGGGGTGTGGCCAGGGCTTGGTAAACGGTGGCCCTGGACAAGACGACAGGGTGGGTGTGAGGCCCGTCCTTTCCTTTGTTCGGCAGATGTTCACCGAGCACCTACTGTGTCGCAATCACTGTGCGGGGTGCAGGTTCCTTGGTGGAGACAAGAGAGGGTGTCCTCCCTCCTGGAGCCTTCTTCAGGGACAGGGCCCTCCAAGCCAGCCACTGGGGGTGGCGTGCAGCCATGTCAAGTGGCGGCACGTAACAAAGGCAAAAGGCAGGGCACAGGGCAGGGAGTAGGGGCGGGCTCAGGCAGGGGCCTGGGTCCGGGTCCAGGTCCAGGAAGGCCTCAGAGGAGGTCTGGCAGAACCAGGAAATGAGGAAAGAACTGGCAGTGCCAACAGCAAGTGCAAAGGGCCTGAAGTGGGAGCAGCTGGGGACTGAAGAGCAGCTGGAGGCCAGAGTGGGGGGGCGAGTTGTGAACACCTGGGGAAATGGTGGGAGGGGAGGCTGGACCACGTGGGGCCCTGCAATCCAGGGCGAGGCCTCAGTCCTTGCTCCGAGGGAGACGGGAGACACAAGGGCTTTGAGCAGAAACTGCGTCTTTGTGGGACCCTGTGGCTGCTGTGTGGAGACCGGGCTGAAGGGATCAAGAGCGGAGGCCGGGAGGCCGTGTGGAGGCTCCTGCTGTATCCAGGCGAGAGGTGATGGTGGCCGGGGCCAGTGGCAGAGGTGGAGGTGGCATGGCTGGAGTCTGGAGAGGCTTTGAAGGCAGGGCCGGCAGGGTCTTCTGGGGACTGAATGTGGGAGAGAGAGAGGAGTCCAGGAAGACTCGGAAGTTTCTGGATGGGGAAGAGCTGGAGTTGCCTCCCATTGGGATGGGGACGGCTGCAAGAAGAGCCAGCTGGGAGAAGGTCGGGGGATGGAGAGACTGTGACACCTTCTAGACTCTCCTGCGGGGAGGGCGGGGCTGCGTGTCGGAGAAGGCTGGAGCCCCGGGGAGGCCAGGCTGGACGTGTTGGTGAGGACACCAGGGGCTGGGAGAGTCTCCAGAGGTGCGTGTAGGTGGAGAGGGGATGCCCTGGGGACCCTCGTGGTCACCTCAGGCAGGGAGGTGTCAGGGACAGGAAACTTGTCTGGCGAATGGGAAACCTGGGTGTGGGTCTGAGTTCTAGGCACAAGAACACAGCGAGAACGGAACATTTGCTGTCAGAAACCCAGGGGGCCACAGGTAAGAGCTGGCGAGTCAGGAGGCCCAGGGTCTGCACAGCCCACCCCTCCACGTCCACCGTGTGGCCGTGCTCACACGCCTGTCCTCTCTGGGCCTTGGTTCCCCTTTGCAGAGCTTGGCTGTGACTCTGATGGCTCGTCCTTTCTGGAGGCTCCTGGGCAGCCTCGGAGGCACCGAGGAGTCTGGGACTGTGGAAGTGGGGGCCCTGGAAGTGGGGGAAGGGCAGGCAGGGTTCTGATGAGCTCCGGCAGGGTGGGGACAGCCTGGCCTACAGAGCCGCTCTCCGGGAGGAGTGTGCAGCCAGGCCGGCCACAGCTCAGGAGAGGAAAACCACTCCCACTGTCCGTGGCAGGCCTTGTCGGGATGACTGGAGGTGGCTCCAGCAGGAGTCCCTCTGGGACCTCACTGTCCTGCAGAGTGGCTGAACCAGCGTCCAGAGGGCTGGGCTTTCCGGCATCTCCTCTAGGGCCCTCTGCCCTCTCCCCAGCCCTGGGACATCTTTCTGCTGACCCTTCTGATGACTCCTTGTTTCCACCATAAAGAGCAGAAGTGTTTCCCGTGAGCACCTGGCTACGAGCTCAGCATGTGGCGGCCACCTGGCAGCCTAATGGCTGGAGAAGCTGAGCCTGGTGTTGGAGAGTGACTTGCCTGGTCACCGGCGCTGGAGCAGGGCTGGAGCTCAAGCCTGGGCCTGCCGCGTAGCTATTCAGAGTGCTGAGAAACAGAAGCATTGAGGACATGAGGAGATGGGGCCAGCAAAGGCAGCAACATGGAGCAGCCTCTGGTGGCAGCTCGTCCCGGGGCCCCAGGCGTCCTGGGGATCCAGTTCTATGGGAAAATGTTCACTCCTCCCCACAGCCCTGCAGGGGCCTTCGTTGTGCTGACTCAGAAAGGCTGGGCGGCTCTCCTGCGTCACCAGCAGGGGAGTGGCAGGTGGGCTTGGCACCCAGGTCGGTGCCCCCCGAGCCTGCCTTCCACCCCATGCACCCTATTCCGCTGTGGACAGCAGAATGGCCTGGCTGCCGGCTAGGTGGGGATGGCAGAGGAAAGGTGGAGGTCTGTCCTGCCACTTCCCTTCCCCCACACTCTCGAGGGACACCGAGGCCCTCTGGACACCCTAGGCCCCAGCCTGCAACTCCACCCCCGCCTCTCTTGGAGCTTTCCCGGACAGCAGGCCCGAGGGCCTGGAGCTGCCTCCCCACTTGGCATGTCCAGAAGGACCTCTGTGTGTGCCATTCTGGCTCCTGACTAGGAGTGGTCCCGGCTTCCTCCAGAGTGGACCCTGGCAGCTGCTTCAACCAGCCTTCTTAAAAAGTAACTTTGAAGCCGGGCTCGGTGGCTCAGCCTGTAATCCCATGCCTTTGGGAGGCTGAGGTGAGTGGATTGCCCGAGCCCGCAGGTTCGAGACCCGCCCGAGCAACTTGGCGAGACCTCATCTCTACAATAAATCAAAAAATTAGCCGGGTGTGGTAGCGTGCACCTGTAGTTCCAGCTACTTGGAAGGCTGAGGCGGAAGGATCGCCGGAGCCCAGTGGGTCGAGGATGCGGTGGCCGGGAGCGGCCACTGCACTCCAGACTGGGCGACAGAGTGAGACTCCAACTAAAAAAAAAGCAACTTTATTGAAGTGTCTACACACCATAAAATCACCTGTTGTAAGCATTCATTTTGAGGGGTGTTAAGAACTTTACACAGTGTGCAGCCAGCACCACGACCTAAAAGTTCCCTTTCCATTTGAAGTCACTCCTCCCCACCCTCCACCCCCACCCCAGGCAGCCACTGCTCTGGCTTCTATCTACAGTGTTGTCTTTTCTAGAAAGGTCTATAAGTGGAGACATATAATAGTCTCTGGCTTCATCCACTCAGCATGATGTTTGTGATGGTCATCTAAGTTATTACCTGTATCAGTAAGTCATTCCTTTTCAGTGCTGAGTAACATTCCACTATGTGGATAATTCACATTTTGTTTATCTGTTTGCTGGTTAATGGACATTTGGGTCGTTTCCAGTTTGGAACTATTGTGAAGAATGCTGCTATGAACACTCATGTACAAATCATTGGGAACAGGTAGTACCATTTCTCTTGTATAACCTCCCTTTTATCATCTCTTGGGAACCATGCAGTTTTAGGGAAACTGTCACCACTCCTACCCAGGCTAGGCCTATCAGGACGTAGAGCTAATGACCTGGGCTAGGCCTGTCAGGACACAGAGCTCATGACCCAGGCCAAGTCAATCAGGGCTTAGAGCTCATGACCCAGGCTTGGCCAATCAGGACATAGAGCTCATGACTCAGGCTAGGCCCATCAACTTGTCCCACCCCCCAGGTACCATGATTGGTTCCTGGATGGGTATGTGAAATGAAGCCAGTCTGATCAGAGTGCTGCTTAGGAATTGGGCAGAACAGCAATCCTAGCTGTGCCCTGGTGGTGTGGTTACTCAGGACAGGCAGCCTAGGGGCATGAGAGAAGTCAGGCTTAGGATGAAATGGACCCACAGAGGAGGACAGGGCCGAAAAGCTGGAACCCTGATTGAACTGCTCCCGAAGTCCACCACAATTCTAGACTTTCTCGATGAGATGGATCAATCAGTTCATTATTGGTAAAGCCAAGTGAAATGGTTTTTTTGTTGTTTATATCTCAGGGATCAGCAAGCCATGGCCAGTGGGCAGCCTGTTTTTGTAAAAAAAAAAAAATGTTTTGTTGGAACGTGCCCATTTGTTTATTTCATACCTACAGCTGCAAACCTAAGACACCTGCCATCCGCCCTGTTGTAGCCAAAAGCCGAGTATTCAGGACATCCCCCAGGCATCAGGACAGACACCTGGAGTTGGGCAGACCCCTCCCTCTACTCATCCCCAGATCAAGTCAGAGTGATTTTTGCATTCCAAATGTCTCCTGACTCCAAGCCGTCCCCTGGCACTGGAGCCCCTGCCCTAGGTAGACCATTGTCAGCTCTCTCTGGGTCACACAACGGCATCGGGACAGCCCTCGACTGTGGGGGGCTCTTTCCCACACCAACTTGACTAAGCTCCCACTGGCCCCTGGGGAAAGAACACTCTCTGGACTGGCTCTGCAGATTCCTCACCCCAAGCCCCACCTGCATCTCCCGTCTTGGTTCTCCTCCCCTTCTCCCCTTCCTCCTCAGAGAATTTCTCCAGGTTCCCAAACATGGCATGCCTTGTCTCTCTTCCCGGATCTTGTAGAAGCCGTCCCCTCTTCCTCCAATGCCCTTCCCCCCTTTTCTCCCCAGTGGGCTCCTGTGCATCCTCTGAGGCCCAGCCAAAGCCTTGCCTCCTTTTTTATGTTTCTGTAATCCCCAGGCCCCCAGGGGCATACGAGGTATTGGTTTGAGCAAGAGAGGAAAGAAGTGGCTGTGGACTGTGAGGGCCTGGTGTGGACAAGGGATGGTGGAGGGACTGAGCTGCTTGGCCTGCCAAGACCCAGAGACCCCAGGCAGGAGTGCTTTCAGGAAGTGCAGGGAAGTGCCTCCCAAGGCGGGCAAATGCACTGATCGCAGGATCTGAGGGGCTTCAGAGGACCAAAGAGTAGTGCAGGTCCTGAGGATGTGGCATAGAAGTGGAGGGTGTAGCCGGGCTTGGTGGCTCAGCCTGTAATCCCGCGCCTTTGGGAGGCTGAGGTGAGTGGATTGCCTGAGCCCGCGGGTTCGAGACCCGCCTGGGCAGCGAGACCTCATCTCAACAATAAAATCAAAAAATCAGCCGGGCGTGGTAGCGCATGCCTGTAATTCCGGCTACTTGGAAGGCTGAGGCGGAAGGATCGCCGAGCCCAGCAGGTCGAGGCTGCGGTGGCCGGGAGCGGCCCCTGCCCTCCAGTCTGGGCGACAGAGTGAGACTCCAACTCAAAAAAAAAAAAACAAGAAGTGGAGGGTGACGGAATGTCATTAGAATGTAGATCCTCACAGCCCGTGTCAGCGAGCAGCCTGGAGGAGGCCAGACGGCAGAAGGGACCGCAGATACCATCAAAGGTGCTGGGAGGTCTCAAGACTTCCAAGACCGGCCCTTGGGAGGATTTAGGGAACATCTGATTTCCAAGTCCTCGACCAAAAACAAATGTGGGTGCCAGCTGGCTGGGTCCTGAGTGAACCTCCCAAGAAGCAGTGGCGGTGGGCTCAAGGGCGCACTGGGTGGGGAGTCCGAGCCCGTTCTGCTCTCACTCCCCGCGAGGGTCTTGGCTTCCATGTTCCGGGGTTTGGGGCTGTGGCCCCACTCACTGCTCTCTCTGGAAGTGAATTCCACGCACAGAAAACCAGAAACCAGTCCAGGCCTGACCTCCCCTGAGGGCTATAGTGAGGCACAAACGAGACAGGGGGTGACAGTGCAGACTATACAGGGCAGTGACATGTCAGTGTCCCCCCTCAGCCATCCCGCCCCCTCCATCTTCGTGGTTCCCCAGGCCGTCTGCTCCGTGGTGGATCCTGACATTCGTATATCCTGATATATGGTGGATCCTGATATACTGATGCATTTCCACCATCCCCTAGAGGGCAGGGACAAGCCTGTCACATTCCTGCGTTTCCACCGGCCTGGACTGTGAGCCCCCAGAGGGCCGGGACAAGCCTGTCACGTTTCTGTCCTCCACATGAGCCCACGCAGGGCAGGAGTCTGGCAACTGTTTCTTGAGTGACTTGAACGGTACAGAGACAGTAACTTGAGGGAGCTGAGTAGCCTTGGTTTAGACAAGCAGGGCCCGTGTGGTTCATGGTAGAAATCCTTCTCACAAGATGACAAGATGTTTTGCGAGTTTTCCCTCCACAAGTGTGAGCATCCTGGACACGTGGTCCAGTATGTCTGGCCCTGAGCTGTCCCATAGGGTGGCCACAAGCCACGTGCGGCTGTTGGGCTTTCAACAGGATCAAGAACTCAGGGCTCTGCCCTGGCCCTGTTCCCAGTGCTCAGCAGCCACCCTACTGTATGATGTGAGTCAGAGTGTTTCCATCATGGACAAGCTTCTGTCGGACAGCACCCCGCCACGCCTGGAAAACTCTGCCCATGCGTCATCTTGCGTGCTGATCTTTCGGGAGAGGGTCCAGGACTCAGGGGAGAGAGCTGGGCTCTAGCCTGCCCAGCCTGAGTCTGAATCCCTGCTCAGCTGTTTACTTGCTGTGTAGCCTGGGGCAAAGTAACTCCCTTCTCCCTGGGCTCAGTGCCCTCATCTGCAGGATGGTGGCCGTCCAGCCTGCACAGAGCCATGGGTGAGAGGAGAAGGCCCGGCACAGGCTCTCAGCTGGTGCTGGGTGGGAGACCTGCTGACGGTTGCGAGACAGGCTCTGGAGCTGTGAGGGACTGTACACGCTGGTCATGGCGGAAGGGGTGGGGACGTCTCCCGGGCCCCGAGTGGGGAGCAATGGCTCCAGCTTCTCAAAACGAGGGCAGGGCTTGCTGAGAGCTCACACGCACAGTGGCCAGTGGGTGTGACTGATTGGAGCTGGCAGGTGAGGAAGGCTGGAGCTGGTGGGCCTGGGAGGAAGGACTGGCCCTCTGAATCCCGGGCCTGGCATGTGCCTCCTCGCGGAAACACTCCATCACCTGCGGGCTGACTGGGGGACAGTAACAGGATGAGCAGCCACAGCAGTCACGCACTGAGCATTTTCCGTGGCAGGCCCTGTGCTGAGAGAGGATAAGTGTGTGCATTCGCGCGCTCAGTCCTCACAGCAGCCCTTGATGGTAGCTGTATTCTTATTCCCATTTTACTGACGAGGAGCCCTGAGGTCATCCATCTGAGGTCACAGCTACGAGGTGGCAGAGCTGGGACCGGACCCCAAGCCTCCCACTCCAGAGCCATGCCTGGGATGACATCCAGGCGGCTGACCTAGTCCTGTGAGGCTCTCGCACCCTTACCCCCTTCGCACCCACCTTGCAATCAAGCTGCTCAGACTCCCCAGGCGTCTCCCTCCTGTGCCTGTGCCTTTGCTCATCCCTTGAGCAGATGCCGTTCCTACTCCCCCAACCCCACAGAGTCCTGTTCGCCCGTCACGACCCAGTTCTGGTGTGAGCGTCTCGAGGCTTGGACGGGTCTAAGTCATTTTCATGGCATACAGTCTAGCATGTGGCTGCGGGCACTGGAGGCCTTGCTGCATTGCAGGTGGCGGCTTGCTGGGGGGATGTTGAGTAGCGGAGGGATGGGGGAGTGGATGGAGGGTGAGTCGGGGGGTGGTGGACAGAGGGAGGATGGGTGGGAATGGGTGGGTAGGGGAGCCTGGGGAGAAGCAGCAGTTTGAGAGGCATTTGGGGGGCAGAACCGGCAGAGCTTGGGAGGGTGAGGGGCAAGAGGGGTCCAGGGTGATGCCCACATTTCTAGCTTGGGGATGTGCATGACTCATGGTGTCACCAGGGAGGAGTGGGTTTGCGAAGAAGGTGATGAGGTCCATTGTGGACATGGGGGTGTCCCGGGGAACCTCAGGTTCAGGGGTGAGGCTGGGCCCACCGAGAAACTTGAGAGGTTGGGGTGGGTGTTGACCCAAGCTGTGGAGGCCACGCCAGGGGCTGGGCACTGGTGACAAGGACTCAGGACAGAGGAGCAACATCTGCGGAAGAGTCTCCCTGGTTTCCCAGAACCTCCGACTCCAGAGGACAGCTGCTGGGGGGTGATCGCAGAGTCTGTTTTGGGTTTTCTTTGTGTGTCTTAAGGATTAAGACAGGATTCACTTACCATACAAGCGCACACCTCCATGGCTGCTAGTGTATTCGAGGAGTTTTTATCCATGACCACGATCCATTTTTGAACATTTTCACTACCCCAAAGAGAAATTCGCTGGCCGTCCCCCCCTCCCAGGACCAGTCCTCCCCTGGCAGCCCCAGGCAACCAAGACTCCACTTCCTTCTCTGCAGAGCTGCTGTGCTGGATATTTCACACAAATGGAATCATGCAACATGTTGTCATTCGTGTCTGGCTTCTTTCACTCAGCATCATGTTTCAAATTTCATCGTGTTGGAAGCTGCAGAATCTTTAATGGCCTCATAGCCTGCAGGGACCTAGGAGACGGTCTTGGTGCTTCCCGACCACTATAAAGAAGGGGGAGCCAAGGAGGCCACTTGCTGGCCCTTGGTGAGAAAGCGGTGGGGAGTCTGAGGTGGTCTCAGGCTCCCGGGATGCCTCCCTCAGCCGCCACCTTGTTTTCTTTGGTTTTGGGGTCTGGGTGGATTTGGCTGATGGCAACAACTCCGTCGGGATGCATCTTCCCAGACGCCCGGCTTCCATGCGCTGGCAGTCTTCACGCCTTATGGTACATCTCGCAATTCCTCATGCATCTTTAAGAATTTGTGTCCACCAATTTGGAATGCTGTGGCATTTGGGTTTTCTTTTCCTGCTACACAAACCACTTTTGTCCTGAGTTTTATGCCTGTTTTTCTCCGTGGGTGGTCTTCTCACCAGAGGAGGCAAGGCTGCAGGGTCCTGGAGTCAGATACCTGGGTTTGAAGCCCTGCCCTGCCTCTTCCCCAGTGTCATTACTGAAGCTCTCTGTGCCTATTTCTTCCCTTGGAAGATATGAATAACGTGTCGGGCTGTGGCAAGGAAGAAATGAGGCAAATCTGTTACGGGCTGGGCCAGAGGAGTTGCTGATATGCGGGAGGTCTGGTCTTGACCTGCCCCTCAGGAGAGTTGGTGAGGCCTTTCTGTGTCCTGGGCTAGCCGGGGGGGGGGGTGGCGTGAGCCCACCACAACTGCTCATTCTCTTGTTCCTACAGTGAGTGACCCTGGACCTCCCCTGCCCGGGCTGAGAGGCAAAGGCCTAAATTCAAACCCCAACCTAACCTATGGGAATCTGCAGCCCCACACCCACCCGGCCCCTCTGTGTCTCAGCTTCTTGACCTGTAATGTGGGAGGGCAGAGGGCGTTGGGGAGGGGTGTTCCCCTGAGGCCTCCAAGGTGGCCAGACAGCTCCTGGGAGTGGGGTGGAGTCGAGGGCCTTTTTCTTCTCCCAGGAGGGCCTAGTTGCTGCTGATGTAAAGATTCAGGCCAGGCAGGAGCAGCAGCACCTGTTCAGGAGAGGTGGGCGGAGAGGGCCACCTGGCTTCCCTCTGTTCTCACGAGATGCGAGATGCGTTGTGGGTGGCGGTGGGGGTGGTGATGCGTGCGGGCCTCCTGCTCTGAGCGTGGGGACAGAGGCACAGCCTCGTGGGAGGGTCTTCCCTGGGCAGATGCATTCTCTTCCCAGTCCTCACAGGAGCCCTAGAAGAGGCACTCTCACTCCCATTTGGCAGGAGGGAAACTGAGTGGGGAGGCTGCCTGCCTGGTGAGGCCCAGCAAGTGAGGGGCTGAGCTGGGATCTGAACTCAGGTCTTGTGACTCCAGCCCCTTCCCTGACCTCCCCCATCCAGGGAAAAGGAGGGAGAGATGAGACACGAGACAGGGAGGAGTTGGAGCCTTTGGAGCCCAGCTTCCCGGCAGCTGGGGGATTCTGTGGGTGGTGGGAAAGGCGTCGTAAATATGCATGACATGCAAATATACCTCTAAAAAAACAACAAGGTGCCCACGCGAGCCAGGATGCCAAAGTGCTTTGGAAAGTGTAGTGTTGTATAAACACTTGGGTTGCTATGACGACCGCTCCACGCTGTCCCTTCCCTGGCATACCCAGGGCCAGCCCAGAGGGCTCAGGTGAAGGGCTTGTCACCTGCACCTCCTGACCGTCATCCTCCCCCATCCCTGCAGGCACCAGTGCCTCCCTCTCTGCCGGGTGCCTAAGGGCCCCGTGTGACCAGGACCTGGCCGCCCAGGCGCTGCAGGGCCCTGTCCCCGGCTGCTTCCCACCAGCACCTCTGTTCGAGCACCCGGAGGGATGTGTGTGCCAGCCTTTGGTCCAGTGCTCACGCCCAAAGTGACGTCTGGTGGGTCCCAGCTGGTTCCTGCATTTCCTGGGCTCGGAGCTCCCTGGTTGGTGAGTAACTGCGTCCGCGGGCCTGGGCTCCTCACCAGCCCTCTGAGTTTGGCACAGCTCAGGATGTCCGGCCTCCCCACCCCCTGGTGCTGGCGTGCTGGCAAAGGGACCTCAGTGAGTTGTTATACATCTGGGCACCATTCATAGTTTAACTGGCCTGTTTCCTCCAGCCTTCCTGATCACCAGGAGGTGGGTGTGGTGACCACGCCCACTGAACACAGGAACTAGTCTCAGAGAGGGGCTGCCACCTGCCTGAGGACGCACAGCAAGCCCAGCTGTATCCACCTCCAAGGCCAGCTCTTGCCACACCTGAGGATGCTGGGGCAGTGGGTGAGTGTAGGCTTAGGAAAGGAAGGGAGCCATAATGGAACCAGAAGACCCCAGGTGGCTGAGACAAGGCCACCAGAGTTCCCAAATCTTGGGGGCTGGTGTTTCTGCCCCTCCGACTCCCGCCCTGCCCGACCCCCAACAGGATGAGGCGCTGGGACCTGCCCTCTCTCACCGTCCATCTGAGGATGCCAAAGCCCACCCCCACACAACCCTGACTCAGGGCTGAAGCCTCGCCCCTCCTCCTTCCCACCGCACCGATCTGAACAGAAGTGATCCCCCAGTCCCCACTCAAGACCCACCACTGCACCTGACGCTTTACCAGATCCTTCATCTCAGCCTCATCACCCGCCTCCCAAGGCTCTGGTGGCGTGGCTAGTCTAGTTCACAGATAAGGAAACTGAGGCTTACACAGGCTCACCTGGCCACCTCTCAACACTGCATGGGGCTGTTGGGTTAAGAGCTACCCCGTCTGGCCTCAGCTCTGCAGGGACGAAGAAGTGCTCCAATTCCCACTGGCCGGCCAGCAGCTGGCACCCAGCCTGGCATCCAATGGGGATACAGCAAATAGCTTGGGAGGGAAAGAGGGGAGAAGGCGGGAAGCCTCTCAGTTCTCACCATCCAGACACAGCAGGACCCACGAGTGCCACGAGCCCTGTGGTTCAGCTGCTGGTCCCTGCTGATGGCAGCGGGCTGTGCGTTAAGCCTGGGCCTCCAGCGGGCAGCCAGGCCCTCTGGTCCCATTCTGTCATCTGCCTGTAGCCCCCAGCCTCCCTCATCAATATGTATAATATGCAAATGTCATCGGGTGATTTTTTTTTTTTTTTAAAGCCTGTGAAGTTCACTGTGGACGATGCCTGCAGAAATGCTTTCGTGAGAACAAGGCTCTGCACTCTCGTGGGTGGCCAGCCTTGTTACTAATAACCACACAGGCCACTCACTAGCTGCCCCAGGCTGCACCATCCCCCTCCCTGACTACCCACCTGTTGTGGTGGCCCAAGACAGCTGGGCCCTTTGACTTAGAAGCTGTCCAGAGAGCTGTACGTGTCTGTGGGATTTAGTCCTCTGCAGACACCCTGGTTGTGCCCAAAACACCTGGGCTTTCCAAGGACTTGATACCTGGGCCTCCCGAGGACTTGATGTGCAGCCGGGCACCCTGAGCTGCAGTGGGCGATTACTCAAGCAGTCACTATGTGCCTGGCCTCACACTCACGTTTAGCGCTCTTTGTGATCTCAGTTCAACTCCCGGCAGCCTGCAGGAGGTTGGTGGGGACACAGGCCTGGACCTGGGCTGAGGGCTCGCATGCTAGCCACAGTCTTTCCTGGAAATCACTGCCCACAGTGTCCCTCCGCCCCTGGGCCAGGCCCCGAGAGCACAACTGAGCTGGCAGCCCCGGGTGTGTGTAGCCTAGTGACGGAGGACGGGATTCCTTGGCACGAGCGGGCGAGCAGCCGCCAGTATCGCATGGAAAGATGGAGGCGCGGCGGCCGCGAGGGAGGTGTTACTGCTGCTATTTTGCTAACGAGCTGGTTATTTAAAGCACAGCTGAAGCTGAAGCCGGGAAGTGGGATGGGGCGTCTCCACACCCAGGGCAGAGGCAGCTGGGGGACAGCCCAGAAGACGGCCCAAGATCCGGCCAGGTCAGGGCAGAGTCGCACGCCCGGGTATATTTTCATCCACTTTATTAATAACAGTAGCAGCACCATCAAGTCCAGAAAAGGATGACTTTGTGGAGAAAAGAGGACACAGGGTGGGAGGGGCATTGAGGGGCTTCGGAGAGACCGGCAGTGGCCTGAATGGTAGTTACAAAAACTCTAGGCCGTGTGATCACATATTGCACTAAACACCTTTGTTTTGCGTACTTTTCTCTATGTATTACATGTCATGGTTAAAACGATGATAACAGTGATAGCTAATATCTGTTGAGCATTTGCTAAGCACCAGACTCTTTTCTAAGCACTTTACTTTGCAGCTCACTGAATCTTCATGGACCCTCTTATTCGACTCATTTCACAGAGGAAGAAAATGGGGCTTAGGGAGGTCAAGTTAGCTGTCAGGCGGCCAAAAAGTGGAGAAGGTGGAATGGGAAACCAGACAGGCTGGCTGAGGCCCCATATGCAAGGATCGGGGGCCAGGGAGCTCCTCAGAGGGGCAGGGGGTCCTCCACTTGTCCTCTTGGAAGGCTAGGCTGGGGTCTGGGAGTCTGATGTGCTGAGCACTTAGTAGCTTCGATCACTGGAACAACCCTATGAGATGAGCAGTGTTGGCCCATTTTACAGCTGAGAGCACTGAGTCCTCAAGAGGGGAAATGACTGGCCAAGGCCACAAGGCCAGCACATAGTGGAACCACTTTGCCAGACCCCAGTGCTCTGTGTCCTGTGCATGCAGCAAGCATAGCTAGGGGCTGGGTGCCTGGTAGAGCAGGCATCTGGGTGCTGTGTGCTCCTGGCAGGGTGGGCATCTGGGTGCAGAGGCTCCTGGCAGCACGTGGCTGGAGTCAAGTTCTGAGGCAGCACTGTGGACCCTGGACCAGTGCTGGGCACACATCCTGGAGCAGGTAGCCTGCTCTGTTGACAGGGCAGCAGCCCAGAGGCATTCTAGCATTCCAAGGACGTGTCCTGTCTATATCCCTCCCAGTGCACACGGGCTGGAGAGGGACAGGCGTCATACTGCCAACCAGACACATGTGTGGAGCAAGAAGGGAAGGTCAGTGTGGTGGTGTGACGAAGGTAGTATACAGGGCGGCCTGCGTGATGTGGCACTGTCCAAGACGACCCCTCTACAGAGGTGGCACAGAACTGAGACCTGGGCATGACCCAACCTGATCATGTTGGAAAATGTCCACTGTAATGCTGTTGGTAGCAGCAGGACACCTGGGAACAGACCATCTGTCCATCACCGGGGGCTAGCTAAAGCCATGTGACCCAGCCACACAGTGGTGCCTGCTATTAGAAATAGGCCGTGGGTCAGATGTGTTGTGCAGGAAGAACTTCAGAATGTGTCGAAGAGTTGTTGTTGTTTTCTGAAAAGAAGAGGGCAGCATGGTATCATTTTTGTAAGAGCTATGTGCATTTCTGCAAACCCCGCACGGGCTCCTTCTGGGAGTGGGCGAGGGGTGAGCCTTGCTGCTGGATTTGGAGTCTTTCTTTAATGTAGAACTTAGGGGGAGAAACAGAGGACTTTATGACTCCCAAAGTCCTGCCTGGGATATTTCTTGCTACTGGCCCCCCCTAGAGTGGGGTAAAGCAGGTGGGCAGGGAATCCGCAGGCCTGGGTCCTCAGCTTCACCACTTCTTGGCTGTCTGACCTCGGACAGATCACTCGCCTTCTCTGAGGCTGAGCTTTTTCTTCTGCAAAACAGGGGAAAGAATAGCATCAGAAGGTGGTTGGGGGCCTAAGTGAATTAAAACATGTGGAGGGCTGGGACAATCCCAGTGTTGTGTTGCTGAGGTGCTGCTGCTGTCACCACGGTGACCATCAGAAGTGGTGCCTTCTGCATTCTCCTCATGTCCTGCCAGGCTCACCTCTCCCTCCCTTGTGGGAGTCAGACCCATTGGGAGACGAGGTCCAGCAAGGTGGACAGCTTGGCCGGGCACACAGCTGCTGGACCCCAGGCCAGCACCAACCCCACCCCATGCCCACCTTCCTCCCACCAACTCACTTGCCTCTCTGCCAGTGACCACGCTTGCCAGAGACACTCTCACGGGGATACCTGGCCCTGGAGTTGCTGTTTTTGACAGCCAGCACACCTGCCTAGGAAGACAGATACTCCCTGACAGCCACTCCGAGGATCTTAAATCTCAGACAGAGCAACTTGTGCCCATGAAGTCAAACTCCTGGAATCATGGAATCTCAGTCAAAAATAACACAGCAAGTGCAAACATATGCATTCTGTGAGGAAGTTCCCTGCACCTGTCTGGATGATGGCGATAAACTCGAAACTCCCCAGTTCTCTGTCTGTGAGAGACGTTAAGTAACTTATGTCCAGCAAGACAATGGCGTTCTCAGCAGCTTTGCAAGTTGTGCTGCAGATCCATACCTGTCGACATGGAGTCTTGTCGATGGCACACTGTTGAGAGAAAATAAGAGGCTAAAAGATGGTGTCTACGATATGATATCTGGACTCGGAGTCTCTCCTGAGCATTAGGACCTGGGAGAGGAATGGGTATCTGCTAAGAGAGCTACTGGTGCTGTCATTTTTGTTATGAAAACTATATATGTGTGCATGCTGCTTCCCAGAGATGCACCCAGGAAGAGAGTCGCTAAACTGCTCATGGTGGTTTCCTCCAGACGGTGAGCTATGGGTGAGCTCGACTTTTATTTTTGCTCACATCATTCAGAGTCTTTTCAGGTACAAGGGACAGAAAATCCCATCCCCAACTGGTTTAAACAGAAAAATTATTTATTGGATTGTTGAGTTCAGAGGTATGCTAGCTTCCGGTTCAGCTGGATCCAGGGACTCAGACAGTGTCACCAGGACCTGATTTCTCCCACCGTTTCTCAACTCTGCTTTCTCTGGGTTGACCCCATGTTCTCCCTGAGCTCTCCTTCCAGGTGATAAGGTGTCTGTCCAGAGGAATAAGCAAGAATTCTCCCCAGATAACTCAAACAGAAGTCTCAGACTGAGCCTTGGCATTGATCAGTCAAGTTGTGGGATGTCCCCCTGCGGTCAGTTGATGTTGCGAGGGGGAATGCAGTGCTCTGAGGGGCAGTTTGGGCCTGTGTGCCATCCTCCAGCTGGGATGGAGAATAGGGACAGTGGCTTCCCCAAAAGCAAACGCAGGCTGTGATCTCAAGCAGGCCGAATGGCAGCCACACCCAGCAAGTTCCCCTCCTGCAGTTATCTGAGTTTACCAGGGCATGTGACTTCCATAAACAGGAAAAACAAGGAAACTGCTGTGAGGAGTCCCAAGCCCCGACCTCTGGTCGGGGCTCACAGAGGCAGCCTTCAATGCTCTCGGAGTCTCTGAAGGACCAGTTTTGCTCGGGAGACCTCAGCCCTCTCGGTGTCCCAGGAGGCAGTTGTCTTGGCCCTCAAGGGCCTGCAGACCTTTGTGGGTGAAGGGAGGATATGGATGATTTACCTTGAATGTGGCAGGTGCTAAGATGGGAGTGCAAAGGTGGGTGGGCCAAGGGAACTAAAGGGCTAGCCTGGGAGCAAGGAAGGCTTCCCGGAAGAGGTGATGCCTATGTTGATTAGTCAAGCAGAGTACATGGAAGAATGCTATAGGAGGAGAATTGTGTCATGTCAAATGCCCAGAGGCAAGTGGTGGAGATACAGCCATCATAAGAAAACCGGCAGGCCCAAACCCCAGGGCCTTGAATGCCAGAGTAAGAACTTGGACTTGATTCTGAAGGCAGTAGGGAGAGGGAGGCCTTGAGGGATGTTGTAGGATGAGGGAAGTGTTCGTGAACTCACTGCCTGCTGCTGGGAACAACCTGGAAGGGTTAGGTCAAGACCTCACAAGGGGAAAGAGAGAAGGGACCCAATGTCCCCTAAAGGGGGCCTTGGATACCTGCTGGTATAACTTCCTAACCTGGGTTAGAATTCCTGTCTTGTGGTGTCCAGCCACTGCTTGCATACCCCCAGTGATGGGGAGCTTACTCCTTGTTCTCTCCACTGCTGTTAGAAAGTTTATTCCCAGGATCCAGTCTGCAGTCCTAGCACTACCCAAGACATTTAGGGATACCTCCCAGATAGCATGCCAGGAGAACAGGCAGGGGCCTGCATTTCCAGGTCAGGGGACCAAGACTAGGAGCCCTGGGTGTCTGCAGACCCTGCTGGGAGTTTGAGAGTAGGGCAGAGAGAGTGACATTAACCTGACAGTGGAGGAACCATTTAGGCCTGCAGACACATATGTGCTACCTCGGCCAATTCTCCAAATCCCCTTGCATGTTACAGACAAGGAAACTGAGGCTCCGAGAGGCCCAGCCTCCCATGCAATAGCACAGAGACGGTTGGAGGCGGAGCAGGGATGGGCACCCCTCCCCTCCCCCTCCATGGCCCTCCTCCTCTCACCTTCCAGGTGGGGTCTGGTCACTTCATCTATTTGGGCTTGGACAGCTTTTTTCTGGAAACTCCCACCACCCAGATCATCATGCAGATACCCTTCTAAATCCTCATTAATCCGTTTTGTGACCGTCTATTTTGACAGCAGGGTGTTTGTTTCTGATGGATCAAAGCTCTGACATACACAAGCTGGTTTTCACGGGTCCTTTCTAAGGCTTTGTCATACCCGCTGTCCACATTCAGCCATTCATCCTCTGGCTCTGCAGACATTTGTCAGCAAGGCCACAGAACAGCCCCTTCCCCTGGGGCATTCCCAGCTCAGCCAAGGAGAGCAGCATCTTGCAGTGAGGACAGGTGCAGCCTGAGAGATCACTTAGGGACCGCCAGAGCCAGCACAGTTGACTCTGTCCCCCCCAGCAGATGTGAGGGGTGACTAGGGATTCTGCGGGCAGCAGAGGCTGGGAGGGGCTCTACCGGGGTCCCGGCCTCCTGCTGCGTGTGAGGCAGAGGGTATGCATGATGGTGGGGGACACGGGCTGAAGAGGTCAGCCAGGGCTGGGTTTGGGAGGCCTCCAGCACTGGCTGGGAGTTCAGGTTTAACCCTTAGGATAAAACGGAGCCCAAGGCAGGTCAGGTCTGAGTGCTAGAAAGGTCTGGGCTTTGGCTGGTGTTGGGGGTGACGGTGAGCAGGATAGGACTAGAGGATGGCGCCGGGGCATTCAGCAGGGATACTCAGCAAGACTTGGGGGCCAGGCGCTGCAGAAGGGAGAGAGGGCGTGAAGCGTCACCCTGGGAGGAGGGTGCTGTGGGCTTGGGGGCCCTGTGGGCCAGTGTCAAGGTGAATCCTGGCAAAGGCTGGGTCTGTGTCCCCAGGGGGCCCCAGGGGCCTCCTTGGCTTCGTGGGGCTTAGAGCAGCGGCCTGGTGCATCCCACAGGGCTTGTCTCTGCTGAATGGCTGGCAGGGACACCCCCCTGTGGCACCTCAGTTGGCTCCAATGAAGTAGAAGTGAGGATGGTGGTGCCCCAGGGGCTGTGGGGAAGATTGAGGCGGACTCTGGCCAGTGTGAAGCACAGTGCATGTGCTTGGCAACTGGGACTGCTTGGTCACCATGGTCGGGGGCAGAGGTGGACCAGAGAGCTGGCTGGGCAGCTGTGTGAGGTCGCAGAGGGAGCTGAAGTACGTCACCTGGAAAGGGAACCAGAGACCCTGCGGGGCCTTGCTCCCTGGTTATCAGCTCTGCTGGGGGAGGCCCTCGTGGGCAAAGCTCAAGGGAAGGAAATTACAGCTTAGTCTGGGAAAACCTTTCTGATATCTAGAGCTCCGCAGATGGGCTCCCTTGGGTGGTAGCAAGCTCCCTGTCACTGGGAGTGTTCAAGCACCAGCCACACCACAACTTGGCAGAGAGTCTGTAGAGTGTCTGTGATTCAGCTGAGGATCTGGAAGGTCCTTTCCAGCCCAGAGTCTCTTGATTTCATGTTCTTCCTCCCCTGAACCACGGTTTCCTCGTCTGTAACAGGAGGATAATAGCAGCCCCTACCCTAGAGCTGGCTGCAGAGTCACAGTGAAATCATCCAGAGACAGAGCTTAACCCAGATCTGGAAAGGCGAGTGCCCGGCTGGCAGTGGTGGCTGTGATCACAGAGGCGTGCTAGATTCCTGGGCGTGTCGCTTCCGACAGGGCCTGGCTGCCTCTGCGTCAGGCTGCTCCAGCCCACCTCCCTTTGGGACCCACTTTCTGCCCTTGTCGTTGCACGGTCCCTGTCCCCTGCTCCCCACCTCACCTCCTGGGTGGCGGGATTGCCAGACCCCGCTGGGCCCCTTTTAGCTCCCACTTGCGCGAGAGTTGGCAGGTTGGGGCGCGGGCGCCATCCGCCTCCCATATGCTTCCTGCTATTTAGAGGAAACTCTCCCGCGTTCCTCCAACCACACCAGCTGACATTTCCAGACAGACGCTGGAATCAGCTCTTCGGGGGATTGGCAGATAAATTTGGCCCAGGCTGTTGGGAAAAGCTTCAGCCTTCCCAGGGAAGCAGGCCCAGGCTCCCCGACTTCCGTCCACCTGCTCTTCGACCTGGCCTCCCAGGGCCCAAACACTGTCCTGCAGCCTTGCAGGTGAGGGTAAGTATGCCCGGCCGTTGGGATGTCATGCCTCCTAGCCTTTAGCTCAGAGGCGCAGGAGCTCAGGAGGCTCCTCCCTCGATGCCAAGACACCTGCGTGCTGCCTGTCCCGCCCCGCAGAGGTGCAGGCTTGGGGTGGGAGAGACCCGAGCTGACGATCATGGCTTGGGCGCGTGGCTCCACCTCTTCGTCTGTAAAACAGGTGGGGAGGGCTCTGTCTGCGTAAAAGCCTTAGGATGGACACCCGGCCAAGCTCCACAAATACCAGCCTTACCATCATCACCATCACATTTACTACTTGGGCTGGAGCAGCGCCGGCCCACACCAGGGCTCAGTGTATACCAGCGTTTTCCTCTTCTTCTTCCCTACAGCTGTGTCTGCTCAGGGGATGCTGGGGCTTTCAGACTCAGCTCAGACGGGGATACGCGAGGATCCCCTCCTCCACACACGCACACACAGAGCTCTCTGTCCCAAGGTCTCACCACCTTGCCACAGTTGGGAACACCCATCTGCTTGGTTCTGATGGACAAGAGGGAAGAGGAAGGCCAAGCCCGGGCCTTCAAGAGGCTGGCGAGAGGCATTTGGGAGCCTTGGTGCTTGTGCCCTGGGCGGGCCCCAGGAAGCTGGCATGGTTGTTTGGCTGGAGCAGGAGGTGCGTGCAGGGCGGCGAATAGAGCTTCATACAGCATCTCCTGAGAAGCCTGAGCTCTGGCCCTGGGGAAGCAAGCAGAGAGACAGGCAGGCTTCCTGCCCTCAAGCAGCTCTGATTCTGGGTGGAGCAGGCACCAAGCGCCACTAGTGAGCAGTGAGACCGTAGCTCATGCTCCATAGGCCAGGAACTGAGAAGGAGACATGCTGGCGGTGGTCACTGGTAGCCCTGGAGGTTGCAGTGGTTGAAGGTGAGCCAGGGCCAGCCCTGCAGGCCTGATCAGGTAAAGGGCCGTGAGGGACAGAGGGAGCAAGTGCAGACGGGGGGTAGCTGGCAGGAGCCGGACCCAGGAGGCCTATGAGTGCCAGGCCCTGTCAGTTGCTGTCGAGGAAGAACACACCTGTGGTGGGTACAGGACCCTGTAGAAGGAAAAGGCAGGAACCGGGAGACCTGTCTGCAAAGACAGCTGCTGAATGCTGTGCGCACTGGAGTGGCTGTCCACAGGAGAGTTCTGGACCAGGCAGCGGTGGGGGCAGAGAGGAAGGAACAAGCACCTCACTGGGGCCAGGAGCCAGCAGACTGCTGAGCTTTGAAGGGAGGATCTGGACCTGCTAGGGGAGGGCTCAGGTAAGAGAGTGATGTCAGAGAACTTAGGGCCAGACTCCAGAGTGGTCAGGAAGTCTCAGAGGAGGGCTAAGTGCTGGGTGTGGAGAAGGGCTTCCTGGTAGCCCACGGCTGCAGGCAAGAATGACAGCACACTGGTAGTAGAATGAACACAGCCCTCGGCATTAGACCCTGTGGCCGATTCCAAATCTGTTTGCTGTGTGACTTTGAGAAAATAACTTGACCTCTCTGTTATAATAATACTGAATCCGTTTAAATTGCATTTGGCTACACGTAACAGAGGAAGACGAATAACATTTGTATAAATACCCAGGAGGTTATTCATCTCATATAATGAGAATCTCAGAGGCAGGCAGGCAGGCAGGGTCAATGCAGCGGCTCAAGCGGCAATCAAGGGCCCCCAGCCTCAGCCTTCCTTAGCATTGTCTTTCATGCTCATGGTTACAAAATGGCTGCTGCATCTCCACGTGCTGTATCTGAATTCCAAGCAGGAGAAAGGAAATGAAGCCTGCATGCTTTCTCTTTCTTATCAGGAAAACAACAGATTTCCTGGAAGCCCCGCTCAGTGGATTTTTGCCTGCAACTCTCTTGCTGGATGTGGTTGTGTGGCCACCCTAGCAGCAAGGGAAGCTGATGAAGTGCTTTTGTTTTCCAGTCCTTCCAGCCCTGAAAAACTGGGCACTTCTGTTAAACCAAAGTGAATACTAGGAAGCAGGATAGCTAGCATGGCCACTTGAGAGTGCCTGACTCACAAGGAAGGGCTCATGAAGTCATGAACGTGGGTAAACACTTAGCAAAATCCCGGGAAGTGGCAGCTCACCTGCATGTATTCACGCGTTCATCCTTCAGCAGGCATATATTGTGTGGGGACATCATACACAGCGCTGGCGTGACAGCGTCAGCCCTGCCCTTGGGGAGCTCACAGTAATGAAGATGGGCGGGAAGCAGACAGGTCCGCTTTGCTTCCGTCCGTGCCACCACGGAGACGGGAAGGCCTGTGGGCTCATGTCTCTGCCTCCTCACTGCTGTGGCTCCTCCCTTGAAACGGTGGCAGGCGCGCAGTGGCTAGTTACCGATTGAATGAACTGTCACAAGACACACTGACTAGGGCCTCTACGCGCAAGGCTCTCTGGACTGGATAGTGAAGGTGGGTGACACATCATCCCTCTCTTCAGAGGAAGTGGGGAGAGAGCTGCCAGGGCAGCCCCGGCTGGGTGCCAGGGCAGCCCCGGCTGGGTGCCAGGACCTGAAGTGACAGAATACATGGTGCCTCCCTCACTGAGCCCATGGTCTAGGAGGGGAGGGTCTGGAGTCCCGAGACCATCCTGTTTGTATATCCTGGCGTGAGAGCCTTCCCCTCTCTGGGCCTTAATCTCCTCACCTGGGATGATGGATCCGATGGACCCTGGAGGGGGTACCACAGATACTGGTGCTGGTGATGGCAGTGTGCGGTAGCCCCCATGTGTGGGGAGGCTGAGGCACAGCGAACCCCAGCAGGAGAGGAGGCAGCTGTGGTAGGGAAGGGAGCCCTGTGGCGTCTCCTGGGGGCCCAGAGGACAAAGAACCCAGGCTCTGCCTCCCTCCTTGCCACCTGGCATCTGAGGCTGGCAGTCATGGCCAGCTGGGCACAGAGCTCCCAGTGCTGGGTGTGGACAGGAAGCAAAGGGCACCTGAGGCGCCTGAGGGTGGCCGCCGTTCCCTGGGGTCTTCTGGAGGGAGGAGAGCCTGGGATGTTAGGGTGGGGACCTGGTTTTGTTGCTTGTCTGGCTCTGTGAACCTTGGCAGTCTTCTCAGCCCATCTGAGCCTTGGTTTCCTCATCAGCAGAATGGGTGTCATGGCCCTTCCCTTGCCTGCCCTTGATACCGTGGCCCAGCCTGCAGTAGGTACTCAGCGTGGCCAGGGATCATCATCACCATCGTTATGTTTTCCCTGTTGAAAAGTGGGACCGTTCCCTCACTGTGCCCCTACTGTGTGCCAGGCTCAGTGCTGGTCACACCATCTCATTTTGTCACAGCTCTAGAGGTGGCCTTCCTGCCATCATGAGAGGAGGATGCCAGTGTTCAACTGTGCTCGTCTTGCCCTTCTGCTGCCTCAGGAGGATAGAGTTGCTGGCTTTGTGGGGGTCTCTACTGAACCAAAGTCTTGGGGACCTTGAAGGAGGCTGGAACAGCTCAAGGTGTTTGCTTTGAGACCGTGCGGGCAGCCTGTGACATCAGATAGGGGGTCAGGCGGGAACAATGCCAGCCCTCGTCAAATGGCAAGGACCAGTAAAGATGGCTCAGGGGTGAGCGTGGAGTGGGGCAGGCTGGAGGATCAGAAATGCCTCTCCTCTTTATTCAGTGTCTTTAGGACAGGGCAGTGAGCCCAGCCCTTGAGGTGAGGTGGCAATGGGCCTGTTCCGTACTGCTGGGTTTGGCAGTGAAATTGTATCCAGTGGCTAGCTCTACTTGTGTCTGAAATGAAGCCAGAAGGCAGAAAAGAGGAGTCTCAGAAAGCTCTCTTAGCCTAGGGAGGTGGATTTTTTCAGTCAAGTGTCCCCAGAAAGACTTCTTGAACTGTCCAAACCCAAGGAACATCACAGGGTGAGAAACACATGAGAAAGCAGGCCTGTAGGATAAAAGATATGCAAGTAGAAATTGGGGTAGCCCCTTGAAGCTTTACTAATTGTGGGGCAGGGCCAGCCACAATGACTCATACCTGTCATCCCAACACTTTGGGAGGGTCTCTTGAGCCAGGAGTTCGAGACCAGCCTGGGCAGCATAGCAAGACTCCATCTCTACAAAAACTAAATAAATGAGCCAGGTGTAATGGCGTGCCCATATTCCCAACTACTTGAGCCTAGGAGATCAAGGCCCTGGAGAACCATCATCATGCCACTGCACTCCAGCCTAGGCAACAGAGTGAGACCCTGACTCAAAGTTGTGGGGCAGGTGACTAGCTGGGATTTTTTTTTTGATTGGAGTCTTACCAGGCTGGAGTGCAGTGGCACGCTCATGGTCAATCCAGCGTCAACCTGCTGGGCTCCAGCGATCCGTCCACCTCAACCTTCCAAGTAGCCAGAACTACAGGCATGCACTACCTCGCCCCACTAATGTTTGACTTATTGTAGAGACGAGGTCTCACCAAGTTGCCTGGACTAGTCTCGAACTTGCAGGCTCAGGCAATCCACTCGCCTCGGCCTCCCAAAGTGCTGGAATTACAGGCTGAGCCACCAAGCCTGGCCTGGGATTTTTAAAAAAGTTTTCACTGCCACCTCAGCATGAGGGAAGGGAATTTGGCACTTTGACCTTGGCGCTGACTGTTTGGGGTGTGGCCCTCATTTGCCCTGTCCTGGGTGCTGATGGTGCCATGCGTTGTCCTTGGTGCTGAAGAGGGAAGGTTTGGCCCGGGTTTCCCTCTAGGAGTGCTGTCCACGGTACTGGCTCCAGAGAGCTTCAGGGAATCGTTTCTTTTTTTTTTTTTTTTTTGAGTTGGAGTCTCACTCTGTCACCCAGACTGGAGTGCAAGTGGCTGCTCCCGGCCACCGCAGCCTCGACCTGCTGGGCTCCAGCGATCCTTCCGCCTCAACCTTCCAAGTAGCCAGAATTACAGGCATGCGCTACCACGCCCGGCTGATTTTTTTGATTTATTGTAGAGATGAGGTCTCACTGCCCAGGCGGGTCTCGAACCCGCGGGCTCAGGCAATCCACTCACCTCAGCCTCCCAAAGGCGCGGGATTACAGGCTGAGCCACTGAGCCCGGCTTAGGGAATCGTTTCTATGACTGTGGATTTCTGGGACCCAGCTGAGAGGTCAGAGCTTTGGCCTTGGCATTGATCTGATCTCAGTAGCATCTTCTGAGGTAGGATTTGGATCCCTGATCTCATCTGCAGCCTTTTAAGAACTTTGAGGTATTACATTATTTCTAAACATCAACCACAGGGGAGGTACTAACATTTATCCCCATTTAGAGGTGAGAAAACTGAAGCTTAGAGAAGTTAAGTGACCTGAGACTGTGTCTCTAGCCTCAGCTTTCTCAGTCATAATAAGAAGGTTGTTGGCAACATTACACAAACTAATGGGTGAGGCGGGACTTTGTGGACTGACGCATAGCGGGACTGGCAGTAGGCTCACACGGAGGAAAGTGCAAGAGGACGTTAGACACAGATACTCTTGGAATCTCGTGACATTTCCTGGGAGATCTGAGATTGAAACCAAACTGAGGTGGGGGGGTGTCAGGTGCAGGATTTGTGGGGGAAAGAAAGAAAATGCCCATTTCTGAGCACATACTATGTGCCAGCCCTGTACTGGGCACTCAACACCCACTGATGAAGAGTGCTGTCTCCCCATGCAGAGTAGAAGCAGAGTGAAAGCGACCCCAAGGTTACTCATGGGGAAAGTGGTGGAGCTGAGAAGGCCCCACAGATGTGGACATCAGGGGCCCCAGGTGCCATCTGGTCCCGCCCAGAGAAGGGGTGTCCGTCACTTACTGGGGGTACACAAGTCAGCCGGCAGCACCTGGCTGGACTTGGCTTCCTTCAGTGTCTCTCCACTGCGGGACTAGGGCACTGACACCCTCCCCTTGCTACTGGTCTAGGCTCCAGGGAGAGGGGAAATCAGTGTTGTGTCAAACAGAAGAGAGCCTGGAACCACCTCCCTGAGCCACCAGTGCCACTTCCCAGCAGGACTGGCACCATGGCTGGGCAGCACCTGGCAGCCCCAGCCGACAGACATTCCTTCAGGCAGGCAGTCTCAGCCCAGAGCCAAGTGTCCCTGTGGGGGGTCAGTGGCCAGGCCAGCTCTGGCTGTTCCTCCTCCAGCCACCCTAGTGGCTCCAAGCTTAATATGCCTCACGGGGCTGCTTCATGCCCAATTAGCCAGCCTCAGCCACCCTCTGTCTGGGGCCCTCCTGTGGCCATCGAAGCCCTGGGCCACTGTGTGGCTTTTGGGAAGAGGTAACCACCTGCTCTTATGATCACCTGTGGCCTAGGGGGTCGGCTGCCCCACCTTAGCGGAGACTGAGCTCCCGGCCCAGACATGCTTGTGGCTGCACCCTCCCTCCACACCCTCCCCTGCTCCAAAGCCTGGCAGTAAGAGAAGTGAAGAAGGAAAGGAGAAAAGATGGCAGGCACGACCGGGAGAGCAGGAGGGAAGGAAGGCGGGGACTGGCACCAGCAGCCTCCTCAGCCGAGGCTGGGTCACTTAAGAGACAAAGCCGGCTTCCAGCCGCTTGAACTTCTAGGGCCTGTGGAGCCAGCAGGACGCAGACCCTGAGAGAGAGAGAGCGAGCCGGACTCATTGTCTGAGGTAAGAGTTTAGTGTGGGGCAGGGTCAGGGCTTGTTCTGGGGCTGGAATCAGAAGGGAGTGCTTTGCACGGCAGGGCTGGACTTGGGGCCTTGACTTCCTCACCAGTGCCTGTCAGCACACAGCAAGCATGTTGGGGGAATGAAGGAAGGAAGGCACGACTGGAGGGAGGGAGAGAAGGAAGAAAAGGTGGGGGGAGGAGGAGGGAGGGAGGGAGGAAGGAAGGAAGGGAGACCGGGAGGAGGAAGTGATGAAAGGCATTTGAGGGAAAGAGAGGAGCCAGGGTAAGTGTGGAGCTTGTGGGAACTCTGCAAGCCCAAACTCAGGGGTGTTACTTTAATGCTTTTCTTACATAAATTATGTTGCATCAGTCAATCTCTGCATTTTGCTTTTTTCACTTGTACGTTTTTGAGATCTGTCCAAGCGCAACCGTAGCTTAGTTCGTTCACTTCATCTGCTGACTGGTATTCTAGCGTGCGTTTCCGCTGCATCTGCCCATCCCACGGGTGGTGCCTCGGCCTTCCTGCTTGTCTGCCCCGGCGTCCCTGTGGGTGTGGCGTGTGTTCCTCTGGAGGCTGGGTTTTCTGTGTTCATGAAAATGGCCAAACTGCCCCCTGAGGTCATGCTGCCACTCTGTGCTCCACTCGTGATCTGCCCAGCACCTGCCATCAATTGACTTAGCACTCCTTAACTTGCTAATTCATGGGAGAAAATCTCCTGTTCTCATCAGCGTCGCCGACTACAGAGAAGCTGAGTCCTCACTAAGATGTTTAATGGTCATCTGAATTTTCTCTTCTGCAAAATGCCTGTTCATATGCTTTGCCCAATGTTTTATGGGTCACATGTCTTTTTCTTATTAATTTGTAATAGAGGCTTATATATGTGTGTATTAATCCTGGTTATATGTGCTGCAAACATTTTCTCCCAGTATGTTGCTTGTCTTTTAGCTTTGGGTCTTTGTCAACCAGAATTTTAAATTTTAGGAGTAATAAAACTTATTTCCCCTGTCTTTGCTTTTACTTCTTTGCCACTTGTTTGAGAGGCTTCCTCACCCAAGGGCACTGAGAGGCTGTTTCCTCTAATTATTTTAGTGTTATTTTTCCTTCTGTATTCCATATTGAGACCTTTGGTTCAGTCTCAGCCTTTTATTTGCCTGTGCTGTACATGGGGACTGATTGTGTTCGACATGACTTCCTGTCGTTCCAGTAGTCATGGAGTGCTCTGTCCTTTCCTCGCTGATGTGAAAGCCACCTCTACTATTTTATGTGGGGTGCTTGTGTGGCTAGATGCTTGTTTCTGTCTGCCTTGTTGGTCTCCATCTCCCCTTTGTCCCCTTCTACGCCAGGTTCCAGAGTTCACTGTTTCCCACAGAGTATTGGCCATGGGGTAGCATGGGTCTTCCTTGGGCAAGACTGTCCCGCTCAATTCCTGGCACTCAATGCCAGGAGGCCCTTCCCAGTCCAGGTGACAGCCAAAGATGCCTCAGTCATTTCCAGGGATGTGCCAGGAGGGAGGCCCACTGCCCTCTCTGCTGAGAGCTGCCGCAGGCCTTCCATCACAGTTGGACACCCAGCAGGACAAGCCCACCCCCTCCCTGGCTGACTATTCTTTTGTGCGATCTCATTCCCCTCTGCTGCACCGCCAGAAGTGACCTCTGGGACATGGCACCCTCAGGCACTCTGGACACAGGACTCCCTTTCAGGGCAGCCCACTCTTCTGGGTGGTGGAGGAAGGGTCTGATTGTCACAAAGTGTCTTTTGCTGAGTGAAGTTGGCCCTTCTGTGCCCACTTCCTCCCGTGATCCCAGATCTGCCTTGGCTCCCCCTCACTAACTGCAGACAGCAGACATTTCCCCTCCACCTCAACTCTCCCCTCCAGGCTCCCGAACTCAGTGACCCCAGTTCCCTCTGATGTTTGTCAGGGACTTGGCTTCAGTGGCAGGTAGTGTGGCATGTTGGAGCTCTGTCATGACTCACGCACTGGGTTAGAATTCCTGCTCTCCTGCTTACAGGCTGTGTGACCCTGGGAAAGGGAGTCAGCATCTCCACACCTCGCTTGTTAAAAGGGGATAGTAGACCCTCCTTCCGCCCCCCACAGAGTTGATGAGGGGTATAAATGGCTTGCCTAAGTAGAGATGGTTGTGCGCATCTTTCCTGCCATTATTCCCTCTTTGTGACTCTCCTGGTCATTGTCCCACCCATCGGGAGAAGTGTCCAGAGCTGAAGGGAGCAGGAGGGCTCTTGCCAGGAAGTCCCCTGCTGCGTCCTCTGCCTGAACAACTGGAATCACAGGACCTGCTGCGGGGCGGCTGTGGGATGACAAAGAGGGGTCAGGGCCAAATCTGTGATTTGGGTCCGATCATTTGTGAGTGTGGTGCAGCTGTCAGCTGGGTAGGGAGACTGGAAGAGCAGGCTCGCGGGGTCAGGCGTTCAGGTTGGGTGGGTCGAATTGGTGATAGCTGTGGGCTGTCCAAGTGGAGAAGCTCAGTGGAAAGTTGGACACGGACGTCAGTGTTCCGGGGAGGGAGGGGTCCAGGCTGGAGGTGTCAGTGTGGCGCTGTGGACCTTGCCAGATCGTCTCTGTTCAGATATAGTTTTACGTGCTTTTCCCATAACTAGAACCATGCCTTAGCTGTCCTACAGTTGGCTTTTTTCATTTCTCTTTATGCTTTGAAGTTTGGGATTTTGGGGTTTTCAGGCCAGCACCAAGAGATGACATCATTCTTTTTTGTGGCTGCATGCTATTCCACAGTGTGTCTGAATGAACATTTATGTCCCAGATTCCCTCTGACAGACACTGGCTGGTTCCTCCCTCCCAGCGCTGTGGGTCCCTTGCACGGGCCTCCTTGCACAAGTGATGGAGTTCCTCTGGGCTGCTGGGGGCTGCAGAGTTGCTGGTGGCAGCTCCAGGCTTACCCACTTTTAATATTTGACCTCTGCCCAAGGATTTGTTTTAAAAGTTTTGGAAAGTCTGAAAACAAATATTTCCTGAGTCAGGCCTCAAACTGGGCCTGGGTCCAAGCAGCAGGCACACCTGAAAGCCTCTCCAGCCTGGAGACGGGTGCTCTGCAGCTGGGAGGCAGAAGGCAGGGTGGTAAAGAGGCTGCCTTTGGAGTACGAGGTCAAGTTCTCTGGCTCCTCCTCCCGGTGTGTTCTAGTACACATTACTGACTTTTCCTGGGTCTCTGCCTTCCCACCCACAAAACAGGTAACAATAGTGGCCTCTCCCCCATGTGGGTGTGGGTTACAGGAGACATGAGTGCCGAACCCTGGGCCTGCTAAGGCCGGTGTGGGCTGAGCGCTCTCGTGGGATCCTGCTCATCATCACTTTAACTGTGTCTAAGCTATGAAGGTCTCCTAATCCCTTCGTTCCTTTTCTTTCCTTCTTTTTAAAATTCCCTTATGTAAGTCAGAAAAATAAATAAGTAAGAGATCTGGAGAAGAGAAAAAAAGAAATGAGATTATTCCAGGTTATACATTGTTAAAGTTAGGCTATAAATTTGCCTCTGAGCTTCCTAGTAGACAAAGACAAAAGGGAAACACAAGAAGTAGCATGATTCACAGTTCCCCTGAAAGGAAAAGAAGGCAGCTAATTGCTCGCTGTGTGCAGAGTAACCATGTACGCAGCCGTTCATGCACCAAGTGCAGTGCAGCAGGGGCTGCCACAATTCTAGTCCCCAAAGGATCTGAGGTTCAGAAAGGCCTCAATTGTGACCTGGAGGCTGTGATACTAATGGGTGGGTGATGGCGTCTGAGCTCTTGGTCTCCTGATAGGGGAGACAGCAGGACCACACCTACCTTTCTGCAAAGCCAAGTGGAAATGGGGACTCAGAACTGCGCAAACTGAACCAAGGGCATGGAGTCTCAGCTGGGAGAAGACATCCTGGAGGAGGTCAGATCTGCCCTGGGCCTTGAGAGACAAGTAAGGCTTTGCCCCCAAGAGATAACAGCGAAGGTCCTGAGACCCTCACCAGGCCCTGCTTTGCAAAGAGCCTCTGGCTGTGGCCTGTTACAGCTGAAGGGAACTTAGAGAACTTAGAGATTCAAGTTCAAGTTCACTTAGGGAACTTGGAGATTCAAGTTCACTGTACTTTCATGATGAGAGAGCTGAGGCCCAGATAAAGCAATAAGATAAGGCAAAGATAAACCTGGGGTCACACAGAGAGGCAAGAACTTCGCAGCTCCTGCCTCCCTGACCAAGCTAGTTCTCCCCCATCTGCCCCCCACAGCTCCTGCTCTGGGTTCTGACTCTCCTCCTGCAGGGTCATTAACCACCTCCTGCTCGCCGTGAGGCGTCCCCTATATTTAACTCCCACGTTGTGATTTGCAGGCCCAGAATAGCAGCCCAGGGGGTGAGGGGCATGCTTCCTCTGCACCCTCCTCTAGTCTAACTGAATGTCTCATGGTCATAGTCCCTTCCCCAAGAGCAGTGTCCTGGATCCTGGGCCTGTGTCATTGCAATGGAAAATTGGCTTGTCCCCAAGTGGTACTCGCTATACATGCTGAGACCTGGCACTCTGGCCCCAGGCAGCCTCAACTCTGATCCAGACTAAACTCTACCCCTGGTCTCAGACTGAGCCCTGATCTCTTCTGTAGGCGACCCCTGACCCTGGCCCCAGACTGGGCCCTGACCTTGATCTAAGACTGAATTCTGCCCCCTTCTCCAAGCTGAGCCCGGACCCTGTCCCCAGACTTTCTGGTCTTGACCCAGATTGTTGGCACTTGGAGACATCAAGACTTGGGGTTGGTCCTCACCCCCCTTTAACTGCTAGAAACTCAGCTGAGGATGCCCCCCTTCGCCATATAGGCCAGGGGCTCCTGACTTAGATTGTAACCTGAAGGGTCTGTCTCAGAAACCTACCCCTCACACTGTGACCTTGGCTGCAGTGGCCGGGGGACCACTGCACGGGTGATGGAGTGGGTAAGAGACAAAGCCATCCGGTACCACCCACTCTGACCATGACCTCTGCCTCCCCAAGTGGGCTGCCAACACAGGCGAAGCCCTCCTGCCCCTCCTCCTCATCTGCCTCCTCTCTGATTCCCCAGGCCATCCGTGGTGAGGCTGAGATATTTATAAAAACCTGTGTCCTTCATGATCAAGCCGGCCCCAGGGACCAGGCTCAGCGCAGCTCTGTTCATCCTCAAAGCCCCGAAACTTCAAACACCTCCACTGCCAGGCCCTCATCACAGTCCTCTCTGTCGCCAGTTGCAGTCCCAGCCCCTGCATTTTGGAACTGCCCCCACTCTGTGCCCTGTCAGACTTGGAACACTGTTCCCAGCAGCCGAGAACCTGGCTGGGTGGAGGGGCCGGGCCCTGGAGGCAGGCGGCAGCTCTGCGATGAGTCACTGCCGCCTCTGAGGACCGGTCTCTTTGTCTTGCAGATGACAGTGCCCATCCCCCACGCCCAGGCTGTGGTGCCGGGTGTGGGAGTCAGGGAGGCACCCAGGGGCAGAGAGGCCTGCTCAGGGCTGAGTCCAGCCGTCCCAGTCACATTTGAGCGAGTGGGCAGGGCCTACCTTCGCTCGGCCGCAGTCTGTCCCAGTGCCTGAAGGTGCACCAGTTAAGGTACAGGTCACCCGGAAGGGAGGCGCTGAAAGCTTGCCCCTTTGAAGAAACTGCAGAGGCTCCGGGGAGCATCCACCACTCGCCCTGCCCTCACGTGGTGGCCTTGGGGCCTGGGGGACAGGCTGGGAATGGCTCGGGATCCTGCCCTTGGACGGGCCAGGACACAGGGATGGAAGGAGACGGGCAGATCTGAGAGTCGGCACGGACAGAGCCGCCAGCCTGGCCAGCGGGGGCGCTGCTGGGGCTGTAGCAGGGCGCCCCCTCAGGGGCTGGGGCGGCCACTGGCTGATGACAGAAGAGGAGCCAGGCTGCCAGCAGAAATCCAGGGCTCAGTCCAAGTGTGCTGAGTCTCGGGTGCCAGAGGGACCTGCAAAAGGAGGAGACCGGGAGGCGACAGAGCCTCAGGGTTGCCTGTCATTTGCCATTCATTCATTCTCTCATGCATGCCTTCCCTTGACAGATATTTATTCAGCACCTACTATGTTTTAAGCACTAGATCAGGCCCTGGAATATTGCAACAGATAGGATCTCTGTCCAGTGGAAGAGACAGACAGTAAGTAAAATAAACGAACAATGTTCTGTTCATGGGTGACATAGCAGTGAGGAGGCGACATTTGGGCTGAGCCCTGAGTGAAGCAAGGGAGAAGCCACGCGAAGGACTGGGAAAGACCCTTCCTGGTATCGGGAACAGCTAGTACAAAGGCCCTGGGGCAGGAAAGAACTCAGCAGCTCCCAAAAAGGAGGAGGCAAGTGGGCTGAGGGTGGAGGGAGGAGGGAGAATGGGGGAAGGAATCGTGTGGCTTTTATGAGGGGCTTGGCTTCCGGGGAGAGGCTGAGGCGGGAGTAGAAGTGGGAGTCCTCAGGGCAGAAGAGGGGATGAAGAGTAACAGGCGAAGGGAGCAAGTGGAAGGGGCCTGGCCAAGAGCCTGGGAGGCCTGGAATGCCCACTGAGCCTGGGGTCAGAGACCTGGGCTGGAGCCCAGCCCTTCGCCTCCTCACTGTGGCCGTGGGCAGGTCTCCCCCTTGCTGGGCCTCAGCTTCCCCATCTGTTGAGTCATGAATGGATGCCTTTCCCTGGGAGACAGAGTGGTAGCAGGGGAAAGGCTGCTAAACTGCTAGGTGCTGTGCACTTGGGAGGCAGCTGGTGATCTGGAGCTGGCCATCTTACGGCGCAGGGAGGGCAGAGCTGGCCTGGATTTCTGGACTTGTTTCCCCCCAAGGTCTCCACAAGGAGCCCCTTGGGGGCACTGGGAAGGGAGCCAGCGGGGCAAGTCTGGGTGGTCCAGCTGCCCTGGAGACAGACCAGACCAAACTTGCCCCAGCCCCAGCCCCAGCCCCAGCCCCCGATTGTTTTCAAGTCGAGGTCTCACTGTGTTGCCCATCAAGAGGCATGTTCACAGCTCACTGCAGTCTTGACCTCCTGGGCTCCCCAGGCCCTTTTTAAAGTGAAAAACCAAGGCAGACGCTAGCACCAAGGGAAGGAAGGGCAGGCTCCATTTACCCAGTAGCTGCCATGTACCTGTACCCTTTGTGGTGTTTCAGACATGTGGCCTCTGTCGTTTAGACCAGAAGGGAGAGGGACTGTCCAGAGGCCCAGGGTGGATGGCCATGCCCAGGCTTCGTCCTGCCAACCCTGAGGCAGCAGGGAGGGCACTGGGACCCACCAGGGCCACTCACCCAGTCTCCCTGGCCCTGCATGCCACATGGTCTTCCGTTTGCTTCTCTGAACCTATGCGTCTTTTTCCTGGAAAACTCACTCTCACTCTTTTTCTCTCCCTTTCTCCCCTTCTCCTCTCTGTCTCTCTCTCTCTCTCTCTCCCACCTCTCTCCCCCTCTTTCTCCTCTCTCTCTCCCTCTACCTCCCTCCCTCCCTCCCTCTCTCCCTTTCTCTCTCTCCCCCTTTCCCTCTTTCTCTCTGTCTCTAGCACCCCTCATCTCTCTCCCTCCCCCCCACACACACTTCATCCTGTGGATCCCTCCTTATCCTTTACTCTCCAGATCTCCATATCAGATCTCACTTGCTCCCCACTAGATGCTGCCCTTAACCCACTCTCTCCATCCTGACGGGTGGGTCCCAGTGCCCCCCCACTGCCTCCCCAGACAGTGTTTGATGTTCACAATCTCTTGCCCTGACAGCCTGGCTGGGCCAGCAGCAGGATACCCTGGCGGCAGGGTGACAAGCGCTGCTTGGCGCCTCTGCCCTGCGGGGTGAGCTGTGGGGTTCGGGAGCCCCGCCTCACCTACTCCAGAGCCAGGCTCCATAGTCTGCATCTCCACTGAGCCTGATGCCAGTCGCTAAGTGGCTTCTGGGATGAGCCTGGATTGCGTGGGCTCCATAGTGCACGTGTGCACGTGGTCCCAGGGGCAACACGTGGCAAGGGGCCTCTGTGAGTAATTCCGGTGGTGTCTCCAAGCACTGTCTCCATGGAGAGTCCTCCCCCCCCACCCACCCACCCAGCCCCAGGTGGCTGCCTCTGCTCCACTTCCGGTCCCCCTCCCAGCCTCTCTGTGACCCGGATTTGACCCACCTTGCCTCCCACGCCCCGGCCTCTCCCCAGACACACCTGTCACTCAGGAGGGGCTCCAGTTTCTGCCACTGCCAAGGCCACGTGGAGAGAGTGGGCCCTGCAAGCTGTGGCTGGCCGGACTGCTCCTCGGCCTGAGAATGATACCTCCCTGGGGGTGCAGAGGCTTTACTATGACCCAGGGCTTCCCCAAGTTGGTCCTGCTGTGCTGCCCTCCCCCTGGCTCCCTCTGCCAACACACGCATGTGCATACACACACACACACACACACACACACACACACACCAGCCATGTACCCACTTTCTCACTCATTGTTCCTCCACCTGGAACTCTCTTTCCCAGGCATCCATGAGGTCCACCCCTCACTTCTGCCCAAATGCTGCTTTCCCAGAATGCCTTTCCTGACCACATCAGCCCATGCTTCCTTACCTGCTCTCGTTTGCTTCTGAGGAGGGATCTGACATTACCTTATGTATTCGTGTGTCTGTTGCCTGTCTCCCCTGCTAGAATGTTGGCTCTGTGAGGCAAGGACTTGGTTTTCTGTGCTGCTGTCCCAGAGCCGTGAGTGCCTGGCACATAGTAGCTGCTCAGAAAATACCTACCAAGTGAATGAGTGATTGAACCTAAGCACTTAGCCCAGAGCCCAGCCCCAGTGATCAGCAATGTAGCCGTCGAGGCCAACTACACCATTCTCACCACAGCACAGAGCAGAAGCGTGGCAAAATTCATCTGTCTGTGCTCAACAGTCCCGCACATCCGATCCCTTGTGGCCCTCACAGTCAGTTCCCTGTGATTGGTTGGGTAGGGGGTGAGGCTTCAGGAGGTGCCAGGGTCCTTGAGGCCGGCTAGACCCATTGAGCTGGAGCCCAGGCCTGCCTGGCCCAGCCCCGGGCCCTCAACTGCTGCCAGCTGTGCAGCCCCAACCTGCAAGCAGCAGTCTTGGGAGTGCCATGCAAATAGCATCATGGCAGTGGAGGCTCTGGGCCACTGAGGAGGGAGGCAGGTCTACCTCCTTTCTGTTGGACAACCTCGGGCCAGCGTTGCCCCTCAGTGCCTCGAAAGAGCAGTGAGTGGGGTCACTCAACCAGCTGGAGGCCTGGTCTGATGTGCCCAAGTCTAAGAGGATGACCATAAAGCATGGGACAGGGTCTCCCATCCCCAGCCCCATCACCCAGCACACACACACACATGCCACATTCACCAGGACCCTGTGAGGGACAGGTGGGAGTTTGCTCTCCCTCCCGGGCGATTCCACGGGCCTGTCGAAGACTTCTGACCCTAAAGGAGCCTTGAGCAGCCTCCATTTCTTCATCTCTAACCCAGGACCATAACAAGCCCTGCCTGAATTCAAATGATTCAGAAGAGAGGGTATGGCTTCTGTGAGCTGTGCTCTTTTAGGCAATGACAGCCCACCCTGCAATAGGAAGTTGGCGTGTGCCCCAGGGAGGAGTTTCTGGAAGAAAAATCTTGAGGCCCTTGAAGGTGCAAAGGAATAACCACCTTTATTCCCATATGACAGGCAAGTAAATTGAGGCTTGGATTTGGGACATGACGTCCCTAAAGTGGTATGGAGCTGGTCATGAAAGCATCAATGGAGAGAACAAACCCTAAGGAAAAGAGACATTTCCCTTAGCAGACTCACCTCATAAATTTCCTGAGGCACCCTGGGGATCAAGTTCAATCACCCAAGAGCATGGTAGAAAATGTAGGTTCTGAGCTAGGCACAGTGGTTCATATCCGTAATCCCAGCACTTCGGGAGGCCAAGGTGGGAGAATTGCTTGAGCCCAGGAATTCGAGACCAGCCTGGGCAACATAGGGAGACTCTGTGTCTACCAAAAAAAGGAATTTTTTTTTAACACAGAAAGTGTAGGTTCTGGGGTTTCCGTTTAGACTCAGGTGAGCCCAGGTGATCTGATTCAGGTGGTCTGGGAACCCAGCTTGAGAAACACTTACATAGAACATGGGATAGGGAGAAACCAGACTGTTCTATCCAGAGCACTCATTCAACTGACATTTACTCACAGCCCTGGGCCGACCCGTACTGGGGACCCTGAGACACTCCCAATGTGATGAGGGTGACATCTGTGGAAATTGGCGCGTTCTCTGTCCCTTCTGCGTTCTCTGAGTTAATTCTGGTGTTCCTTTTCTAACTCTTTGAGTTGGATACTTATCGTATTACTTTTCAGTCTTTTTGTTTCATTTTCTGATAAAAGCTCTTACGGCTATCCATGTCAGTCTAGGTATCGCTTTAGCTGCATCCCGCAAACTTTGGTATATTGTATTTTCGTCATCATTCAGCTCTAAATATTTTCTCATGTCCCTTTTGGTTTCTTTCTCAACCCATGAGTCATTTAGAAATATGTATTTTTTAATTTTCAAACATACGGGTGATTTTTTTACCTGTATGTTGTTTTTTGCTACTGCATTGAGGTTGTTGCATGGTTTCTTTGGTATTTGTTGAGGTTTACTTTGTAGCTCAAAACGTGGTCAATTTTGTAAACGTTACATGGATGTTTGACAAAACATGTATTTGACAGCTGTTGGGTTTAGGATTTTCCATATTCTTTCTTTTGAGTTGGAGTCTCTCTCACTCTGTCTTCCAGGCTGGAGTGCCGTGGCACACTCATAGCCACCCCAGAGTCTACCTGCTGGTCTCCAACAATCCTTCTGCCTCAGCCTTCCAAGTAGCCAGACTACAGCAGCGTGCCACCATGCCCAGCTAATTTTTGATTTATTGTAGAGAGGAGGTCTCGCCAAGTTGCCCAGGCGGGTCTCGAACCCGCGGGCTCAGGCAATCCACTCACCTCGGCCTCCCAAGGCGCGGGATGACAGGCTGAGCCACCGAGCCCGGCCTCCGTGTTCTTAATGTTCTGTGACAATTCTGGCAAGTTGGAGAGAAGAGTCGAGGGCTGTGGGGGCCAAGTGGAGCCTCCTGACCCAGCTCGTGTGGCTCGGGGACGGCTTCCCACAGGAGGCGCCACGTAAAGCTGTGAGCCTGGGGAGCAAGAAGGGAAGAGCATTCCACCTCGAGGGAACAGTATGGGCAAAGGCATGGAGGTACAGAGGAACTCCCAGAAAGCATAGAAACACTGATAGCACTAGTTAGGAATCCAGGGGAGGCGTCAGGGTCAGGGGAGTGATGTCTGTCGGAGAACATATTACTAACACAGCCCAGAGCAGGCACATTGGCTGGCAAGCACTGTGGGAGCAAGGATACCAGCTGAAACCTGTTCAACTCTTACTGCTTGTTAGGCCCTGCTAAATGTTCTAAATGATTGGTTCATTTAATTCTCTCGCACCTCTGTGAGATAGATACCATTATCATCTCCATTTTGTGGAAATGGGAGCCAGAGAGGCTAAGTAACTTGCCTCAGGTCACACAGCTCCAAGTGGTGGGACCAGATGCAGTCTGACTCTAGCATTCTTTTTTTTTTTTTTTAAGGCAGGATTTATTAAGAGGACAGAAAAGCTTCCACAGTGGGAGGAGAACCGAAGGAGTTGCCCTGACTCTAGTGTTCTTACATTGTGGTTCCTAGATATGATGGGGGTTGCTGAGGAATAACATATGGCCTGCATGACGGAGCTTGGAGTACCCCGCACAGGGCAAGGCTGAAAAGCACAGGCAGGATATGATGAGGGCTTCACACGCAAGAGAACTGGGGCTTTCCCAGCTCTGTGACCTTGGGCAAGTCACCTCCTAAAGAGCTTTGGTTTCCTTAACTATGAAATGGGGACTGATAGCCCCTGCCCATAGTCCAGGTAAGGATCATGCCTGCTTTACAGTCTCTGAAGGCTCTGCCTGTGTCTGCCATTGTCAGACCAACTCAGGGAGAGCCCATACTGTCGGGCCAGGGAAGCAGAGCCACATTTGGCCAGCACTAGGGAGCCATGGTGGGCCATAAGCTGAAGAGGGGCAGGGAATCCTGGAGCCTTTGAAAGTGAAGCTGGAAAAAACCTCGTGGATCCTTCATTTAGCTCCCTCGAATTCAATCAATATCTGTAGGGGTTGAGTGAGTTTCAACTCCAAGCCAAGCTTCAGATCATGAGCCAATTCCAGCAGGTGGCACAGGGTGCAGATTTGAGGGTTCCAGGCCCTATCCTACCGTGAGAAAGAGAGGGGTTGTTGTTTATTTGTTTCTTAGAGGCAGGGTCTTGGCTCCGTCACCCAGGCTGGTGTGCAGTGGCCCAATCATAGCTTACTGCAGCCTTGAACTCCTGACCTCAGGCAATCCTTTCTCCTCGGCCTCCCAGAGTGCTGGGATCGCAGGCGTGCGTCACCGTGCCTACCCTGGGAGTGAGGTTTTGAGTAGCCACGTCTGCCACAGGTGCGGGAAGTACAGGAGGTGGCGGGTTGTGCTCCTGCCTGTCGGGCCCTAGGCCTGAGGCTCGCAGCTCGCAAGGGCACAGAGGCAATTCTTGTCACCACACTAATTGGGCAGATGCTACCAGCCTTCAGAGGGCAGGGGACTGGTAATGTTCAGGCCAACCTTTCACAATGAGGAATTGTCCATGTGACTTTCAAGTGTCCTGCCAGCCATTCCCGTAGGCAAAAACAAAAAACACCAAACCTGTTTATAATTCCCTGAGCCTGGACCCTCACTATAGGTCATATACAAGCTCGAAGTATTTTTTGCCCAGTTTTAACAGGCCAGGAATGGCACCATCCTACGTCAAGGAATGGATGCTTGGTGGGTTCAGAGCTTCACCAGGAGTTGGTCGTCATTGTGGGAGGGTCACCCTCTGCTGTGGTGCCTGCGGCATTGGAGAGGTCTGAGCTTCTCCTGGCTTCTTCTTCTGGCTGCATTTGTCATGCATTCTGCATTAAGTGCCACGTCTGACACCTTCCTCATACTTTGCTGAGGAGATGCACCTGGTAAGTGTCATGTCATAGATAACTTCCCTTTCACGCTCCTTTTATCCCAGTGAGGGGTTGTGTTTTAAGTTATGTGTGTAGGTAGGTAATATGATCTATGAATTTTATTTCAGTGGAGTAACAGGGGATATTACAAAATGTCTCTTATAAAGTGGCATTTGGGGTCTGAGGGTTGGGTTTGTGGGGCTGGGAACCACGGTAGCCCAGCTCCTTCCTTTCAGATGGGGAAACTGAGGTTCAGGGAGGGAAAAGCTTGCCCTTGTTCCTATAGAAAGTGGGGAGCAGAACTTGAGATGTATGCTTCAGGAGGCTCTCTCATCCTGGAGTGTGTAGATCAGTGAGGTGTGCCTGGGGCAGGAGATTGGCGGTGGGGTTGGAGGACCGCGGCCATGGGGACGAAGGGGATAGACAGGCAGCTGTCCTCGGAGCCGAGCCTGCGTGGGAGGGGAGGGAATGTGCTTTCTTGAGGAATCCTTCCCTTTGCCGGAAGAGCTGGCCGTCTCCTGGAGGAAATCAGGTCATCCCACAGAGAGGCCAGTCAGACTCCTCCCGCCCCACCCGCAACCTGGGCCCCAACCCACTAGCCATTCGGGCAGTCTGAGGCCAAGCCAGCACCCCCCCAGTCCTGGGTGGCAGAGGCTGCCACTCCCTGAGAAAATGATGTGTCTGTTCCGAGAAACCAAATATCCTACAATGAATCCAATTAGATTTCAGAGGCACATGAAAACACGATCCATCTTAAATGTCCTCTGCAAACCTCCAGCCACAGATAAATATTTTATTCCATTCCAAGCCATCCCAGGCAGAATGTCAATTAGCATCCAGCTGCCTCCCTGGCGGCCCAGACAGTCCTGGCTCAAGAGGGGCTCTGAGCTGGGAGACGGCAGTCTGAGTCCGTGCCGTTTGCTTGGCCCTCGTGTCGCCTCGGCAGTTCTCTTTCCTTCCCGGGCCGTGGCCTCGCTGGCAGAATGGGTTGCAACAACTCCCCTCCTGCTCCTGCCTCCGCGTGGCCAGTGCTGAGCAGGATGTTCACGTTCATTCATCAGACAAGAGTCCCTGAGCAGCTGCTGTGTGCCGGCATCTCATTTGGTGTTGGGGACACAGCCTTGAATACGACAGGCCAAGCCCATTCTCGCAGAGCTCCCCGTCTGGAAGGCCAGGGCAAAAACAAACATGTAAATAGGGACCGCTTATTGACAAAGATGAGCTTTACAAAGATCACAGTTAGGCTGCCATGATGGAGAAAAATAGAGTGCCCACTATAGACAAGAGTCAGAGAAAGCCTCCTGGGGGGCCACATCTGTGCCAAGATCTGAACTGGGAAAAGCATTCTGGAAAGAGATTCAGCAGTGCAAAGGCCCTGAGGCAGAAACGTGCTTGGTGAGTCTGAGGGTCAAGAAAACCAGTGTGGCCAAGCCGAGTGAATGAGGGGGCAGGGGTTGAGAGGAAACTGGAGACAGCAGCAGGCCTGGGTTGGGGCTGGGTTCGTGCTACATCTTTGTTCAACAGATGAATGTGAAATCGTTCATAGCTGCAAATGAGCAGAGCCAGGAAGACACATGTCACACCAGTGGGGGGCTACCAGACATTGCACTTTGGGTCTGGGTTCTTTGCCAGAGCTCTACTAATGGGAATTAGCTGGCAGAAAGGAGCTGCCCCATACCCAGGGTATCCTTCAACTGGGCAGAGGCATTTGGGGTTCAAGTCTCAGCTCCACCACTTTCCAGCTGGGCACGTCCCTTCACCTCTCTGGGTCAGTATCCTCCTCTGTCAAATAAGGCATCATCTCACCTACCCTGTCAGCCTGTTAAATGGTCTCATGTGTGTCATGTGTCTGCTGGATCAGATGTGCCCCATGGATGAAGTCTTTGCTATGCAATGTCGTTAATAAAAGTCACATACTATCATTTCCACAATATCCTGCTAACAACGTGGTTCAACCTTTGTCAGTATGGGAGGGGACCAACTCCACAAGGGTGTGAATACCAGGAGACGAGACTCATTAGGGAGCATCTTGGAGGCTGGCTGTCGCAAATTGGACTATGAAACCTCAACTGTACCTTCCAGCATCAGGTGGCCCCTGTAAGCCTCAGTTTCCCCCTCTGTACAGTGGGGGCTGGATTTGGTAATTCCTAAGAGTTTCTGCAGGGTGAACTCTGGTCCACATGTCGGGCCAGCTGCGGAGCCCCAGCTGTTGGCACACCGGAGCAGGGCAGGTCAGAGGGGGCAGTGGGGGCCCGTGGCCAGCCCAGAGCCTGTGAGAGACACCAGTGCAGGCTGCGGACTGCTGCCCCGGAAGGCACCACACCCAGGCACCAGGCCACCTCACTCTGAAGGAGCGTCTCACAGTTAGCCCGTGACTGGCACATCCCTGCACTCCCGAGAAATCCCCCGTAGAAGGGATCTGATTTCCTCCACGTCCCTCCAGTGAGCTTTTTCCGAAGGCTCTGCTAAGAGAGAAACGGTGGATGAGGGGGCAGGGTGGAGTGGGGAAGCAGGACGGGCACGCGAAGATGGAGTTCCTGCAGGTGACATTGGTCTTGCCCGCAAGGCAGCTCTCTGTGAGCATGGGCCTAGCTCGTGGGACGTGTTAACCAGTATCTGTTGGACGGATGAATGAATGAAGTAGAGACTAACATGAGCAGGCGGCATTCAGCTTGTGAGAAGTAGGGACCCTCCCCTGATCAGCCCATGCCCAGTAGGGACCCTCCAGCTGATTCCAGTGCAGAGTGTGAACCGGGAAAATTATTTCAGGAAGAGATTCAGCGAGTACAAAGCAGCCTCCACATGGGGCAGGGCCTCCTGGAGGGACACGGCCAGCTGGGCAGACAGACTGTGGTCCAGAAGGCAGTCGGTGAGCAGGTCGGTGGGGCCTCAGTGAAGGTGGTGTGTGAGCTGGACCCTGAGCAATCAAGGCAGAGGGAACCCACAAACGTCCTGGAGCGTGAATGGCTTGGGCTGGGGACACTGCTTCAGAAGGAGCTGGATGCCAGGAGCAGGGCAGTAGGGGAGGCACTTCAGTCAGAGGACATGGTGGGAATCCCGAAGATGCGGAGCATGGTGGAGGGCGTGGATTCTGGACCTGGCTGACCCGGTTCCAATCCCAGCTCTGTGACCTTGGGCAGGTTACTCATTCTTGGTGTCTCCTCATCTGCGTGATGGAGATGTTGCTGGCAGTTAACCCCCTTGCTGCGGGCTGTCGGGTGAAGCCGAGTCAATATGTAAAGTGCTTAGAACAGAGTCGGATACGGAATGGGACTGCCTAAGTGTTGGTTATTCTGTCTTGTGTACACATGCGAGGGAGGCTGAGAGAGTTCTGGCAGAACACATGAGAAATTCCGTGGGGTACACAGGGGGCACGCAGGTGGGAGGGAAACTTACTATTCTTTGAACACATCCTGGGTGTGTGCTATTTTAATAATGATGACGGATGGGGCGGGGAGGCTGGAGGGGCTGGGGACTGGTTGGGCTAGAGCTGATGACGCCACTGTGCAGAGGACCCAGAGAGAGAAGCAAGGGCTGGATTGGGGCGTTGGGTGCTGCCACCTTAGAAGGGCCTGGTGACCCGTTGGGTGCGGGGGGGATGGGAAGTGAGACACGCCTCTGTTGGAGCACCCAGGCCCACATGTACCCTAGGCCGGGGACCTCCTTGGAGTGGAGACCAAGAAACTGCACCTGGCTGGTCCCTCAGAGAAGAGCCTGAGGTAAGAGCAGCTCCTGGGGCCCAGTGATGCATCTTCTTGGGTGCTGGGGCAAGGATGAAAGCAAAGTATTTGTGTCCTCAGGGAGTCTGGAGCCACAGCTCAGACCACAGAGGTTGCTGCTGGAAGCTGGTGCCATGGTGGGGGGACGTTCTACCCATTCAATCCCTCTCCTTGGCAGGAATTGTGTGGAGGTGAAAAGTTCACCTGTGGAGTCACATTAGATGAGTCACCTCTGCTCTTCAAGGCTCTGCTCGTCTTGGCCATGGGCTGGGAGGGGCTGACGGAACACATCCGTTGTTGATGCCGATAGGTAGATAGATAGATAGAGCGGGGAGACCCCAAAAACCTGGAACTTGTAAAAAGTCATGTATTTATTCTTACACGTTTAAACCTCAATTACCTTCAAAGTACTCTCCGTTTGATACAATACACCCATAGAGATGCTTTTTCCACTGCTCATGCAGTTTCTGAACTTGCCAATTCTGATGCCTTTTAGCGCCTCTGCCATTTTTTGTTTCACCTCTTCCACATCAGCAAAACGTTTCCCTTTGAGGACTTTTCTCATCCAGGGAAACAAAAAAGTCGCCAAAACTGGGTGAATGGGGACGGTGGAGCACAAAGGTCATGCTGTTTTTGGTCAAAAACTGCTGAACACTCAGTGTAGTATGGGCAGTGTAGTGTTGTCATGGTGGAAGAGCTAGTTACCTGCTTGCCAAAGCTTGGGACATTTCTTCTGCAAATTGTGTTGCAACCTTCTCAAAACTTCCAGATAAAAACTTGGGTTGACCGTTTGATCCCGAGGAACAAATTCCGAGTGTACTGCAAGGGGCCTGCTCTCCAAAAGATAATTCTGGGTTTTGGGGGTCCCTCCTCATATCAGCAAAGGAAGTCAGTCAAGGATTGTCATCCAGGTAGTTATATATATATGGAGAGAGAGACAGACAGACAGACCAGTCTCACTCTGTCACCCAGGCTAGAGTGCAGTAGTGTGGTCATAGCTCACTGCAACCTGCAATTCCTGGCTTCAAGTGATCCTCCCACCTCAAACCTCCTGAGTAGCTGGGATTACAGGTGTGAGCCGCCTTTAAAGTGGAAGCAGCAGGATGTTTGTATACCATGGATGGTTCTCGACTCTAGAACACAGCTTTGCAATTACCAAGTTCTGCGCACACTCCCTCTTCCCATCCGTCGGAGTGGAGGGGATGGGGCGAGTCCCCTTCTCCTAGGGTATTCAGCTGGCAGACCCTGGAATCCTAGACTGTGTGAGCTGTAAGAGACCTTGAAGACTCCTATTCCAGCCAATCCCCATATTGTGCAGACGGGGAAACTGAGGCCCAGAGATTGTCAGGGGCTAGACTCAGATAACACAATAGGTTAAGGGCTCAACAAGGACCAGTCAGCAGCTTCTGTGCCCGTTTCCCAGAGTGAGGGATGGGGACAGTGGGAAACCTGCAGGAGTCCAACAGATCCAGGTTTACCAGATGAGTTTCTTCACCTCTAAGCCCCAGTTTCCTCATCTTTTTTTTTTTAACTTTCAATCAGAATTAATAATATCACAATCTTAGAATTGTGGGGGAGTCAAATTATATCATGTTAAAGGAGCTGGTGCACAGTAGACCCCCAGTGAATGCTGGCCCCTTTAAAATGTAGTCCCCAGCCTGGGCAACTTGGTGAGACCTCGTCTCTACAATAAAGTCAAAAAAATTAGCCAGGTGTGGTGACACACATCTGTGGTTCCAGCTGCTGGGAAGGCTGAGGCAGAAGGATCGTCTGAGCACAGCAACTGGCAACTCACAGCCACTACTCTCCAGCCTGGAAGACAGTGATATTCCAACTCAAAAATAAAATAAAAAATAAAATGTAGTCCCAGGCCAGGCGTGTGTGTGTGAGAACCACTTGAGCCCACAAGTTCAGGACCAGCCTGGGCAACATAGTGAGACCTCATCTCTACAAAAAAATACAAAAATTAGCCAGTGGTAATGCATGCCTATAGTCCCAGTTATTTGGGAGGCTGAGGCAGAAGAAGGATCAGTTGAGCCCAGGAGGTCGGGGCTGTGGTGAGCATTGATTGTGCCACTGCACTCCGGCCTGGGTGACAGAGCGAGGCCCTGTCTCAAGAAAAATACATTAATAAAATAAAATAGCCGGGCTTGGTGGCTTACCCTATAATCCCACGCTTTGAGAGGCTGAGGTGAGTGGATTGCCTGAACCCGCGGGTTCAAGACCCGCCTGGGCAACTTGGCGAGACCTCATCTCTACAATAAATAAATAAAAAAAAATCAGCCAGGCGTGGTAGCATGTGCCTGTAGTTCTAGCTACTTGGAAGGCTGAGGCGGAAGGATCGCCGGAGCCCAGCAGGTCGAGGCTGCCTGCACTGGCCGGGAGCAGCCACTGCACTCCAGTCTGGGCGACAGAGTGAGACTCCAACTCAAAACAAAAAAACAAAAAAATATATAAAATAAAACAAAATAAAATGTAGTCCTAAGTGGTCATTCACTTCTTCCTGGGTTGTTTCAGTCATTCATTCACCAGCCTTTTATTTAGCACCTGCTGTATACCAGGCTCTGAGCTGGGAATACAGACATGACTCAGGAGTGTCTTTGCCCTCAAGGGCCTCACAGAGTGTGGAAAAGAAGATTGCAGAGTAGCTGGAGGGGTGACTCAAGCACTGCGTAATCCCTAACAAAGGAAAGCATTGGGCGGGCTGAGCAGGAGTTCCCTCGCAATCATGGCAAGGGAGAACATTCCAGGCAGAGGAGATGGCAGTGCAAGGTCATAGGAGTCTGGAACATCAGGGCATGTGCTGGGAGCCCCAAAGACCCTTTGTGAGTGGCTTCCAGGTGGTGAGGAGGGCGAGCAGGGGTCTGGACAAGGGCAGACATGGACCAGGCCAGGGGCTAGAGATTTGTCTTAGGGCGGGTTTTCCTGGAGACCTTGTGACAAGGGTTGCAGGGAACCTATGCTAGGGCAGGTGGAAGGGAAGCAAAGACAGTCCGTCAAAGGTTGTCATCCACGCAATTGCCACTGGACCCCTGCTGGCCGAACAGAGCACCCAGTGCAGCGAGGGCCAAGGAGGTGCTTGTCCACCCACTCCCCAGCCGAGACTTCTGAGGGCTGCTCCAGGCATCATCTCTCAGACACTCCCTGCTTGGCCGCGTACAGGCTGTCCCTGTCCTGTAGTGGCGGTGTGCACTGGGGACACGGGTTGGGTGGGGAGGGCTCCGACGGCCCTTCCATTGCCCTTGGGGAAGAGGGACCAGCAAATGCCAGCGAGGAGTCCTGTGCTCTGCACAGCCCACGCTCACCTCTTCCCAGGGGCCCAGCGCTGTGGTGCATGCAGCAACCCAGTCAGGTCCTGCTGGCTCCAGAGCCTATGCTGACTCCCAGGAGCTTGCGGCTTATTATTTTAAAATATACCTATTTGCAGTAGATGATACATATTCACAGGGGGCAAAATTCTAAAGACAATGGAGCATGGCATCCTTGATTGGATCCTCAAACAGAAAAAAAGACATTAATGGAGTGGATGAAATCCAAATAAATCTCAGGTCAGTTAGTAGCAACGGACCAAAGGAACGTAGTGAGAATCCCCTGCTGTCTTTCTTCCATCCACCCTGCTCCTGTCTGGCCTCTTGGGTACCCTTCCACGGATGAGCAAATACAAATGCTGGTCCTCTGCCCCTCCTCCGGAGACACTTGGTACCCTGCCCTGGTGCCTTGCAGTCTGATTTGGGCCTACAGCTTTCTTCCAGAAACACCTGCAGCTCGCCAGATAAAGCCTTCTTTCAGTAAGGGGGTGGGGAGGGATGGAGTGCTGGGGAGCTTGTTCCCAGGGCCCCCTTGGCCACTCCAGGCGGGGGGGATATACACCCAGCCCCCTGGCCCACAGTGGATCCACACGAGGTGAGTTCTTCCTGAAGTGCAGAAGTCCTAGGGGCAAGGCCTCAGTTCCCCAGCTGGGTCCTGGTCTTTCCCCAGCTCCTCTGGCATCCCTACCCCCCACTGTGTTTCCTGGGGTCACCTCCCACAGAGACTCCAATTCTTGCCCAAAGATCTGCTTCTCAGAGAACCCAGACTAAGCCAGAGGTCTGCCCCGCCCTTGCTGCTTCCCAGGGGAAAGCTGTCCGTGGCAGTGCCCTGGCCATAGCCTTATGCTTTTCTGCAGCTGCATAGCATTCCGTTGTGTGCTAGGTGGTCCTTTCTCTGGTCTCCTAATGGACAGCTGTGCTAGTTGTTCCCAGGCCTTTGCTAATGCAAACGGTGTTTCAAGAAAAGCCCCCACGCCCACCATTTCCCACGTGTGTAAGGAAAGGCCTCCATCCAGGTAGTGCCTGAAGTGGAATTCCTGGCACCGAGGCACGAGGGCCCTACTCTGCTTTGATGACTGACGGCTGTGGTTTAAACCTGGAGTCCCCAGGAGGCATCAAGGCCCTCCGTGGTCTGACCCCAGGCCCCGCCCCTCAGGGCCCACCCCACCCCACGGATGGTTTGCTGTCCCTGGCACTCCCTGCATCCCCAACCTTCGACCATGGTTTTGCCTGTGCTTATCCCTTTTATGAAATTCTCTTCCCTGTATCTTTACCTGAAACCTCTCTTGTCCTCATATCTGGCTGACATACCTGCCTCCTCTGGGAAGCCTTCCCAGTGCCCCAGTGAGTAGGATTCTCTCTCTTCACTGGGTGGCACACCCTGGCTTTGACATTTCCTGGGTTTCTTTTTATGTGTTTTCTAATTGCCATTTGTGTCTCTGCCTCCTCCCCTTGGCCACAGGCTCTTTGGGAGCTAGGACCATCAGAGCCCCGGAGCATGCCTCATAACTGTTGGAAGAATTGAATTAAATGTGCTGTTGGCCGGGCTCAGTGGCTTAGCCTGTAATCCCAGCACTCTGGGAGGCCAAGGCGAGTGGATTGCTTGAGACCGCAGGTTTGAGAACCACCTGGGCAACTTGGCAAGACCTCATCTCTACAATAAATCAAAAATTAGCTGGGTGTGGTAGCACGTGCCTATAGTTCTAGCTACTTGGAAGGCTGAGGCGAAGGGATCGCTGGAGGTCGAGGCTGCGGTGGCCAGGAGTGTGCCACTGCACTCCATCCTGGGTGACAGAGTGAGACTCCAACCCCCCCCCAATGTGATGTTGATGGTTGCGTTCTAGCTATTTCATTCTGCTGTTTGCCAGCATGACCTTCCAGGGTGGTCCCCAGTGAAACGAGATAAGGTCAGTGAGCTCCAGGGTCTGCCTGCCCCACAGTCAAGGGGTCTGAGGCTGGAGGGGAGGGCACGTGTCCCCTACATGACCCCCCAGCCCAGCGGAGGAAGGTTTGGGGAGCACATGGTTAGGGCTGTGTCCCTGAGCACTGCCCAGCTTAGGGCTCTGTGAGGTGGTGGCCAACCAAATGTTGTCTCCTGAAAACCGAGAGGCAGCACAGGAAGCTGACTGGTGGCCCGGGCTCTGGAGCCAGACTGCCTGGGTTCAAATCCCAGCCCCAACACCCGTGCGACCTTGTGCAAGTCATTTCTCTCCGTTCTCTCCCTGTAAATGGGACTTAACAACAAGACCTTCACAGGGCTGATTTAAGGATGCAACAAGATAACTCACATGCCAGTATGTTTGTAGGGAGCACTTGGTAAGCAAGCTCCGGAAAGGCCTTCTGGGGGTTCCTGGAGCAACCAGCTCCCCTGTTGAGCACCTTCCAGAAACCTGCCTGGATACTTAGTCCGCACTCTCGCTGAAGCTTCCGGTACCGCAGGCGTGAAATGCCTGTTTAACTTGTGGTAGCATGCACATAAAGCTGACCACTGAGAGCATTTTAAAGTCACGGTTCAGTGGCATTAGGGACATTCCTGGAGCTGTACAGCCACCACCACTATTAATTCCAGAACTCTTTCATTACCCTCCAACAGAGACCTTGTGCCCTTTAAGGGTCACTCCCTACCCCCTTCTCCTGGCCCTGGCAAGTACTCACCCACTTCTGTTCCTGTTAATTTGCCTGTTGTGCACATTTCATGGAATTGGAGCCCTGCAGCATGTGGCCTTTGTGTCTGGTTTCCTTCACTTGCTCTAGTGTTTTGGGGGTTCATCCATGCTGCAGTGTGGTCATTCCATCATACGACAAGTGAGGCATCCCATTCACACCTCACAGGTGAAGAAGCCAAGGCCCAGAGGCCCGCTGATTTGTGCAGGGTCACGCCACAGCGGGAGAGAGAAAGAGACCAGAACCTGCTCTTCCCCCTTTAGGACTTCTGGTCTACAAGCGCTTCCATCCAGCTCTTCCCATTTGCTCTCACAAGAGCCCCCAAGCCGTTGGGAAAATAATCTGCATCTTCAAACTGGGGAAACTGAGACAGGGAAGGTGACCTGCCTGAGGTCAGATGGTCAGTCAACCAGGCCTGGGAGTCCCGGCCGCAAAGCACAACAACAAATACTGCTTTAAAATGGCAGCCAGCTGGGCTCGGTGGCTCAACCTGTAATCCCGCGCCTTTGGGAGGCTGAGGTGCGTGGATTGCCTGAGCCCGCAGGTTCGCGACCTGCCTGGGCAGCGAGACCTCATCTCGACAATAAATCGAAAAATCAGCCGGGCGTGGTAGCGCATGCCTGTAATTCCGGCTACTCGGAAGGCTGATGCAGAAGGATCGCCGGAGCCCAGCAGGTCGAGGCTGCGGTGGCCGGGAGCGGCCACTGCACTCCAGTCTGGGCGACGGAGTGAGACTCCAACTCAAAAATAAATAAATAAATGAAACAAAATAAAATGGCAGCCAAAGGGGTGATCGAGGTCTATCCAGACCCTGCTGGAAGGGAAAGGGAGAAGGGGAGCCCCTGCCCCTGCCTCCTTCCCAGCCCTACAGCTTTGCCAGTGGTGACCTAGGGAGCTGTCTGTGGGGCTGGCGGGTGCCCACCCCTGCTGTGGTCAGCTGTCCCCCCACAACCCTCCTAGAAGACCTCCGGAACATCCACCCCGGGGTGGATTTTGACTTTTGTTCATCAGCAAAAAGTTGCTTCTGTCGACCTGCCCCTCTGCCAAGTGTGGCCAGGCTGCAGACTCGCCAGCCTGGGCATGCCAAGCTCAGTCAGGAGACCTAAGCCCTCCACAACCTCCACCTGCTGTGTGACCTTGGGCGAGGCCTAGCAAAGGGGGGCGGGAGAGGGTTGGATGAAATGCCTCAGCTTCAGAGAGGCTTCTGAGGGACTTTGGAGGACAGAGGCTCCATTCCTGCCTCTCCAGGTCCACATGGGCCTCCTGGAAGCACTGGCATGGGGGGGAAAGTCTAGACCAGTGCTGCCACCTAGAGCTGTGTGTACTGATGGAAATAGCCTGTTTCTGCCCTGACCGCAGGACAACCACTAGCCCTGTGTGGCCGTTGAGCTCCTGAAATGTGGTGAGGGCAATCAAAATTTCCAACCTCATTCTACTTAAGTATAACTAGATATCTAGAGCAGGTCAAGACAGTTGCACTCTGGGAACACAGGAAGGATGAGCACCACTCAGTCCTCACAGCCCAGAACACGCCCAACTTTTGTGGGTTCAAGACCTCCAGAGAGCGCTGGCCTAGGAGTCCAGAGGCCTGGGCACAACTCTTAGCTACCACCAATATGCTGGGTAACTAGGCCAAATCTCATTCCCTCTCTGAACTTCTAAGTGGCTAAATAGGAACAGTGCCAGCCCCGCCCAGCTCCAGAGCCTATGCTTTCTCTCGCACTCTGACCTCCTCCCGTGGGTGGGTCCTGGTGTTAAGGATAGCAGCAGTAAATACCCGTGGGATACCCACTGTATGCCAAGCACAGTAGCAAGCCATCTGTTTGTGTTAATGTGTTACTTTCTCCCAACAACCCTTTGAAGATATCGGCTCAAGGAGGTTAAGTAACTGGCTCAAGGTCACACAGCAAGGAAGTGTCAGCACCAGGATTTGAACTTGAGGAAGCTGGCTCCAGAGTCTGCATCCCTGCCTCCATGCCACATGGGGGCAGGGCTGTACTCAACCTTCCTGGGGCCAGCACAGGGAGTGACTGGAGGGACAGTGAGGCCTGAAGTGCCAAGCAGTGGTTCCCGTGCGAGACCTGGAAGGGAGGCCCATCACAATTATCATCATGGTCACCTTCTCATCCCCCGGCTCAAGCTTTTCCTAGGCGAATGTGGGGTGGAATCAGGGAATCCCCCTGATTCCTTGAGCATTGAGGGGATCTTGGCTTAGGAATCCAGGGAAGAAGCTCAGACCAGACTCGTTTGCTCCATGTCAGCCACAGACCTCTCCTTCTCTGCCCCAGGTCCCCATGGTCCCTCTTGCTTGCAATGAGCATGCTATTAATCATCTACAATGACACCTTCGAGAATGAAATAGGGCACTAACCACCAGGGATTCTAGGACACCAGGTAGAACCCAAGCAGACCAGGTTATGTCTGTCGCCGTCTTTATGCATCAACATTTGGGAGGGTCGGCTCTGCACAGGGCTGTTGCTTCTGCTCCAGGGACATTTAGGGCAACCCATGACTCCTCAGGCTGGTAGCCCCCAACATGAGGGGCCCAGAGGCAGCCTTATCTCCCTTGCAAAGTCAGAGAGGAGATCTTGGAGGAGGAGTTCATAGCTGAAATTCAGCTATGAAGAAGCAGCAAGCAAAAGGTATGGGGGACCCAACAGTCACCCCCCCTCTCCCCAGTTGGGCAGTGCTGACACTCTCCAGCCCCCCCCCCCTTTTGAGACTCTGTCCATCTGAATACCTAGTTCACAGAGCACCTTTTTATTGTGCACCTACTAGGTGCAGGCTCTGGGCGTGGTACCAGAGTCAGAGTGGACAATGAAACAGGTGGTCCCTCCCCTCGGCACCCACAGAGCCTGGGAGAGGTCAAGGACATGAGGACCCAAGCAGGAGAACAAGAGACCCTGATAAGTGCTTTGAAGGAAATTGATAAGGGTAAGTAAGAGAGAGCACATGGAATGGAGGCACCTTCTAGACACGGGGTCAGGGAAGGCCTTGGAGGCGGTGACACTGAGCAGAGATTTGAATCAGTAGAAGCAGCCGGACATGTGAAGGTTGAGGGGAAAACACTGAGAGGAGGCCAGCGTGGAAGGAGGAGGCTAAGGATGAGAGGTGAGAGGGAGGGGTGGACATCACGAATCAATTTCAGGAAACTGAGGGAAGCGATTCCATTGGGTTTTATAAAGGATGACTCTGGTCCTAACCTCTGAAGTTCCTTTGTTCTGAGGCTCCAGGAGCCTCTAATCTTTGGGTCTGTGTTTCCTCTGTGCCTACCACACAAAGATGAGTGCTGAGCGTGGGGTCCCTGGACCTCCAAAGCCTTGGCAGAGGCCAGGCAAGCTTCAATTGGGTGTGTCACAGACCGAGTAAGCAACCTTGCCCCCTTCTGAGCCCCCAGGGAGCTGCAGCATCCACATCCTGGGCCCTGCGTTCAGAGTCAGAGCTGACACTCAGGATGGGCCTGGAACTCGCTTCCAATGACTGTCTCTGGGTGGAGGAGGAGGCGGTGTGGGCCACACATCCCCAGCAGCCATTGCCCGCTCCCTTGTTGACCAAACAACCAGTTGATTGAACGTCACGCTTTTCAAACAGTTGCCATGGACACGGACTTGGGCTGGAAACAGTTTGGACCGTGAATCCATCAGGACTGTGGAACTGTCTTAGATGAAAGGGATCTTGGATTCTCAGCCCATGGGCAGGGCCACAGGACGTGGGCTCAGGAGTAGACTTGGCTTCATCCCCAGCTCCGCCCACTGGTTGCGGGGCCCAGAGCAGGTGACTTTAGCTTTGGAGCTGCTGCTTTTCCTCTCATGTGGTGAATTTGTGACCTTTTCTGCATAACAACTCACCCCAAAACCTGGCAGCGTGTCCACCAGTAAACATGTGTTAGGTCGTGGAGTGTTGAGGGTCAGGAGCCTAAGAATGCCTCCCCAGTGGTTCTGGCTCCATCTCCCTGAGGTTGCAGTCACGCTGGCTGCTGGGCTCAGCCATCTGGAGGCTGGGTCTGGCTGGAGGCTCTGCCTCCACGGTGGCTTGCTCCCATGCTGACAAGGTACTGCTGACTTTTGGCAGGAGGCTCAGTTTCTCCCTCTCCTTGAACTGCTTGAGTGTCTTCCCAATAGGGTGGCAACTTCTCCAAGAGAGCAAAGCAGAGGCTGTGATGTCTTTCCTGACCTGGCCTCCAAAGTCACACTCGGTCATTTCCACAGCATCCTGTTGGTTACACCCGTCAGCCCTACTCTTGCTGGGGGGGGCGAACCCAGGAGGTGGGGGGTCTCTGGGTGCCTCTTGGAGGTTGGTTCTACAGAGGACTCACCATTCCCACCAGGAAGAGTCGTCGTGAGTATTACATGCGCTCCCATGGTGAAGTGCTGGCTAGGTAGTCAGCGCTCAGGAGGGCCACAGCTCTCCCCCTCCTTTCAGCTTGAGGGGAAGGAGAACCACCCTGCAGCCCCCTCCCTTTCTGCTTCTTCTCGGCGTCTCTGCTGTGCTTTCATTCCACACACGCTTCATGAGCATCTACTGCATCCAAGCCCTGTGCTGGGCACTCGTGACATAGCAGTGACAAGGACACACCCTGTCCTTGCCATCCCAGACTCCGGAGGGCACGCAGCTGGGCGAGGCGGCAGAGGGGGGCTGTTAGGTGGGGAAGGCTCCATGTGGATGTCCCGGGAGCTGAGACCCGAAGGAGGCCAAGGCACATTGTGTAGACACAGCGGGTGGAGCACTTCAGGATGTGGTGAGGTGTGGTGAAAAGCGGCAGGACTCAGACTGGTGTGGGGAGGGTTCTTCTGCAGTGTCTGTGTTGATGGCGTGGGGGGCAGAGGAGGAGATGCTCCCTTTCCCGAGCTGAGCGGCAGGAGGAGGGTGTTGTCAAGAGTCCAGCTGGGCCACCGGTGGCAAGGGAAAACCAGGCGGGCAGGAGGTGGGACCTTGGATCTTGGGGCTGTCACGAGTCTGGGGCAAGATATCAGGAGGCAGTTAGATCTCAGGGGCTGAGAGAGATGGGGCGGAAGATGTAAATCTGGAAGTTGTCAGAGAGGTGGTGTTTGGAGCCTGCGCCGGATGAGCTCAGCGGGGCGAGTGTGCAGAGAAGGAGCGCCCAGCACTCCAGCGTCGAAGGCCAGGGGAGGAGACACACGAGGCCTAAGCAGGCGTGGAGGTGTGGGAGGAGGACAGGAGGGCACCCCAGCAGAGTCCCAGCCCAATGTGGCCCGCCTCTCATGGCCTCCACTCCGCGCGGGCAGCACCGAGGAGCCCATCTTTCCCGGCCACGCCCCAGCCCTGCAGAGGTCTCAGGCAGGGGCTGTGTCTTCCGAAGACTGCCATGACGTCCCTAGAATGTTCGGCCATTCCGCCCACTGCATTTCCAGCCCTTCACCACTCAACTCGCCTCCCATGTCCCTCCCTTACTGAGACTGCAGCATTGAGCAGGACTATCCGCTCCTTCACGTAGACGCTCTGCCTCTGTTAGTGCAACCCTAGCCAAAACTAGCCTTTCCGGTAGCCGCAAGCGTAGAAGACGTGAGTGGGGAGTGGCAGGGCTGGTTATAGAAAAGGGCTGTGAAGAAAGGAAGTGGGGTTGGCAATGTCTGAAAAAGGGTCTGGGAGTAAATGATGAGTGTCTTGGTGGCCACACCAAGGAGTTTGGACTGAGGAGGGCAGAGGGGTCCTCAGAAGACTCTGGATTAGGGGAGTGATGCAGTCAGGTGAGTTTTGCTTCAGGAAGAGTTGTGCTGGGTTCTGTCCCTGGCCTTGTCCCTAATTAGATCTTTCATACTCGCTGGCCACCTCTGGCAGCAAGATGAGGTGAGGCAGGGCGGAGAGGCCTCTCCCGGTGGCAGCTGGGGGTGGCTGCAGACACAGAGCACCACGGAGCAGGGAGGGTTCCCAGGAGGCAGTAGCTTCACGGGTCCCTCCACATTTCCATGAGGGCCATGAGGCTTGTGTTAATGAGCGGTAATTATGGCACCCGGATGGGCCTAAGTATAGCTCGTTGATAAAAGCAGCTCTAGGCAGCCAGCAGCTTACCCCTGCAGGTCCATGGCCTGCCGACTTTAGGACCTCCCCAAGGTGGGGTTCCTGCCACCTGGGTGTTGGGTGGCAAGAGGTGGGCTCTCAGTGGGCCAGGAACTCTGACCCAGGGAGCTCAGACCATCCTCACTCAAATCCCTGTTCTCTGGAGGAGAAAACTGAGACCCGGAGAGGGGAAGGGACCATCTGAGGTCACAGCAAGTAAACGGCAGAGTCGGAATTTGCCTCCAGGTCCTTTGCACGTACTTTCCACCATGATGTGTGGCTCCCCTCCCCTAGAAGCTTGGTCTGCCTGAGTAGCTCAACACAGTGGAGGGAATGGCGTGGGACTGATACTTACTGAGCACCCAGGGGACAGAGGCTCCCTAGATGACATCACAATTCATCCTCATGACAATCTTGAGAAAGAAGGGTCGGCATTCCTCATGCCACGGAAGAGGAAACTGAAGCTCAAGAGGAGTCATTCAGTCACCAGTCATCCTGCGGTGAGGAGGAAAAGAAATAGAATCCAGTTCCCTCCTGTCTTCGGCCAGGCTCCCCAGGAACCGGACTCGTGTCTGAGGTTTGCTACAGGACTTTCTCGGGAAGTCTTTAGGGAACAGCTGTGAGAGCTGAGGGTGCAGGCTTGGGTGGACAGGGAGGTGGGCCTCCATGCAGCACAAGAGACCTCACCTGGTCCCTTGGGGCGCTCTGGAGCTGGGGTGGCTCTTTAGGGTTGTTCTGAATTGGGGTAAGGGAGCCGGCCTTGGGGCCCAAACATCAGCCAGTTAACGGAAGCAGGGTACCCCTTGGGTGGGCATCTCCCTTCGGCTAAGAGCAGGTCCTGAAGGGAACTTGGCTGTGCCCGGTCAGCAGCCAGGGCTCTTGGTGCAGGAAGCATGAGTGCCTCCATGCAGGGGAGACCTGGGAGCCACACAGTCTCCACTGCCCCTCTGTTTCGACAGCCTTTCTTGTTCCTCTGCCTCCCTCTGAAGAGCCAGCCTCTGCCTTCAGGAAGCTTATGAGAAGGCAGGGAGTTGTTTTCTCTGTGGCGCTAACAGGCCTGAAGGGGGTTGCTGGGAGAGGGGAGGCCATCTGTGTTCATGAGGAAGGAGAGGGTGGGGGGGCGGCTAGTCTTGGAAAGGGGGAAACACCCTCCAAAGCCTACAGGACAGAATGGGAGAGAATATTTACAAGCCGTGTATCTGATAAGGGATTAATATCTAGAATGTATAAAGAGCTCCTGGAACTCAACAACAAAATGACAAACAATCCAATTCTGAAGTGTGTAAAGGACTTAAAAAGACATTTTCCCCAAGAAGATCTACAAATCGCCAATGAGCACATGAAAAGATGCTCAACATCATTAGTTATCAGGAAAATGCAAATCATAACCCCAGTGAGATACCAGTTCACACCTACCAGGATGACTATAATTTAAAGACAAAAGGGAAAAAACAAGCTCTGGCAAGTATGTGGAGAGATTGGAGTCCTGGTGCATTGCTGGTGGGAATGGAGAATGGTGCAGCTGCTGTGGAAAACAGATTGGTGGTTCCTCAGAAAGTTAAACATAGAATTACCATATGATCCAGCAATTCCACTTCTGGGTATAGACCCAAAAGAATTGAAAACAGGGACTCAGACAGATCCTTGCTGAAGTGTTCATAGTAACACTAATCACAATAGCCAAAATGTGGAACCAACCCAAAGGTTCATCAACAGACAAATGGATACACGAAATGTGGTATGGATGTTCAATGAAACACTATGCAGCCAGAAAATAGAGTGAAGCTGTGTTCCATGCTACAAGGTAGGTGGACTTTGGGAACATTATGCTGAGTGAACGAGGACAGACACACAATGACAAATGCATGATTACACTTATCTGGAATATCTAGAATAGGCCAACATTTGCAGAGACAGCAAGCAAATTAGAAATGACCAGGGGTTGCTTGGCTCCCTCTGCTCTTCCTCCTGAGCCAAGCAAACAGGATGTGGTGACAATGGAACTGGGTGATGGGGGTAGAAGACCCCAGAGACAAAAGAATGACTTCACCCAAGAGGCCTTCGCAAGAAGCAGAGCAGAGTCAGTTGGAAAAGGAGGCCAGTTGGAAGAAGCTTTGAACATCTGGAGTTCAAAGTATCCCTGGGATACATTTCACAGAGTTAGCTGCCATGGGAAATACGGATCTGGAACTTAGAAGGGAGGTCAAAGCTCAAGATATCGAGGTCGGAATCATTTATTTAAGCATTTAGATAATATTTCTTGAACCCCTGCTCTGTCCTAGCTGGACATACTTTACGAAGACAAGGACACAACAATGAACAAAACAAAATCCCTAAGTAGTTGTTTTATAGGGGTGGAGTTTTAGTTCTACAAGATGAAAACAGTTCTGGAGATGGCTGGTGGTGATAGTTGCTCAGCACTATGAATATTTGAGGGGGACCCAAAAAACGGAATGTATTTATAAACAATCGTATGTTTATTCTTACATGTTTAAATTTCAGTCACCTTCAACATACTCTCCATTTGATGCAATACACCTATCAAGACACTATTTCCATTGCTCAAAACAGTTTTTGAACTTGTTCATTTTGATGCCTTTTCGTGTGTCTGCCTTTTTTGTTTCACCTCTTCCACCTCGGCAAAAAGTTTCCCTTTGAGGACTTCTTTCATCTGAGGAAGTAAAAAAAAAGTTGCTTGGGCAAGATCAGGTGAACAGGGAGGATGGGGTATGGGAGTCATGCCATCTTGGGTCGAAAACTACTAAACACTCAGCACAGTGTGGGCAGGTGCACGCGTAAATCACCCATCATGAAATGGGCAAACCTGTTGAAAGAATCTCAAAGGAAAAAACTCACTGAAGCTAAATGCAGCCTCTCACAACAACGCTAGCTGGTACACTGATGTGTATAGCACGGATGAAGTGTTGTACAACTTACCTAGCAGAGGAAGCCTGTACTACACGATGCCCACCCCCTAAAAGATAATCCTGTGTTTTGGGGGGAGTCCCCCCTCATATGAACATCTCAGTTCCTTCACATTCTCACCAACCCTTGACATAGTCCATCTTTATAATTTTAGAAATTCTAAAAGAAATGATATCTCACTGAGTTGTTAATTTTCAATTATTTAATGACCAGTAATGCTGAGCATCTTGGCATGTGTTTATTTGCCATCTGTGTATCTTCTGTAGTGAAGTATCTGTTAAAATCTTTTGCCCATTTAAAAATTGGGTTGTTTAAGCTGTGCGAGGTGGCTCACTCCCGTAATACCAGCACTTTGAGAGGCAGAGGCAAGAGGATTGCCTGAGCCCAGGGTTTCAAGACCAGCCTGGGCAGCTTGTTGAGACCTTGTCTCTACAATAAATTGAAAAATTAGCCAAGTGTGGTAGTGTGCACCTGTGACATACCAGTTACTTGAGAGGCTGAGGCAGAAGGATCACCGGAGCACAGCAGGTCAGGGCTGTGGTGAGCCGTGATTGTGCCACTGCATTCTAGCCTGAATGACAGAGTGAGACCTGAACTCAAAAAAATAATTAATTTAAAAAATGAAACCTATGGGAAATAGGTAAATCCATAGAGAAAGTAGACTGGTGGTTGTCAGAGGCTGGGAAGAAGGGAGAATAGGGAGTGACTGCTTACTGGGTGCGGGGTTTTATTTTAGGTTATAAAAATGTTTTGGAAGTAGGTGGAGGTAGTGATTACACATCATTGTGAATTTGCTAAATGTCAATGAATTGTACACTTTTAAATGGCTTATTTTGTTGTGTGAATTTCTCCTCAACTAAAAAAAAAAAACAAAGAAAGAAAAAGCCTGTAGAGAAATAAAGGTCTATGATATGCAGCCAAATAGGTACTCAGGGGAAAATGTGTAGCCTTTCTGTGACACGTTTATTAGGATAAATAAATCAGCTAGACTTGCAACACAAAAGTGTAGGAAAGAGAGTGTGCTGGCCCCAGCCTTGGCAGGGGTGATGGAGGGGCGCCTGCCAGGAGGCAGCTTGAACCTCTGGAACTGTACTGTCCAACATGGTAGCCACTTGCCACATGTGCTATTGACATTTAAGTCAATTGCACTTAAATAAAGTAGAAAATTCAGCTTCCCAGTCGTACTAGCTGCACGTCAAGTGCTCTGTAGCCATATGTGCCTAGTGGTTACCCTATGGGACAGCTCAGATCTAGGGGACAATGGGCAATAAGCTAGCAGATGAGCAAACACAGGAGAGTTTCCAGAGCAACAAGAACGGTGAAGAAAATCCCACAGGGTAATGCGCTTGACTGGCAGGTGGGGAGAGAGAGACGGGAAGAGGCTGGAGCAGCTGGCAGGAGCTAGCTGGTGTTAGGCCTTCTGGAATCCATTCTGCTGAGGCATCTTCTTGTGCTGTCCCATCCCTCCACCCTCAGCCCCTCTGCTGGTGGCTGCAGGCCCCACACTCTCCTTTGCTTTGCAGACCCTCTAGTTCAGGAAGGCCAGTGAGCTGAGGCCTATGTTAAAAGTCAAGAAAGCCGGGCTCGGTGGCTCAGCCTGTAATCCCGCGCCTTGGGAAGCTGAGGTGAGTGGATTGCCTGAGCCCGTGGGTTCAAAACCTGCCTGGGCAACTTGGCAAGACCTCATCTCTACAGTAAATAAAAAAAAATGAGCCAGGTGTGGTAGCGCGCACCTGTAGTTCCAGCTACTTGGAAGACTGAGGCGGAAGGATTGCCGGAGCCCAGCAGGTCGAGGCTGTGGTGGACGGGAGCGGCCACTGCATTCCAGTCTGGGCGACAGAGTGAGACTCCAACTCAAAAAAAAAAAAAAAAAAAATCAAGAGACCTGAGAGCTGGCACAGTGGCTGGCATCTGTAATCCCAGCTACTCAGGAGGCTGATGCAGGAGGATTGCTTGAAGCCAGGGGTTTGAGATGTGTTCGGGCAGCAAGTGAGACTCTGTCTCCATGAAAAATAAAAACACTAGCTGGGCATGGTGGTGCAAGCTTGTAGTCCCAGATACTCGGGAGGCTGAGGCAGGAGGACCACTATAAGCCCAGGAGTTTGATGCTGCAATGAGCCATTTCTGCCACTACACTCTGGCACTCTAGCCTGGGCTATAGAACAAGACAGAGCAAGACTCTGTCTCTTAAAAAAAGAGCCAAGAGACCTGAGTTCCAGGCCTGTCTCTGTGTGGCTTTACTGTGTGGCCTTGTGCTGTGTGGCTGGAACCTCTCTCTGTTCTAGAGGTCAGAATCTTTAATGGGTTGCAGGACTGCAGTCCATGGGAGGCTCAGTGGACACTCTGTCTCCTGGCTTCGTCCAGGTTCCAAGGGCTGCCTGCATTCCGTGGCCCATGACCCCACATCAGCCTGACCCCTGCTTCAGTAGTCACCTCTCCTCTGACTCTGACCTTCAGACCTCTTTCCTACAAGGAGCCCTGTGGTTAGGTTGTGCCCATCCAGATAAACCATGATACAGATTTCCCCATCTTAAGACCTTTACCGCATCTACAGAATAACCACAACTGCAGGGTTCTTTTGACAAAGTCATGGGCATGTTTGGGCATCATGATTCTGCCTTCTATGCTTGGTATAGAGCCTCTGTGCTCTGACTGGACCTGGCCCCTCCAAGAATCCTCCCCCACTACCCCATCCCCAGCCACACCGACCCCTTGCCAATCCCCAGCATGCCAGGCACAGCCAGACAAAGCCTGCCACTCTCTCAAGCAGGGCCGGTGGGTCCAGGGCTTAAAAACCTTGTGCCTTCCTCTCTGCCCCGTGAAGACAGGGAGGCTGAGGCACAGAAAAGAGAGGGACTTGCCTAAGTTTGGGACTAGTGTTTCTAGGACAGTTCTGGCTAGAACACCATGGGAATCAGCTAGTCCAACACCCCATTTTTCAGATGGAGAAACAGAGACAACTCCACCCAAATGCTACCCCTCATGAGGCCTTGCTCTGTCCACCATGTCCTGGGATGTGCCCCGGTTACTGACTCTCTGAGAATGCTGTTCCAGGCCATGGTTGCTTCATCTTGCTTGGAAAATGACAGGCCCATGGGCTCGTTGGCCTCTTTGGGGTCAGCAGCCCCCTGCGCCTGGCCCAGAGGTCACACTCGGTAGACACGCGGTGAGGGATAGAGCAGGTTTTACAGAGGGTCTTCCTTTGACATAAGGTTCCTCTGCCAAAATACAGGGTTGGACAGTATTGTCCTCAGACCTGGGCCTGTCCTCAGGCCTGTCCTGCTCCTACTCTGTAGAAAGGCTCTCTGGCCCTCTAAAAGGCCATGTTTTTCTCCAGAAGGCAAGGAATGTTCAGGAACCCAGAGCATATGCCCACAAGGAACTTGCATGTCCCTGTAGACCACTCCGGGGACTGGGGACCCTGGGATTCTCTGCCCAAATGAGCCCAAGCCTGCTTCCAGGGCCAGCATGAGGTCCTCCCGTGGGAGAGGGATGCTGCCAGTGGGACATCCACAGCCGCAGGGTGGCTGCTTGAGGGGCATGTGGGCAGAGTCTGGGTGTGTGTGTGGCTCCTCATGGCAAAAGCCAGAGTCACAGATGGGAAGAGAGTGGAGGGTAGGCGGCTACCTACCACCCCCCGTTTCAGCATGGAGTTCAGAGGAGGCCAAGAACTCTGAGTTCTAACCTGGCTTTCAGGTCATGATCACGGTGGCCATTAGGCTAGAATAGGACATATATTGTCCTCCTGAGAGTTGACTAGCCTGAGCTGTGACTTTCATTTACGCACAGAGTACGTGGGCCTCCATGTGTCCTCCTGTCCTCAGCCTACAGCAAACTCGCTGCTTCTGAGATGCCCCAGCCCCGAGATCCGACCTTCCCGGCACCCTGGCCCCTCCAATCCAGCTGACTGCTCTCTGTCTTCTCTCCCCAGGATAGCTGCCGCCCGGGAGAGGTGACCCGGGCGCCCCGCTAGGGCGCCGGCCCCTGCCCTCGGGCCGGGATCATGAAAGGCCTCGGCGACAGCCGCCCCCGCCACCTCTCCGACAGCCTAGACCCACCCCATGAGCCCATGTTCGCAGGGCCCGACCGCAACCCCTACCTGCTGTCGCCGACGGAGGCCTTTGCCCGTGAGGCCCGCTTCCCCGGGCAGAACACACTGCCAGGGGACGGCCTCTTCCCACTCAACAACCAGCTGCCACCACCCAGCAGCACCTTCCCCCGCATCCACTACAACTCCCACTTTGAGGTGCCGGAGGAGAGCCCCTTCCCCAGCCATGCCCAGGCCACCAAGATCAACCGGCTGCCCGCCAACCTCCTGGACCAGTTTGAGAAGCAGCTGCCCATCCACCGCGACGGCTTCAGCACACTCCAGTTCCCCCGCGGCGAGGCCAAGGCCCGTGGCGAGAGCCCCGGCCGCATCCGCCACTTGGTCCACTCGGTCCAGCGCCTCTTCTTCACCAAGGCTCCCTCGCTGGAGGGCACGGCGGGCAAGGTCGGGGGCAATGGCAGCAAGAAAGGTGGCATGGAGGACGGCAAGGGCCGGAGGGGCAAAAGCAAGGAGCGGGCCAAGGCTGGGGAGCCCAAGCGGCGCAGCCGCTCCAACATCTCGGGCTGGTGGAGCTCTGATGACAACTTGGACGGCGAGAGCGGCGCCTTCCGCAGCGGCGGCCCAGCCTCTGGGCTGATGACGCTGGGCCGCCAGGCAGAACGCAGCCAGCCACGCTACTTCATGCACGCCTACAACACCATCAGTGGGCACATGCTCAAAGCCACCAAGAACAACACCACTGAGCTGACTGCCCCGCCACCCCCGCCTGTGCCCCCGGCCGCCTGCCCCAGCCTTGGGGTGGGCACTGACACCAACTATGTTAAAAGGGGCTCCTGGTCCACCCTGACTCTCAGCCATGCCCACGAAGTCTGCCAGAAGACCTCAGCCACCTTGGATAAGAGCCTGCTAAAATCCAAATCCTGCCACCAAGGTCTAGCCTACCATTACCTGCAGGTAGGTCTGCCAGGGTGAGGGCTGTGGTGGCAGCTCCAGTGTTGGGGTCCCACTGTGCCACAGACTGCCTTGGGAAGTCACTCCATTCTGGGCCTCTCTTGCTCAGCTGTGAAGTGGGTGGCTGGTGGTACTTGCTAATAAGAGGTCGCATCCATCGCTTCTCGGCCTTTTGGCTAAGATCAAGCATAGAAGTTGCATCCACTGGCCATGCTCTCACACGATATTGGCTATCCCTCCTGAGCCCAGCCCTGAGCAGGGACTAAAATATGTTCCTGCCTTTTAGAAGACAAATCTGGAAGGAAGCTCTGCCCTCCTGACCTCCGCAGAACCACTTCCATGGCATTCTCATGCCAGCTCCCGCCTGCCACCCATCAGACTGGTGGCTTTCTTGAGGTCAGGGACCACATCTGGTGCAGCCATGTGTCCCCGTGGTCCAGGACAGGGTCTGGCATGAAGGAAGTGCTCAGAAAATGTGAGAGGGAGGGGTGGGTGGACAGATGGACAATTAGGTGAACAGAGCAAGAAATAAATGAGACACAGGCCCCATGATCAGGAACTGGGAAAGACACAGACAGAAGGTCAGAGTGGGCTGAGCATGACGGGACCAGTGCCCAGGCTGCAGAAGCCCAGGAGGTCCCAGCCCCACTTCAGGGGAATCCCTTTCTTCTCTCAGAGGCTAATGCCGGTCAAGGCACTTGCTATGCACCAAGGCCGCTTGACTTGAAAGTGACAGAACATTCCCAAGAGACTCTCTCAGCTGAGGGTCTGTCAACTGGATGGCTCCCAAGGCAGAGTCAGGCTGCAGGTGGAGATCACAGGAAGCAGATTCCGGGTGGAAGGGATCGCTTCTGTAGGTAGTGAGCCTGTCATCCCTGAAAGGACGCAAGCGCAGGCCTGGCTAGCCCTTGGGAACCCTCATTCGATGCATTTTAAGCCAGATGAACTTCAAGGTCTGACAAAATCCTGAGTCCGTATCGATCTGTATAAAATTCCAGAGACAGCGAAACTATGGGGGCAAAGGCTATTTCTTTTTCAGCAGGAGGAAGTTGAAATCCAGGCAGTATTTCACATACTGAGGACTCTGTGATTCTCAGTCTGCTTCCTTAGAAACATCAGAGAGGGTACCATGTGACTTGGCTCTGTGTGGTTTGATCATGTAAAATGCCTCAGAAGCCCATGAGAGGGTGGCCCTGGCAGGAGGTGAGTGGGTGGCTTAGCAACAGGTTCTGAGCAGAGATGTTCAAGGCCATGTTCCCGAGGGACGATGGGGATAGTAGGGATGGTCCAGCCCACGATCTGGGCAGTAGAAGGCACAGGCCCTAGTGACTGTCTCACCAGTCATCTGTAGGTTGTGGGCAGGCTGGGGGTCTCAGGCCAGACTCTCCCTTGTGGAGGCGGGCCACTGGCGTTGAAGGCACAAAGAAGAGCGTGGGACCTGCGTGGCGTGGCAATCAGGAGTGTGCACTGTGTGCGCGATGGAGACTGAATGTGCTGTGCCCTGAGAGGTGTGGGCCTGGGCATCCGTGGCGAGGTGCACAGCACTGGTGAGTGCACACTCTGTGTATGTTGAGGGACCTGCAGGTGTGTGCATGTTGAGACGAACGTCCACTGGGTGCAGTAGTCGCTGATGTGGGTGTCGGGAGGGTCTGCAGCGGCGAGGTGAGTGTGTGGTGCTTGTCCTTGGTGAGGTGTGCGGTATGCCAGGAGTATGCACTTGCTGAGGGGCGTGGGGAAGGGTACGCTTTCTCCGTGTGCGCTGAGACATGTGTCCCCTCGATTGGTTCCCACCGCCATAACCATTGGGGCCAGGGGACCAGGGCTGCCCTCACAGTGTGCCTCACCTGCCTTGTCACAGCCCAGGTCCACGGATGGAGTCCTGGGGTTCAGCTGGGAAAGCTGAGCCCTTTTTCCAGCTCGCCACCTGGCCACCCCACCATGGCAAGTCCCTCTGCTCTCTGTCCCCGTTTCCCCGGCTTCTTTTGTGGAACAAAGAATGTCGATGGGCTCTGGGACCACAGCTCCATGCTGAAACGCCAGGGTGCCCTGACCCCCGATGCTGGGGTCAGGCTCTGGTTCCAGGCCTGGAGGCTTCTCTCTGCAAGTGACTTGCCTGCCTGGGGCCCTCTCGTCTGTGCGGTGGGGTCGCGGGCATCCCCGAGACACGAGTGAGGGACGGGACGTCGTGGGCTCAGTAAAGCTGCCTGCCGCGGGCCCTTCCGACCACAGGGCTGGGCGGTTCTGTCCGGGCAAACCCAGCCCAGAGCCCGTGGAGAAACCAGCGGCGGGAGAGGTGCGGGGCCTCGCGGAAGGCCACGCAGGAGCGGCGGCAGCGCCGGCCCTGGAGCCTGGTGTCCCTCCCAGCCCAGGGCTCTGCTCCGCGATGGCGGTTTCGACGGCGGGAAACCCGGCACGGGAGGCCAGACTCTTCGGGCTGCAGGTCCCGGGGCGGGGGGTGCTCGCCCTCGGCTCACTTTCCGGGTGGCCCCGCCGGGTCCTGTCCCCACCCCCAGGTGCCGGGCGGCGGCGGCGAGTGGAGCACCGCGCTGCTGTCCCCGCGCGAGCCGGACGCCGCGGCCGAGGGCCCCATCCCGTGCCGGCGCATGCGCAGCGGCAGCTACATCAAGGCCATGGGCGACGAGGACAGCGACGAGTCCGGCGGCGGCAGCCCCAAGCCCTCGCCCAAGACCGCGGCGCGGCGCCAGAGCTACCTGCGGGCCACGCAGCAGTCGCTGGGAGAGCAGAGCAACCCCCGCCGGTGAGCGCGGCCGCGCCCCCGGGGGTCCCGCCCACGCGAGCCCTGCCCGCCGGGCCCGCGCCGCGAGGAGAGCGCCCCTGGGGCTGAGCCCCGCCCTCGTGCTTGCCCGCCCCCGGGGGCCCTCGGCTTTGGGCGAGCCCCGCCTGCCCGCGAGCCCTCCCCCGGAAAGCCTCGGTGGTTGCAAGCCCAGTTCACGGGCAAGCCTGCTCCCAGGTGAGCTTGCTCGCAGGTGTGCCCCGCCCGGGAGCTCGCCTTCCTCCCTTTCGGCTGCCCTGGGAAAGCCCAGCCCATGCAGGCTGCCTCAGCCTCAGATCCAGACGAACCGCCTTCAGGTGAGCCCCTGCCCCGGGATCCTTGTCCTTAGGTGGCCCTGAACTACCTGGGTGCTGCCAATAAGTTGATTCGGTGAACCATTCCGTGAGCCCCACCCACAGCTAAGACCTGACCACACGTGATCCTCATCCTTGGGTAAACCCCACTCATCAGGAGAGTCACTCTCCGTGACCGGTCCAGGTAAACCCTGCCCACCGGAGCCACGTCCCCGGCGAGCTCCGCTCCCACAGAGAAACTGCCCCAGGTTAGAACCCTGCCCTTATAAGCCCATCGCTTGTACGGCACTGCCCAGAGAAGGCCAGAGTCCACTCTGCCCTTGTCCCTGTAACTGATCGCCATGGTGAGTGCTAAAGACCAGAGAGGGCGTGGATCCAAAACTAAAGAGACAGACAGACAGACTTCTCCTGTCTTGGAGTTCCACCATTTGAGCCCCATCCTCTTGCTTTAAGACTTGGAAGAGTTAGCGGAAACCATCTTGTTCCTAGCTCTTCAACTACTGGGGCACGAAGAAGGCTTCGTGGAAGGGGTAGCCTGGGAAGACTGGGACAGAGGGAGGAGAGCAGGCCAGGTGACAGTGGCACAGGGGCGGAAGGAGGCAGAGTTCTCCAGGCAACCTAGAGTCTGGTTGGTTGGACGGAATTCAAGGATACCGCCAGCCAGTCCCAGGTCTGTTTCCGAACCTGTTTCTCATCTTCTAGTGAAGGGACTGAGCCGGATGATCGCCAAGATCCCTTCTAGTCCTGAGATCCTGCAATGTCATGAGTGAGCAGTGGGGGTTAAGGTGGGAGAGGCGGACAGGAGCCAGGCGGAGGCCTAAATGGAAGGGAAACAAGAATAACGCCAATGGTGATAGCAACAGCGGCTGTCTGTTAGCACCTCCCTGGCTGGCCGCTGAACCTGACTGGAGCCCTTTAATCCGCATCACTGAAACCCCACCACGGCCCCGGCAGGCAGGCAGTGTCATCCCCACTTTAGAGAGGAGAAAACAGACTTAAGCAAGGGGAGTGCTTTGCCCAGGGTCGCCCAACAGATGAAGCTGGATTCCAGTCCAAGCCCCCCGGTGCCAGGGGCCTGAGCTCTTGGATGCATGGACTTTATCCCCAGAACAGGGGTTGGAGGAGTCCCAGGGCCAAGTTGCTGTGAGAAAGGTTGAGGAGCTGGACCATGGAGATAAGTTGCGAGTTGTTGGGGGCCTGGCAAAAGCCGCCTGGACATCGCAGCAGAATGGATGCCCTTTGGGCAGCCCTAGCCTAAGATCAAGGCTGTGGGCCTTGACCCACCTCCTCTGTCCAGTCTCTGGAAGTGTCCCGGACTGGCAGGGAGAGGAGGGAGCCGCAGAACTGAGCCGGGCTGAGCCAGCCTCCGGCTTTAAACTGTCAAATGCAAGGTAGTGCTGCCACCCCGTGGCTACAGTGAGTATGACAGGTGGGGGCCACCTGTGCATCACAGATGTCAAAGCCCCCAAAGCTGTGTTCTCTCTCCTTGCTGGTCGCCCCGCTCCGCTCTGGCTGGCAGTGACTTCCACTTTCCTTCTGCTGCTGGGTGATCTTGGCCAGTCTTTTCTGCTCTGGGCCTCGGTTTCCCACACTGAACAATGGGTTGGCTGAACTCTGTCTGCTCCCCACCCCCTCACCAGGAGTCTGGACCGCCTGGATTCAGTGGACATGCTGCTGCCCTCCAAGTGTCCAAGCTGGGAAGAGGACTACACCCCCGTCAGCGACAGCCTCAACGACTCCAGCTGCATCAGCCAGGTGAGGGCTGGAAGGCCAGTGGGCTTGGGAGAGCCCCAACTCCCACAGGAGAAGGACAGGCATCCAGGCCCCAACGCTGCTGAGCGGCCCCAGATGTCTACACTGTGCTTCTGTTTCGTCTCTGTTCCCAAAGTTGCCTGTGTGTGTTGTGTCTCTGCTCCTCTGACTGTCCTGTGGCTACAGAGCATGGTCTCTAGAGCCGTGGGCACTTGGGGAGGAGGCCCCCACCACCACTGTACACACAGGCTGCCAATCGGGCTCTGAGCCTTGTCTGCTTCTCTTTGGTCTCAGAGCCATGAGGACAGGGAACTGCAGAGCTGGGTTCAAGCCCCAGTCTTGTCACTGATGATGTGAACCCAGGACTGTTCACTGCCCTTCCCTGAGCCTCGATTTCCCAGTTTACCACAGGATGGTGATGGTCCCTATGTCATGGGATAATGGACTCTGTGCCCAGCAAAGAGGGGCTGGTTATTATTCTCATCGTGTTGTGTGTTTTCAAGTGGGTTACTTCTCTACTCTGGACTCTATGTCCGCCTACGTAGAGTGGAAAGTTGGGCTCCCAGGGTACAGCCAGTTCAGCCTGTAACAGTGATAAATGCTCTGTGCTGCACTTCTAATTCACATGCTTCTCTCTCAACCTCAGTCATTGAACTCTCACAGCCACCTCTCAAGGTGGCCTTATTAACCATATACCCATTTTACAGACAAGGATATTAAAGCTCAGAGAGGTGAGGTCATAGCTAGGAGAAGGCGAAACTGGGCAGGAATCTGGGGCTGTCAGACCCAGACCTGGACCTGGACCTCAGTCCCTACCCTGCACACAGGACTTGAGGGTCTGCAAAGGGAGAACCAACCAAGACTAAAGGGTTCCCCCACGGTGTGCACTGGGAGATGAGGCCCAGAGAGGGCAGATGCTGGCTGGTGGTAGCACAGCAAAGCAGTGGGGCAGCGAGGTACAGAGCCGGCCCTCTCCCCGGGCAGGAACAGGCCGTGGCCTGCTGTGTGCAGGCCGTGATCAGAGCCAGTCGACTGCGTAGAAGGCTTCAGGACCCCGACTCCTCACAACTCCACCATCCCTGGCCTGGCCCCTCCCCCAGCCCTCAAACGTGAGGAGGGGTAGGGCGCCCAACCACGGGACTTCTGCCCCCGCCACCCTCAAGCAGACCCCATAAACCTCCCAGAACAGCTGTCCTGGTCACCTCCAATCAGACATACATCCGATCGCGCCATGCCCCAAGGGAAAGTCTGAGTCCTTACTTGACCCGTGAAATCCTGCGGGACCCAGGCCCTGCCTCCTCCCTTGCCCTGTCCAGCCATACCAACCTCCTTTCTGCTCCCCACACAGCAAATGCCACCTAATTCCTGCCCCAGGTGGAGCTCTGTTCTCAAATCTTTGCACAGCTGGCTCCTTGGGTTTCAGGTCTTGGCTCAAATGTCACCTCCTCAGAGAGACCGCCCGGATCAGTCCTCCTGTAGCCCTTCCAGATGCTGTTCTCTTACCCTGCTTGACTGTCACCTCCTGGAATTCTAAGAGTGTGCTCTTTTACTTCATGTCTGTATCCCTCCCAACACTGGGCTTTCCTGTGGGTGAGGACCCTGCTGTCTTGTTCCCCGCAGTGTCCCCAGCACCTGGCACCATGCCTGGCCCAGGCAGATACTCAGTAGGTGTTTGTTGAACGACAGTGTGTCTCCCTCTCTCTCCCACCCCACCCTCCCTTTTCTCAGCCTTCCTGTCTGTGTCTCTCTCGTTTTCCTCTCTCCGTCCCCTCTCCCCTCGTTCGCGTTTCTCACTGATCCTCTCCGGTGTGTCTCCATCTCCAGATTTCTTTGTGTCTGTCTTTCCACACACTCCATCTTCATCCCCTACCTGGCCCTGGCACCTGGAACACCTTTGCCCTTTGGCTGCACAAAGAGGCTTGCTAAATCAGTCAGGCTGGAGACTCAGCAGGTCTCTCTACCACCTGCCCACCTCCAGCTTTCTCCTGGCTCAGGATCCTTTGATCCCCTAAACCCCCACCTCTAGAAGAAGCTTGAGTGACCCTAGCTGCACATTGGCCCCAAAGTCAAAGATACCCTAGCCTGGGGAGGAGCAGGCTAGGATATCCTAGCCTGGGATCCATCCCTAATCTGTTTATCCAGGTAGGCTCCCTGGCCAGGTGAGAGGCAGCAGACTGAGCATCCATGGTCCCAAGGGCTGGACCAAGAGAAGAACTTGTAAGCAGCAGATCACAGGTCCTGAGTAATGCCCAGCCCTAGAAGAGGTGAGCCTCCCATCCCTGAAGGAAGCCAAGGGAGACCCGAGCAGCTGAGCCCTGGCCAGTCTGGGAGAAAGTTAGACCAGCCAGCCTCCAGGAGTCCTGCCACCAAACCTGAATACCCCACCCAGCCCCCACCCTGTCCTCTCATAACCCTCACACTCTCTTTCCTGCAGATTTTTGGACAGGCCTCCCTGATCCCCCAGCTGTTTGGCCACGAGCAGCAGGTCAGTATGTTTGCCCATCCCTTGCACCCCGATCCGAGTCCAGGCCTGGTCTCAGCCCTGCCATCTGAGTGGCCCCAGCTCCCAACCCGGCAGGCACAGACAGACATCACCAGGAAGGCGCCTCCATTGAGTCGAGGCCCAGACTGGTGTCCTGACTCTGCACTCCCCACCCTGCTTGCTTAACTGCTCTATGCCTCAGTTTCCTCGTCTCGGAAATGAGGACGAATGAGCTACGTGCTGTGGATGAAGCAAGGAGTAACCCCAGGACAGTGGGAGGCTTTCCTGAAAGTCTCCTGGCCCCCACCCTCCTCTCCTCTCCCTGGACCAGGCGGGGAGACTTTCATTTGGACAGGTCTGGGACTGCGGGCTGGTGGTCTTGGCTTCCAGGTCCCAGGCTCCTTGCTCTTCTCTCTGGAGCCCTGGGGGGGGGTGTTTCAGGATGCTGGGGTGTTGGAGTGGATGTGGAGACCTCGACTTCACCTGAGAGGTAGCCGCTGTGGCACTGTCTGGCTGCCCTGAGGGCATCCCCTCCCAAGCACAGCCAGCCCAGCCCTGAACTGGCCGTCTTCTCTCTCAGGAGAGAGCTTAACCCCTCGTTGTAGCCCCCGAGGGGCAAGGGACTTGGACAAGGCCACGCATCCCATGGGGCAAAACTGCCCACACCCACATCTCCTGATCCCAGCATGGACACCTTCTCTGTCCCTCTGCCCCTTGTCATAGGAACTGTGTGTTCCTCTTGAACACAAGATTCACGAGGGTCTTCCGGGAGCCTACAGTGGGCCAGGCGATGTCTTCCTCCCCTGACTCCAACAGGCACGTGGCAAGGAGGTGGTATGTTAGCACACAGAGCCCCCAGGACAGTGCCCTGCACAGCGAGTCCTCAGTGGTACACACACCAGCAGCACTGACCAGCTGACCTTCCCCCAGAGCCTGGGAGCATCCTAACCAGTAGTCACAAACTCCACACAGCTGCCACATTCATGGGCACAGGCTACCTGGGGGCTTCCTCTCCTGGATATCATCCTAAGCACATGGTAGGAATTCTCTCATTTACTCTTGACAGTCACCCTGTGAAGCTGGAACCATAGTTAACCCCATTTTATAGACAGGGAAACCAAGGCACAAAGTGATTAAGTGACTTGTATACACTTGTATTTCAAGGAAATGGTGGGCCCAGGTCTGAAACCCTGACTGCGCTGTTACTGTGCAATCCCACAGCAAGACCCCATCTCCCTGGGTAGTCTCAGGGGCTCTGCTGGGCTCCAGGTCAGCTCTGGAGGATAAACACCCGTCTCCTCAGCACTCCTCTAAGTGCACTGTGGATATGCCACGTGGCCTGTATTTTAATTCATCAGCACTGTCCAATAGAACTTTCTGCAGTGATGAAAATGTTCTGTAACTCATGTGTCCAACAAGGTCACTAGTTACATGTAGCTCATGTAGCCACAGAACTTTCTTTTTCTTTCTTTCTTTCTTTCTTTTTATTATTATTATTATTTTTAGTTGGAGTCTCACTCTGTCGCCCAGGCTGGAGTGCAGTGGCACACTCACAGCCACCGCAGCCTCCACCTGCTGGGGTTAGGTGTTCTTTCCACCTCAGCCTTCCAAGCAGCTGGAACTAGTTCCAAGCAGGCATACACCACCATGCCTGGCTAATTTTTTTTTTTTTAATTGTAGAGACGAGGTCTCACCAAGTTGCCCAGGCGGTCTCGATCCCCTAGGTTCAAGCAATCCTCTCACCTCTGCCGTCCAGCATGCTGGGATTACAGATGTGAGCTACCGCACCCGGCTAGAACTTTATTTAATTTTATTTCATGTAAACATAAACAGTCACCCATGGGTAGTGGCTGCCACAATGGACAGTGCAGATTTGACCTTATACCCTCTGCATTCCTAGTTGTTCGATTCCATCTCAGACGAGTACACAGGTGTCCACTTGATATCAGTGAGGGGAGCTGGCCCAGAGAGAGGACCGCGATGGCCTGAGGTTACATGGCTCGGCAGGGCAGACAGCCCCAGACCAGGCCCCCTTTCCTCCGCACGATTATGTGTGGCCCCTTCTCTAGCCCAGGCGTGCCCCTCAGGACCTACACCTGATGTCCATCTTTGGCCAGCTGATTCCCCAGGCTATACTTAGCGGTCCTCCGTGGAGGACGTGGCCTGAGACATGGGAAAGACAGCCCTTCTGGAACCCTTGGACAATGTGTGCATGGTGGGTCCCTCAGTGCTCACACTCCCACTTCAGATTAGCAGGGTCCTAGACAGTCACCCGGAGAGACACTTAAGAACCATCCACGCAAGGCTGAACCAGGCGTGAGATGGCAGGGAGCGCACACACCACCATTCTCCATCCTGCCCACAGCCGGCATCACTCACCAGTCGTCATGGCCACTGCCCTCATTCCGGTCCTCTCCCACCAGGCGTGCTTCGGCTCCAGCTCTGGCCTCTGCCTTCATCCAGACTTTCTTCCCAACATCCATTCTGTGTGCCAGGGCTAGATTAATCTTCCTTAAATGCACGTTTGCAGCATTGTTCTGCCACTTCCTCACCGGGTGCCCCTGGCAACTGTTTTCCCTCACTGGCCTTTAGTTTCTTTGCTTGAAGATAAAAGGATTGGCCGGGCGCAGTGGCTCAGCCTGTAATCCCAGCACTTTGGGAGGCCAGGGCGTGAGGATTGCCTGAGCCCAGGGATCCGACACCAGCCTGGGCAATTGGTGAGACCCTGTCTCTACAATAAATCACAGAAACTAGTCAGGCATGGTGGTGTGCGTCTGTAGTTCCAGCTTCTTGGAGGCTGAGGTGGAAGGATCGCCTCAGCCCCGCAGGTCGAGACTGCGGTGGCCATGAGTGTGCCACCGCACTCCACTCCAGCCTAGATGACAAGAGTGAGACTCCAATTCAAAAGAAAGAAAGAAAGAAAGAAAAGGATTAGATTATAAGATGATAAATAGCCAGCATGGCTACAGCCGCCTCCATTCTACCATTCAGAACAGACATTACTAATTGATTATAGACCTCCATGCTGAATCAGATGTGACCTTAAAATCTACTGTCAATCAGTGTGGACACACAAGATAATCTAGTTAACATTCTGTAATATTCCAACCTCATCCTCATTGTGGAGATGGGAAAATTGAGGCTCAGAGAGGTGAGTGGGGTTGTTCCTTTCTTAAGGGCTCCATCTGCCCACCCCAGACCCTGAGTGAGATGGGAGGAGGCGTGGGCTGGGGTGAGGCCCCACGGACTGTCCACCCCTGCCACTGAGCCCACCACTGAGCACCCCTTCCCCGGGATGGACAGAGACACCTGCCTTTGCCTGGACAGGTCCGGGAGGCAGATCTGAGCGACCAGTATGAGGCGGCCTGTGAGTCAGCCTGCAGTGAAGCGGAGTCGACGGCCGCGGAGGCGCTGGACTTGCCGCTGCCCAGCTACTTTCGCTCCCGCAGCCACAGCTACCTGCGGGCCATCCAGGCCGGCTGCTCGCAGGAGGAGGACAGTGTCTCCCTGCAGTCCCTCTCCCCCCCACCCAGCACCGGCAGCCTCAGCAACAGTCGCACGCTTCCAAGTGAGTGCTGTGATAAGGGAGGGTGCTTTCTTCGTTGAAGGGGACCAGGCCTGCGGGAAATGCAGGGATGAATCCGTTGTGACCTGGCAGCCCTGGGGGCCTTGGTGCTGGACCTCCAACCACTTGGCAGACGGAGCTCAAATGGGGTCACAGAGGCAGATGCCATCTGTGGTGGGGGTGGGAGGTGTTGGTGGGGCCGGAGCTCGCAGATACTTGGTTGCCACCTGCCTGCTGGTGGATCCTGTGAAGGGAGCCTTTGGGGGGGGTCTGCAGTGAGCCTCTCAAAGGGTGCTTTGCCAGTTTCTATCCTGCTCACAATCAGGAAGTACCTTCTGGATTCTCGTTCTTAATCATCCAAGGTAACTCATGTATGATCAGAGAAAAGGGGGGACCCTGCGTACCAAGCAAGTCATGAAACAATAGGAAATGAAGACAAGGAAAATTGCACAGTCCCCATGTAGTAGAGAGAGCATGGAACTTATTCCAGCTGGCTCTTTTTCCTCCCTCGGCCTCAGTTTCCCCTTCTATAAATTGAGGGTATAAACCAGGAAGGAAGACTGGGCACGGGAGTGCTTGGGAAGGGCCTGGCCTGGGACAGGAGCTTGACAAGTGGCAGCTGTGACTACCGGTCCTGAGACTTGACTCTTGGCTTCCTGACAACCAAAAGTAGTTGAGCTTGGCTCATAGGAAGAGAGACCGCTGCTCAAGTGTTCACTGGCCTTTGGTGGAGTAAACGACCTGAATCCCATGGGTGCCCAGCACACAGGCAACCAGTTCACTGGCTGGATGAATGGTCTTTGCAGGGGCAGAACGAGAAGCAGCTGTCTCACCCACGCCTCTCACACCTCTGGGCTCCCTGCCCTGTCCCTGGGTGATATCTAGGCAGGTCCTCAAGCGTTTCCTAACATGTTTAGGGCTTCAGGAACAGAATCATTTTTGGATATCAAGAGTCCAGTCTGGCCTAATTTCAAAACTTTACTCTTGTCCACCTCAAATCTCATGCACCTGCAGCCAGGACATGACTTAGGCTGGGAAGCCCACAGTGAGCAGTTGAGTGTGGCTGTCAGTGTCCTCTCTGTTCCTTGGTCATCAGTAGCTATTCCTGGTTCCTCCAGCTAGGAAGGGAGGTAGCCAGGGTGTGTTGTCTGGTATGGGGACTCTGACTGATGTCTCATCACTCTGCAGGGCTCTCCTGGTACCCTAGTCGCACCCAGCATGGGCAACCCTCCTTCAGACCGTTGCTTCTTACGCCCCCTCAGCTGCTCCATCTGGAGGCTCGCCTCCTCCCACACCTCATCCGCTAGGGTCCTGGCTCTGCTGGTCAGTCATCCTGGGCAGAATCCTCTGGAGATGACTCCACCCCTACGTTCTCCCTCAGCAATCTGCCCGAAAATGAGGGCCTTTGCCTTGCAGAACTCTGAACACATGGGCTGGTCTGCATGTGGACTGGTCTGCTGTTGTGGTAGTCCCCCCAGCCTCTCCACTGTAGAGGTCTCCAAGCGGAGTTGCGGCCCAGCTCCTATGGCCTCAGAATCCAGGAGAGCCCTGCCAGCTCTCTCAGGCACTCTGCTGCAGTCACACAGAAGCTTGGGTAAAGGATCCCATTCCCCACAGCCTCAAGCCCATGGAAGTTCTCTAAGCATGAGACAGCCCTGGAGGGACATACAGTACCCCTAGCTATTCTCTTCAAGGAATTCCCATTCACCAGTTTCCCAACTCCAGTCACTCATGAATGGACTGAAGATAAAGTACGGGCTACATGTCTAGGACTGTACCGGTCAGCTCCCAATTGGTCAACGATAATGCTGCATAATAAACACCACAAAGTCAGTCTAATATAGTTAACATGTATTTATTGCTCCCAAGTTTGTCAGCCAGGACAGCTGTGCTCTACGTGTCTCTCATCCTCCTCCTGGGACCAACAGTCCCCCTGCGGTCAGTGGCCTAGCCAGGGCATAGTCTCCTCAGGACAATGGCAAAGACCAGAGAACAGGTCTAGCTAGCTACACAAGCACATTTCGAGGCATCGGTTTACATATGTCTACTAACATTCTGTTGGCTAAAGCAAGTCATGTGACTGAGCTCAAAGGAAAACAATTCTTATTATCTGGCTCAAAAGAAAAAAAATCTTATGTTCTGGCTGGGCACAATGGCTCTTGCTTGTAATCCCAGCACTCTGGGAGGCCAGGAGGATTATTTCAGGCTAAGAGTTTGAGACTAACCTGGGCAACATAGCAAGATTCCATCTCTACAAAAAAAGAAAAAAAAATTAGCCGGGCTCAGTGGCTCAGCCTGTAACCCCGCGCTTTGGAAGCCTGAGGTGAGTGGATTGCCTGAGCCCGCGGGTTTGAGAACCACCTGGGCAACTTGGCAGACCTCATCTCTACCATAAATCAAAAAAATTAGCTGGGTGTGGTAGTGCACGCCTGTAGTTCCAGCTACTTGGAAGGCTGAGGCGAAAGGATCGCAAGAGCCCAGCAGGTCGAGGCTGCAGTGGCCCGGAGCAGCCACTGCACTCCAGTCTGGGTGACAGAGTGAGACTCCAACTCAAAAAAAAAATTTTAATTTTATGCTCTAAGTCAATCTTCCCACACACATAGGTGAAATCCTCCCACACACATTTGGTGAAACAGGGACAGGATAACTGCAGTTTATGTTCCTGTTTAGAAAAAGGGGGAATGGGGCTTCAGAGATGTAATGATCCATATAACTCCATGTGCCAAAAACCACAACCATAATTATGTTTGGGTCATGGCTCGCTCTTGACTGAATTATGCCTACTTTGGGCATATCAGGCTTTTTGGGGACCATGCCCTTAAGCTTTCTATAAACTCTTTTGACCAGCTGATAGTATCTATTAGAGGGTACCTTGCAATTCTGGAATGTTAATAAAAGATGTTATAACCACACCTTGATTTGATCTGCCCACATGCTGTATCTTAACTGGCTATGACCTTGGTTTGATCTTCATCCCCAGGCTGGATCTTAATTTGAGAATGATTTACTGGCTGGTCAGGCTGGAGTTGACAGATCTGTTTTCCAACTAAGCAAGCATTAGTCTTGCTCTCTATTTTCTCTAAATACTCCTTGCAGATTGGCTATTTCTATTATGAGTTCCTCTCTTTCTTGTAAGTCCTTATCAAATGTGGCCAAAAGAAACAGGCTCTTGCTTTCAACATTTTATCTGGAAACTACCTTGCCCAAATCCATTTGCTGTCTTCAAGTTACTGTAAGTGACAGTTTTACTAAGAGTTTTGTCTCCACATAATGCGAGTCATCTTTTTCAAGCGTCCCATAACAGTTTACACACTGTTTACTTACCACTTCATCCCAGATCCAATGCTACATATTTTTGTTGCTAGTACACCCTACTCTTGGTAGCAATTTCTGTATCAGCCAACTATCATCATAATAATTCTGTGTAACAAACAAGCACATTTCTTCTTCTTCTTCTTCTTCTTCCTCTTCCTCTTCCTCTTCTTCTTCTTCTTCTTCTTCTCTTCAATAGCTTTAGGGGGTATAAACAGTTTTCGTTTTCACAGTTGCATTGTGTAGTGGCAAAGAAGTCAGGGTTTTAAGTGTACCCCCCCCACACACACACACACATTGTACCCAATAGGTGATTTCTTTTGTCCTTTCAAACTATGCCTTTGCAGATCTTTAGTTTAGCTCCCATTTAGAAGTGAGAACATGCAGTGTTTGGTTTTCTGTTCCTGAGTTAGTTCACTTCGGATGATGTTCTCCAATTCCATCCAAGTTGCCGCAAAAGGCATTATTTCATTCTTTTTGACAGCTAAATAGTATTTCATGGTGTACAAACACCACGTTTTCATTAACCACTGATCTGTTGATGGGCATTTAGGTTGATTCCACATCTTTGCAATTGTGAGCCAGGCAAGTATGTACCTTCTGTGGCACAAAATAAGAAGCATTTGTTTTTATTCACAAGTTTGCAGGTTAGCTCATTCTGCTTTGCATATCTATATATCCTCTTCCTGGGACCAAAGCATGCTCCTGGAATCAGTGGCTGAGCCAGGGCACATTCTTCCCACGGCAGTGCAGAATTAGAAGAGGGAAAACCTCACTCTGCAAATGCATGTAAAGTCACTTTGTGTCACATCTGCTAATATCCAGTTGGTCAAAACAAGTCATATGAGTCCAAAGCCAAGGTCCAGCAGAATATATGTCACCTTTCGTGGGAGAAACTGTGGTTATGTAACAAAGGGTATGAGCACAGGGAGAGATTGAGAACTGAGACCAATAATTCAATCAGCCATAGTCCCCCAGGACCCCCTTGTAAAATGTAGCATCCTTGATCAGTGTAAAACCTGTACAACCGTACATGGCTAGCCTGCCCATAATCACCTCCCTCCACACAGACACATACATATACACACAGGAGCATCTTCACCCCATTACTGTCTCCCTACAAAGGTCACCCTTGCTCAGACGGCCCCCTCCTCCTTAGCATGTGTCTCCAAGGAGTGAGAAGTTGGGCCCTGCCCTTCCAGGGCTGTTCTGAGACCCTACCCTGCTGAAGGGCATGAAAGTGCTTTGCTACACTCACATGAGCACACATGCACTCAGGCAACATGCAGGCAGATGGGTAGATTTGGCAACAACATTATCTGGGCACTTGAGGGACCATGGGAAGGGGTGTGGTGCCGCCCACCCACCCACACAGGCAGATCTGGCCCTATTCCCGATTCCCCGCTGCCAGTACTGCTGCTGCCACCTTCCTCCCTCCCCGTCTGACCCAGATTCCACATTCCAGAAATAGCTTTGGCAAGTGACCGGCAGGCGGGGTCAGCTCCAGCTGGGACAGTGGGGGAGCAGCAGGTTGGCTGCAGATGCGTGCCCCTTCCTGCCAAAGAACCTACCTGGGAGGGCCACGAGGGTGCCCTTACCCCTGATCCTGATCCTGCCTCTCCTCTTTTTGCACATCGGAGAGAGGAAGAACCCAGAAAGTGTCCCTCCCCTTCCCTGCTTCTCTTTCTCTGCCCACCCCCTCCCTTTCCTCTCTCCCCCAACTCTACCCCATCTTTGCCTTCTGTCTCCCTCAGTCCTTGGCTTCTCTCCCCGCCTCCTTCGCCTTCCTTTCCTCTCTGTCTGGTTCCCCTCCCTTTCTGCGTGTCTCCCTCTGCGCCACAGGGAGGTTGTGATGCCAGCCAGGGGCCTTAGCATCACGGCAGCAGGCTGTAGGGTGTGCCCTCCTTGTGCCACCTGCATGCTGTGCACCTGTGTGTGCATGTGCCCTTGGGGTCACTCCTCAACAGTGCTGAGGCTCTAGACTGAGCTGGGCTAGGTTCCAGCCTGGGAAACACCCTTGCTCAGAGACCCTGAGTTCTAGTTTCAACTCTGCTGTGTCACTGACGGGCCTCAAATGCTCCACCTGTGTGGTGAGGCTTGGGCTTGGGGGCCCACAGGCACCTCCCATCTGTGACAATCCAGTCACCAGCTGCTGTGCCCTCCCTTCTGTGTCCCATCTTCCCCCCCCGAACTCTTCCAGTTTCTTCTCTGATTCACTTTCCTCCCACCCGCCCCCATACACACAGGAAGGGAGGCTGACAAAATTCCAGTAAGCAGTCAACCCTCCAGTCAACCTTGTCCCAAGCATGCCCCAATCTCTGGCAGCAGGCTCCTGACAGCTCAGCTCCTCGATCCTCAGCACGTCACAGCTAAGGTAATAGAACCTTGGAGACCATCACGTCCAGAGGTTGCAAATAGACTTCAACTCGTGTCATATCTGATCCCTGGAGCTCAAGCCTGAGATTTAGCTAAACAGAGAAGTGTGCCACCCTTGATTAGTGATGTCTGCTGTGGCCAGGGTAGTTACATATATCTGCTATTCCTGATTTAGCCCAGTTATACACACATTAACAGATATTTCACAAAAAAATTTCAGCCTAGAGAAGATGAATGTCAAGATCAAGGTCATCCCGCTGGTGGGCCAGGGAGCTACTTTCCACCTGGTTCTGCCTGACTCCAAAGCCTTGGGGTCTCCATTGTCCTGTGTATAGGAGCCACCCAAACTCCTTGTAACAATACACGGTATGTTTCAGGAGTTTCAGGGAGAGTCATCTAGCAGCATGGGCAGCACCGATTAGAGGCTGGGAGGCCACTCACAGGCTGGTGCAGTGATCTAGGCAAGGGACAGTGAGATCTAGGCAGGTGCCATGGGGTCAGAGAGCAATGGGAGGACCCAGGAGGCCTTCCCTGGATGAGCGGTGAGGAGCCAACATTCCCTGCTACTGACATGGGCAGGGCACACTGGGCAGAGGGCTGACTTCCTCTCTGGGCTTCACCAAGCTTTGGACTGGGACATCCCTGATTAATCAAGTACCTACTGTGTGTTAGGTCCTGTTTTTAGGCGAACTCACTGAGCCTTCTAGGGGAGGATAAAAGAACCTCAAAGACCATCACGTCCTTCTAAAGAATCGGTGGGCAGCCCTTCAAACCCAGGATTGAGGCTCCTGGAAAACAAGGACATTCCATGAGGACTCCAAGACTCTATTTAAGCACCTTCATCTCTCTTCCTTGGGTGACTTCTCTGCACCCAAGGAAGGAGATGAAGGTGCTTAAATAGAGTCTTGGAGGCCCCACGGCACTGCAATCAGGTGTCTTGCATTGATACATGTTTACTGATCATCTACTATGGGCCAGGCTGTGCTAAGGCACCAGGGACACATCAGTGAAGAAAATGGAAATCCTTGCCTTTGGGGTCAGTGTATTCTATTGGGAGGGGGAGGGGCAGATAAAACAATAATACTAATGTGTGGCCTACTGGAAAGTGGCAAGGGTAAGGGGCACTGGGAGTGGTGGTGGAAGCAAGCAGAGGTGTGGCAGTGTACGTAGGTTGCTGGGGTCGAACTCACTGAGAAAGAGATTTAGAGGAGGTGCCAGGTCTGCTGGGGGGTGGGGCAGTGTGGCGGGGCAGAGCAATGAGGGGAGAGGGCCAGTGGGGAGAGGACAGAGGTGGAGGGGTGCTGGCCCTGTCACAGGCCACGGAAAGGACTTTGTCTTTTGGCTCTGAGTGAGGGGGAACCACTGGGGCATCTGAAGCAGAGGTGTGACATGACCCAATCTCCTTTTTTTTTTTGAGTTGGAGTCTCACTCTGTCACCCAGACTGGAGTGCAGTGGCAGCTCCCGGCCACCACAGCCTCGACCTGCTGGGCTTCGGCGATCCTTCCGCCTCAGCCTTCCAAGTAGCTGGAACTACAGGTGCGTGCTACCACGCCTGGCTAATTTTTTTATTTATTGTAGAGATGAGGTCTTGCCAAGTTGCCCAGGTGGGTCTCGAACCCGCAGGCTCAGGCAATCCACTCACCTCGGCCTCCCAAAGCACAGGATTACAGGCTGAGCCACTGAGCCCCGCCCCAATCTCCTTTTTTTTTTTTTTTTTTTTTGAGTTGGAGTCTCACTCTGTCGCCCAGACTGGAGTGCAGTGGCCGCTCCCGGCCACCGCAACCTCGACCTGCTGGGCTCCGGCGATCCTTCCACCTCAGCCTTCCAAGTAGCTGGAATTACAGGCATGCACTACCACGCCCGGCTGATTTTTTTGATTTATTGTAGAGATGAGGTCTCGCTGCCCAGGCGGGTCTCGAACCCGCGGGCTCAGGCAATCCACTCACCTCAGCCTCCCAAAGGCGCGGGATTACAGGCTGAGCCACCGAGCCGGCCCAATCTCCTTCTTAAGAGAAAGTGCTCTGGCTGCCCCGTGGAGCCTTGACTGAGAGGCAAGTCATGCCAGGTGATAATCATGGCTCGGGCAGGGCAGCAGTGAGGGAGGTGGTGACAGCTAGCTGGAAGCTGGCTGGGTTCTGAAAGTAGAGTGTGAGGGAAGGAGAATGCCAGAGGTGTGAGGAGGAGGAGCGTCACACAGCCAGGTGGAGTGGGGAGCCCGCACTCCCCTGCCAGTTCTGGCCACTTGGGACAGGACAGTGACTGTCTGGAAAGTTGGGAAAAAGGAGACTTTACACCCCTGGGAGGGGACGCCTTGGGTCCCAGGCAAGGGATGCGGGAGGCTCTGAATCCTGCCCACCCCCACCTGAGGCTGGGATCCAGCTAACTCTGCTTTGCAGGGATTCTGGGGGTTTTGGGGGTAAGGACCCAGTAGATAGTAGGTGCTCCACAAATACCTTCTGGGACCCTAAAACATCACCATCAGAAGAGACTGCTGAAAGTCTGGCCCAAGAATCTCAAACACAGTAAAATATAGTCTCTGGTTGAGCTCGCCTGAGTTCTAGCCCAGGAATCTGCATGTCAATCCGTGCCCCAACGACCTGGATTTGGGGCATCGACCACAGTCCAGTCTCTCTCCAGGGAACAGATGGGACTGGTGAATCCCAGAGAGGGAAAGAGACTTGTCCAAGGTCACACAAGGAGTGTATTCCTCATTCCGGAGGGTGGAGGCAGGATAATGTGATTTCATCCTGTGCTGCGTCGGGTTGTCAAGGCCCATGACAGATGCGCCTTGTTTTTTCCTAAGTCAGGCAATTTAAACATTAAGTGAACGGTACAGGTGTAGCATAGTGACCGAGAGTAGCATGAAGTCAACCGCGACTTCCAAGGGCCAGGCACTAAGATGGCCCATCTGTTGCTTTTATCACTATTTTCAGACCTTAATGCAAAAACCATGTCAATGGAATTGGAAACGCCGTTATCAGCTGTCTTCTTCAGTCCTCACGACAATATTGTGATATGAGATGTGGAAGATCCTGGTCTCCATTTTACTTTGGGGCCAACAGACGCGGAGGAGCGAGGGGGCTGGCCGCGGTCACCCAGCAAGGGGGTCGGGGACAGGAGTTGGGTCGGCGGACGGCGGCCCGCAGAGAGGGGGCCCGCAGGAAGCGACCGCAGGACGCAGCGCGGGGAGGGGACGCGCGGGAGGCGCGGGGACGGCGGGCTGGCACCGTGCCGCCCCGGTCGCCGTGGGTGTGCTCGCTGTTCGGATTTACGGAGGAGGGAGGCTGAAGGCGCATCGCGCCCAAGGTCGCCAGGCCCCAGGCGGAGAGCCCGGACTGCCCCCAACCTCCAGGGCTCCGGGGGAGCAAAGCGAAGGGGGCGGCTAGAAACAGCTAGGACGCAGAGTCGCTGGGACCAGAGCGCGCATCTGACCATGCAGGGGCGAGAAGACCACCTCAGACTGCCTCCTCTGGGTCTCAGTTTCCCCGGTAGCAGCGGGGCGTCGCCAAGGTGAACCCGGGGGAACTCCGGACCCGGCAGCCGTCCGCACGGAGCATGCGTCGCGTTCCAGCTGGAACCGGTTTGGCGCGGCGGCTCGAGGGGCGGGGCCCCTGTGCGCGGGCATGCGCGTGCCGACGTGGGCGCGCGCTCCTCCGAGGCCGGTCGGCCTGGGCGGGGGGCCGTACGGAGCGGCCCGCGCGCCTGCGCACCAGCCCGGCCGCGCGCGCCCCCGCTCAGCCCTGGAGTCCTGGGCGACGCGCGCGCGGCTGACGCGGGGGGCGGGGCGGGGCGGGGCAGGCGCGGGGCTTTAACCGGAGGCCCCGCCCCTCGGGCGTACAAAACCGGAGCCTCCGGCCGGGCTGCGTGAGGGAGGAGGGTGAGTGCCCGCCGCTGGCCACAGCTGCCGCCAGTCCGTCCGTCACTCCGTCCGTCTGTCCGGTCCACGTCGTCGCCGCCGCCTCCTCCGCCCGGACGCCCGGGGCCCGCCCAGCGCCGCCCGGAGCAGCCGCGGCCCCGCGAGGAGACGGGCGCCGCCCCCGCCCGGCCCGGCCCTTCCCCCGCCCTCTTCCCCGTCTGTCCGTCCGTCCGCCTGCCTGCCCGCCCGCGCTTCCGTCCCTCGGTCCGGCCGCCAGCCCTAGGGCCCGTGTCCCCGCTCCGCCCGCTTTGTCTCTCCCTGGCTCGCTGTCTCTTTGTCTCTGCCCTCGCGCTCCCCCACAGCCCCTCCCTCGCTCCCATCTCGGGTCCCCTCGGCGGCTCCTCTCATCCTTCAGAACCGCCCTTCCGGGCGCCCCCATTCTTTGGGACTCCCCCTCAGCCCGCCCCCAGATCTTGTGGGGCCTCTCCCTCAGAACACCCTCCACCCCCTAGGGCTCCCCCGAGCTCCCTGCACATCCTTTGGGGTCCTCCCTTCTGTACCCCCAAATCCCTGAGACCTTGCTTCCTGTGATCCTCCTTCCCGCTGGGCTTTCCCTCTTCTGGGTGTCACCCGTACCTGCTGGGACTGCCGAGATCCTTGGGGTCTCTCTCCTCGGGAGCCCCGATATCCCCCGGCTCCCCAACACCAAGAGCCCCTTCTCTGCCTTCCCTTGGTTTGTCCCCTGTCGCTGTCTCTCCTTGTTCGCTCTCGGGCCTCCAAGCAACCCACTTCTTGGGTCGGGGTCCCCTGCTTTGCTCCCCCTGCCTGTCTGTGCCCCACATCTGTCTTGGTGATCTCAGCACTCTGTCTCTTGCGCTGAAGGCCCCCCTCTGAGCTGCCCCTTTGCCTGGGGCTCTTCCCCTCCCCCCCCACCCCCGCTTTTTCCGCACCCACCCTGTCTCCCCTTCTCTCTGCTCCTTGTTTCCCTCTCCCTTTTCTGCCTCTGCCGGGTCTCTGGTCTCTGACCCCCATCCGGCCCTCATGGCTTTGTGTCTGGAGCTCTTGAAGCAATGTGAGTGGTGGGGTGTCCGGGTCCGCCGGAGTCCCCCGCAGGCTGGCCGCGGCCAAGGCTCCATGGGGTTGGCGCTGGGGCAAGGGCTGGCGCTGGGGCAGGGGGCTCTGCAGCCTCCCACAGAGGGGGTGAGGAGGGAGGGGCCAGGCTGTCTGGCAGAGGTGGGAGTGGGGGCCTTCTGGCTCTGAGGCTTCTGCTTTAGTGGCTTGAGTGTGTGGAGGGCCGCACAGGTTGGGCATCCCTGCCCCCTTGGCCCTGCATGGCCTGGCACTTCGTGATCGCTTGTGGGCAGGCCTGGGCTATTTTGGAGCCGCAGGATGTGATATCACTTGGGCGTTTATTTAGACCCAGCCGGGGTGGGGGCTGCGTTCTTGCCAGCTTGAGTAATGACATTTTGCAGGGGGTGCGGTCTCCTAGGCAGCTGGGCTGTAGGGTTTGTGGCCAGAACTTTGCAGGACACCATAATGGGCAGGTGAGCAAGGGTCCTGGTGAGACTCCATTTAGGGTGAGCAAAGAGAGGAATTGTTCATCTGACCAACCCTGGGGATTGGGTTTGGCAGTCTAATACTTCTGGGGCCTTGCTCTGCCAGCTTCAAGGTGTGTAACCTAGAGTGCAACCCTCTACCTCTCTAAGCCTCAGTTTCCCTGTCTGTAAAAAGGGAATAATTGTCCTGGGTATTGTGACACCAGATGGCACATCAGTAGTTGTGCTTTGTGAACTGGCATCCTGTCTTTAGACTGAGCCGAAAGGGAGCAGGTGGCTTGCCCAAGGGTAGACTCTAATTCCTGCCAGAACTGGAGCAAGGGTGCAGGCCCAGGATCCACAGCCAGAGTTCCTTCATCCACTCCACCTGGTTATTCAGAACTACATCTGCCCTCCCTGTAGAACAGGGAGACGCTGCTCTCATGGATGCCCTGATGCCTGTTCTCCCTGTATCAGTTTGTAAAGATAGAAGGGTGTGACCAGCGGGAGGCCTTTGCTGGGGAACAGCTGAATTTTCCAGGTTCCATCCCATGGTTGCTTAAGGGTGGGCCCTGCTTGGACAGTGGCACTTGAGAATAAAGTCAGCTTGGAGTTGTGAGCCCCAGCTGCTTTTTCTGCTCCCCCGTAGAGTGGGCAAAGACCTCAGCTGAGAGAGGCTCTCCAGATTGCTGGGGCCTGCGCTCAAGGAGGCCAGGATGTCCTAGCGCTTTGGGACATGGATGAGGTTGGCTGTGGAAGTCTCCTGTCTTACAGATGAGGAGATGAGGCCCAGAGGGACCAGGAGCCTACAGAGGGTCCAGCCAGGACTCCTGGGTCCTGTTCTGTGGCCTTTTACTGTGCCCGTGCTCAGCATGTTACATGGACCACTTGCAGTGGGGAGGAGGAAGAGCTTGGTCCCTGACCTAGAACCACTTTTAGGGGTGTCACTTGCTTTTGGGCTTCAGCTTCCTAATCTATGAAACGGGAATAGCAATCTTTGTCCTAAGACTGATTATAGAGAAATCAAGAAATTTTGTGAGGCAGAATGCCAAGGTTCTGTTCCTGGCTGTGAAGATTAGATGCTGTGTGACTTCAAACGACCTTCTCTCTCTGGGTCTCTGTTTTTCCTTCTGAAAAAAGAGGGCGTTGGATGGCATAGTCTCATAGGTCCTTCCAGCTCTTACACTGAGGATTCTAAGGTAACTCAAAGCCCTCCTATTTGTACCTGCATTTCATCGTACCTGCATTTCATCTTACCTTGTGAAAGCATGCTTGATCGCAGAATAAGAAGGGGAATTTGCATACTGCTGCCAGGCGTGTGCTGATGACATGCTGCGGGCTTTCACAGGAGAGAGGCCTTGTCTGGGCAGAGGGGTCAGAAAGGCTTCCAGGAGGAGTCTACACCAGGCGTGTTCCTCCTCCTATAACAGACTTCCAGAGAGTAGAAGTAGTATGAGTTTTAGAGCCACAGACACCTGGGTTTTTTTTTTGTTTTTTGTTTTTTGTTTTTTGTTGGAGTCTCACTCTGTCACCCAGACTAGAGTGCAGTGGCCACTCCTGGCCACCGCAGCCTCGACCTGCTGGGCTCCGACGATCCTTCCGCCTCAGCCTTCCAAGTGGCTGGAACTACAGGCACGCGCTACCACGCCCGGCTCATTTTTTGATTTATTGTAGAGATGAGGTCTCGTCAAGTTGCCCAGGCGGGTCTCAAACTCGTGGGCTCAGGCAATCCACTCACCTCAGCCTCCCAAAGCGCGGGATTACAGGCTGAGCCACCGAGCCCAGCTGACACCTGGTTTTAATCAGTCTCCATTTCTTGGGCAGATGACTTTCTTGGGCAGATGTAATCTTGGGCAGATGACTTTCTTTGAGTTTCAGTTTTCTCATCTAGACTCAAGATTTGTACTGCAGGATTGTAGTGAGGACTAAATGAGATTATATATTTTTTAAAACCTAGTACAGAGTAGGCACTTTATAAATGTGAACTTCCACCTCACAAGAATATCTGGGTCATTTTTCTCTTTTTCAGAAGAAAACAGAAGCCCAGCCTCTCCCCCCTCACCCTATGGTTGGGGTTCAGGTAGCAGGGAAAGCACCTTTGGCTATTATAATAGCAGGAGTCATCTTCTGATCTCCAGGCTGTGGGTACACTGTGTCACCTGCCAAACTCTGCCCTGACCACTGATCCCCACAGCAGTCCTGGAAGGAAGTCCGAGGTCAGTGGTTTCTCTCGGTTTCACAAGTGAATGAAGGATGTGTCCCAGAGAGCAAGAGGGACCTGCTCAGAGCCCCCAGCCCAGCAGTGCCAGGGCCGACTTGGAGCCCAGGCTTCCTCTCTTTTGCTCTGCCCAGCCCAGCCCATAGCTTTTTCCCAGGTTTGGCACTTCTGCCTGTAGCCAACCCCCAGGCCACCTTCTCTGGTCTGGCAGCTGTTCTGGGCGGAGGGATTGCTTGGTGTTTTCCCAGTGTCTGAGCTCATCTCACATTTAAAGGAGGCTATCTAGAGACTGGGTGGGGAACTGAGTCACCATCTTCCCTGACTTTCCCAGCCCGAGCAGCAACCAGACACACCCAGAGGGCCACTGCTGGAGGCCTCCCAGTTGTAGGCACCAGCCACAACAGGCCTCTTGGTTGCAGACCCCAGCCATGAGAGGCCTTCCTCCCAGAAGTTCCGATGAGCTCAGGATGTCTCCTGGCTCCTGAGGATTTCTTTGCTCCCTGAGTCACCCTGAGAAGTTGCTGCCTATCCTCTCCTGCTTCAGGCCTTTGTTAGTGCTGTACCCTCCCCCTAGTGTCATCTCTTCCTTAGAGGTCCACACTGTCAGATGCCACCTCCCCCAGGAAGTCTCTCACTGCTGACTCCAGAATCCAACTAGGAGTTCAGACCTAGGTCTGTGTGGTTACATCGAGTGTGACCTTGGCGGGTCACTGCATCTCTCTGTGCCTCAGTCTTCCCATATATAAAATCTGGGTTCCTTGGCTTTATGAAGTGTAGGTTCTGAGCTCCATCCCCACAGATTCTCCTCTGGGAGGTCTGGGAGCAAGAATCCACTTCCCCGAGGCTTCTACACCGGCCTTGTAGAGGGTTCTGGTGCTGAGAGCCTGAGGGATCCATTCTGGGGAAAGCTGAGCTGAGAGTATTCCTAGTTTTATGATAGCCTGGCTTGTCACTACTGTGGGACCTTGGACTAATCAACTTTCTGTGACTCAGTTTTCTTCCCTGTCAGATTGGAATGGAAATAGCTACCCTGAAGGTGGCTATGAGGATGAAAAGTCATATAGCAAAGGCCCCTCGGGAAGTGACAGCCATCGCAATTGTCAGCTTTCTCCTGGGCGGGATTGGTTGCTTTCGGAAGAAAGTCGCCCTTTCCTGACTTAGCCTTGGCAGCAGACACTGTCAGATCAGACCTGGCTAGGCTGTGGAACTGAACACCTGGGCAGGAATGAAATCCAGTCGTCGACAGGGATTTAATGAGGTTGCAGAAGAGTGTGCTGTGAAGGCCTCTCAGGCTCCCAGATTCCCAGTCCTGACTGCGATGTCTTTCCTTACACTGGAATCAGCTGTGTTCCTCACCCACTCCTTTCTGGAAACCAAGGCTACCCTGAAGACAAAATCCAAATTCTAGAGCTGAAAGATGATTGTTTTCTTGTTCCACAATGTGGAAGCAGGCCCAGGGACAGGGAGGAGTGTGCCTAGGGTCCCAGAGCAAGACTGTGCTGGGACCAGTCTAGAGCCACAGCCCTGCCTTCCTGCCCTGGGCTCCCTCCTTTCTGTACCTTTGCTGGCTGGATCCCTAGGTGGAGAATGGGGGCGCTGAGGTCTGGTTTGCAAGTGAACATGGGACAAGAGCAAGAAGAGTGGTCCCAAGTGGCCAAAAGTAAACTCAGCTTGGAGCTGAACTGGGCTTTGAACTGGAGCTGAACTGGGCTTTGAAAACCTTTTTTTTATGGGGGGTGGGGTGTCCTTCTAGCCTGAGAGGATGGGGAAGAATAGACAAGGCCTGTGCCCCTGAGAACTTATAGTCTGACAGGGAGACAAGGCCTACAATTATGAGAGATTGTGTGACAGTCTGTAATTAAGTGTCTTCTGAGGAAAAGCATTGTCTGAGAAGGAAGAAGTGAGCCTGAGCTAGAGGAAACAAGAGCCCTTTGAGGGGCTGGACTTGCAGAGGCAGAGGGTGGGGCTGACTTTCTGGGGGGCGGTTTGTTGGAAGACAGAGGTGTAGGGGGCTGGGTGGCAAGTGTGCATTTAGGGAAACAGCCAGGACACTGGTTTTGCTGATGTATCAGGCTCTGTCTGGGAGGGACCAGTAGGTTGTGGGCAGCATTGAACATCAGCTGAAAAGCAGAGGCATGGAGGAGCCACGGAAGGTTTTAGATCAGGGGCAGCACAACTGGAGGACTTCAGAAAGATGAATCAGGCTGAGTGAATTGGAATGAATAAAAATGACAGGGCTTTGCAAGCATCCAGATGAGATAGGAGGGCAAGGTCTGGATGAGGCCTCTGGGAGTGGGAAGAGCCGGTTGGGATAGCAGCGGGTGTTTTACTTCCTCAGAGGAGCCTGACCAGGGCCCTGGTGGGCCAGAAGGAAGATGTTGGTGTTGCTGGTTTGGGGCGGGTGGTAGCAGTCTGAGCACATTCTGTGTACACCGTCAGTGCGTCAGGTCTTGTACCAGGGATTCCACAGTGCTATCGTGAAATAAGTACAAGCCAGGGGGAAGGCGGACTTATCTTTCCCATTTTGCAGATAAGGACAAAGTGGCTCAGACCAAAGACTGACTCCAAACCTTGGCTCTTCCCTCAGTTCAACTCTGCTTCTTGGAAAAGGGACTCCTGCTGTTAGGGTCCCAGGAACCTGAGCTTTCTTGCCTCTTAAGTCAGTCATGCACATGCATCCTTAAAGCCCACAAACGCTGCTTTCTGAAAATCCTGGAGGTCAGGGTGCCACTGAGGATTTCTGAGGAAGAGTCAGAAGAACTAGGGACCTTCACACCAGCAGTTTTACACCCAGGCTGTGCAAAGCTTCCAGCGTGGTGCTGCTCATGTGTCCAAGTCCAGCATTGAGCACATCCACAACTGAGCCCATTGGAATCTTCAGCCAGTTCCCACCAGAGAGGGTGTTCCTGGCCCAGCCAGAGGAATCAGTCAACCACAAAGACAGGAGAGGGGACTTGTCCCAAGGTGAGCCAGGTGATGGGGATAGGGCCCAGGACAGATTCCCCAGACTGCAGTCAGGGATGCCCACCAGGCAGAGGAGCGGGGGAGCAGACTGGTTCTTACAAAGTGGCTACCATGAAAGACAGCAGTGGTTGGTCCCACTGTGTAGCCAGAAACTGATGGCCTGGCCAAGGCCTGCCAGCCTGTCCTCTCCTCTGGGCAGCACACGACCTGGTTGGGAAGCAAAGCAGCCACCCAGTAGGCACAGCCTCCAGGAGCCTCTGCCCACCATCGCCTTGCCTCCAGTAAACACCCTAGTGCCCAAATGCCAGTCTGCTTTGGCAAATGCTCTCTGAGCCCAGCTGTATGCAGAATAGGGTTGTAACTGTAAACCATGTTTTTCATACTGAAATCTGGACAAAGGTTTTAAAGAGGGATTTTTGTGCTTCCTTGGAACACAGCCTGAGAAATGTCATCTGGATACTGGAACAGTGGACTAAGTGATCTGTGTTGCTTCTTTTCATTGTAGTAAGTCATTTGATTACTCTTTGCCAGATGCTTTCTCATACATTTGCTCGTTCTCACATATATTTATTCTTTTTGTTTTGTTTTCAGCACACTGATTCTGAATCTTTAATATTTGTTTAGGCTGCTTTGATTTGCAAAGCACTTTTATCTCATTATCTCAGTAGATCCTTATACAGCCCTAGGAGGTATTACTGTTCTTGTCATTCTTGTTTTCCAGAAGAGGAAACTGAGGTTCAACAATAGAAAGAGACTTGACCAAGGTCACGGACTGAGCTGCCCATTTAGCCAAAAATACTTAAATGCTGCCGTGTGCCTAGCAGTGAGCTGGTGCCGAGGATGCACTGATGGGCAGAGCAGCCTTAGAGACTCAGTTTCTGACCTCCCAGAGTCTCCACCAGCCGCATTGAGGTCTAACCAGGATCTGCCCCAGAGCTCCTGATCTCCATACTGTGCTCTTTCTATTTCAGACCTCTGTATTTGGGGCCTGTGGCATAGGTCTAGACTTTTGTCGCCTGTGTCCCTTCAACCTGCAAGCGTCAGGGTGTAAAGCAAGCCAAGGCCCAAGTCTACAGACTGAGCTTCAGAAGTGACAAAGAAGGTCTTCAGTGATGACTTAATTATTAACAAGGTGGAGAAGGGCATCTCAGCAGAAGGCCATCTGTTCCTTCTCCCTAGGGAAAGTCGCCCAAGGGCTGCTCGACCTAAGATTCTGGCCTGAATTTTCTGCAGTCTCCAAATATTTGATTACATTCTGCACAGGTGTGAAGCTCTGTGGCCATGTGCTGAGCTGGGAACCCTCCCTGCCTCCTTTAATATTAAATGAGAAGAAATAAAGTCAGGTCCTAGCATAGCAGATCTGGAAAGAACTCTGGCCCATCCCCCTCATTTCCCATGGGTAGGAACCAAGCCTCAAAGGAAAGGAACTTGCCAGGACTTGCCATATTGAGAGCGATATTCTTTCCCCCTTCCTTCTCTTACCAGCCTGACTTGACTTCCCCAGTCTTTTCTGGTAGGAAACCCTTCATTCCAACAAGTCGTGTTCAACATTCAGAGCCATTTTCAGGAGGAGCAGTAGCTCCTGTCTATAATCCTAGTGCTTTGGGAGGCCAAGGCGGGAAGATTGCTTGAGGCCAGGGGTTCAAGTTTGCAGTGAGCTGTGATCACGCAATGAGTTTCAGTCTGGGAAATGGAGCAAGACCATCTCTAAAAATAAATGTAAAAAATATAGAAGCCTTCTTCAAATCCTTCCTATACCTCAAGGTCAAGTTTTTCCCCCAGAGTCTTCTCTGATGCTCCCTTCCATGCTCCAGATCCCTACAGTGTCCAGGCTGCCTCAGTCTACTCCCAGAGACTAGCTGCCTGTTTTACAAGGATAGACCAGCAGCCCTTGAGGAGACTTCAAAATCTGGGTGCCTGCGTCCTGCCTCCCCACTCCAAGGAGTCTGATGCCTGAGACCTAGGGGGAAGCATTTCTGGGTACATTTTGCTAGTTATTTTTTATTGAAAAAGCAGTACATGTAAGTTGGTTTAAAATGTCAGACTTTGTTTTCAAAAAAAAAAAAAGGCCCAGTAAAAAATTAGTCCCTCTCTCACCCAGATGCCTAGATGTTCACTGTTACCAGTCTTGAGGTTTCCTTCTAGAAATCCTCAGCATATGTGGACAGCTGCTGCCAGGAACATCTTTTACTACACATGGTCACATACCCTCTACTGCTTCTCTGTGCTGCACCTTTCCTGCAGGTCTGTCTCTGTTGCAAGCTGTTCTCTGTGGACACACAGGCTCATGGCCTCCTTTTTTCCTTGTGCGTATGGCTTTCCATCAGTGGATAGACCACCAGTTGTTTGCCCCCTGCTGAAGGACATTTAGGTGGCTCACAGTCCTGCTGCTGTCAACACAGCTGCAGTGTACCCCTCCCCTGCATGTCTTGTGCATGTGTAGCTGTGGGAGCCATTCCTGCGCGTGGAGTTGCTATCTCAAGAGTTTGTGCTTAAACTTAAAATTTTGTCAGATATTTTCAAATTCTTTTCCATTCTAAAAATGTGTAATTTTTAAAAAGCACCCCAATCTTACTCCCAGATTTCAATTTATTTCCTTGGTCAAGAAACCACTGTTTTAATCACTGTTTTGCAGATGGGACTAGGCCCAGAAGAGAGAAAGGGACTGGCTGGTGTTACTCAGCAATCCTCAGCCAAAGGGGTGTCTCTCAGGAAGGTATAGATGGAGGAATGGGTAAAGGAGAATAGAGGTGGGCTGGAGGGGGGCAGGAGTGGAGCTTGATGGGGGGAGGGCCCCTGCCATGGTACCCTGGGACCTGTTTGTGACTCGGGCTCCAGGGAGCGGTGTCTTCCCCTCCTACTCCAAGTTGTCCTTCAGCAGCTTCTCTGGTGTGGGCCGCACCTGCTTGGCAACGGCTGGCCCAGTGAGCTCGTTCAAATATTTACTGAGTTCCCGAATCCCAGAGCTGGCTGGGCCACTGTGTCCCTGCCCTTCTCTGAACCTCAGGTTTCCTCATGTGAGTGCTTGGAGACTCATTCTTGCCTCTTATGTCACTGGCTGTTGGGAGATTTGGTGGAATATCATCGTCATATGTATGACAATGGCATGGCTAGAACGGAGTCGGCATGCTGGGTCAGCAGAGTCTGAGGCCTGGACCGGTCCTAGATGGCCTGGTCAACCTTCAGCCTGGAGATTTGAGAGCCGCTATTGATGGGTATCTCCTTTTGCTGTGCCAAGGCAAGGTTAAGAGGTGCCTGGGCCTTCCTGAATTTGCTCTGCCTCCGGTTGCTGGGCCCTCCAGGATAAAGGAGCTCAGCTAGCTGGTGGGGAGAGGTCAGGGAGACCAGGAGAGTGTCTGCACTGCCACCAGAGTCTTACCTTCTCCCCCAAACCAGCGGGATGGCCCTTTGGGACCCCGACATGTCGTCTTTGCTGCTCCTCTTCAGCCCCCAGTCACAATCACTAGCCTGGTTCCTTCCTCCTGTTTTCTCAACAGGAAGACTGAGGCCTGAGAAGCTTAGCACCTCCTCCCAGAGTCCCAGCCAGAGAGCACGTTCCAGCCAGAGAGCACGTTCACCGTGGGGGTAGGGGGGCACTCGGTCTCCCAGGTCTTCCTTTCACTACCTTTCCCACATTGTCCCAGTGTCCCAGTGTTTAGTTCTACTTTGGGGTGAAAAACCAAAGTGAAAGATAAACAGGCAAAGCAGGAAGCTGCAGCTTCAGACCCAGCCTGGCTAGGGAGGGTGGGGGGAGGTCTAGGGACTTGGGCCCAGGGGGTCTCACCAGAAGGGGGCAGACCTCTTCCTGCCTACTCCAACAGCCTGGTGGGGGGGCTGGGTGGGGCTCCGCAGCGGGAGGTGCCATTCTGTAGACAGGCAGTGGCGTCCCAGCCTAGCCTGCATTGTCTGGGAGACTGCCGGTAGGACAGGTTCCCTGGTGAAATCAGCCTCGCCAAGGGTGTGGTCCCAGCCGGTCTCGAGTAGGCCTTTTAAACTCCCGTCCTTCCAGGGTGGGGCTGAACTGGATGGAGATATTGGCCTGGGAAAGAAGCCGTGGCCTCCTGAGTCCAGCTTCCATAGAACATGTCACTCTCCTGAAGGTAAAAGCCAGCACCCTCTCTCCACTGGGAAGACTCAGAAATTGGGGGCACTGGGGACACTTACCTCAATCCCCGGGAGTTTCTTCTGTGGCCCTAGGTGACCTAAAAGCCTTTTTGCCCTGGTCCCAGCTCCAGTCTCAGGGACTTGGAGAGGACAAAGGAGTTGATGGGTGGCCTCAGGCAAGACCCTTCCCTGCTCTGGCCTTAGAGTCCTCATTTATTTCTCAGCAAGAGCCAGTTCCTTCTAGCTGCTGTTCAGTTGAGTCATTTTGGTTGCTGGACGCTGTGAGAGTGTATTATAACACCTGGTTTGGTTGCCCTGTGTATTTCAAAGATTAGCTGTTATCTAACTGGCTAAGGTCTCAAGTTCCTATTCGCTGTGCTTTTTCTAAGGAAATGCTCAGACTTGCCAATGCAGATATATAGAATCATTTTGTTGCTTCAACAGTTGTGATTTTCAGGCCAGGCCTAAAATATACACCTGTAATCCCAGCACTTTGGGAGGCCGAGGTGAGAGGATTGCCTGAGCCCAGGAGTTTGAGAACAGCCTGGGCAACATGACAAGACTCATCGCTACAGTAAATCAAAGAAAAATTAACCGGGCATGCTGGCACATGCCTGTAGTCCCAGCTACTTAGAAAACTGAGGTAGAAGGATGTCCTGAGCCCAGCGGTTTGAGACTACAGTAGCTGTGATTGTGCCACTGTACTCCAGCCTGGGCGACAGAGTGAGACTCTGGCTCAAAAAAAAAAGAAAGAAAAATCAGTTGTTTTAATATACACAGGGCTGGTGTCCACTCTGTAAAGTTACCCAATAAGCACATCGTTGGCGATCAGAAAGCTGTGTGCTGAATGACTGCATTGATGAGCTACGCTGACCATCTGCTTCTTTGGAATGTGGGGAGGTGGCGTTTAGAAAGCCCAACTGGCAGCTGGTAGAAGCCCATACACCCCCCACAGAAGTCATATGGACCCACGGTAAAGAGCATAGCTCAGCCGGGCTCGGCGGCTCAGCCTGTAATCCCAGCACTTTGGGAGGCCGAGGCGAGTGAATTGCCTGAGTCTGCAGGTTCGAGACCCGCCTGAGCAACTTGACGAGCCCTCGTCTCTACTAGAAATCAAAAATTAGCCGGGCGTGGTAGTACACATCTGTGGTTCCGGCTACTTGGAAGGCTGAGGCAGGAGGATCAGCTCTAGGGTCAGACAGCTGGTCTTCAGATCCTGGCCTACCACCTAAAGCTGTGAGACCTGGACAAGGTACTTAACCCTCTGGGCTTCACTTGCAAAATAGAGATGCTAATAATGCCTGACTGTAATTAAAACATGAGGACCAGATAACCATGTGCAAAGCAGTAAGCACAGTGCCTGGTACAGAGAAAGCACTTAAGAAATGTTAAGGCTGGGCACAGTGGATCATACTTGTAATCCCAGCACTTCGGGTGACTGAGATGGGAGGTTCATTTGAGACCAGGAGTTCGAGACCAGCCTGGACAACATAGTGAGACCCTGTCTACAAAAAAAAAAGTTTAACAGGGTGTGGTGGCGCATGCCTGTAATCCCAGCTACTCTGGAAGCTGGGGCAGGAATATGGTTGGAGTTCAGAAGCTAGATATTGCAGTGAGCTATAATTTTATCATTGTACCCTAGCCTGAGCAACAGAATAAGACCCTGTCTCTTAAAAAAAAGAAAAGAAAAGACATATTAGCTACTGTTATTACTGATATTCAGAGGGAAAAAGAAGACTTGAAATAGCCAAGAACTATGTCCCATGCCTGAAAAGATGTAGATAGATCAGGTTTGGAGCAGATCTATCTTTTTTTTTTTTGAGTTGGAGTCTCACTCTGTCACCCAGGTTGGAGCGCAGTGGCACACTCACGGCCACCCCAGTGTCCACCTGCTGGGCTCCAGCAATCCTTCTGCCTCAGCCTTCCAAGTAGCCGGAACTACAGGCACATGCTACCATGTCCAGCTAATTTTTGGTTTATTGTAGAGACGAGGTCTCGCCAAGTTGCCCAGACTGGTCTCAAACCCGCAGGCTCAGGGAATCTATTCGCCTCAGCCTCCCAAAGTGCTGGAATTACAGGCCAAGCCACCAAGCCCGACCGAATCTGTCATTCGGTAGACTTTGATGGGGACAATGGAGTGAATCAAAGCAGGCTTTTGAGGAGAGGGTGGCTTGGGTAGAGGAGAAGAAAGTGTCCTACATGGGGGAGCAGGGCAGGGCAAGGAGCAGGACTGTCCAAGGAGGAGGGCAGGCTGTCCAAGAGGCAGGACTCGGAGTCAGGCTGGAGAGGTCCACCAAGGGCCATCAGAGTACTCCATCTAAGCCACTAACGGGCTGGGACGAGGAGCCTGTTCCTGAGTGTGCTGTGGAGGGGCTTCCTAGTTCTAGCTTCTCCTGGAACTCTCTCTCCGAGCTCCCACACTTCATGACGTGGCTGTGGCCCTGCATGGGTGTGGTGGCGGTCAGGAATTGTCTGCCTGCCTGCAGCCAGTGCAAACCAAGACCAGGTCTGGGAGGAAGGCTTGTCTGACCGCGTCCGATAAAGGCGGGGCCACCACTGATGCTGCTGCTGCTACCCCAGCAGCTTCTTCAAAGGTGACACATGCAGCAGCGTGGGAGTTGTCCAGGAAAGAGAATTTGGGCTCTTCTCTCCTCCCTGCCCACCTCCACTTCTTGTTCCAAACAGCCCGCCATTCATATACTCAGTGTGCCAGGGCCTGTGCCAGGAACTAGCGAGTAGGGAACAACAGGACTGACTTCCATCCAGCTTGAGTCCCCACCCATCTTTGGGATGAGAGCCCTGAAGGACACAAATCGTGCTGAAGGACCTGTCCCAGAGGTCAGGGAGGGTGACTGGAGGGCTGACCGGGAAGGCCAGGCGTCAGGACCTGAGGCTTTAAAAGTAACATCACAGGAGGCTGAGGTGGGAGGATGGCTTGAGGCCAGGGGTTCAAGGCAGCAGTGAATGATGATCACATCAGGGTACTCCAGCCTGGACAAGAGAGCAAGACCCTGTCTCTTAAGAAAGTATATTAAGTAAATTAATATCAGAACTCCCAAATACTTATTATTGTTTTTATACTGGTTATAAGTCATCAAGTAAAGGTTTCTTCAGCTTTTCCTATTTATGGCTAACTTCCTTTCGCATACTGCTTCACGGTTCATAGGGGCCTGTGCTGCTTCTATTGCTGAAGGTATGGAGTTGTGGTTATTATTGCTGTTTTCAGAAATGATGGAACAGAAAGGTAAAGTGACTTGCTCAAAGTCACACAGCTTAGTCAAGATTTGAAGTTTTTTTTCTATCCTATTATACTGTCTCTTTAAGAAGTCCAAAGCAGAAGTTTCCGTTTCTTGTTAGCAAGATTTTCATTCCAAAATGATTGCAGTTCAAAAGTTTGGGTACAGAGGCCAAGTGTGGTGGCTCATGCCTTTATTCCTAGTACTTTGGGAGGCCAAGGCAGGAGGATCACTTGAAGCCAGGAGTTCAAGGCCAGCCTGGGAAACATAGCAAGACCTCTCCTTAAGGCATGGTGGCTTACACCTGTAGTCTTGGCTACTCAGGAGGCTGAGGCAGAAGGATTGTCTGAGCTTAGGATGTCAAGGCTGCGGTGAGCCATGAGCATGCCACTGCACTCCAGCCTGGGTGGCAGTGATACCCCAACTAAAAAAAAATTTTTTTTGTAATAGAGTGATATAATAGTAATTATGTTAAAGCAGTGAGATTCAAATGGCTTTTTCCTTTTTTTCTATAATGTCATATGAGATGTGTATATATATATATATATATATATTTTTTTTTTTGTTTGTTTGTTTGTTTTGAGTTGGAATCTCACTCTGTCGCCCAGACTGGAGTGCGGTAGCACGCTCCCGGCCACCGCAGCTCAACCTGCTGGGCTCCGGCGATCCTTCTGCCTCAGCCTTCCAAGTAGCTGGAACTACAGGCACGCACCGATCTATTTTTCGTTTTCTTTTTGGGAAGTTTTTGTTTTTTATCTCCACACAATCTTCTTCTTAGCTCCTTTTTAAGGTTCTGTGATATTAACGTATCCATTACTACTTTGTACACCTCCAATCTTTCTTTTCTCTCTCTCTTTTTTGTTTTTTTTTTTTGGTCAGAGTCTTACCCTGTCACCCAGGCTGGAATACAATGGCAGGATCACCACTCACTACAGCCTCATCCTCCCAGACTCAGGTGATCCTTCTGCCCCTGCCTCACAAGTAGTTGGGACTACAGGTGCATGCCACCACTTCCGGCTTAATTTTTTAGGTTTTTTTTGGTTTGTTTTTTGAGCTGGAGTTTCACTCTGTCGCCCAGACTGGAGTGTAGTGGCACGTTCCTGGCCACTGCAGCCTTGACCTGCTGGGTTCTGGCGATCCTTCCACCTCAGCCTTCCAGGTAGCTGGAACTACAGGTGTGCACTACCACACTTGGCTAATTTTTTATTTATTGTAGAGACGAGGTCTCGCCAAGTTGCCCGGGTGGGTCTCGAACCCAGGGCTCAGGCAGTTCACTCGCCTTAGCCACCCAAAGTGCTGGGATTACAGGCTGAGTCCCCAAGCCTGGTCAATTTTTTAGTTTTATAGAGACAAGGTCTCACTATGTTACCTGGCTGGTCTCAAACTCCTGGGCTCAAGTAGTCCTCCCACCTTAGCCTCCCAAAGTGCTGAGATTACAGGCGTGAGCCACTGTGCCTAGCCCCAATTTTTATTGTCTTTTTTTGCTGCTTCCCCTTCTCCTCCCTCCTCCTCCTTCCTCCCCCTCCTCCTCCCCCTTCTCCTCCTTCCCCCCCCTCCTTCCTCCTCTGTCACCCAAGCTGGACTACAGTGGCACGATCATGACTACTGCAGCGTCAACCTCTTGAACTCAGGCAATCCTTCTACCTCAGTCTCCCAAGTAGCTGGGACTACAGGCATGCATCACCACACCCAGCTAATTTTTTATTTATTGTAGAGATGAGGTCTTACCGTGTTGCCCAGACTGGTCTTGAACTCCTGGGCTCAGGCAGTTCTCTTGCCTCAACCTCCTAAAGTGCTAGAATTACAGGCATGAACCATCACGCCTGGCTCCAATCTTTATTTTCTATTTGGAGTCTTTTTCTTTTATTTCTGTTTCCTGAATTTCAGGAAAGAAACGTAGGCAGATTGAGATTGTAGGCAGATTGTAAATTAGCTCTTGCTCACAAATATGTAACTCAAATCAGAAATTTTTAAAATGTATACCTAAAGTCGTTTTAAATATGTGTCGTCCCTTTTGAATTTAGGGTAGAAAAATCAAAGTAGTTTGGGTCTCATTCTAAGAATTCACATTCTAGAGAATTCCTCCGTGAACTGCTTACTAGTAGATTTTTAAAATTCTGGTAACGACCGGGTGCAGTGGTTCAAGCCTATAATCCCAGCACTTTGGGAGACCAAGGCTAAAGGATTGCCTGAGCCCAGGGGTTCGAGACCAGCCTGGGCAACTTGGTGAGACCTCGTCTCTACAATATATTAAAAAATTAGCCAGATATGGTAGCGTGCATCTGTAGTTTTGGCTACTTGGAAGGCTGAGGCAGAAGGATCACCTGAGCCAGCAGGTCAATGCTGGGGTGGCCATGAGTGTGCCACTGCACTCCAGCCTGGGCGACAGAGTGACTGAGCAAATCCTCTGACTCAAAAAAAAAAAAATTCTGGTAACATACATCTTGTAACCATCTTTAAGTGTGCAGTGCAGTGGCATCAGTACATTTCCATTGTAGTGAAACCATCACCACCATCTGTCTCCAGAATTCATTTACTCTTCCCACATTGAAATTCTGTGCCCATTAAACACTAACTCTTAATTTCCCCTCCTTCCTCCATCCAGTCCCTGGTGGCCACCATTCTACTCTCTGTCTCGATGAATTTGCTCTAGGTACCTCATTCACCTGCCCAGCTTAATAAGGACATATATTTGAAAAGTGGGGGAGGAGGGGAACAGTGTTTCTGAAGAATTAGCTCTTATGGTGCAATTAATTCTCCAAGTCAATGCACGCTGCAGATGTAAGCTGATAAGTGGCTGTGCTCCATCAGAGTTGTTAAAGGACTCATCATCTCCTGGGAGAGCATCCTCCCAGAGGCTGCCTTCACTTAAGGCCCATGTGGCTGTGAGGAGCCTGGTCACAGCCCAGTGAGGCAGAACAATGGGACAAGGAGGACTGTGGATCCATCACAGGACCCACACTTAATCCCCCATTAGCGACTTGCTGTAGGATTTGGGCCAAGTCCATCTACCTTCCTCAGCCTCAGCTTCCTCTTCTGGGAAGTGGTACAATACTTCCCAATATGTGTGTGTCCCAGAATTGGCGAGACTGACGATGGACTTCACTCTACAGCCTTGAGAATCATAGCACAGTGTTCAGGTGTGGGTAAATGCAAGGAAAACAGGGCTCCTGGTCCCCATTTTATGGAAGAAGTAGTGGAGACCCAGAAGTACAGTGACTTGCCCAAGATCATACAGCACTTCACTGGCAAAATTGAGCTGAAAACCAGCTACCCTCAGTCTACAAGTTGCAGCTATTTGGGTGACAGACTGAAATTCCAACTCACAAAAAAAAGGTAAAAAGAAAATAAAAACTGGGTCTGGGCACAGTGGCTCACACCTGTAATTCCAGCACTTTGGGAGGCCAACACAGGAGGACTACTTGAGCCCAAGAGTTCAAGACCAGCCTGGGCAACACAGTGAGACCTTGTCTTTACAAAAATAAAAAATTAAGCTAGGTGTGGTGACTTCTTGTTGGCCAGTCTCTCAAAGGACAGTGAACTGTGAAACAGATGACCACTTTCCCATCTTACTGGATTTAAAACATTGCCCAGGAAGTTCCAGTGTGGATGGGCCTTCAGAGGGGAATGGGGGTATAGGTTTTACTGGGGAATCAAGAGTCCTAAAGTATTTCCATGATGATCATCTCTCCCAGAGACAGCAAATACCTTGCACTTGGCAGTTACTCCTCATACTGGACACATGGCAGACAGCATCATTCAATCACAGCATTTCCACTGAGCCTAGACACAACTTCAGGAGCCTTCTGAACACAGACAGGCAATACCTGCCAAACAGGAGTAGCATGCCTGGGGGAATCTGTGCCCTCCCCAACCTAGTGCAGTCTCCTGCTTTTACAGAGGGATGGCTGTCCTGTGACAAGTGATGTCACAGGTCTCTTTGTGAGGGCAGAAACGGGTCTGGCAGGACAGCTTGAAACCTGGGGAAGGATGTTTGCAAAAACAACTGGACAGAGCAGCTTCCAAGGGGTAGTAATTGTCAAGGTAAGGTCGCATTCTTCAGGTGCTCCTTAGGATGCTTCCCTGGTCTCAGGGTGTTGGTGAAAGTGGGCAAAATGTGTTTACACAGTAGCTTCTGAGCTTCGTAGGAATGTGTGTGGTCCTGTCAGAGAAGCTTGTATTCTTTCTTGTGAGGCCTGATGAAGGTTGGGTTCTGGAGGTTGAAACTTACAGGGTTTGCACTCACTCAGCAGATGAACATGACTCACTGTGACACTGAGCAAATCCTCTTGTGGTGAAGGATTTTACTTAGCATAAGGGGAGTTTGGGAGAACATCTTGAGGGAATCAAATACAAGGACGTTGGGCAGTGACTGAGCTACTGTGATAGCCACCAGTTCCCAAGCAGATGAAAAACAGCTGGTAACCGATTATTCAACCACTTCTTACAAATGTGGCAGCACTGCCATTGTGGAGCAGGGTTCTGTGGACAGGATGGGGTGGTTGGTGACCTTCGGATGGGTAAATGTCACCATGTTTCAGAGACAGAGGGAATCGAGTAGGGAGTATCTGGGGGCAGGAGGGGGACATCTCCCAAGCCTTATTCCAGCGCCTCTGTCTCCTGCTTGCTAAGTCACCTCTTCCAGACTCTTCGCTAAATATGCATCTTCAAGGCTTTCCAGGGTGAGGGTTCTGCCAGCCTGTACCACATTCTGGGCAAAGTCAGAGATGGGGTCCTGTCTCCTCTCCTAAGTGTCAGCAGGCATTCACCTGAGCACCTCTTCTGGGTCAGGGACGTGACCCATGTGGTCTCTACCTTTAGGAGGCTCAGGGTCTAAAGAGGGAGGCAGAACAGTATATAGGTAAAAACAGTATGGTGGGTGAGGACCTGTGTATGCCCAACATGGGTGTTGACCCAGGGAGGAAGCCAGGGCAGGAGGCGGAGTGGCCATCAGGTAAGGCTTTTTGGAGGGAGTGATGCTGGAACTGAAACATAAAGGAGGAGGCAGAATTAGTGAAGAAGAGGGTGTTCCAGCGGACGCAGAAGCCTGGAAGCTGAGGCTGTGTGTTGGCATAAAGAGGTGGCGGAGAAACATTAGGGGCGTGGCAAGTCGGGGAAGCCAGTGGTCGCTACACTGAAATGTTGGGATGTGCTGGGACAAGCACAGTGTGAGGGAGCATGGTGTAGGTGCTGGGAAGGGCACAGAACCTTCCTGAACCCTACCTCTTGGAGAGGCTGAGACCCCTTATTTCTGCCCTTGGCCAGAAACCCCTAGCTTCTGGCCTACAGATTTGGGGGCAGGGGCTGGGTTTGGGCATCAGCTCTGTGGGCCCCTCGCTTAGGGATGTGTGGGTACCGGGTTGTTGTCGTGATAGCTTCTCACATACCAAGCCCTTCCCACCTCTCTTCTCGAGATTCTCACAGCAGTCTTAGGGCAATGGATAGGGCAAGACAGTGTTATTCCCGTTTTATAAGTGGAAGCAATTGAGGCCCAGGGAGCCTAAGTCATGCAGTGAGTGAGAGCTAGAGCCGATACTCAGACTTGGGACTCCTCGCCTACTGGCAGTTCTGTCATGACAGGTACTTGGAGGCAGCAGGTACCTCAGCTGACCTCACATTCTGGATTTGTTACCTCAGATACGGGGTCCTGTGCTGTTAGACCTCCTAGATGAAGATGTTTAAACCCTGATGCTGCCGTCTGAGCCCTGGTGTCAGCCCTCGCATCATATCCCGCATGGCTAGGCTACAGGCACATTCTCCTGCTGTCCTGCTGCTTGTTGATAACAGTTCTCTGGAGAGGTTGAACTATGAATGCCACACACACAAAGATGATGTCACATCCAGAACTGGTCTGAAGTAGAAGGGTAAGGGAAAGTACATCTCAGGTCTGGAAGGAATCTTAAGGGTCATGCTGAGTTCCCTCCCTGGTGTTCATCCTGCCTGGGATAGCCTGTCCAGCCGTCTCCAGGCCCCTCTTCAGTCTGCTTCCCTTTAACAATCCCCAACTTCTCTTCCCCCTCTGCTTGGAGTGTGACCCTCGGGGGCCTCATGTATATGTGTCTTTTAGGTATTTGAAGGCAGTAGCCATACCTTTCTAAATTGTCTCTCTTCTCCAGGCTGACCATCTAGCCTCTCCATTAGACTAGGTGTGACTATGGTGTACATGTACCACATACCCCATTTGTGACAGGCTTGACATCATTAATCACTCCTGCTGCATCCCAGGTGCTCTCATGCACCTCCATATGGCTGCCATGGCCCCCGTCAGTAGAGGACGCATTTCGTTTTCCTGTCTGCACTTTACATAGAGTTCTTGAGGACAAGAACTGCTCATTCTGGGTCCCTAGTGGCTGGCGCGATGTGAGGCTTCCCCTCAATGAATAATCACTTGCTGGAAGGGGGTGGATTGTCCATGTCCCTTTTTGGGTCACCCTCTTATCATTAGACTCCAGTTTAGCAATGTCGCTTGCCTGGAATTTCCTATATTACCCAGAGTTTGGAGGGGACTGTCCCTCCCAACATCCCCCCACCCCTGTCCTGTGCCTTTCCTCTGTCATGCAGCCTCTGCCGTGTCTAGTCAGCAGGAGTCTCTAAGCCATTCCTCATATGTGCTTCCTTTCTTGTGTAATTGTCTTACTAGGGATCCCAGGCTCAGGATCGTAGTACAGACTGGGAGGGAAGGCCCTCTCCCTTCCTATGTGTGTGACCCAGGGGCCTGCCTGGCACAGGGTCAGGCAGCATTGCCTCTGCTGACCTAAACTGAACTCATTACTTTTCCCAGTCAGCCCTGCACTGTTTGTCTCACCCCATCTCCTGGCTGCCCCAGCTTCTTGGCTCCTGCTTCTGTCACCCGATATACCACCTGCCATTCCAGGTGCAGCAAATGAACCTGTTGGCACTGGCTTTCTATTCTGGGATCTGTTTGGTCATCCAGAATGATGAAAGAGGCCAGCAATCACAGACCATGGGACCTGTGTCAGTTTGGGAAAGCCACGCTTTTGTGACCCATCACCAGGGTTTGACATCAGCCCTCCAGACATGGTGGTGTTTTTGAGGCTCTTGCCAATTAGTGCTTCCCAGGCTGGGCTCCTGGGACCTTGGAGCTTTGGAAAGATAGCAGCAGGGCTCACCGCATTTAAAGTGCTAGATTTTATGCTCTCCACCCCCAGCCCCTTCCCAGGCCTGAGGCAGCTCTGTAACTGCCATCTTCTCTCACTCAACAGCAGCCCCACTTGTGGCCTATAGCTTTGCTGTATAGCCAGAAAACCGTGACTTGGTAGCCGGCACCTCCCTAAAGCTTGGACTCCCAGGCTGATGGTAATAAGGGGACCAGGTGGGACCTTCTGAGCAAAGCCACTGGCAGAAGAGACTGCACATGGGTCTCCACGATCCAGTAAGAGGATGTTTGTGACAGATTCCAGCCAACAGCAGGCGAATAGTAGGTATTGCTCACTGGATATGGCTGCAGTGGCAGTAGCGGTAGTTTTAGGAAACAACATGTTGTTTGGGGGTCCCTGGTGAGGGACTGGAGGAGACGGGCTCATCCACGGGTGTGTGCCTCCCTGAGTGCCTGGAGACCTGAGACCTGTGGCTTCCTTTCTCACTCTGGAGGGTAACAGGGTACATCCTCAGAGTCAGAGACCCAGGCAGGTGTCCCTGCTCTGCTGCCAGACACTCATTTCTGGTCCTTCTTCATGTGTTCTGTGAGAGGTTGAATTAGACTAGTGGGTCTAAAATACCATGTGGAATTCTATGTGAAGAAGAAAGGAAGATGGAGCTGCTCTGGGGAACCGGGTGGGGGTGAGAGTCCAGAGAGCATCCTCAGGCCTCCTTGGGGCTCACTAGAACCTGGTTAGAACCCAGGAATTCCCCCGTTCTCTCTAGACCCTCCAGCCTGGGGGGAGTTCAGAGGCCCCTCATTCCCTTTCCATCCTTAGCATCCTGTCACCCAGTTGTGACCTCTCTGGGCCTTACTTTGTAGGCTGTGGTGAGACACAGCCAAGCTGGAGACGTCCTGGGTGGTGAGGAAACCTGTGTCAGGGGCTCTGGTGTCCCTGGTGAAAGGGACAGGAGTGTCTGGGGCCGTGTATCTAGAGAGCAGGACCTGCAGAAGGGCAGTGGACAGCAGTGGGCACAAGAAGAGTGGGTACCTTGTTAGCCACGTGCTGGTTCTGGTCTGGGGGACACCAGGCCCCTGTTCTTGTAGTCAGCAGAGCCAGAGCTGCCACCATCTAACCCACTCAGGAAATAGTCAAGCCCTGAGGACCTAGGAATAAGGGTCCACTTAGGCCCTGACAGGAACCGGCCTGGCCAAGAGCTCAGCCAGACCCTGGCAGGCAGCACCCCCCCACCCCCACCCCCCCCGCACTGGGCAGTGAGTGTTGTGAACTAGTAGCTGAATGCGCTGGCTCTGGTGACAAAGCCTGGGCTCAGCTCCTGGCTTTCTAGTACTGGCTGTGTGACCCTTGGGCTGTTCACTTCTCTCAGCCGCAGGGGTTGTTTTCCTCTTTGAAATGAGAATGAGCGGCCTACTGAAGAGCTGATGAGTTGATAATTAAAGTGCTTCATGCTAGGCCCTGTCCCCTAGAGATTCTGAAGTCTTCCACTCACCCACAGCTTCCTACCAGTAGAACCAGTTGTCTGAACTGTGGTTACTCCTGGAGGGAATTGCTTAACTTCTGCCCCCACCCCTCTGGCCCAAACGGGGAAAAAAACAAAAACCCACATTCCTGACCTCAAATGGGGCGTGAACAGCTCTCCTAAGGAGCAGCTGGGACCTGGGTACTGCTTCAGCAACCAAGCAGGTCCCTCACAGGCAGCTGTTCCAGGCCCATGAAGAAAAGTGGCCATCTGTGCTCCAAATGGGGCCCTCTTACTACCTAGTGCCAAGAGTCTGAAACCAGACCTGGCCTGCTGGCCAGAAGGGGCTGTATCTGCTCTCACCCAGCCAGAGCTGAGACACCACCAGAAATGCCTCCTGGCTGCTGCCGCCTCAGGTTCCCCAGGGCATCTGCCTTTCCAAGAGGAGACTTTTACGGACAGACTTCCTGGGGAGCAGAGGGTGGCTGGAGCTCCCCGAAGAGCTGGAAGTCTGGGGCAGCCAGCGTAGACTAGGGTACCCCAGGCCGCCTTAGCTGCCAGACACACACCTGCAGTCTTTCTTAAAACTATGAATTAATTCCATTGGAAAATTTGCAGGGGTTTTTTTGCCAATTGGTTTTTTAAATTGATATGTAATAAAGGTACATATTTTCATGGTGCATCCCTTATTTTGGTACATTCATATAATGTGTAATGATTGTATCAGGTAATTGGATAACTTTACCTCAAACACTTTTTTTCTTCATGCTGAGAACATGTGAATTCATCTCTTCTAGCTATTTTGAAGTATATGATGGATTATTTGGAAGTTGTATATATTTTTTATTACCCAGACTTCTGGCACATTTGGCAGCTTTGACAGTGCTGGGCCCCGGTCTCCACATGGCAGCTGTGAGCCAGAGAGGGTAGATGCCAGTAAACATTTGAACTCGTGACCCCCATTCAGAGCCAGCCCACTTGGTTTACGGCTGCAGAAATTAAGACCCAGAAAGGACTCGGTTCCTGCACAAGGTCACGCCACCACAGCCATTGTTGAGTTCAGAACCTGCAGCCCGCCTTGCGGAGCAGAGCTCTCTGCACTGCCCCCTAAGAGTGAAAGGCTTGGTCTCTCATCTCCAACACAGCAGCGATAATTGCCTCTCCTCCCAGAGCCGAGTCAGGAGAAAGTAGCACCTGACCCATGCCTCACCTGGTCCTGATGCTTTTAAGTGTGTATGGGTGTTACATCTCATCTGGAAATTGTTGCTGGAAGCGTTGCTTGCTTTCTGGCTCTGTTACCTGTCAGAAATGGTTATTTTCAAACACTTTCCAATGCCCAGTGCTTAGGGTTTGTTGAGCTTTCATTCTCATAACCTCACCGCCCAACTTTAAGCAGAGTTGCTCAAAGCTCTACCAGATTGTGCTCCTGTGTGTGGGGGTGTGTGTGTGTGTGTGTGTGTGTGTGTGTGTGTGTGTCAAAGCTCTACCAGATTGTGCTCCTTTTGTGGGGGTGTGTGTGTGTGTGTGTGTGTGTGTGTGTGTGTGTGTCAAAGCTCTACCAGATTGTGCTCCTTGTGTGTGTGTGTGTGTGTGTGTGTGTGTGTGTGTGTGTGTGTGTCAAAGCTCTACCAGATTGTGCTCCTGTGTGTGTGTGTGGGGTGTGTGTGTGTGTGTGTGTGTGTGTGTGTGTGTGTGTGTGTTTTTGGGGCTGACCTGAAGGGAGTTCAAAACCCTGGAGCCCTGGACATTAGATTCTAACTCAAAGACAAGGGTAAGTCATTCTACTTCCCTGAACCTCAGTTACCCAGGCCCATGTGTTGGGCCTGTGATGGGAAAAACATAATTATATAAGTTACTCAAGGTTCCCACCCTCAGGGACCTATATTAGATACTCGGGTTCCCTATCTGGTAGGGGAGAGAGGCAGATGGCAAGTGAACTGGTGAGTGGTCAGTGCTTTAATGAAATAAGCAAGGTCTTCAATGAAAGAATAACAGCCTTAGGCAGGGTTGTCAGGGAGGTCCTCACTGAGGATGTGCCACTTGAGCTGAAATCAGAAAGCTGGGTAAGATGGAGTGGATGTGCAAAGATGGAGCTTGGGGATCACTTCCAACAGGGCCCAGCAGGTTTGAAGGCCATCTGAAGCCTAGCAGAAGCTGGTGTGCCTGGAGCAGCATGAGCAAGGGGAGAGTGCAGAACTGGAGAATGGAGGGGCGGCAGGGCCAGTGCCTGTTGCAGACTGGGTGAGCAATGCGGTTTTTATTTCTGTGGCACAGAAGCCCTTGAAAAGCTTTAGAAAGGCAAAGTTTGCACTTTTCAAAACACCTTCAGGATGCGGAGAATAATTGTGGGTAACATAGGCCACAGAGAAAGCAGGGAAGCCAGCAGGGAGAAAGCTCTTGTGGTAGAGGGGCGAGACTCTCCAGATGGGCATGGCGGGGTGGGGGGACTGGAAATTCCCAGACTTGTGAAATTCAGTGTAATATAACTGAGTGCTTGGGTCCCCCCTGGGAGAGCAAGGCTGATGTGAAGGAGGAGAGGATTCAGAGTTCTTCTGGATACCCTCAGCTTGCTGTGGCGTTGGCACTTCCTAGCAGAGCTTCCTAGTGCACTGGGGCTCTTGAAATAGAAGGGGACATGCTCTCCTGGCTGCTGTCAGCGCCTGTGTGCTGCAAATCTGCTGACCGCGGGCCAGTCTCGAGAGAGTTCATGAGGGATGAAGGATGGGAGGAAGGTGCCTCTGTTCCCATTGTCCATGCTGCCACTACCCCATTTTACAGAGAGGTAGAGTGATCTGCCCCCAGCTCACCTGTGCAAGGCAGTGCTGGGGCTGTAGCTTGAGCCCAGGCTGCTTGAAGGCTGACCACTACCCTACGGCCCTTCCACTGCACTACCTGCCTTGGGCATGTGAATTGTCACCCATAAAATGGGAGGCAGTCCTCTCCTGAATCTCCTTGCCGCAGTCCCTGTCCTTCTTCTACCAGCAGGCTTCCTCAATTCCAGCTTGCCAAGCCATACCCTCCTTAACATCTGTCTTCTCGGGCATTGGGCTGTCCTGCCCTGCTTCTTTGTTCACAAAGGATTCTGTCACTGAAAAGCCTGCATTTTCTTGTGACTCTGGCCATCCATCCAGACCCAGTCAACCTTACTGTCTTCCTTAAAGGCCCTCAGACCTCCTTTATCCATAAGCCATGATAACAGGAGTTGCGTGGCCCACCCCACAGTCACAAAGCGCCTCATGTCTGTCATCTCCTTTGACCTCCACGCAGAGCACGTGGAGTGTCACATCCCATTTTATGGGTGACAACTCACATGCCCAAGGCAGGTAATGCAGTGGAAGGGCCGTAGGGTAGTGGTCAGCCTTCAAGCAGCCTGGGCTCAAGCTACAGCCCCAGCACTGCCTTGCACAGGTGAGCTGGGGGCAGATCACTCTACCTCTCTGTAAAATGGGGTAGTGGCAGCACCTCCCTCACATGCACTGGTTCTGAGGATTCAGTCAGCTCAAGTATAGCTCAAGACAATTCTCATTGTTCGTGGTAGTTACATTCCCAAAGTCATAGCAAATCCTAAACCATCACTCCCTTGGGAGACACAGGGTCACTGCAAGTCTCTGGGCACAACATTTCCGCCAACCAATCAATATACAACTTTGTTGTATGTGTGCTTCTGTTTAAAGATTCTTTACTGGGTATGTTATTGATCAGTGACATTGAACTCACGACCAGCAGCACAGTGACTCCTGCCTGAGAGGGAGGTGTATCTAACATAAGTGTTATCACCACGAGGCAAGGAACCAAAGCTGTTCAGGCCATAATTCAGCAATACACTGGAGGCCATTTTATTAAACAGTGCAATCACAAAAAGAGGCACAAAGATGGGGAAAGCGTCACACTAAACAGACAACACAAAGGACATTTGTTTTCAGTGAGAGCTGAACTGAGAAGGTAGCATGTCACCTTGTTCCACCTCAGCTGCCGATGCGTGCAGACAGTGCACATGTTTGCGAGGACTGTGGAAGCCCCCAAGGTGTCAATTTTGCAGTTACAAGTAAATTTGAGTGAGTAGGTAAATTCACACCTACAGAATCCATAAATAACAGATTGGTTGTACATGAAATACGTGCTTAGGCCTGGCTCCAGTCAGAACCCGGGAAGGTCAGCTGTTGGCGTCCGAGTCATTACCAACAGGAGTGCATCCTAGACCAGGCTCTAGGGGCAGAGCCAGCTCCCTGGCGTCATGGCTTTGTCTTCACCAGTGTGATGCTTATGTTTCCTCTTGGCTTCTGTGAATGTGGGCGTCCAAGGCAGATTCTGAAGGCCCTGAGTGCCCCCAATGAAGGATTTGTTCCAAGTCCATCAGGCAGGTTATGGCACCATTGAAAGGTTTCAGACAAAACAGTGACATGATTGGATTCCTCAAATGGCCGGGGTGGAAGAGGCACAGCAAGGCAGGATAGGAGGTCAGAAGGCCAGGGGCCAGCGGTGTGGGTGGTCTCAGAAAGGCTGGCTCCAGATCAGGAGAGAAGGGAAGGCTGGGAGGAGCTGGCTATGGGGAGGAGTGGAGAATCCTCAGAAGGACAAGGGAGGGTATGGCGTGAGAGGTGCTGCCAGCCCTCCCCTGGAGCTGGAGCGTAAAGTTTGACGCTGCTGATTTTTTTTTTTTTTGTAATTTTTTATTTTAAAGTTGGGGTACAATTCAGGGTTAGGTATGCAGGTACCCCATGCTGCTGATTCTTAAGGCACAGTGAGGGAGGTGCTTCTAGACTGACAGTGGGAAAGGAGGAAGTCACATGGGCTCTCAGCAGGGAAGTGACTCTGAGTGGGTAGCCTGTCCCTGATCCTAACTTAGCTGCAGTTTTCCCTGCTTTAGGAGGAAGAAGCAGGGAAAGGGAGGAATTTGAGGCTAAGTGGATGAGAGGCTTTGAGCTCTGTTTTTACCATAGCATACAATCGAGTTGCCCAGTTTAGCTGCATGGTTTGACAGGTGCCTCATTGGATGGGAGAGGGAATGGTATCTTTCCTCTGAGGAGCCTTTTCCCAGCTTGGCAGAACCAGCAGAAGGGAGTTCAGGGGTCTGGCTCTGTCTGAGACCAGCTCCGTCCACTCAGAGGTCCTTGAGCTGGACCCATCGCCTTCTCAGTAAAGCCTGTGCCATGATTCCCACACTGCCTGTGGCCCTTTGGCATCTGTTCTCTTGAAGAATCTAGTCCTCTTTTTAATCCCCTGCCAAGCCCAGATCTCTGGGAGCCAGCAGTCATGAGGGCCCTTCTAGGCCTCAGGGCCAAGTTCAGACTCTGCAAGGCACTTGCAAGGAGCTGGCTTCTTAGGACTGTTGTGTCCTCAAGACCCCTGAGTGCTTGAAGCTCTGTTTGGCCATCTTACATACTTTGGCATAAAAAAATTGCTGAAACAGATTCATTCTGACCTGATAAATCCATTTTGGTAGGTAAAATCCTGGGGCAGAAGACACAAATCATGAGGCCAAGGAAAACTTCTCAGTGGATGAAGCGAAACCTTGCATGCTGGGGGCTGGGGGCTGGGCTAGCATCTGAGCCAGGGTGGGCTACACAGAGGTTGGGTCACACGACCGGCTTCTGTCTGAGCCTTGGTCTGAGGTACCTGCATGCCGAGAGAGCTGGGGGAGCAAGCCTGCAGCCCCCAGGGCTTGTGGTTCAGTGAGCTGTGGTTAGCAGGCGTTCTACTCAGCGTCTTTGGAAACCTGCACAAGGACCAGTTGAAGGAAAATCATGCAATTGGGGGATGCTCACCCCCAGCTTCTCAGCAAATTCGGAAGTTTTCTAGACTGAATGAACAAAAAGTTGGATGCATATGCCATGTTGTAACATCTCCTGGAGCAGAGAGGTTCAGTGGTCACATGCTGGAGGGTGCAGTGTTGCTCACTTCCAGTGTCCTGGGTTTAAAGGCACTTGCCTCCCTCTGAACTGGCAAATGATGGCTGCGCCCATCGGGGCTGGGCACTGAGCCGCCAGCACACGCTCAGGTGGGGTGTGACCACAACCCCAAGTGTTCCTTTGTGATGCACACACAGAGGCAAGGAGCCAATTCTGCCTAGGGCCAGCAAGAACTGGGGTCTAGAGGGGGCGAGGAGCCTGGAGCGTGGAGGATGGAGAACAGGCTCCGCAGAAACAAGTGTCCATGTAAAGGCGTGGTCCATGGTGTGTTGGGAACGGCACGCAGTGCCTTCAGTTTTCTGAAGCTAGACTGGGTCTGCTGAGGGCTGAGGGGCAGAGGATGAAGCCACAGATATGAGTAGGTAGGGACCAAGCAGAAAGGGCTCTGATTTGGGAGAACCTAGAGAGCCTAGCTTCTTGGGTACTGAAGTATTGGGAGCCTTTGCAGTGGCCAAATAATATGGATTTTTGGCAACTGAGGGTTTTTTATAGGGATAGTGAAGTTCATTTTTTCATTCAACAAACATTTATTGAGAGCCTTCTGGTTGGAGGCATAACTCTGGGCCTGGGATGTGACCTGCTGTGTCAAGACAGACCAGAGTTCCCCCAACTGTCCTGGGCCTGTAGCCATCAACATGGGAATCCCTCAATGAGCTGATGGGAGCTGTGGTAGGTGCTCTGATAGAGATACAAGACTCCTGGATGGGCAAGAGAGGAGGAGTGTCGGGGAAGCCTCTCAGAAGAGGTAGCATTTGAAACTTGGGCTTAGCTGAGGGAAGTTTCCCAGGCAGTAGGACACGGTGAGGTGTGTAAAGGCCCCAGGAGGGAAGAAGTGGCTGGAACAAGATGTTGGAAGAGGCAGGGGTAATGTGTTGGCCTGTGTTTCTTGCATTCACACACTTGGAATGAGCATTATCTTGTGCAAGGCCAGGTCCCATCCCCCTACCCCAAGGAGGCAGTACTCAGAGCTGAGGGTTGCCTTCCCCTCAGGGAGGCCCCGAGATTCCACAGTCCTGTCTGCTAGTCAACACCACTTATCTGCTGTGACCTGTGCCCCAGGAGACCGCCAAGATAAGCTTACTTTTCCTCCTATCACGTCTGGCCTGAGCTTGCTTTCTGGCTGGGTCACTTTCCCTCTGGTGACTGGCTGCCTCTGCAGGGCTCAGGGCCTCTGAGTGGACCCAGCAGCTCTGAGAGAGAAATGAAGACTCAGTCCTTTGTCCAGATCCCTGGCTGTGGGGCAGCCCCATTGTCTTCCATTGGTAAGAGGGGGTGCCTCTTTTCTGCCAGATCCTGGTAAGTGTAGCACATACTGACTGCTCACAGCTAGTGTCATCCCCACCCCACAGATGGGGACAAGGACTCTGACTGGTGTCATACAGCCTCAGCCAGGCTTAGAGCCCAGTTCTGGCTCCCCCACACTAACTGCTGCCCCCTTAAGGGGAATATTCCTCCTTAAACATTTTGAGCAAATTAGGGCTGGCTTCTTGTTCTGATCTAGGGCAGAAAACCCCACTGAAACCCTGCTTTCTTTGGGATTTTTCAGGCCAAACAAATCCATGCCTGGACTCTCCAATGTGTAATCCTGTCTCTGCTGGGCACTGATGGCTGTTGGCTTCAGGACCTGCTCTAAATGTCCAGTCCAGGGATACTGTCCCAAGGCTGGTCAGAGAGCTAGCCCGGCCTTCCTGACTAGTGGCTGCCAGTTCCCTCTGGGCCATGAGATGCCATGCCGTCCCCGCGCCTGGCTGCGTCTGAGCTTCTGCAGCGTGCCCATGTCAGCACTCCCTTTGAGAGGAGGAAACAGGCCACATGGCTGGTCAGTGACAGCCGGGGGTTGAACTCAGGCTCGTCCGGTCCCACACTGCCCCTGACTCTTGGACCCTTACCACCAAAGAATGACTCGAATAAGAGAACTTCAGGCAGGTGTGGAGAAGACACCATAGAGGGCCCTTCCCTCAGTCTCATTGATGGGAGGCACCACACCATCCTTGAGGGAGAAAACGAATGGGAAACCCTTGGGTTTGTCAAGGGTTATGTGACTATCATGAGGCGTTACTCATTTACCACCCCTGCCTGCCCACCAAACAGAGGAGGGTACTGAGAAGTCCAAGGGCAAGCAGGGGCTTGCCTGAGGCAGTGTGGGGGCTGGAAGCCAAGCCTCTGCCTTCAGTCTAGACCCTTCCTGCTCCAGCAGATTTTAACTTGCTGTGCCCTACAGACTGGTCCCAAGGCCAGCAGAATGCTGTGAGCGTGCAGCAATTAGCAAAGGCCTCAAAACCCCTGCAGCTCAGCCTAGCCGGTAGGGCCCCAGGCACAGAGGGCAGAGTGAGGTGGTCGTGCATTGGCACAGATGTGGTTGCCACTCACTGTAGCAGTGCTGGACAAGCTGTCCACCCTTTCTGAGGTTCCTGGGCCCCACCTGTAGAGTGGGTGTGACCATGATCCCCACTTCACAGAGTCACTGTGAGGCTCAAATTACAAAGCCATATAGCTGCCGAGCTTAGTTTAGCAAGTGACCCAGCTTTGGGTTGTCAGCCTGTGCCTCATGGCCAGCTGAATGCAGAATCACTTTTTTCCCAGCTGCCCGCCCTCCTTTCCTGGGTGGTGTGCTGGAGGACCTTTCTCCTTTTGATCTGTGTTTTCCTGCTTCCTTCTTTCCTTGACCCAGAAAGGTGGCCGTCCTCCTGCCTGGACACACCGCTCTTCTTAGGTTGGTAATCAGATTGCAGGGTTCTGTCTGGTGGAAACCCTGAGTTTTCTCAAGACCCAAGCAGGATTGGGACATTTTGAACAGTAGGAAGTGTGTATTCCTGGCTCAGAGCTCCCAGAGCACTTTGTCATCTCCAGACTGGGTTGAACACAGGCATAGCATCCAGCTCCTTGGGCTTTCCCATCATGGTGTCCATTGCTTTTGAACCACTCTTTTTACAGCTGTTTCTCTGCTGTTAAGGGCTCTCAGCTTTCCTGGAATCCAGTACAAGACCTTGGCTTCAGAGATGTCTGTTGGGTGAACCGACGGATAGGGTTGTTTAAATTAAATTGTTTATTTTTAGGTTATTATAGATTCACATGCAGTTGTAAGAAGTAAAACAGAGGGTTAGTGGCTCAGCCTGTAATCCCGCACTTTGGGAGGCCGAGGTGAGTGAATTGCCTGAGCCCGCGGGTTCGAGACCCGCCTGGGCAACTGGGCAACTCATCTCTACAATAAATCAAAAATTAGCCGGGCGTGGTAGCGTGCGTCTGTAGTTCCGGCTACCTGGAAGGCTGCGGCAGAAGGATCGCCAGAGCCCAGCAGGTCAAGGCTGCGGTGGTCGGGAGCGGCCACTGCACTCCAGTCTGGGCGACTGAGTGAGACTCCAACTCAAAAAAAAAAGAAATAAAACAGAGGGATTCCATGTACCCTTTACTCAGTTTCCCTCAATGGTAAAATCTTATAAATCTTGTAAAACCGATGTCATGTCCAGAATGTTGATGTAGATAGAGCCCACCTATCTTAGATTTCTCCAGTTTCACTTACTTGGGTGTGTATTCATCCTCTGCAGTTTTGCCACATGTGTAGGTTCATGTAACCATCCCCACAGTTGAGATGCGGAACCGTTCCATCACTGCATGCGAGGATCCCCCTTTTAGGACCACACCTGCTTGCTTCTTGCCCTCCCCATCACCTGGTACCCTAGGTGCCTTCCTCTGCCCTAACCCTGGCAACTACTAATTTGTTCTCCATCTTTATAGTTAGTTCATTTCAAGAGTGTTGTAAAAATAGAACCACAATATACAACTTTGGGGGATTGATTTTTTTTTCCTTCAGCATAATTTGCCTGAGATTCGTCCAAGTATTACAAAACGGTCTTGAACATCCATGTGTAATTTTTTTGTGGAAATGTTATCATTTTTGTGGGATCAATGCCCAAAAGTGCTATTGCTGAGTTGTATGGTAATTGCATGTTTGTTTGTTTGTTTTCTAATTTTTATTGTAAAGATGTGGGGTACAGTTCAGGGTTAGGTATACAAACATTGATCATGCAGGTACCCCTGTTAATGAGGTATGCCCCTCCCTCCCCTAGCAGTTTCCCTCAACTGCCAATCCCACCCACCCCCCACCAACAGTTTCCCATTACTGCCAATCGCTTTCTTACAGCATTACAATTGTTCAAGTTCCTCTTATGAGTGAGAACATATGGAATTCTGTTCTTTGTTTCTGTGATAAATCACTGAGTATGATCGACTCCAAATCCATCCAGGTTGCTGCAAGGTCCATATATTTGTCATTCTTTATGGCTGCATAATACTCCATTGTGTATATGTACCACATTTTTTAAATCCAGTTCAGCTTCGATGGGCAACATGGTTGGTTCTATGTTTTTGCTATTGTGAATAGAGCTGCAACAAACATACATGTGCAGGTATCTTCTTTGTAGAATAATTTGAGTTCCTCCGGGTATATTCCCAATAGGGGAATTGCTGGGTCATATGGAAGGTCAATTTCTAGTTCTTTCAGAAATCTCCAGACTGTTTTCCAGAAAGGTTGTATAAGTTTGCATTCCCACCAGCAGTGTAGAGGCATTTCTTTTTCTCCACATCCTTGCCATCATCTGTTGTTGTTTGTTTTATTGATGGTGGTCATTCTTACAGGGGTTAGGTGGTATCTCAGTGTGGTTTTGATTTGCATTTCTCTGATGATGAGTGAGGCTGAGCACTTTTTCATGTGTCTGCTGGCTGCCCGTGTATCTTCTTTTGAGATGTATCTATGCATGTCTTTTGCCTACTTTTTAAAGGGGCTGTTTGTTTTTTCCCTTTGGTGCGTTTGAGTTCCTTGTAGATCCTAGATGTTAGGCCTTTGTCAGATATACAGTTGACAAATATTTTTTCCCATTCTGTGAACTGTTTTCCTGCTCTCTTGATGGTTTCTTTTGCTTTGCAGAAGCTCATTAATTTGATGAAGTCCCACTTATCTATCTTATTTCTTAAGTTATTGGCCTTTAGGGTTCTGAGTAGGAATTGGTTCCCAGTTCCAGTTTCCATAAGGGTGTCTCCTACGTTTTCTAAGATTCTTATAGTTTGAGGTTTTACGTTTAGGTCTTTGAGCCATTTAGAGTTAATTTTTTTATTTGGTGATAGCATGTTTGTTTTACACGAAAATACTGGCTTAGAACAGTGGCTCATGCTTGTAATCTCAGCACTTAGGGAGGCCAAGGCAAGAGGATTGCCTGAACCACACATTCAAAACCAGCCTGGGCAACTTGGCAAGACCTCATCTCTACAATAAATCAAAAAATTAACTCAAAAAGAAAGAAATGGAGGGAGGGGGGGAAAATACCAATGAATTTTCCAAGGTGGTGGTATCATTCAGTTTCTCCACATTCTTGATAGCATTTGATGATGTCACTTTATAATTTTAGCCATTCTGATAGTTTTGTGTAGTGATATCTCTTTTTCCTATTTATTTTTCTTCTCTCTTTTTATTTATTTTATTGTTTTTTTCCTTTTTTGAGTCGAGAGCTCACTCTTCACCCAGGCTGGAGTGTAGTGGCACAATCACAGCTCACAGCAGCCTTAACCTCCTGGGCTCAAGTGATCCTTCTGCCATAGCCTCCCAAGTAGCTGGGACTACAGGTGTATGCCATCATGCCTGGCTGTTTGTTTGTTTGTTTGTTTTTTGTAAAGACAAAGTCTCTCTGTGTTGCTTAGGCTGGTCTCAAACTCTTGAGCTCAGCTGAGCCTCCTACCTCAGCCTCTCGAAGTGCTGGGATTACAGGCATGAGCCACCGTTCCTGTCCTTTTGTAGTGATATCTCAAAGTGGGAGATGGAGAGATTCTGCTGTCCCTTGTCCATGGCCCCTGTAGCACTGGGCCTTGTTTTGTGGGTTGCCATTAAGCTGTCACCATCACTATTACCATGATTGGTAGCCCCTTGAAGACAGGGCTCATCTGGCTCCAGCTGCAGTCCAGGCTCAGACCAGCATAGGGGCTTGTTTCAGTCCTCACAAAGGAAAGGACCCTTGGAGTTATGGTGCTGAAAAAGGCACTGTGTCCTACCTAACCCTTTGCAGCTAGCCGGGCTCAGTGGCTCAGCCTGTAATCCTGCGCCTTTGGGAGGCTGAGGTGAGTGGACTGCCTAAGCCCGCAGGTTCGAGACCCGCCTGGGCAGCGAGACCTCATCTCTACAATAAATCAAAAAACCAGCCGTGCGTGGTAGCGCATGCCTGTAATTCCGGCTACTCAAAAGGCTGAGGCGGAAGGATCTCCGGAGCCCAGCAGGAGACGCTGCGGTGGCCGGGAGCGGCTACTGCACTCTAGTCTGGGTGCCGGAGTAAGACTCCAACTCAAAAAAAAAAGAAAAAGCACCCTCTGTTTCAAAGAGTCCAGTATCTGAGAAGCAAGCAGTGGACCTCTGGTGTTCCATGTCCCTGCTGTAAGCCAGCCCCTGACTGGGCTGAAAATGAGATTCTCAGACAGCTCAGACTCCCACCCACAGCAGGTCTTATTCTGAGTCTTAGTGGAGAACACGGAACTGGGAGAGACACGGTGTGTGGGGTTTTCACATGAGGAAGAGGTGGGGGGGTGTTGGCAGGATAGGGAAGGGGTTAGCTGAACTCTGAAGTGTTCATGTTTGACCAGATGAGGAGGAAACAGCCAAGCAGAGGAAACGGGGGATAAGGACAGTAGCATAGAAGGAAAGGACCAGGGGGACAGCAGGTCTCTCAGTGACCTCCAATATAGCAAGGTTAACCATTCCTTAGCCAGTGACCTCTGCTCTATTGTCACTGCCTTCCCTGGCACAGGTCAGGCTCTGTCCCACCCTGTGGCCCATGCACATCACCGCCTAACCCATACCCTACCATTCAGCCCTAACCCCAGCTGGAGAGTACCTTTGTGTGTGACTAGGAGGTGGAAGGTGTCTTTGACTAATGTTGGCATTCCCTACTCCCCACTAGGCCACACTTGCCCTCATATGAGGGTGGGCAGGGCCTGTGTGTGTCTGTTTTGGTTGCTTTTGAGTCTGACCCTCATTCTCCTGCTCCAGAAATCCTTGCTGAGGAGAATGGCTGCAGCCGAAGCCTGGGCCAGGTCAGGCAGGGCCTCCACATTAGAAGGGAATTGAGAGGGTTGCAGGCTTCACTTTTTCACCTTCTCCCTGGGCCTTCTCTCATCCATCTGCAGGTTCATCATGCCTCGTTGCATATAAGAAGACCCCACCGCCGGTCCCTCCACGCACCACCTCAAAGCCATTCATCTCAGTTACGGTCCAGAGCAGTACTGAGTCCGCCCAGGACACCTACCTGGACAGCCAGGATCATAAGAGCGAGGTGACTAGCCAGTCAGGCCTGAGCAACTCATCGGACAGCCTGGACAGCAGTACCCGACCACCCAGCGTGACACGGGGCGGAGTCACCCCAGCCCCTGAGGCCCCAGAGCCACCCCCAAAACATGCAGCTCTGAAGAGCGAACAAGGGACACTGACCAGCTCCGAGTCCCACCCTGAGACCATCCCCAAAAGGAAACTGTCATCAATAGGAATACAAGTAGGGGCTCCTTTTGCACTCTGTGTCCTCGGTCCACTCCGTGCACCTGCCTGCGTGTAATTACATCTAGTGGAGGCCCACTAGGTCTCCTGGGAAAAGGTGTTTTGTCTGTCTATTTTTGGGGGGTCAGCCCCAAGTGGCCAAACCAAATTCCACCCATAACCTCACTTGCTCATATCCACGCACGTGTGCTGCGGGCTCTGCAGCTGTGGGATGTGTCTCTGTTCCTCTGATGGGTTGTCCCAGTGAATGTAGTTACACTCAGCCAGCCATCTCCTGTCCACTGTTTGCCTGTCCACTGTCTGTCCACTCCACCTTTTGCCCTGCCAGCAGACCCGTGGGAGGCGGGACTGGCCTAACAGTTCTCTAATCCAAGGTCAGCTTGGGTGCGGAGGCCATAGCCCCGCTCGCGGCGGGAGCAGCATGGAGCATAGACGCCGATGGGCCAGGGGCCCAGGACCCAGGGCCCTTGAGCCATGGGGGTTGCTCAAGGGGAACTTTGCCCAGAGCCCTCTCGGGCCTTGGGGACAGGTAGGTGGCTTGAGGCACCAGGCCCATGTCAAATTGAGAAGGGTAGTGCCGGTCCTGATGCCTCCCTCCATGGGAAAGGGTCCCGGCGGATGGCTGCCAGGTGGCCACAACCAGCAGGTCCTGCAAAGCTACGGCACACGGCAGGGTGCGTGCACAGCTTCCCTTCCACTGCTTCACTCCCTCCTGCATGCATCCAGTATCAATAACCTGTCTTCTGTTTGCTGAGCTGGGGAAACTTGGGCCCTGCCTTGTCGTTTTAAAAAACTCCAAATCCTGATTGAGGGGACTCTCCCTGTCCTGGCTGGACCTGCAGACCAAAGTGGAGCACACTCAGGACAGCAAGGGAGGGGCAGCTACAGTGGGCGAGGGCTCGGTGGGAGGCAGGGCTCTCCCAAGCCCAGGGGTCAATCAAGGAGGACGAGGTGGTGTGCATTGTGGCTAAGGACTGGCAGGGATCTCATTTCCCAGCTAGCCCTGAGAAAGTTGATGACAAAGCACTAGAATGCAGGAATGTGGATCACAAAGGAGGGACTGAAGGGAACAGAGGAGGCTCACTGGGCAATTTCATGATGTTGCCTGGATTTTTCCTCCCCCCGAGGCAGCTCTGGGCATCAGCTTCCCCACATACGTACAGGAGAGAGTTGAACAGGAAGGCTCTGCAGGCTATTTTCTGGGCTCTTTCCTAAGGGTCCAGGCCGCACCCTGTACAGCCTCTCCAGGTGGGACCCAGAACCACTGAGTAGCCTGGTCTCTGACCCTTGGTCCTGACCACCCATGTCTTTGGACAGCCCTGCCTTCCTGTTGGACAGACCAGATGTTCTTGTCTTTCCAGAAGGCCTGAGAGTGAGGCCCACCCCACTAGAGAATCCTTTCTCCCAGAAAACGATACTGGGATAAAGGACTCTAACTCAGCCTGCCCAGGTGTCCCTTTCCCTGATTCATCCAGACCCATCTCATGTGCTCACTGCAGCTCCTTAGAGGCAGAGTGATGCTGTAACCCTTGAGCTGACTCTTCCTGAGGGGAAATGTGGCTGCAGTCCTGTCCCAGAAAGCCTTCTGGCACCCCGGGTTCTATCCAGGAGGCCAAGAGCCTAGAGAGCCCCCAGTTTCTGAGGGTACCCTGAACCTACATGCTACCCCTCCATGCCTCACATACTCGGTCAAGCATTTCTCCCTCCTTGAGTGATAATAGGAGAGCTGGCCTGGTTGCCCATGGCCAGGCACCTTTGACCCAACAGCAGGCCTGGAACATCACTGTTGCCACATTTCTTCCACTTACAGGAGTGAAGAGAGTGCTAACTTTGGACTTGGTCCTGCCCCTGCTGCCTCCCCAGGGCCACCCAGTGCTGAAGGTAACCTCAGCCACATGAAATGAGGCCCAGGGAAGGCATCCCATAGTGTCCAGGGACTTCGCTGGCTCTTACCTTGGTGGCAATTTCCAAATGCAGAGTTGCTGTCCAAGATTGGCCCTTAGTGCAGCACCTCTAGCCTGCCCTTCCAAGCTTCAGCCACAGGGTTGGGGGAATGATCTTCGCCTCAAGACAGCCCCCAACTTCAACTGCACCAGATAACGGCTGTGGCTTTGTGTGTGTGTGTGTGTTTTCTTTCTCTTTCGTCGTCCTTTTTCTCTTCTCTCTGATCCGTGTAAAGGAGAGGACTAGAAGGAACGGTTCCCACCTCTCGGAGGACAACGGACCCAAAGCGATCGATGTGATGGCACCCTCCTCAGAGTAGGGAAAGCCAGTCATCTCCACCCCATCCCACTCCCACCCACCTGCCCGCCCGCCTCCGTGCGAATGAGCAGTGCCCGGCTTCACCGGTCCAGCCTCGGGCCCACGTGCAGTGTCCGCATGCCTCGTATCTGTCTGTCCACACGTCTGTTTGCGTCGTCCCACTAATGTGAATTTCAGCAGCAAGTGTGGTGTTTGTTTTTATTTTTGTCTTTGTCTCCGTGCCGTTGCTGTCGTTGTCCTTCAATAAGGTTGACTGCATTCAGCCAGTGCCAAAAGAGGAGCCCAGTCCTGCTACCAAATTCCAGTCCATCGGGGTTCAGGTAGAGGACGGCTGGCGGTAAGTTGGACAGAGGTGGTGGCTGCTTCTCCCCTCTCCTCCCCTCCCTCTGCTCTCACTCTCCTGCTCTCCCTAACCCACTTCTCCTTGCTGGATTTCTAATAACCAAGCTGGGTTTGGGGTGCGGGCGGTGGCCCAGGCATGGGAGGCTGGGCAGGGGGAAGGCGGGTGGACAAATGAGCATTTACCCTGTGAGACCAGTCAGCCCGCGGGGGTTGAGGCTGGGCTGGGACTTGGCCCCAGCTGCCCTGACGTTGGTGGTCTTCCTGGCCCCACTGCAGTAAACAGGCAACCTTATGACCTTGTCCTTGTGTGTGTGTGCGTGTGGGCTTGGGCGAGACGGGGCAAGGGCTGAGCCGAGAATGAGACGGGGGCTGTGGGACCCGCTTCAGGCGCATGGTGAGCAGATGATGCATCCGTTTCTCTGTCTCCCGTGTGTCTGGGTCAGGGTGGCCTCTGATCTCTGGCCCTCTTGGTGATTCCCTCCTTCCTGTCCCTGCCCCATCTACCCCTCCCCACAGAAGCAGCGTCCCCTCTCACAGCATGTCCTCCCGCCGGGACACCGACTCGGATACCCAGGATGCCAATGACTCGAGCTGTAAGTCATCTGAGAGAAGCCTCCCAGACTGCACCCCTCACTCCAACTCCATCACCATCGACGCCGGCCCCCGGCAGACCCCCAAGATTGCCCAGATCAAGCGCAACCTCTCCTATGGAGACAACAGCGACCCTGCCCTAGAGGCGTCCTCGCTGCCCCCACCCGACCCCTGGCTCGAGACCTCCTCCAGCTCCCCAGCGGAGCCAGCACAGCCAGGGGCCTGCCGCCGCGATGGCTACTGGTTCTTGAAGCTACTTCAGGCAGAAACAGAGCGGCTGGAAGGCTGGTGCTGCCAGATGGACAAGGAGACCAAAGAGAACAACCTCTCTGAAGAAGGTGGGTGCCGCAAGGATGACCCTGGGGGCGGCGGTTCATGTGGGCTCTCTGGCTTTTGACCACCAGCCTCAGCAGCTTCAAGTGACACGTGTCTCAGGTTCTCTCCTTAGGCCATTCTGCAAGCTCTCTTCTTATTTTCAGTTTTCCCTTTTGGTCACCCACCTACCTATCTAACGAACTGTCTTTCCAGAAAAGGTTGTTGGCAGCAGCTGCTAGCTGTACAGCTGTGGGGCAGCCACACCTTGTTTGGGTGACTGAGCTCAGTTTCCTCATCTGTGAGTGTGTAGGAAGGATTGAATGTGGTCTTACATGCAAAGGGCCTGGTGAAGTGCTGGCCACAGAGAGAGGTGGCATCATAATCATGCCCTCAGAGGCTCCTTATGAGTACCCACTGTGTGCCAAACACAGGGACCCGACTGGGCCTCAACAGGGTATGAGGAAGTTCTCTGTCTTTCCACTTATGCTTCTATCTGTACCAGATTTATTTCCAAAAATTCCCCTGAAAAAATTAGTTCAAAACAGCTAGAAAAACAGGGTGCTGAGATTCAAGGTGGTTGAAGGAGAGGCACCAACCTGATTTAGCCAAAATTCTGGTTCTCAGCTCCTCCTCCACAGAACATTCCAGAAGGACAGGTGTTCTGAGTGGTAGAGAACCCACATCCCACTGACGCCTGAGGGCTGGGCCCTGAGGAAGGCTTTCTCTGATGATGCAGAGGGTATTTCAGAGTCATTGTTTTCACCGTCCTCTAGGCCAGTTCCCAGCTTTGATGTCACATCCACTGGTGTGCAGGGAGCTATTGTGAGAGATATGCCTAATACTTTTTTACAATAGTAGTATTTTTAAAAAATCAAAATAGAGGCAAGGATCAAAGCACTAAAAGGCTTCTAGCAGAAAACATCCAGCCCACTGCCCTACCTGGGCTTGTCCCCACTTTCAACTCTACTGGCTGATTATTCTGGTATTTGCCTTCTTATTTCTTTTTTAAAATGTAATTGATTTCCTTACATTTACTCTCTAAAGTTAATGATAATTATGTATTGATTTCCTGCTATCATAGGTGAGTGTTTAGCTCTGTCATATGACCTCCACCTCCCATTCCCCACCCTCCATATGTTACATCACAATTTTTAGTTAAGTAACAAACAGCGTTTCTGTTTATTATGTGTGTGAATACTGTTTACCATAGAACCTAATAGTATATTATGATTATAATTGGGTTTTTTTTACATTTTTTTCCCTAGAATGGTTACTTCATTTTTTAAATATACTCCATTATCGAAATAGTCATTTGTAATTTTTCCACATGCTCCACCAGATCTGCCAACTCTCATCAATATTATTTTCTAAATGTACAAGCACATGACATAATGTCATGATTTCCTGTTTTACTCCAGCCCGGCTAGGTTGCTGTCTGTCCAGCTGGTGTCCTGAGATTTCACCTTGCATCATCTGGAACTGCCCTTGGCCAGTTTCCCATAATGGGTGCCCTGCTTTTTGGACCACATGGTCATCTGTTTTCTTGGTTTTAATCCCTCTTTTTACTGGAATGTATCTTTAATTGGAGAGAAATTTGTGGAAATGTTACATGTCTTTTACCTCACACAATCTGGCTGAGTATAAAAGTTGAAAACGGGCTGGGGCTATAACCGTAGCACTTTGGGGGGCCAAAGTGGGAGGATCACTTGAGCTCAGGAGTTCAAGACCATCCTAGGCAACATAGTGAGGCCTCTTCTCTACAAAACTTAGCTACTGGGGAGGCTGAAGCAAAAGGATCACCTGAGCCCAGAAGGTCGCAGCTGTAGTGAGCTGTTAAATGCCACTTTACTCCAGCTGGGGCAAATGAGTGAGACCGTGACTCAAAAAAAAGTTTTGATTAAATTAATTACACATTAAACTCTGTACTCCTTCAGCAATAATTCCCCATTACCCTCCCCGCCCAGCCCCTGATATCCTCTGATGTGCTTTCTGTCTCTATGAATTTGCCTAACCTGGATAGTTCATGTAAGTGAGATGTTATAATATTTGTCTTTTGCGTATGGCATAATGTCTTCAAGGTTCATCCATGTTGTAGCGTATATAAGAACTTCATTCATTTTTATGACTAAATAATATTCCATTGTATATACAGTGTACACCACATTTTGTTTATCTGTTCATCTGTTGACAGGCACTTGGGTTGTTTCTACCTTTGGGCTACTGTAAATAATGTTGCAATGAAGATTAGTATACAAAACAGGACACAGTGGCTCACACCTGTAACCTCAGCACTTTGGGAGGCTGAGTGAGAGGATTGCTTAGGTCCAGGAATTCAAGACCAGCCTGAGCAACATATTAAAAAATATTTTAAAAACTAACTGGCATATGCCTATAGTCCCAGCTACTCAGGAAGCTGAGGCAGAAGGATCGCCTGAGCCCAGGAGGTCGAGGCTGTGGTGAACCATGATCGTAATTGTGCCACTACACTACAGCCTGGGTGACAGAGTGAGACCCTAACTCAAAAAAAAAAAAAAAAAAAAGACTAGTGTACAGGTTGATCCCTGCTTTCAATTCTTTGGGGTAAATACCTAGATGTGGAATTGCTGGGTCATATGGTAACTCTATGTTTAACTCTTTGAGTAACTGCTGAACCGTTTTCCACAGCAGCTACACTGTTTTACATTCCCACCAGCAGTGCACGAGGGTTCCAGTTTGTCCACATCCTTGTCAACACTTATTATTTTCTGTCTTTAAAAAAAAATTAGCTGGGCTTGGTGGCTCAACCTATAATCCTGCACCTTTGGGAGGCTGAGGTGAGTGGATTGCCTGAGCCCGCAGGTTCGAGACCTGCCTGGGCAACTTGGTGAGACCTCATCTCTACAATAAATCAAAAAAATTAGCTGGGTGTGGTAGCACGCGCCTGTAGTTCCAGCTACGTGGAAGGCTGAGGCGGAAGGATCTCCAGAGCCCAGCAGGTCGAGGCTGCGGTGGCCGGGAGTGGCCACTGCACTCCAGTCTGGGCGACGACAGACTGAGACTCCAACTCAAAAGAAAAAAAAAAAAAATTATAGCCACCCTAATGAATATGAAGTAGTATCTCATTGACATTTTCCTAATGACACCAAGCATTTTTTCATGTGCCTGTTGGTCATTTCTTTGGAGAAATATCTAAATCCTTTGTCAGTTTTTTAATGGGGTTGTTTGTCTTTTTGTTGTTGAGTTTTAAGTCCTTTATATATTCTGGGTACTAGAGCCTCATCATGTATATGTTTTACAGATATTTTCTCCCATTCTGTAGGTTGTGTTTTCATTTTTCCATTTTTTTTTTTAAGTTTGGGATCTCACTCTGGTGCTCAGGCTGGAGTGCAGTGGCATAATCATATCTCACTGAGGCCTTGACCTCCTGGGCTTAGGCAATCCTTCTACTTCAGCCTCCCGAGTAGCTGGGACTACAGGCATGTGCCACCATACCCGGAAATTTTTTTATTTTTGTTTTTTTAGAGATGAGGTTTTGCTATGTTGCCCAGGCTGGTCTTAAACTCCTATACTCAAACAATCCTCCTACCTTGGCCTCTCAAAAAGTGCTGAGATTACAGGAATGAGCCACTGTGCCAGGCCACTTTTTTTTTTTAAGTTGGAATCTCATTCTGTCACCCAGGCTGAAATGCAGTGGCACGCTCACTGCCACCGCATCCTCGACCTGCTGGGCTTAGGCAATCCTTCCAGCTCAGGCAATCCTTCTACCTCAGCCTCCCAAGTGGCTGGAACCACAGATGCACACCACCACATCTGGCTAATGTTTTATTTTTGTAGAGATTAGTACTCACCATGTTTCTCAGGCTAGTCTCAATCCTGGGCTCAGATAATCCTCTCGCCTCTGCCTCCCAAAGTGCTAGGATTACAGATGTGAGCCACCACACCTGGCCTTACCACTTTCCTGATATAGTACCTTTTTTTTTTTTGAGTTGGAGTCTCTCTCTGTTGCCCAGGCTAGAGTGCAGTGGCACACTTGCAGCCACCACAGCCTTGACCTGCTAGGCTCAGGTGATCCTTCCGCCTCAACCTTCCAAGTAGCTGGAACTACAAGCATGTACTACCGCGCCTGGCTTTTTTTTTTTTTTTTTTTGAGTTGGAGTCTCACTGTCACCCAGACTGGAGTGCAGTGGCCGCTCCCGGCCACCGCAGCCTCGACCTGCTGGGCTCCGGCGATCCTTCTGCCTCAGCCTTCCAAGTAGCCGGAATTACAGGCATGTGCTACCACACCCGGCTGATTTTTTGATTTATTGTAGAGATGAGGTCTTGCTGCCTAGGCAGGTCTCGAACCCGCGGGCTCAGGCAATCCACTCACCTCAGCCTCCCAAAGGCGCGGGATTACAGGCTGAGCCACCGAGCCCGGCTTTAATTTTTTTTTTAATTGTGGAGATGAGGTCTCGCCAAGTTGCCCAGGTGGGTCACGAATCCATGGGCTCAGGCAATCCACTCGCCTTGGCCTCCCAAAATGCTGGGATTACAGGCTAAGCCACCGAGCCGGCCTCACTTATTTTTAAAATTATGAACATATACTAACTTTTAAAAATTAAAATTAGGATAAAAACAATTGAGGCACTGAGAAGCCAGCCAGCAGCTCTGTGTGGGCAGGACTTATTGAAAGTCGGCTTCCAGCTGGGCTCGGTGGCTCAGCCTGTAATCCCGCGCCTTGGGAGGCTGAGGTGAGTGGATGGCCTGAGCCCGCGGGTTCGAGACCCGCCTGGGCAACTTGGCAAGCCTTCGTCTCTACAGTAAATCAAAAACTAGCCAGGCATGGTAGCACGCGCCCGTAGTTCCAGCTGCTTGGAAGGCTGAGGCGGAAGGATTGCCGGAGCCCAGCAGGTCAAGGCTGCGGTGGCCGGGAGCGGCCACTGTACTCCAGTCTGGGCGACAGAGTGAGACTCCAACTCAAAAAAAAATCAGCCGGGCATGGTAGCACATGCCTGTAATTCCGGCTACTCAGAAGGCTGAGGCGAAGGGATCGCTGGAGCCCAGTAGGTCGAGGCTGCGGTGACCAGGAGCAGCCACTGCACTCCAGTCTGGGCGACAGAGTGAGACTCCAACTCAAAAAAAAAAAAGAAAGTAGGCTTCTATGGACTCCTCCTCAGAAAAGTAGTTTTAAATATATAAAGTAAAAATTATATTAAGATTACAAAGGAAATAAATTACATTAATATACAGTAACCAAAGTAGTAAATAAATGGTTGCTATATTAATATATACACTTCTCTGATAGTACATTAAGTAACAAAAACTAGCATTGAGTCTAATTACTATAATTTCAAATTAGTAATGACCATAAGCAGTTTTTCAAGATAACTGTTACAGCTGTGATGGACATGAAATTATTTGTGTTTCCTATTGGTGATGAGGTCACTGGTCCTGCTAACATTAGGCTTATAATGGTTTATTGCTTATTTGAATTCAAAGACATCCTGAATTCTGTTCACTCACTCCTGGAGATTCTGAGAATCCCTACTCTAGGATATGTGGGTTCCAAATGGGCCCTTTCCTTGGGGGAGGATTATGAAATGTTTTCTCTGAAATCCTTCGGGATCTTCTTAAGAATAGAATTCTCCAGTTTCCCTGGGGGCATTTGTCTGGGTGCTGGTATTCCAGGAGCAGAGTGAGGGAGAGAGCTTGCAGATAGATGATCATTAATTCATGACACCAGTCACCACCCTGCCCCACCTGATAGCCTCAGCTGGGAACATCTGGAGCAGCACTGTGGAGTAGAAATAGAATGGAGCCTCGGCAAGGCTTCTGCAGTTCTAGGAACCATGCTGAAACAGTCACAGAAACAGGTGGAATTAATGTTCATAATTTAACCCCAAATAGTAGTACAGTTGACCCTTGAACAACACAAGGGTTGGGGCACTGACTGCTCCCCTGTTCAGTCAAAAATCTGAATATAACTTTTGGCTCCCCTAAAACTTAACTACTAGTAGCCCATGGATAACATAACAGCTATTTAGCATTTATTTTAATGTAGTATATGCTATATTCTTACAATAAAGTAAGCTAGAGAAAAAAATGTTACTAAGAAAATCATAAGGAAGAGAAAATATATGTATTGTTTGTTAAGTGGAAGTGGTTCATCGTAAAGGGCTTCGTCATCTTCATGTTGAATAGGCCAAAGCGAGGGAGGGAGAGGAGGGCTTGGTCCTGCTGTCTTGGGGTGGCAGAGGTAGAAGAAAATCGGTGTGTAAGTGTACCTGTGGTTCAAACCCCTATTGTTTATGGGTCAACTGGCAACTGTATTTTAACATCTATTCAATATAAAGAACGATTGAGGTGTTTTACATTCCTTTTCATCCTAAGTCTTTACAGTCCATGTGTGTTTTACTCTTGTGGTGCATGTCGACTCAGATGAGCCACACTTGAGGTGCTTACTAACCACATGTGGCCAGCAGCTGCTGTGTTGAACAGCACAGGCCAAGGCAACAAACCTGGGGTGGGATGTATGGATCACCCAAGGCCAAGATGGCACTGCAGTGGGCTCAAGTCCCTTAAACTTTGCTGTACTGTTCTTAATTCCAGTTCTTTCTGAAATGAGAAAATGCTTACCTGCTCAGGAAATATGCCATGCCAGTCCATTTTGGTATCACTTTCCCATCTAACTGGGAGGGGGGCTTTCAACAGGACACATTTTTTGATAGCTACACCCCAACTCCTGCCATCGAACATGAACTCTAAATGGAGCCCTTCTCATAGCCCTATATCAGTGACTATAACTTACATACAGGTGTAGTCATATAGCTCATGTCCCTTCTACCCAAGGTAAATATTCTGACTGCTCAGGGAAATCAGCAGTTCCTCTCTTGACTAGACTTTACATCGACTTTTTATCTAAAGGTAAAGACCTTTAAACTTGACAGTGTGCTTTTCAGACACTTTCTGAAAAGACACTTTCTCTTTTTAAAACTTAGGGTTAAATAGGCCAGGTGCAGTAGCTCACACCTGTAACCCCAGTGCTTTGGGAGGCCAAGGTGGGAGGATTGCTTGAGCCCAGGAGTTTGAGACCAGCCTGGGCAACTTGGCGAGACCTCATCTTTACAATAAATCAAAAAATTAGCCAGGCATGATGGCACATGCCTGTAGTTGCAGCTACTCGGAAGGCTGAGGCGGAAGGATCACCTGAGCCCAGCAGGTTGAGGCTGCGGTGGCCGTGAGCATGCCACTGCACTCCAGCCTGAGCGGTAGAGTGAGACTGCAACTCAAAAAAAAAATATATATATATGCAATTTACCATTTTAACCAAGTGTACAGTAGTGTGACTAAGTCTTTTCAGTTGTTGAACAATTATCACCACCACCATCCATCTCCAGAACTTTATCTTCCCCAACTGCAGCTCTGTACCCATTGAACACTGCCTCCCCATTTCCTCTTCCCCTTGACTCCCCCTGGCAACCACTGTCCTACTTGCTGTCTCTAGGAGTTTGACTACTCTAGGTATCTCATATAAGTAGAATCATGCAGGACTTGTCCTTTTGTGACTGACTTATTTCACTTAGTATAATGTCTTCGAGGTTTATCCATGTTGTTGCATTTGTCAGAATCTCCTTTTTTTTTTTCTGAGTTGGAGTCTCACTCTTTGTCTCCCAGGCTGGAGTGCAGTAGCACACTCATGGCCACCGCAGCCTCAACCTGCTAGGCTTAGGCGATCCTTCCACCTCATCCTTCCAAGTAGCTGGAACTACAGATGCACGCCACCAGGCCTGGCTAGTTTTTGATTTATTGTAGAGACGAGGTCTCACGAATTTGCCCAGGCTGGCCTCAAAATCTCCTTCCTTTTTAAGACTGAGTAATATCCATTGTGTGAATAGACCACATTTTGTATATCCATTCATCTTTCAGTGCCTGGGTTGGCTGTTGTGAAGTACTTGTGTCTCTTGAGACCACGGCTCTTCACTGACATAGCCATGCTCTCTGACCAAATTCTGCTATCCCCTCAAGGCCCAGTATTACTGTGGCCACGAGTTTTAAGGTTGCTCCTCTCACATCTGTGAGGAGCTCTGCCAAGGAGGCACCAGTGCAGCTGGAACTTGGAAGAGTCTAGAGGCTAGGGCAAAGGAAGGCGTCCTGGATGGAGAAGCATATGCACAGGCATGAGGCAGGAAGGCCATGGCGTATTCCAGGAGCCATGACTGAAAAGAGAGGTGAGGAGTGGATCCCAGGAGTAGCCAGCGGACTGAAGAGCCCAAATGTCAGGTCAAGTGTGTTCTGTTACCCAGAGGCAGGAGAGAGCTGCTGGGGACTTTGGAGTATTAATGAGGTGGCTAGATTGTCTTTTTAGGAAGGTCACCCCTATTGCAGCGTAGTAAATGCATTGACCTTGACAGAAGAGACAATCCTAGGCCCAATGTATCAGAAGCTTTGAGATCAGCAGGACTACCATGTAACACCTGTAATTTCACAGCATTCTAAAGGAAGTAAATCACCAGATTCGTTGATGTATCAGAGTCCACCAGATACTGCAGAAATAATAAAAACATTACCTCAGTAATACAGAAGGAAACTTGTATCTCAAGAAGAAATCAAATTTATCCAAACGCAGAGGTTCAGAATAATCCCTGTGGCTACTGTTTGTCATCAGAGAAAATAATAATCTTTACAATAAAGGACTTCCAAAATGAAAAAAATATGAAAGAAAGAAAATGCATTGGAGGCTGGGGAAGAAGAAGCAGATGGACAAAGAAGTGTTTCTGGACATGGTGAACGCGTTGGATTTGGTGTCTGGCCAGATAAAGGTGCCTGGGGCTAACTGGGTGCAGTGACTCACGCCTGTAATCCCAGCACTTTGGGAGACAGAGGTGAGAGGATTGAATGAGCCCAGGGGTTCAAGATCAGCCTAGACAACTTGGTGAGACCGCGTCTCTACAATAAATAAAAAAATTAACTGGGAGTGGTGGCTCATACCTGTAGTTCCAGCTACTTGGAAGACTGAGGCAGAAGGATCGCTGGAGCCCAGTGGGTCGAGGATGCAGTGGCCGTGAGTGTGCCATTACACTCTAGCCTGGTGGACAGTGAGACTCCGACTCATAAAAAAAGTGCATGGGGCAGGAGTTGGGTGGCAAGTCTGCCTCCTGATTTGGGTCATGGTCACATGGAGAGCCTATTAACTTGTAAGAGCAAGGCAGAGAGTGTTTGGTTGGATGAGGAAGGGGCGTGTGGAGATTATAGAAATCAGTTTATGCAAATGCCTTTCCTGCTTCGAGGGAGGCAAGGATGAAATGGAGGCTTAGACACAGTCAGTGGAAACTGCAGCAGCCCAGGATTGGTCGAGGCTGTTGCAGAGTGAATGGAGAGTCAGAGAACCCTGGGCATGGGAGAGCTCACCCTGAGTTCGCACATACATCATTGTCACCATCATCCCTGCTCCCAGGGAGTCGGGAGCTGTTAAGGTCCCACCTTGAAAACCAGAAAGCAGGCATATGGGGAAGTGCTCTGCCACTCAGCAGCTGTGTGACTGCGGGCAGTTGTTTCACTCTCTGAGTCCACCTCTCCTTGTGTGATCAGTAGAGACAGTGACTCTCCCCTTCGCCTGTGGAGGGGTAAGTTGAGGCCCTGTGTGTGGAGTGCTTGGCCCTGGATGATGGGGTCAATGGCAGAGCATGCCTGCCACAGTTGCCATTGTCCCAGCTCCTGGATAGATGCAGTCCAAGCAAGGAGCAAGATGCCAAGCCTGTGGCCTCTATGCTAGGGAGCAGAGGAGAGAAGGGGTGAGCAGGAGCTGGCAGCTTAGGCCAGGGCTGCTGTCTACCTTTCTCCAACCATGCTGAGGAGGAGCCATGAGTCACTCCACCCTGTAGTCTTTCATTTCCTCACCTGTGGGCCAGGTGGCTCAGTACCAGCCTCACAAGACTGTGGATTATGTGAGGTCCCTTGACGATGACCCAGGAGATGGTGGCATTTATCACAGTCATCCTCATTCAGGTAGTTACTCATATTAGAAGCAGGCCTGATAGCCGGGCTCAGTGACTCGGCCTGTAATCCCAGCACTTTGGGAGGCCGAGGCAAGTGGATTACTTGAGCCTGCGGGTTCGAGACCAACCCGGGCAACTTGGTGAGACCTCATCTCTTCAATAAATGAAAAATTAGTCAGGTGTGGTAGCACGCTCTTATAGTTTTGGCTGCTTGGAAGGCTGAGGCGGAAGGATCGCCGGAGCCCAGCAGGTTGGCGCTGGAGTGGCCGTGAGTGTGCCACTGCACTCTAGCCTGGGTGACAGAGTGAAACTCCAACTCAAAAAAAAAAAAAAGCAGGCCTGTGGCCTCCACTTTCATAGAGGGCAGTGTTGGTGCAAGTCTCTTTAGTGTCTCCCTGAAGAACTGGCTTATGTGTAGAAACATGTGCAAAGATTTCTTTATGCATTAATTATAATAAAGAAAGCAGGCCACTTCCCAGCACAAGGGTTCCAGTTACCTTGGCTGTAACGAGTCACCCCAGACCATGGCATAAAACAACCATTTTTGAGTATGGTTATAATTTTCTACATCAACACCTGTTCTCTTCTCTGTAAGTCAGGGGTTGCAGCTGGGAAGACTCAAGGGCTAGGGATGACTTGACATCTGAGGGGTGGAGTTACCTGACTTGTGTGCCTGGCACCTGCCTAGACAAGAATGACTCTAAACCAGAACTGCCAGCAGGGGCCCTAGGGGATCACCCTTTCTGACCTTGCCTTGGAAGTCACCTGGTAACTCTTCTCCTGTATCTGATTGGTTGCAGGCAAATCACAAACCCAAGGAGGAGCTTCAGATTGAAAGGGAAAAATTAGACCCTACATCTTGATAGGGGAATGTCAAGGTTCTAAAAGAGGACAGCAGCAGGGGCCAGGTACAATGGCTCATGCCTATAATCCCAGCACTTTGGGAGGCCGAGGCAAGAGAATCGCTTGAGCCCAGGAGTTTGAAACTAGGCTAGGCAACATAGCAAGACCTTGTCTCTTCAAAAAATTTTTTTAAATTAGCCAGATGTGGTGGCACACACTTATAGTCCTAGCTACTCAGGAGACTGAGGCAAGAGGATTATCTGAGCCCAGGTCAAGGCTGCAGTGAGCTGTGATCATGCCACACATACCAGCTTAGGTGACAGAGTGAGACCCCAAATCAAATTTTAAAAAAAGAGGATGGAAGACAGGAGACACTGTTGGGGACTTCATAAAATATAGCCTGCCACCGCAGAGAACTAGTCGCATTCATTATTATGCAACAGTTGAACAATTTTACTGAACATTGTGTCTTCGGTTCTGTTGTTTTTTTTTAATTGGAGTCTCACTCCGTTGCCCAGACTGGAGTGCAGTGACCGCTCCTGGCCACCACAGCCTTGACCTGCTGGGCTCTGGCGATCCTTCCTCCACGCCTTCCAAGTAGCCGAAACTACAGGCGTGTGCTACCACACCCAGCTAATTTTTTTATTTATTGTAGAGAGAAGGTCTCACCAAGTTGCCCGTGGGCTCAGGCAATCCACTCACCTCAGCCTTCCAAGGCGTGGGATTACAGGCTGAGCCACCGAGCCCGGCTGTGTCTTGGGGTTTTGTCTACTTTGATACATACAGATCTAGTTAATTTCTGTTCAGTTCATAGGCATATGCTACATTTTCTTTGGCCATTTTCCTAGTGATGTTTCAATGTTCTCAGTGTTTTATCAACATCCTTGCATTGTCTCTCTGCCATGACATGTGGGAGAATTTCTCTAGGGTATGTACCTTGGACAAAATGACTGGTTGAAAGGAAATAAACAGTTTGGTCAGTTCTGCCTGATTGCACTCCAAAAATGGTATGCCAGTTAATCTTTACACTAACAGTATGGGAAAATGTCCATTTCTCTGGTATCCTGATGCTTGATCCTGTCAGACTTTAAATTGATTCTTTGATAAGTGGATAGTTCTCTCCAGGCGATTTATTTCTAATTTACTTGGTTACTAGAGAAGCTGTGCATATTTTCATTTTATTTATTGGCCGTGTGGACTTCACTCCTGTGGATTACTTGTATACTCCATTCACTTTTCTACTGAACTGTTAGTATTTTTGAAATTGATCTGTAGCTCTTTATATGTGTGGATATTTATACTGTGTCCATTATATACTTAATATTTTCTCCCACACTGCTTCTTGCCTTTCAAAAGTAATGATGGTCTGGACTCAGTGGCTCAGCCTGTAATCCCAGCACTTTGGGAGGCTGAGGTGAGTGGATTGCCTGACCCTGTGGGTTCGAGAACAGCCCAGGCAACTTGGTGAGACCTCGTCTCTACAATAAATCAAAAATTAGCCTGGTGTGGTAGCGCACACCTGTAGCTCTGCCTACTTGGAAGGCTGAGGCGGAAGGATCACTAGAGCCCAGCAGGCCAACGCTGAGGTGGCCGTGAGCGTGCCACAGCACTCCAGCCTGGGTGACGGAGTGAGACTCCAACTCAAAAAAGTAAAATAAAATAATGATGGCTTTTATCACTGTAATTTTTCATTCTGATAGGTTTGTATTTATTCATCTTTTGTGCCTTTGTTTTTTTTTTTTTTTTTGAGTCAGAATATCACTCTATCCCTCCAGGCTGGAGTGCAGTGTCACACTCATGGCTACAGCATCCTTGACCTTCTGGGCTCAGGCGATCCTTCTGTCTCAGCCTTCCAAGTAGCTGGAACCACAGGTGCACACCACCATGCCTGACTTTTATTTTTTTTATTTATTGTAGAGTCAAAGTCTCAAACTCCTGATCTCAAATAATTCTCTTGTCTTAGCCTCCCACAGTGCTAGGATTACAGGCGTGAGCTACTGTGCCTAGTCTGTACCTTTTATTTTATTTTATTTTTGTTTGCTGGGGGTTTTTTTTGGGGGGGGGTTTGATTTGGAGTCTCACTCTGTCACCCAGGCTGGGGCACACTCACAGCCACCTCAGCATCGACCTGCTGGGCTCTGGCGATCCTTCTGCCTCAGCCTTCCAAGTAGCCAGAGCTACAGGTATACACTATCACGCCCAGCTAATTTTTGATTTACTGTGGAGGCAAGGTCTCACCAATTTGCCAGGTTGGTCTCAAATCCATGAGCTAAGACAATCCACTCGCCTCGGCCTCCCAAAGTGCTGGGATTACAGGCTGAGCCACCGAGCCCAGCCACCTTTGATTTTTAAGAACACCTGTGTTGTAAGAGCCTGGAGATTTTTGTAATGGTTTCAAAGTTTGGAGTTTTTAAATCCATATTTAGGTGTTTAATCCATCAGCAGTTTATCTTTGAGCATGCTAGGACCTCATTTTCTTCTTTTCACTTTCACATTCACTGGTTAGTGATGCTGCTAGCCAGTCATAATCTTTGTAAGATTCCCTCATATGGGAGGGTGTGTTTCTGAGGTTTGTTCCGTCCTGTTCCTCTTTTGGCTACTTCCGGATTAATCTGCATTTAAATACTGTAGCTTTGTAACCTGCCTTGGTATCTGGTAGGGTGAGTGCCTCTTCTTTATCCTTTTTGTGCCAAAAGAAAAATTCTTCTTATATCATCATTCTTCTGATACAAATTATAGAATTAGTATATCAAGTTCCTCAGAGAATTTTGTTTGGATGTTAACTGAAAATAGAGTGAACTTATAGATTAATTTGTGGAAAAATGATACCTGAAAAATATTGAGTCTTCTTATCTATGAATCAGTTTCATCTCCATTTATTCAGGAATCTTATCTTTTTATTCAAGATTGGTTAATTTCTCTATGAAAGTTTTACATATTTTTATTAGGTTTATTCCTTGATACTTTTTAGTTTTATCTTGCTTTGTGAGATATTTTTTAAAATATTTGTATATTCTAATTATTTATTGCTAGTAGATAGAAATGATGCTTGATCCTTACACGTTGATTTTTGTGTCCAGCAACCTTGTATATCGGTTCTCTGGGATTTGCTTCGTAAATTTTATCATATTGTTTACTAAGAAGGGCACTTTTGTGTCTCTTTGATCTTACTGGTATGTCTAACTGCACAGCAAGGAGTTTCAGGACAGTGTGGAATAAAAGGCCCACATCCCTTCCTTGGTCCTGACTGTCATTCATCCAGTGAATATTTACTGAATACCTACCATATGCCAGGCATTGCTGTAGCATCTAGGGAGTTGCAGTGAGTAAAACAAAATCCCTGCCCTTATGGAAAGAGACACGAAATGACCAAATGCAGTAACCAACAGCCAGCAGCAGTAAGAGCAGGACAGTGTACAGGCAGAGGCAGTGTCATAGGGATGGTGCTCAGGGAAGGCCTCTCTGCCAGGTGACACTGGAGCAGAAACCTGAAGGGAGGGAGAGAAAGACTCCTGTAGAGATCTGGGAGAAGAGCCTTTCGGGCAGGGGACAACAGGGAGAGACCTGTGGTGGGTAGGTGCTTGGCTGTTCAAGGCCCAGGGAAGGTGGCCATGAGCCTGGAGGGGAGAGATAGGGCCGAGTCACGGGGGTGCCACAGGTCACAGAGGCCTCAGAGGCCACCAGGAAAGGCTTGGGTTACTCCAGAAGAGAACTCAGAGAGTTGTGAGTGCTGCAACTTGATATTGTTTTGCAGGGTTCTCTGGCTTCTCTGTTCAAATGAGATTGGGGGGGGTGCACAATGGAAGCTGGGAGGTGAGCTAGGAGGATGTACCAGTCATCTGGGCAAGGGAAGATAGTGAGACTTCATGGGAGGATCAGGTGCTGGCTGCATTTTGAGGGTAGAACAGGATTTCCCAGCAGATTGGATATGGGTTACTAGCAAAAGGAGTTAAGAGTGACTTGGAGTCGGAGTGCCAAAAAGGATAGTGCTGCCGTTGAGATGGAAAAGCTAGAAAGTGTAGGTGGTAAGGGAGAGTCAGGAGTTCGGTTTGTTATTATTTTTGGTTTTGAGTTGGAGTCTTACTCTGTTGCCCAGGCTGGAGTGCAGTGGCACGCTTACATCTACCGCAGCCTCAGCCTGCAGGGCTCAGGCCATCCTTCTGCCTCAGCCTTCCAAGTAGCTGGAGCTACAGGCATGCACTACCATGCCCAGCTAATCTTTTATTTATTGTAGAGATGAGCTCTTGCCAAGTTTCCCAGGCCTGTCTCAAATTCCTGAGCTCAGGCAATCCTCTTGCCTCAGTCTCCCAAAGTGCTAAGATTATAGACCTGAGCCACTGTGCTTGGCAGGAATTCAGTTTTGAACATGTTAAATTCTCTATGCTTATTAGACATTAGAGCAGAGAAAGCAAGCAGGCAGCTGGATATATGAGTCTGAGAATAGGTCCAGTGTGAAGATTGTATTTGGGAGTCATCAGAGTATAGATCAAGGTACAAAATGAGGTGAGTGTGCCTAAGGAGTAGAGAAGACAGTGATCAAGGACTGAGACTGAGACATTAGCCCTAGTGGTGGGAAGGGATGAATAACCAGTGAGTAAGGGTAATCGGAAGCCAGTGAATACAGTTTCCAAGAAGAGAGAGGATTGCCATGTTAGAGGCCACTGATGGGCACACCCAGCCAGATCCTCAACATGCAGAGGTCATGAGAGACCCTTAAGGGATGTTTTGGTGGTGGTGGGGGGGCAGACGGGCCGGGGAGGGTAGCCTGATCATATGAGGATTAAGAGAAAACAGCAGAGACACTGGAAGTCCACGAGTGTAGGCCACTCTATGGATAATGTTCCTGTATAAGAGAGCAGAAAAATGGAGGGATCCGGAACCAAAGGAAAGAGTTGTTTGTTGGTTTTTGTTGGATGGAGCAATAGAAGCATATTTATGTGTTCTTGAGAATGGCCTTTTTAGAGAAGGAGCGAAAAAGAGTGGCTGTTGGGGTTGTCCAGAGGCAGGTGAGAAGGACTGGCGTGAGTGCCCAAGTGGAGAACAGACAGAAGGAAGAAGGCTGCCTTTGAGGAGAGGTGTGGCAGGTGGGATCAGAGTCACCACCTCGGGATGAGGAGGTGGGAGGCTGCAGAGGTCAGGAGGTTTGCAGATCTGAAGCTGGCATCCAGGAAGGAGGGAGGAGGACTGCCAGTGGCCCCAAGGCCCATGGAGATGAAGTGTGGATGTGGAAGTGGGAAGGGTATGTCCATGTCCACCCAGAAGATGAGCTTGCCTTTCATTGTGTTTGCCATGTGATTGTGCTGCATTTGGGAATGTGTCTATATCACACCACTTCTCCTTAAAATTCTGCCCAGCTTTTCCTTATGTATTCGAAAATGTATCAGATGCATCAAGTTTATAATTGTATAATAATATTTCTGGTGATTGTTACTGATCCATGCTGTTTCTCAGAATGGGTATTCATGTTTGCCTGAGAGTCATGATCTGTGTGTTGTGAGTATTGCCGTCCCAGCCTTCCACTGGTTACTGTGTATCTGGTCTGTCTTGTTCTGTCCTTTTGCTTTTAACCTTTCACTCTTCTTACTAATTATGTCTTGTTTAATCAGAATACATCTGGGTTTTGTGTTTTATCCAATCCCTTAATTTCAGAGCTAGACAATGCAGTCCATTTACAATGTGATATCTATGTATTTGGGTTTATTCATGCTATTTCGTGATATTCTGCTTTTTGGAGGTCACCTTTCTTGCCTTCTTTTGGATTAACACACTCCTCTCCCCATTGCCTTTTATTCATCACTAGTTTTGTAACTATATTGATTAGGATTAGGTTTGCCTGTGAATACCATTAAAAAATAAGTATCTCTAAAATAAATCAAAAATTAGCCAGAAGTGGTAGTGCGCACCTATAGTTCCAGCTACTTGAAAGGCTGAGGCGGAAGGATCACTGGAACCCAGCAGGTCAGTGCTGGGGTGACTGTGAGCATGCCACTGCACTCCAACCTGGGCGACAGAGTGAGACTCCAACTCAAAAAAAAAAAAAAAGAAGTGGTTTGTGTATAAGATTGTTTATTTTTGCTGAAGATCAAGAATGTCTGCGATGGTATGCTGGAGCGCCAGACTGCTTATTCTTGAGGTTTGATGTCATAATTGGCTTTACTTCCCAAGATATTCTCACCCGCAAAATGCTGCTGGCTTCCAGCCTGTAAGCACGTTCCAGCAGCACAAGAAACCCACAGCAAAGGAGAGCACACTGGCCCTTACCAGCTCTGCCTCCACCCCGTGACCAGAACTTAGACGTAACTTTGCACATCTCAATGTAGGAGTCTCAGGAAGGCTGACTTCCAGGCTTCTCCATGCCCAGTTAAAAACAGAAGGTCCACAGGTCCCTTGTTTTCCACAGCCTGTGCTGTACTTAGCATTCTGCATGCACATCAGAGAGATGGGACACGATGCTAACAGCGGAAGTCCTGATTCTGGTGTGGCTTGTTATGTGATTCTAGCACTTCTCATGCTATGCCTCAGATTTTTAATTTGATAATACTTCGTCCTGGAAAATTCACACTGTGTTCAAGAAATTGCTGTTTTTATTTCCTCTGAATAAAGTTGTTACTTGGCATGAAGAAAAAAAGATTCTGAGTGAAAAGAGGAAAACAAATGTATTGGAGACAGCTAGCCATGTCTACTTCAGAAGATACGCACTGTTTGTACATGTTTTTTACCCTTAAAGTTTTTTTTTGTTTTTTGGGTTTTTTTGAGTTGTAGTCTCACTCTGTCGCCCAGACTGGAGTGTAGTGGCTGCTCCCGGCCACTGCAGCCTCCGACCTGCTGGGCTCCAGCGATCCTTCCACCTCAGCCTTCCAAGTAGCTGGAACTACAGACGCGCACTACCATGCCCAGCTAATTTTTGATTTATTGTAGAGATGAGGTCTCGCCAAGTTGCCCAGGTGGGTCTCGAACCCACGGGCTCAGGCAATCCACTCACCTCAGCCTCCCAAAGGCGCGGGATTACAGGCTGAGCCACCAAACCTGGCTCCCCTTAAAGTTTTAACCTTAACTTACTCAACATCTATACGTTCCTCCCAACAATACAGGGACCTTCTCTAATTGTTTTATTATTATGCCCCATAAGTCATAATAATTACTTAACTTTTCATTTATTACATAACTATGTAAATTATTTTAGACAGTTAACTGAAGTTATCTGTATGTTTCTCATCTTTGCTCACTGTTCCTTCTTGTATTTCAGATCTTTCTTCTTGGCTCATTTTCTGCTTTGCTGCAGTTCATCTTTTAGAACTTCCCTTAGTGAGAACCTGAGGGCTGCCATTAACTGTTGTTATTTTTCTGGAACTCTTTATTTTGCTCTCATTCTTTTTATTAACCTTAATTTTTAATGTGAAATATTACACTTGCAGAGAGTAACAGTATAAAAAAATAATAAAAACCCTTGTGTACACACCACCTGGGTTCCAAGATAGAATGTTATCTTTGAAGTTCAGTGATGTGTATCCATCACCTTCTCTCTGCCACAGCAGTAAGCACTGTGATTTTGTGTTAATTATACCCTTTTTTTTTATATAGTTTAATCACATATGTATGTATCCCTAAGGAATAGATAGTTCAGTTTTACCTGTATGGAATTTGTGTTAATTTAGGCATAGTGCATGTATCTTGCTTTTTTATCCAACATTGCTTTTGAGATTCATCTGTGTGAACTCCTATACCTGTAGTTCATTCTTTTCATTGATCTATGGCATTCTACTATATGAGTATCTATTCCACTGATGAGCAAATTGTCTCTAGTTTTCAGATGTGAACATTTTTTTGCAACAGCATTACTGAGATATAACTTACATACTATAAAATGCATCCCTTTAAAGTATACAATTCAGGCCGGGGTCTGTGGCTCATGCCTATAATCCCAGCACTTTGGGGGGCCGAGGCAAGAGGATTGTCTGAACCCAAGGGTTCGAGACCAGCCTGGGAAACCTGGTGAAACCGCGTCTCTGTAATAAATCAAGAAAAATTAGCCGGGCATGGTGGCGCTTGCCCGTAGTTCCAGCTGCACTTGGAAGGCTAAGGCAGAAAGATCACCTGAGCCCAGCAGGTCAAGGCTGCAGTGGCCACGAGGTCCACTTGCACTCCAGCCTGGGCGTCAGAGTGAGACTCTGACTCAAAAAAAGAGAAAAGTATGCAATTCAGTGGTTTTAATATATTCACAGTGTTGTACAGTCATCACTACTACCAAATTTTAGAACATTTCACCAAAAAAGAAAACTGTACTCATTTAGCCATTATCTCCCATCTCTTCCTCCCTCTACTTCAGTCCTAAACAAACACTTGTCTACTGTATTCTCTATAGAATTGCATGTTCTGGACATTTCATTATGAGAGGCCATGCAATATGTGGTCTTTTGTATTTAGCGTCTCTCATTAGCATAATGCTTTGAGGACTTATCCAGGTTCCAGTATGTATCAGAACTTCATTCCTTGTTAATCCTGAATAATTTTCCATTGGATGGATACATCACATTTTGCTTATCCACTCATCAGTAAGGGACAGTTGAGTTGTTCCACTTTTTAGCTAACTTTTATTTTTTTTGAGTTGACCTCTCACTCTGTCACCCAGGCTGGAGTGCACTGGCACGCTCACAGCCACCCCAGCATTGACCTGCTGGGCTCTGGCGATCCATCGGCCTCAGACTTCTAAGTGGCCAGAACTACAAGTGCGCGCTATCACACTCAGCTAATTTTTTATTTATTGTAGAGATGTGGTCTTGCCAAGTTGCCCGGGCTGGTCTCAAACCTGCAGGCTCAGGCTATCCATTCGCCTCGGCCTCCCAAACTGTTGGGATTACAGACTGAGACACCGAGCCCGGCCTTGGCTAACTTTTTAATTTTAATAAAGTCCAATTTTTTTTTAATTTTGTCATTTGTGATTTTTGTGTCAAGTCTGAGAAACTATTGCCTAATCCAGGGTCATTAAGATTTACTCCTGTTTGCTTCTAAGAGTTTTATAGTTTTAGCCATTATATTTAAGTCTGTGATCCATTTTTGATTAATTTTTGTTTATGGTGTGAAGTATGGATCCAACTTCATTCTTTTATATTTGGATATTCAGTTGTTCCAATGTGATTCATTAACGAGACTATTCTTTCCCCATGGTGTCGACACCCTTGTAAAAATCAATTGACCATGGAAGGTAAGGGTTTATTTTTGGGTTCTCGGCTCTATTTCATGGCATTGATGTATATGTATATACTTGTGTACATACTGTCAGAATTGCCGTAGTTTTGTAATAAGTTGTTGTTGTTGTTGTTTTTCTTTTTTTGAGTTAGAGTCTCACTCTGTCACCCAGGCTAAAATGCAGTGACACGCTCACGGCCACCGCATCCTTGACCTGCTGGGCTCAGGCAGTCTTTCTGTGTCAGCCTTCTTAGTAGCTGGAACTACAGGCGTGAGCTACCAAACCCAGCTTATTTTTTGATTTATTGTGAAGAGGAGGTCTCACCAAGTTGCCCAGGCTGGTCTTGACCCCCTGAGTTCAGGTAATCCTCTCTTCCCGGCCTCCCAAAGTGCTTAGATTAGAGGCTTGAGCCACCGTGCCTGGCCATAATAGGTTTTAAAATTGGGAAATAAAAATACAGATTTTGCTGGGCTTGGTGGCTCAGCCTGTAATCCCACGCCTTGGGAGGCTGAGGTGAGTGGATTGCCTGAGCCCGCGGGTTCGAGACCCGCCTGGGCAGCGAGACCTCATCTCTACAATAAATCAAAAAATCAGCCGGGCGTGGTAGCGCATGCCTATAATTCCGGCTACTTGGAAGGCTGAGGCGGAAGGATCGCCGGAGCCCAGCAGGTCGAGGCTGCGGTGGCCGGGAGCGGCCACTGCACTCCAGTCTGGGTGACAGAGTGAGACTCCAACTCAAAAAAAAAATTAAAGAAAGAAATACAGTTGATGGCCGGGCTCCGTGGCTCCACCTGTAATCCTAGCACTTTGGGAGGCCGAGGCGAGTGGATTGCCTGAGCCCGCGAGTTCGAGACCAGCCCGGGCAACTTGGTGCGACCTTGTCTCTACGATAAATCAAAAATTATCCAGGCATGGTAGCACGCGCCTGTAGTTCTGGCTACTTGGAAGGCTAAGGCAGAAGGATCGCCGGAACCCAGCAGGTCAAAGCTGCAGTGGCTGTGAATGTGCCTTTGCACTCCAGTCTGAGTGACGGAGTGAGACTCCAACTCAAAAAAAAAAGAAAAAAAGAAATACAATTGATTTATGTATATTGATCTTATATCCTGCAACATTATTGAACTTGTTTAGTAGTTCTAATCTTCTTTGTGTATTCCTTAGGATTTTGTGTATATAAAATCATGTCATCTGCGAGTGAAGATGGTTTTTACTTTTTTCTAGCCAATCTGGATTTCTTGTATTATATTTTTTGCCTTATGGCCCTGGTTCCAGTAGAATGTTGAATAGAAGTGTTAAGGACAGACATCCTAATTTTTGTCTTATATCTGGTCTTAGGGAGAAATGATTCAGTCTTTCATCATTAAGTGGATACTAGCTGTGGATTATTATGAACATATTTGACTGTGTCTCATGGTGTACACAGAAGGGTTTTCTAAGGTATATACTGGGAGTGGACATGCGTGAGCCACAGTATATACACACGTTCAGGCTGACAAGAAATGCCAAATTGTTCTCTAAAGTGATTCCACCAAATTATATTCCCTTCAGCACTGTGTTAAAGTATCCAGTGTTCTGTATCTTGGCTGACACGTATTATATAAGAGATTTTTTTTTTCTTTCCCCAACCTACATATAGGAAATAGTACTTATAATTGAGCATCTTTTCATCTGTTAACCATTTATGTTTCATCATCTGTGAAATGCCTGTTTAAGTCTAATTTTTCTAGTAGGTTGATATTTTTTAAGCGTTGGGAGCTTGCTCTGTTGCCCAGACCTGAGTGCAGTGGTGCAGTCATGGCTTACTGCAGCCTCTATCTCCTGGGCTCAAGTGATCCTCCTGCCCCAGTCTCCCAGGTAGCTGGGACTACCAGTGTGTACCACCAAGGCTAAGGCAGGAGGATTGCTTGAGCCCAGGGGTTCCGAGACCAGTTAGGGACCTTGTCTCTACACAAAAAATGAAACAATTAGATAGCCATCGTGGCACACGCCTATAGCCCCAGCTACTGTCGGGGGGGAGGTTGAAGCAGAAGGATCTCCTGAGCCCAGGAGGTCAAGGCCGTAGTGAGCTGCGAGTGTACCACTGTACTCTAGCGTCAGAGTGAGACCCCAACTCAAAAAATATGTTTTAAAAAAATACATCCGTAAATAAGAATTGCTTTTAACATTATGACATTGAATATGATGTTTACTATAGTTTTTTTAATAGATACTCTTGTTCTGGTTAAGAAAATTGTCAAATTGAATGGAACTTTTTATTGTCTATCTATTTAGATAATCATAATTTTTCTTTTTTTTAATTTAGTAATGTGAATTTTAGTAATAGATTTTTTTCTTTCTTGCTTTCTTTTTGGACTAAACAAATATTTATTTCCTTTTCTCATGTGAGCTTATTAAATTCTTTTATACAGAGATGACAACCTACATCCTCGTCTTTGTAAAGACTAATAAACTAGTACCTTTGTCCTTTCCTGGTGAGCTACCTTAGAACACTTTCACTTTGCTGGGCACAGTGACTCAAGCCTATCCCAGCACTTTGGGAGACCGAGGCAAGAGGATTGCCTGAGTCCAGGGGTTCGAGACCAGCCTCGTCTCTATAGTAAATCAAAAGAGTAACTGGGTATGGTGGTGTGCTCCTGTAGTTCCAGCTACTTGGAAGACTGAGGCGGAAGGATCACCTGAGCCCAGCAGGTTGAGACTGCAGTGGCTGTGAGTGTGTCACTGCACTCCAGCCTGGGTGAAAGAGTGAGACTCTGACTCCAAAAAAAAAAAAAAAAAGAACACTTTCATTCTGTTTATCCTCTCCTGACTTTTGTACTATTGCTCTGTTGTTTTAGTTTAGTTCTACGTGTATCCCAAGTACTGTAAGACATTATGTACAATTAATACTTACAGATCTGCCCTTTATGTTAACTTTTCACTCCTTTCTGTAGTTCTGTGCTTCTACCTGAGATCACTTTCCTTCTACCTAAAGTACTTCCTTAGTACTGTTTTAATGCTCTTTTATCTTTAAGTGCATTTTTGCCTCACTTTTTTGAATGGTAGTTTTGCTAGATAAAGAATTCTAGGTTGGCATTGATCTTCTTTCAATACTTTATACATATATCTTTGATTGCATCCTGATTTTCCAGTCTTTTTGTTGAAAAGTAAACTATTGCTCTTTTAAATATTTGTTCTTTTATTCCCCCTATCTGTTTTTAAGATTTTCTCTCTGTGTTTGAGTTTTACCAGTTTGTGATATCTAGGTATGGTTTTCTTTGTATTTTTCCTGCTTGATGTTCACAGAGCTTCTTGAATCTTGAATTTTAATATCTTTCATAGATTCCAGAAAAGTCTTGGCTATTCTTTCCTCAAATTTCTCTTCTATTTTATTTCTTCTCTGCTGTAGATTCCAGTTACACATGTGTTTCACTGCCATGACTTATCATTTCTTCATTATCTTTTCTGCACTTTTCTTTTTTTTTTTCTTTAGGCCTTAGTCCAGGCATTTCCTGCTAGATTAGTTTATAATTCAGTTGTGACAAATCTATTAAACCCATCTGCTGTATTCTTTCAGCTACTATATTTCTTGGTTTTAGTGCTTTTTTTTTTTTTTTTTTTTTTTGAGTTGGAGTCTCACTCTGTTGCCCAGACTGGAGTGCAGTGGCCGCTCCCAGCCACCGCAGCCTCGACCTGCTGGGCTCCGGCGAGCCTTCCTCCTCAGCTTTCCGAGTAGCCAGAATTACAGGCGCGCGCTACCACACCCGGCTAATTTTTTGATTTATTGTAGAGATGAGGTCTCGCCTGCCCAGGCGGGTCTCGAACCCACGGGCTCAGGCAATCCACTCACCTCAGCCTCCCAAAGGCGCAGGATTACAGGCTGAGCCACCGAGCCCGGCTGATTTTAGTGCTTTTTGATAAATTCTGGTTCTCTGCTGAAATTCTTAATCTATCTTCTTTACATATATTAAGTTATTTTAAATTTCTTCTTTGGCCAGGCACGGTGGCTCAGCCTGTAATCCCAGCACTTTGGGAGGCCAAGGCTAGAGGATTGCCTGAACCCGCGGGTTTAAGACCAGCCTGGGCAACTTGGTGAGACCTCATCTCTACAATAAATCACAAAACTAGCTGGATGTGGTGGCGTGCATCTGTAGTCTCGCTACTTGGAAAGCTGAGGCAGAAGGATCACCTAAGTACAGCAGGTGAAGGCTGTGGTGGCCATGAGTGTGCTGTGCTGCTCTCCAGCCTGGGCAACAAGAGTGAGACTCCAACTCAAATAAATAAATAAATAGATCTCTTCTCTAATAACTCTAGTATCTGTGTCTATAGATATTAGACCCTGGAGGTCTCTTTCTTTTTTCTATTTTTTTCTCTTTCAATGTGCAGTCATTTGGTCCTATCTCCTGATACACCTGGTAATTTATATTCAATGTTAGAAACCATATATTAAAACTGTAGAGCTAGCCAGGTGCTGTGTCTCACACCTATAATCCCAGTACTTTGGGAGGCTGAGGCGGGAGAATTGCTTGAGCCCAGGAATTCGAGACCAGTCTGGGCAACATAGCAAGACCTCATCTATAAAAATAAAAAAATCAGCCAGGCATGGTGGATATGCCTGTAGTCCTAGCTACTTGTGAGGTTGAGGCAGGAGGATCACTTGAGCCCAGGAGTTTAAGGCTGCAGTGAGCCATGGTCGTGCCATTGCACTCCGGCCTAGGTGACAGAGCAAGATGCTGTCTCTCAAATAAATCAGTGAATACACACATAAAACTGTAGAGCTAATTGAAGGCTCAAGATGATTCTATACTTTTTGAGAAAGGATGTATTTTTGCTTCTTGCAGACAACTAGAGTAGGATCAGATCGATTTAAATGGAACTGAGCTGATTCAGAACTAGGGTTGTGTGATGGCTAGTCTATTTCTAGTGTGCACTAATCCAAGTATGCATCCTTTAGGGAGTCCCAGTGATAGCTGGTTGGTGTTTCCCAAGCCCGCCCTTCATGTAGATTTTTGAGCTCCAATTTTTCTCTCTGTCACATCTTACAACTCTGAAAGCTTTGCTCAGCTTAGTGTACTTTCCTTGATATTTCAAGTGCTGTGTCAGCCTTGGTAGCTCTTAATTTCAGTTTGTGTCTCCTTACCCTGTGAAATTGGCACAAGCTCTGCTCTCTTCGCAGTCTCTCAACCATTACTTTCTGTTTTGCTTCCCAACCTTGTACTGCTTATAAATTGGGAAATGTCTTCGGGTTATATGGAATATCAGATTTGCCCGAATACTGTTTCCTTCTCGTTGGGAACTTAACCTCAAATCTGGTTGCATCAGTAATTTTTTAATGCCTTGAAAGCAAAATTTATTGTTATTGATTTTTGGTTTTTAAAATTTATTCTTGGTGGGAGAGTTCAGTTTGTCTGATACTAACGGGTTTGTCACAGCCAGAATCAGAAATCATTAGAATTTTCTAATGTCGAATGAGTCTTGCATTTTCAGAATAAACCCTGCTGAATTATGATATATTATCATTTTAGTACATTGCTGGATTTGATTTAGCATTTTATTAGATAATTTTGTATTTGTTCATGAGAAATTGTTTTTTAATTTTTCTTTTTTTTTTTGAGTTGGAGTCTTACTTCATCACCCAGGCTAGAGTACAATGGCATGCTCATGGCCACCCCAGTGTCGACCTGCTGGGCTCTGGCAGTCTTTCCACCTCAGCCTTCCAGGTAGCCAGAACTACAGGCATGCGCTACCACGCCCAGCTAATTTTGTATTTATTGTAGAGATGAGGTCTCACCAAGTCACCTGAGCTGGTCTTGAACCCGTAGGCTCAGGCAATCCACTCACCTCGGCCTCCAAAAGTATTGGGATTATAGGCTTAGTCACCAAGCCCGTAATTTTTCTTTGTCCTGTTGTAGTACTAAGGTTACCTAGCTTCATAAAATGAGTGTGGATGTTTCCTCTTCTCATAGTCCATGAAGGAGTTTAAGAGCAGAATTATCTTCCATTTCATCCTTTTGTAGAAATCTTTTCTTGAATATTTTTTTCAGTGTAGTCATGTCATACAATCCTTTTTTTTTTGAGTTGGAGTCTCACTCTGTCACCCAGACTGGAGTGCAGTGGCCGCTCCCGGCCACTGCAGCCTCGAACTGCTGGGCTCTGGCGATCCTTCCGCCTCAGCCTTCCATCATACAATCCTTTTATCATTCCTAATCTTTATTTGCACCCATCTTCTTTGTTATCTTGATCATCAGTCTGGTAGGTTTGATTAATCCCCTATTGTTTATCAATTTCTCTTTTCTTTGGGTTAATATTGTTCCTTTACTAATATCTTAAATTGGATGCTTAGCTAATTTCTTAGCCTGTGTGTTTTGTTTTGTTTTTTCCATAATATCAATATAAGCTTTGAAGCCTATGCACTTCTCTTTAAGGATCTGACAAGATACATGACTTCCACTGTAGTGGGTTATTAGAAGTATATTTTTTTAGGCCATGTGTGGTAGTTCATGCCTATAATTCCAACACTTTGGGAGGCTGAAGTGGAAGAGTCACCTGAGCCCTGCAGGTTGAGGCTGCAGTAGCCATGATCATGCCACTGCACTCTAGCCTGGGCAACAGAGTGAGACTTTGACTTAGAAAATACAATATGCCGGGCTCGGTGGCTCAGCCTTTAATCCCGCGCCTTGGGAGGCTGAGGTGAGTGAATTGCCTGAGCCCGTGGGTTCGAGACCCACCTGGGCAACTTGGCGAGAACTCATCTCTACAATAAATTTAAAAAAAAATTAGCCGGGTGTGGTAGCGCGCGCCCGTAGTTCCAGCTACTTGAGAGGCTGAGGTGGAAGGATCACCAGAGCCCAGGAGGTTGAGGCTGCAGTGGCCAGGAACGGCCACTGCACTCCAATCTGGGCAACAGAGTGAGACTCCAACTCAAAAAAAAAAAAGAAAATACAATACAATACAATAAAATATATGTTTTTGCTTTTATTTTTTTGAGTCAGAGTCTCACTATGTCACCCAGGATGGAGTTCAGTGGCACACTCACAGCCACCGCAGCCTCAACCTGCTGGATTCAGGTGATCCTTCCACCTCAGCCTTCCAAGTAGCTGGAACTATAGGCACACGCCACCATGCCCAGCTAATTTTTTCATTTAATGAGGTCTTACTGAGTTGCCCGGGCTGGTCGCAAACCTGTGGGCTCAGGCATTCCTCTTGCCTCTGCCTCCCAAAGTGCTAGGATTACAGATGTGAGCCACCATGCCCAAGATGCAGTCCTAGAAGTTAGGAATCTTCAGGAGAGACTTGCTTTTATTTCCACTCTACTTTAAACCAAGCTAGGCACAAGTCCACGATCTCCCCTGGGAGCTCATTTTATTTCCCCAGCTTACTGTTCATTTAAAAAATGTTTTGTTTAAGGCTTCCTGCTGCAAGTCTCTTCAGCCACTCTCCCTGTCCTTACTGGAGGACTTTTTCCGCAGGACTTCATCTTTGTGCCTTCTCTGGTGGGCCCTGTTCCCATGATGGCTGGTTTTTCCTTGCTGTAGTTCCAGAGTCCGTGTTTCACCTCCTCCCATTGTCTCACCATCTCTCTCTGTCTCTGCTTGGAACCTCTCCTTTACGTGTTCACAGCTACATGTCACAGTTTTTATCTGTTCCCTGCCAACAGTTTTTGGTAAATGTTCATGCACCATTTGCTGTTCTTGTAATATCTTTCTTTAGCTCCTGTGTCAGTTCCTTTTTAGTTACTGATGTCTTAATGAGGCAAATTCTTCCTTGATGAGCTCCTGTAAGTAGATCATTGTGGGAGAGGGGCTGGGCTGGTGTCCCAGGCTGGCAGAAGCGTCTATATGGGAACGGGTACTGGGCAGTTCTGTCAGCTTTTCTTCTTCCTGGGTAGTACCAGGGCCGCTCACAATGCACAGCCTCCCAGTGGTGGCAACCAGGCTCAGAAACTGCCTGCCGCAGCCCCCGCCCCTTCTAATTTCAAATCAGAGGCTACAGTCTCTCCCCAAGGGTGCACAACTTTGGAAAATGCAAACCTGCCACTTTATCTGAGACCTCCAGCCCAAGAACCCTCCTTGTGTGGCAGCCACCGCACCAAGCATCCTTCCTCATACACAGAGCTTCGGTGTCTTTTTTTTTTTGAGTTGGAATCTCACTCTGTCGCCCAGACTGGAGTGCAGTAGCGCTCCCAGCCACTGCACCCTTGACCTGCTGGGCTCCGGTGATCCTTCTACCTCAGCCTTCCAAGTGGCCAGAATTACAGGCATGTGCTACCATACCCAACTGATTCTTTGATTTATTGTAGAGATGAAGTCTCGCCAAGTTGCCCAGGCAGGTCTCGAACCCGCGGGCTCAGGCAATCCACTCACCTCAGCCTCCCAAAGCGTGGGATTATAGGCTGAGCCACCGAGCCCAGCTGCTTCAGTGTCTTATCAGAAACAGTGTACATTTAGCTGGGCACATGTCTCATGCCTGTAATCTCAGCACTTTGAGAGGTGGAGGTGAGAGAATTGCCTGAGCCCACAGGTTCAAGGCCAGCCTGAGGAACATGGCAAGACCTTATCTCTATAATAAATCAAAAAGTTAGCCAGGCATGGTGATGCTTGCCTGTGGTTCCAGCTACTTGGAAGGCTGAGATGGAAGGATCACCTGAGCCCAGCAAGTCAAGGCTGCTGTGGCCATAAGCATGCCACTGCACTCCAGCCTGGGTGGCAGAGTAAGACTCCAACTTAAAAAAAAAAAAAAGCAGAAGCACTATGCATTTCAACTGCTTGTTTACTTTGCTTTTCTGTGAGTTCTGAGGGGACTGGGTATGGGTCAGATTGTCTTTATGCCAGTAGGTTAACCTGGAAGTCATACTAAAAGGTCAATCTTGTATTCCTGGGTTAAATGCTTCATGGTTGGGACGTTTATTTGTTACAGCCCTTCTGTCGGGTCCTATTTGCTTGTGTTTTACTCAAGACTTTCATGAACATGAATGTAAAAGTGGTCTGTTCTTGGCATGTCCTGTCTGCTCTTGGGACTCCTAAAATAAGTTGTGTCGTTGTCCATGCTTATTTGATCTCTGGAACAGCTGGACTATGTAAGACTGGGTTTTTGTTCCTTAGAGGTTTTCTAAAAAAACCTGTAAAACTACCTAGGCCTGGTTTCTTTTTCTGGGAAGCTTATGATTTCTGCTTCAATTTCTAAAAAATGCTTACTAGTCTAATCAGATTTTCTATTTCTTCTTGAGTTCATGGTGGTGATTTATAGTTTCCTGGAAATTTTTCCATTTAAGCTCTATTTTCCTATTCATTGCCATCAAGTGTCTTTAGGAACTGTATAACAGGGTTCAATTCATGTTGTTTGCATTTTTCTCAATGAGACAGACCCGTTGCCATCATCCAGTAATGATTTCTGTCCTAAAGGGGGACTGGGGAGGTGAAGCCGTGAGCTGGGTACCACCTTTCATCCCAGCAAGCCTGTGCCCTGCTAAAGCAGGCTCTTCCCACCTTCTCTTTCTCAGTCTTAGGAAAAGTCCTCAGTGCTGTGGGCAGTGCCCAGCTACTGATGTCCCAGAAATTCCAGCAGTTCCGGGGCCTCTGTGAGCAAAACTTGGTGAGTGTGACTGTCCTCCTCCATAGCCGGGCTTCTAGCCTTGGGCTACCCGCCAGAGCCCTAGCTGGATGGGGCCTGTGTACCTGCCAGCCCCTCTGATCTCTGTGACCCCCTCCACAACCCAGAGACCACCCTGCTTCCTCATGGTGCTGTAAGGACAGGGGGAATGCGTGTTGGGATCCAGCACAAGAAAAGGGAGTGGCCCTAGCAGACTTCTAACACCATTTTTTTTTTTGAGTTGGAATCTCACTTGGTTACCCAGGCTGGAGTGCAGTGGCACACTCACCCCAGTATCTACCTGCTGAGCTCCAGGGATCCTTCCTCCCTCAACCTTCCAAGTAGCCAGAACTACAGGCACGTGCTACCACGCTCGGCTAATTTCTTATTTATTGTAGAGACGAGGTATTGCCAAGTTGCCCGGGCTGGTCTCGAACCGTGGGCTCAGACAATCCACTCGCCTCAGCCTCCCAAAGTGCTGGGATTACAGGCTGAGCCACTGAGCCTGGCTCTAATACCATTTAAATGGAAAACCGAACTCCATGTGAAAACAGCCCCCCGACTGCTAAAAGGCAGTTAGCCCTGGTCTAGTCATATGAAATATGTTCTATACGTAAGACCTTCAAGGTAAAAACTAAAGAACTACACCCGCTAGGCGTGGTGGCTCATGATGCCTTACCTTGCCTGCTGAGCCAGAGCGGAGTCCCGGCAGCCCATCCTGTGGCATCTCCCCTGCATCCGGGGACTGCATATCCAAGGGTGGAGGCAGCAGAGGCCTACAGAGACTTGGGGAGTCATGTTGTCATGGCAAAGAAGGGCAGGAGGCAGACAACATGGATTCTGTGGCCACACCCACCTGGGAGTGAGTCGGGCCTCTCTCCACTTCCTGTGAGCCCATGGCCAAGCACCTCTGTTCATTCCCTGCAAAATGGGAACAGTTCTCTGCCTGGCATACATCAGGGACACAAATGCTTTCCTCCCCATAGTCCTACAGTGGTGGCCCTGACAAGAACTCCAGTCCAATGGATGTGCAGTGCCTCCTCTCATCACAGGATTATCCCCTGGCCCCAGGAATTCCCACCATTAAGACCAGCACAGACCAGCAACTGGCTTTGTAAATTCAGACAGATACCAACCCAGACACTGGGAACAAGGGGACAGGACTAGTCCTCAACACCCCCCCCAGTGTGGGCAGGGCTAGGGCACCATGCTTGGGGCGGGGACAGGATGAGCCTCTGCCCTGCCAGCCACACTGACCCCATCTGGCCCACAGAACCCTGATGCCAACCCACGTCCAACAGCCCAGGACCTGGCAGGGTTCTGGGACCTGCTCCAGCTGTCCATCGAGGACATCAGCATGAAGTTCGATGAACTCTACCACCTCAAGGCCAACAGCTGGCAGCTGGTGGAGACCCCGGAGAAGAGGAAGGTGAGCATGGAGCAGTGCGGAGGGGAAGTCCAGGGACAAATTCCTGGTCGGCAATAACGCTGCCCACATCGGTCAGTGCTGCTTGGCTCCCTTCTCCGTGTGTCGTCTTGAGCTGGGGGCTCACATCCATCACTGCGTGGGGTTCATGCTTGGCAGCCGTCCAGCATGCTGCTCGCTCCGTGTAGTCGAGGCTGCCCCCATAGCATGCCATCCTTCCTGCACGTTCAGAAGAGGGAGTTCCTGGGAGAGGTGCCCACAGCCTCCAGCACTAATCCACATGGCTGTTGGAACCGGGAGGCAGCAAGGAGGTCCCTTCCCCTGGAGCATGCTGCCCAGAGCGTTAGGGTCTGAGCTGTTCTGCCTCTTCCCTCAGGCTCCCTCTGTCACCCAGTAGAATTCTGTGACACTTACTGGTTACTGGATGATGGCCCTTGGATCGAACCCCCTAGAACAGCCTGAGAAATGTGGTCTAGAGTCAGAAGACCTCAGTTCAAGTCCCGTCTCTGGCTAGTTCCTGCCTGAGCCTCAGGCACCCAGTGGTTCAGGCAAGGGTGGGAGCAGTGGTTGGTCCGTCCTTTCCCTAGAATGTATCAGGACTCTAAGCTTGCTTTTCGCTCCTCTGCCTTGTGCTCTTCCCACTATCATTGCTTCTGTGGCTTCCTGATTCCAACTGTGTGTTGCTTGTGCCCGGCACGGGAGGCTGGGGTGGAGCCCAGCTGCTGGCACCTAATGAGAGCAGCGCCACACAAAATGTGGCACCTTTATTTTATTTTGCTTCCCTCCTCACTGTCTCACTAAAGGAAGAGAAGAAACCACCCCCTCCAGTCCCCAAGAAGCCAGCCAAATCCAAGCCGGCAGTGAGCCGCGACAAGACCTCGGACGCCGGGGACAAGCAGCGACAGGAGGCCCGCAAGAGACTCCTGGCAGCCAAGCGGGCAGCGTCCGTGCGGCAGAACTCGGCCACAGAGAGCGCAGACAGCATCGAGATTTATGTCCCGGAGGCCCAGACCAGGCTCTGAGACTGCGAGGAGGAAGGAAACCATTCGAAGTCATAAAAAAAACACACACACAAACTCTGTGCAAATGAAACAGGACTTGCTCAACCTTTAGTATGGTTGTTCTGTCTAGAGACCCTGAGCCAACTTTCAAATTGATGCATACAAGGGCTCACAATTTGGCTTTTTTGGGTCCCTCCCAGCTTTAGGTTATGAAGATTTCACACACAAAGTCAACAAAAACCACAAACTAGAAACCTTTTTTTCCTCTTGCGGCCGTGGTGGACTAGATGGACCTCGGCAGCCCCGGCCAGCCTCCAGACCGCGGTCTTTTTACTTGTTCTGTCTGGTAAGAACTCAGCTAGCTTGTTTACAAGACGACGACCGTCCCAGGGCAGTCTTGGGCACCTGCCATGTCCTTCCTCTTTTCCCGGCTACTCCCGCTCTGACCTTGGAGTTTTCATTCTTGCGTTTTTCTCTTTTCCCTTCAGAGCTCACACAGTGGTCACCGTCATGGCGAGCGGCTTTCTGGGTCTCAGCCCTTTCTGCAGTTGAGGGCCCAGGGATAGAGAGATGGACACGCACCTCCACCCCAGGCTCACACACAGTCTCGTGCACACACTCACACTCACGCAGACGGAGGCTCCTCACAGGAGCAGCCCCGCCACTGCCACTGCCAGCCCTGGGCAGTGCCAGGCAGGACTTGCCTCTGAGCAGATGAGGGAGGTTTCAGTTTTGAGGGGGACATGAGACAAAGCCACAGTTACCACCCTCCAGACTCCCGCCTTTTTTTTTCTCTCCACCCCTTTCTTCCTGCAGCAAAACCTAGGCCTCAGAGTGGCTTCCAGGGGCACTCGGGAGAAGGACCCCATTTTCTAGGGTTCTGTCCTCAGCCACGCCTGTGTACAGTCCCGAGGGCGGGCAGTGGGGTCTGTATGTATGTGTACATATGCACATAGACCTTAGAGTGTATATTTAACCAACGCCATCTGCTCACCCATGCCCACCAGCGCCACCGCTGGCTCTCGGGGCACCTGGCAGGAGGCGGGTGTGTGAATAGCATATATTTTTACATGTACTATATCTAGGTGTGTGTACAAGTGTGTGTAAAAATATATACCTTGTGTGTAAGCAGCCCTCTTTTTGTTGGTCTCCCCCGCCCCCAGGGGCCCATCTGCCCAGTCTCTGAGTTTTCTGTTCTACTTTTTTTTCACCCCAGTCATCCTCCTCTTTCTCTCTCTTGCCCCCTTCCCCGCCCCCAGGGTGTCATGAGCCCTGAGCTGCAATGGCCTGGGCCTGCAGGGTGGGGTGGGGGAGGGCAGGGCGAGGGCTGGCCCGGCAGTGAGCTCAGTCCGTGAGGGGCTGCTCTATACTGTGTATACGACTTGGTGGCATTGGAGATGTCCTCTTGTCCGGCGCTTGCTGCAGGCGGAGTCCCCCAGGTGAACCAGGGCCTGCTCTGGACCCATTCCAGCTTGGCCGCTGTCTGTGACCTTGGGCAAGTCACTTGACCTCTGTGTGCCTCAATTTCCTCCTCTGTAAAATGGGGACAGTCCCTGCCCCTCCCTACCTCACAGGCATGTTGTGAGAATAAATGAGGTGACGTGTACCAAGGGCTCATGGTGTTACTGCAGCGGTGAGCCAGGTGGGGGTAAAGAGGGTGGGCACGGCACCCCCGGAGACCACACCAGACCCCCTCATGAAAGGCAGCGCTCTGGAGACAGGCTGACATGAATGCAGGCCGTGATCCCAGCTCTGCTGCATCTTGCTCTGTGATCCTGGGCACGAAAACTGCCTGCTGCCTCATCTAGAAAGCAGGTGTGCCTTGTTGGTCTCGCCACTTCTGGGAGAAGTAAATGTGTGGGAGCCGGGGGCCAGGATAGGCCAGCAGAGGCCAGCCTAGCGGCATTCCTGCCCTCCAAGACCCAGACTGACCACGCAGCCTCCTGGGTGGGACGCTCAGTGTCCCCACAGCTGCTTCTGCCTCAGTAGCTGCATGCATTGAATGCATCTACTGAGCGGGCTGGAGGCCCAGGTGTGGCCTGGCAGATGCTAGCAGAGCCTCCATCTGGTGAGGAAGATGGTAAGCATGGCACAGTCGAGTTCAGGTCCGCCGCAGAAGGTAGAGGAAGAGGCAGCAACCAAACTGGTCAGGAGCCAGCCTGCAAGTGGGTGGGGATGGCGTGCTGGGGCGGCAGCCAGGGCAAGGGCTTCCCAGGCAGAAGGAACGTTAGATCCCAGCCCCCATGGCAGAAGCGTACCTCTCAGTTCTAGGGCCAGGCTCTGAGCCAACACACCATCCCCTCCCTTGGCCCGATCCAGCCAGGTGCCCGTGCCTGCGGGCCTGGGGGGATGCTTGGGCCCTGCCTTCTCAGGGGTTGGGCCCCACAGGCCCACCCTACCATGTGGCCGGACCCCTATGCTTGGAGCAGCCCTGGTTCTTGAATCCCAGGACACCTCTGTTAGTATCAACTGAGCGTGCCGGTGACCACAGGTAGCTCTGATTAACTCCTGGGGCTGGCACCTTCCTTGTACCTCTCCTGCCCTGAGGTCTAGCTGAGAGCGACTTGAAGTGACTTGAAGGGTAAGTGAAGTCGCGTCGGCTGTGATCCAGACACCCAGAGATGTGGGTGAATGCAGGGAGCACAAGAGCCACCCCTGCTAACAGCTCAGCTCTGCCCCAGAGGCCCTGGGAACCAGGTGTGGACCCTGGCCCTGCAGAGCCTGTGTCTGCTGTGCAGAGGAGGGACCTCCCAGGAAGGGTCCTGCAGAGGCAGGTGGGGCGTCGTGCAGAATCGGGGCCCTCCCCACCCTCCTGGCACAGCATGGAGGTGCTGCTCTGCCTGAGCTGGTGCAGCAGTATGAGGGACACCACGGGTCTGTTGGCCAGGGGTTCCAGCCGCCAGCTGCTCGCCTGACTCGCGTTACGCCTCTTGGATACTCATGCATGCAGCTGCCCCAAACCATTTGAATGTCGGTGGCCTGTACTGTGGTATTTCTCTCCAGAACACGTCGGGCAACTCCTAAGAGTAAGGACAGCCCTGTGTGACCACATGCCATTTTCGCCCTCAACTTCACGAGAATATTCCAGGGAGCAACTGCCTCGCCAGGAGGGCATGCGAGGCCCAGCACTGATGTTGCCTGAAGCACAGTCCATGCTCCAGCTGCCCCAGGACTGTCTCTCGGGCTCTTTAACACCCAGGATCCCCCAGAGGACTGGTCACTGCATTCAGTTTCCCGTCTCTCTAGTCTCTCTGAATCAGAAAGACTTCCTCAGCCTTTTTTGTGTTGTCAAGATGTTGACATTTTTGACATATCCAAGCACCTTATAGAACGTCACGTGATTTGGGTGTATCTCTTTTCTCATGACCGGATTCAGATGAGATGGTTGGGACAAAAATACGACTGTCGGCTACTTGAAAGCCCACAGGCGAGGCTGCGGTGGCCGGGAGCAGCCACTGCCCTCCAGTCTGGGTGACTGAGTGAGACTCCAGCTCAAAAAAAAAAAATACAACTGTCCCATCTCCTGTGCCCTCCTGTTCCATCAGGGAGGCACTGTCACTTCAGGGAAAGGCTGACAGCAGCTTCCAGGGAAGCGAGGAAAAGTCCTCAGCTCTGGCCTTTTCCAAAGCCTCGTCCTGAGGGAACAGGATCGAGACAGTGGTGGACAGGAAGCACCCTCCTGGAGGCTGCAGGTGACCAGGGCGGAGGCATGGGACGGAGTCTGCAGGCCCACCACGGGTCCCAGGCCTCCTCCTAGAGCCTAAGCTGCGCAGGTTCCGGCGCCCACTGTCTTGCACGTCCCCACCCCATGGCCTGGAGGGCACAGAAGAGGCCCAACTAGTGCCAGGAGCAGCACTGGCCCAGAGGCCTTACGGGCGGACAGCAAGACGAAGCCATTGCCGCCAGGGCCCGAGGGCCAAGGACCACACGGAGCCGACGTGGGCCAGCGCTGTGGAGGACGGACCTGCTGGGACAGGGTTACCCCCACAGCAGCAGAGCGAGGTTCAAGTCGTGTCTCCTGTGCGTCTGAATGGAGGCTGAGCTGCGAGGCCAGCGGGGTCTCCTCCATCCCCCCGCCCTTCCATATGGCCGCCCCGGGGCTCTTCGGGACGCCTGTCAGGCTGCTGGAACCCTCTCAGCCTGCTCACTGCCCCCTCCCCTTGGCCTAGGAGGCTACATCCACCGGGGGGATGCCCGGGGGGAGCCCACCCTGCGCTCTGCCCTCGCTCCCTCGGGCCTGGCTCCGGCACCCCGGCCTCCCAGCACCGCAGGCAGCGCCTGCTCCTCCTCTCGGGTCGGTTGGCCTCTCCTCAGGGAAGTCCTCCAGGCACCGGGCTGGCTGGGCCGGCACCAGCCCGTTCTACACTTCTAGCACACGTTGTTTTTCTTGGTTGCTGTCACTGGAAGGAGGAAACCTTTTCCTGTGCGATTATACATAAACATCAGTCTCTGCCCAGAAGATGGTAGGCTCCTGAGACAGGAATTGAGTCTTTTCGCCAGGTCCCAGGGCCTGGCACAGAGTAGCGCCTAAGGAACTGTTTCCTAATAAAAGGACTCTGGGATGAGGTACTTCAAAGAGTAAGCAATATTAGAGTTTTGAAGGATGCAGAGTTCTCCAAGCTGTGGCAGTGAAAGGCCAAGTGAGCACAGAGGCAGAGATGTGAGGCTGTGCTGCTGCTTGAGAAGGTGGCAGAGCCCGACAGGCCTTGAACGCCAAGTTCAGAAGTAAGGCTTTAACAAGGCCCATCTTTAAAGGGAGCAAGACATTTCCTGCCACAGAACCCCGCCTCCTATAAACAGGGCGCCCAGTCCCAGCCTCCATGGAGCCATGGTCCTCTCATGGTCCAGGGTTTAGCTCCAAAATGTGTCAGCAGAGCCCACGCCCAGTGAAGCCAGTGTGGCTAACAGGGGACATGGGTCCTTGGGGACCCTCAGCTACCTTATGGCTTTAACTTTCTGGAGACAGTCAAGTACATGTCTGTATCCGTGACCCGCATCTTCCCCGACCTCCAGCGTTCCCACTCACCATGCCCACCCAGATGTCTAGCAAGTGATTTCAAAATTAAGTCGTCCACCAGCTAATACAAGTAGGAATTAGAAGGCGTCAGAAAACACCAATCAGCACACGCCACAACAACGGAAACAAGGACGTTCGAAGTATTGGGCGAGACATTGATAAGACATTGACAAAATGTTACAGGCCCAAAGCAGCACTTCACAAATTACTTACTCATGAAGACACTGATTAGAAAGGGGAAAAGTTAGCCAGACTCGGTGGCTCAGCTGTAATCCCGCGCCTTTGGGAGGCTGAGGTGAGTGGATTGCCTGAGCCCACGGGTTCGAGACCTGCCTGGGCAACTTGGCGAGACCTCATCTCTACAACAAATCAAAAAATTATTAGCCGGGCGTGGTAGCGCGCGCCTGTAGTTCCAGCTACTTGGAAGGCTGAGGCGGAAGGATCGCCGGAGCCCAGCAGGTCCAGGCTGCGGTGGCCAGGAGCGGCCTCTGCACTCCAGTCTGGGCGACAGAGTGAGACTCCAACTCAAAAAAAAAAAAAGAAAAGGGAAAAGTAGTCACTCATGATGGATAAATCTGGTAGACACTGACTTAACCAGGTAGTCGAGTTAACTTCGCCAGGGTGGGACAACTGACATTCTGTAGCGTCCTCCGTGGTGTTCCTGTCGAAAGTCACCACAAGCACACACAAGTGGCCCACTAGACTCCAAAGCTGTCACTGTTAGGAAGGACAAAGAAAAGCTGACAAACAGTTCCAAATTAAAGACTTGTCAGTAGACACAGAAGAAACATTTGACAAAACCCAGCACCCTCTCATGGTAAAGACACTCAACGTCCTGGAAAGAAGAGAACATTCTCCAGCAGGAAAGGACATCTACAAACACCCACAGGCAACACGAGATTTCATGGTGCAATGCTGAAAGCCCCCCTGAGATCAGGACGAGCCAAGGCTGCCCCCACACCCCGAGATCAGGGCGAACCACAGCTGTTCCACACCCTGAGATCAGGGCAAGTCGAGGCTCTCCCCTACCCCGAGATCAGGACGGGCCAAGGTTGTCCCCGCACCCCAAAATCAGGGCGAACCACAGCTGTTCCACACCCTGAGATCAGAACGAGCGAAAATTGGCCCCACATCCCAAGATCAGGACAAGCCAAGCTGCCCCGGCACCCTGAGGTCAGGACGAGACAAGGCTGTCCCCGCACCCCACGATCAGGATGAGCCAAGACTGTCCCCACACCCCAAGATCAGGGTGAGCCAAAGTTGTCCCCACACCCTGAGGTCAGGACGAGCCAAGGCTGTCCCCGCACCCCACGATCAGGACGAGCCAAGGCTGTTCCTGCACCCCAAGATCCGGACAAGCCTAAGCTGTCCCAGCACTCTGAGATCAGGATGAGCCAAAGCTGTCCTCGCACCCCAAGATCAGAACCAGCCAAGGTTGTCCCCACACCCTGAGATCAAACTCTCCAAGGCTGTCTCCAAACCCTGAGAACAGGATGAGCCAAGGCTGTCCCCACACCCGTCCATTCAAAGTCACACTGCAGGTGGCAGCCAGGGACCGTGTTTGGGCACCACCTATCCAGCTGTGACCCAGTGGTAGTGACCCAGTGAGTTCAAAAGGCAGCAGGTTGGGAGAAGAGATTTGTTTTTTTGTCAGGTAAAGAGACTCACGAGTTAGGCTAATGTTGTGAAAACCACTGTCTCCCAGAACAAAGGAGTCAAGGGATTATACAGGTTGAGTTTTAAGAAATCATCCTCAGCCGGGCTCGGTGGCTCGGCCTGTAATCCCAGCAGTTTGGGAGGCTAAGGTGAATGGATTGCCTGAGCCCGCGGGTTCGAGACCCGCCCGGGCAACTTGGCGAGACCTCATCTCTACAACAAATCAAAAATTAACTGGGCGTGGTAGCACGCGCCTGTAGTTCCAGCTACGTGGAAGGCTGAGGCGGAAGGATTGCCGGAGCCCGGCAGGTCGAGGCTGCGGTGGCCGGGAGCGGCCACTGCACTCCAGTCTGGGCGACAGAGTGAGACTCCAACCCCAAAAAAGAAAGAAAGAAAGAAAGAAATCATTCTCGCTACCTGAGGCCAGTAGCCCCTCACCAACCTGAGACTGTCTGGTGGTCTTCAAAAGCGCTGGGCAGGTCGGACCCTGGTTATGGTTTCCCAACGGGTGGATGACGAGCCTGGTTGAGGGGGTGGATCCTCCAAATACACCTGGAGGCGTAAGCAGCAGCAAAGTGGCAGGGCACATTCCAAGGGCGAAGCAGGGAAAAAACAGAAAGGGAGCGCTTTATATTCAAGCCTGCCTGTGATTGTAACTGGAATCTGACAAGAAATAAGCTTTCTAAATCTAAGTAAGCATTATATTGATAGAGATGTGTGAAAAATTGGGAGGCAGCGGGCACGGTGGCTCACACCTGTAATCCCAGCACTTGGGAGGCAGGGGCAAGAGGACTGCCTGAGCCGAGGGGTTCGAGACCAGCCTGGGCAACATGGTGAGACCTCATCTCTACAATATATCAAAAAATTCAGCCAGGTATGGTGGCGCAGGCTTGTAGTTCCAGCTACTTGGAAGGCTGAGGTGGAAGGATCGCCGGAGCCCAACAGGTCGGGGCTGTGGTGGTCGTGAGCCTGCCACTGCACTCCAGCCTGGGCGACAGGTGAGACTCCAACTCAAAAAATAAAGACCGGGCACAGTGGCTTACGCCTATAATTCCAGCACTTTGGGAGGTGGAGGTGAGAGGACTGCTTGAGTCCAGGGGTCCGAGACCAGCCTGGGCAACTTGGTGGACCCCGTCTCTACAGAAAAATCAAAAATTGACCCAGGCATGGTGGTGTGTGCCTGTGGTTCCAGCTACTTGGAAGGCTGAGGCAGAAGGATCACCTGAGCCCAGCAGGTCAAGGCTGCAGTGACCATGAGCATGCCACTGAACTCCAGCCTGGGTGACAGAATGGGACTCCCACTCAAAAGAGAAAAGAAAAGAAAACCATAACGTATGTACTAGAGACTATTAGAACCAGTAAAGGAACTCAACAAGGTTGCTATGTGCACCATGCATATACGGAACGCAGCTGCATTTCTATATAGTACCGTGTTAGGATAAAACACGCAGGTTTGGTCTTTGTCCTTAGTTCCGGGCACACAGCTCCTAAAACTGAATCTCCAGAGTGACAAGAACGTAATGTGTATGCCGATGAGATGACTGGTGGGTGGCGGCCCTTGGACAGCTTCAGGACCGAGGGCTGGGCACCAGAAGGACCAAGACAGGATCGCAGGGCTGGACTTTCAGTCCCAGCCCCAACGCCCAGCTCGGAGCGGGAGAGGGGCTGCAGGCTGCGCTGGTCCCCACGGCCCGTGGTTTACTCCGTCACACCTACGCAGCGAAGCCTCCGCGGAGAACCCCGTGCGCCAGGGTTTCAAGAGCCGAAGGCTGGTGAGCACCTCACGGACTGGGAGGTGGCTAGCCTGGGGCGAGCGCGGAAGCTCCGTGCTCTCCTCCCGGCACCCTGCCCCGTGCGTTGCTGCCATGTGTCTGTCCTGAGATACAGCCTGTATAAGGAACCTGCAGCAGTAACTCATCTGTTCCTCTGAGTTCCGAGAGCTGTTCTAGCAAATTACCCAGTAGGGAGAGGCTTATGAGAACCCCCGTCTGTACCAAAGCTGGACAGAAGTGTGGGTAGCCTGGGGCCCCAGTACTCCAGGGGGAGCCTGAAATGAGAGCGGTCTTGTGGGGCTGAGCCCCAAACCCGTGGAGTCTGATGCCGACGCCAGGCAGTGTCAGAACTGAATTGAAACGAATTCCAGTTGGTATCCAAAAAGTTGAGGAGCTGGTCGGTGTGAGGTTAAAACCCACATATTTGGTGTCAGAGGTGTTCTGCGTAAAAACAGCTCAACTACCAATGAACACTCTGAAAATAAAATTAAGAAAACAATTCCAAGTACAATAGCATCAAAAAAATGAAATACAGCCGGGCTCGGTGGCTCAGCCCGTCATCCCGCGCCTTTGGGAGGCTGAGGTGAGTGGATTGCCTGAGCCCGCGGGTTCGAGACCCGCCTGGGCAGCGAGACCTCATCTCTACAATAAATCAAAAAATCAGCCGGGCGTGGTAGTGCATGCCTGTAGTTCCGGCTGCTTGGAAGGCTGAGGCGGAAGGATCGCCGGAGCCCAGCAGGTCGAGGCGCGGTGGCCGGAGCGGCCACTGCACTCCAGTCTGGGCGACCGAGTGAGACTCCAACTCAAAAAAAAAAAAAAGAAAAAAAAAAGAAATAGGCCAGCACAGTGGCTCACACCTGTGATCCCAGCACTTCAGAAGGCCAAAGCAGGAGGACTGCCGAGCCCAGGAGTTTGAGACCACCCTGGGCAACATAGCGAGACCTCGTCTCTACAAAAAATAAAATTTAAATGAAATTCTTAGGAGTAAATTTAACAAAAGAAGATTTGCACGCTGGAAGCTACAAAAAAATCACTGAAAGAAAATGTTAAAGACATAAGTAAATGGAAGGGCATGTCATGTTCATCGATTAGAAGACTTAGTATTCTGAAGACAGTAATACTGCCCCCAAACTAACCTACAGGTTCAACACAACCCTTCTCAAAATCCCAGCTCCCTTTGCTGCAGAAATTGACAAGCGCTTGCAAAAATTCATGTGGAAATGTGAGGGACCCTGAGTAGCCAAAATGGTCTTGAAGAAGAAGAACAAAGTTGGATGACACACGTGCCAACGTCAAAACTTACCACAAACTAAAGGAATCAGGATCGTGACAGACATGTGTATCAATCAATGAAGAAGCAGAACTGAGAGTCCAACACCCATACATGAATGGACAGCTGATTTTCAACAATGGTGCCAAATTAAGTCAGTGAGGAAAGAAGTCTCAACAAACGGTGCTGGGATGACTGGATCCTTATCTCACAACACACACAGAGTTAGCTCATGTGGGTTAAAGACGTACACTTAGCTGGACACGGTGGCTCACGCCTGTAATCCCAGCACTTTGGGAGGTGGAGGCGAGAGGAATGCCTGAGCCCCGGGTTCGAGACCAGCCTGGACAACTCGGTAAGTCCTCATCTCTACAATAAATCAGAAAGATTAGCCAGGCATGGTGGCACAAACCTGTAGTCCCAGCTATTTGCAAGGCTGAGGCAGAAGGACCATCTGAGCCCAGCGGGTCAAGGCTGCAGTAGCCATGATAGTGCCACTGCACTTCAACCTGGGTGACAGAATGAGACTCTCACTCAAGAAAAAAAAAAAAAAAAGAAAGAAAAAAAATCTCTTAGAAGAAAGCATAAATGTAAATCTTCATGATCTTGGATTAGGCAATGGTTTCTTGGATTCAATGGTTTCTTTCTCCAAAAGCACAAACAACCAAAGAAAAAAATAGATAAACAAATCTTCATCAAAGTTAAAAACATCTGTGCTTTAAGGAACAATCAAGAAAGTGAAAAGAACTGGCCGAGCTCCGTGGCTCGACCTGTAATCCCGCGCTTTGGGAGGCCGAGGTGAGTGGATTGCCTGAGCCCACAGGTTCAAGACCCGCCCAGGCAACTTGGCGAAACCTCGTCTCTACAATAAATCAAAAATTAGCCGGGCATGGTAGCACGTGCCTGTAGTTCCAGCTACTCGGAAGGCTGAGGAGGAAGGATCACTGGAGCCCAGCGGGTCAAGGCTGCAGTGGCCGGGAGCGGCCACTGCATTCCAGCCTGGGTGACAGAGTGAGACTCCAACGCAAAAAAAAACAAAAACAAAAGCAAACAACAACAAAAACAAACAAACAAACAAACAAACAAAAGACAAATAACCAAATTATAAACCAGATAAAAGGTCTAAACAGACATTACTCTAAAGAAGGTATATAAAGAAGGTAAATGTCCAATAAGCCAGGCTCAGTGGCTCAGCCTGTAAATCCCAGCACTTTGGGAGGCTGAGGTGAGTGGATTGCCTGAGCCCGTGGGTTCGAGACCAGTCCGGGCAACTTGACGAGGCCTCGTCTCTACAATAAATCAAAAATTAGCTGGGCATGGTAGCATGCGCCTGTAGTTCCAGCTACTTGGAAGGCTGAAGCGGAAGGATCGCCGGAGCCCAGCAGGTTGACGCTGGGGTGGCTGTGAGTGTGCCACTGCACTCCAGCCTGGGCCATAGCGTGAGACTCCAACTCAAAAAAAAAAAAAAAAAAAAAACTTCAATAAGCATATGAAAAGCTATCCAATGTCATTAGTCATTAGGGCATGGCAAATCAAAACCACAATGGGATATCACCACGCACCCAATAAAATAGCTAGAATCAGTTCTGACTATGGACAGCAAGGTGGGAGGACTACGTAAGCCCAGAAATTTGAGTCCTGGGCAACACAATGAGACTCTGTCTCTAAAACAAAGACAAGAAGTGTTGGTGAGAAAGCAGAAATATTGGAACCCTCCTACATTGCTGGTGGGAATTCAAAATGGTGCAACATTGTGCAAAACAATTTGGAAATTCTTTAAAAAGTTCAATATGGAGGAGTTACCATATAGTCCAGCAATTCCACCCTTATATACCCAAGAAAGTGAATACATCCACACATGAACTTCCATGCAAATGTTCACAGCAACATTATTCATAATATGCAAAAGTTGGCCGGGCTTGGTGGCTCAGCCTGGACTCCCACGCTTTGGGAGGCCAAAGTGAGTGGATTGCCTGAGCCCGCGGGTTCGAGACCCGCCTGGGCAACTTGGCGAGACCTCATCTCTACAATAAATCAAAAATTAGCCGGGCGTGGTAGTGCGCACCTGTAGTTCCAGCTGCTTGGAAGGCTGAGGCGGAAGGATTCCCGGAGCCCAGCAAGTCGAGGCTGCGGTGGCTGGGAGCGGCCACTGCACTCCAGTCTGGGTGACAGAGTGAGACTCCAACTCAAAAAAAAAAAAGAAAGAAATCAGAACTCTTGTATACTGTCGGTGGGAATTTAAAATGGTGTGGTCACTATAGAAACAGTTACTGCAGTTCCTTAAAATATTAAAAATAGAATGACCATTTGATCCAACAATTCCACTTCTGGGCATACACCCAAAAGAAACGAAAACAAGGACTTATATGTCCAGAATGTCAGGTTAGGGGGGAAAAGGACTTGAAGAGACATTTACTCACACTCATTTACCCACAGTAGCATTATTCAGACGAGCCCAAAGGTGAAGCGACCCAGTGTCCAACCACAATGACAAGATAAACCAAATACGACAGATCCGCACAACATACTGTCATTCAGCCCTAAAAAGGACGGAGACTTGGACACATGTTCAATAGGCTAAACTTTGAGGGTGCCATGCTGCATGGAATAGGACAGTCACCAAAGGGCAAGTGCTGTGTGTGTCCACTTAGATGAGGCTCCCATGAGTGGTCACAGTCGCAGGGACAGCAAGTGGGATAATGGTGGCCCAGGGCTGAGAGTCAGTGCTTCATGGGCCGCATTTCAGTTGGAGGAGATGAAAGGTGACAGGTGCATGCACAGTGAGCACTTCCCATACACAGAACTGTAAGTCATGGTGAAAAGGGTAATTTTATGTAATTTTTTTAAATGTAAAAAACAGGGATACTAGGCCAGTAGGGGTGGCTCATGTCTGTAATCCCAGCACTTTGTGGGGCTGGGGTGGGAGGATCACTTGAGGCCAGGAGTTCAAGACCAGCCTGAGCAACATGAAGAGACTCCATCCTAAAAAAAACCAAAAAACAGGAACACTAAAGATACATGACAATGAATGAACAAATGGTCTTAAATTGGATCCTGGACCAGAAAAAATGTCTATAAAAGACATTATTGAGCTGGGCTCGGTGGCTCAGCCTGTAATCCCGCGCCTTTGGGAGGCTGAGGTGAGTGGATTGCCTGAGCCCGCGGGTTTGAGACCGCCTGGGCAGCAAGACCTCATCTCTACAGTAAATCAAAACATCAGCCGGGCGTGGTAGCGCATGCCTGTAATTCCAGCTACTCGGAAAGCTGAGGCGGAAGGATCGCCAGAGCCCAGCAGGTCGAAGCTACGGTGGCCGGGAGTGGCCACTGCACTCCAGTCTGGGCGACAGAGTGAGACTCCAACCCCCCCCCCAAAAAAGACATTATTGGGTTTTAAAAATTAACATGTCAGCCAAGCACAGTGGCTCAGCCTGTAATCCCAGCATTTTGAGAGGCCAAGGGGAGAAGACTGCCTGAGCCCAGAGGGTTCTAGACCAGCCTGGGCAACTTGGTGAGACCTCTTCTTTACAATAAATCCCAAAAACTAGCCAGGCGTGGTGGCGTGTGTCTGTAGTTCCAGCTACTTGGAAAGCTGAGTTGGAGGGATCACCTAAGCCCAGCAGGTCGAGGCTGCGGTGGCCATTAGCATGCCCCTGCACTCTAGCCTGAGCAACAAGAGTGAGACTCCCACTCAAAAAAAAAAAAATTACTTTGTCCAAAACAGAACTTCTAATCTCTCTCCCCAAACCTGCTCCACCCACAGTTACCAGCACCCCATCTTAGAAAATGGCAGGTCTGGTCACTTGGGCAGAGGAGCTGGAGACTAACCTGGGCAACATAGAGACTTTGTCTCTACAAAACATCAAAAAATTAACCAGGCATGGTGACGCTTGCCTGTAATCCCAGCTACTCAGGAGGCTGAGGCTCACCTGAGTCCAGGACACGGAGGCAATGGTGATTCGTGATGGCGCCACTGCATTCCAGCCTAGGCGACAGAGTGAGACCCCAGCTCAAAAAAAGAGAGAAAAAAAGGAAAGGAAACTGAAAGGACAGACCAAGAGCCGAAAACCATTTTTTATCTTGTTCCTAAACCTTAACACAATGATGAGAAAGGAGAAGCTGTTTTGGAGAAATACATACTTTAGGTAAAATTAACTTTACTGACTTTGTCCTTTCAGAAACATGGACTTCCTGATGCTAGAGGTATCTCATAGCAGCAGTCAAGCTTGCCTAGAGTAAAGGGAACTTACAAGGCCTAAGACATCATGCATTGGCCAAGGATCGTAGAAGTCACGAAACTTGTAATTACAAGTATTGACCGCTCAGAGGGGGAGCAGGTGGGAATTCGATCTTCCAACAGAATGGGCCCTATCTACAGGGAAGCCAAGGATCCCCTGAAGCTACCCACTGGGAATGCATGGGAGATGGGGGGAGGTGCACCCTCCATTAGCTCTAGGGAATGTGTTAGGAAGGTGCAGGAGCATTGGAATCCTTGTCACAAGCCCGGCTTGGTGGCTCAGCCTGTAATCCTGCACACTTTGGGAGGCTGAGGTGAGTGGATTGCCTGAGCCCGCGGGTTCGAGACCCGCCTGGGCAACTTGGCAAGACCTCATCTCTACAATAAATCAAAAGTCAGCCAGGCGTGGTAGTGTGCGCCTGTAGCTCCAGCTACCTGGAAGGCGGAGGCGGAAGGATCGCCGGAGCCCAGCAGGTCGAGGCTGCGGTGGCCGGCAGTGGCCACTGCACTCCAGTCTGGGCGACAGAGTGAGACTCCAACCCAGAAAAAAAAAACAAAAAAAAACGAAGCCTTGTCACGCCCTTCTCTAGGGGCTGTGATAATGTGGGTGGACATTAGTGGGTCTCTGTGTCACAAGATCTCCAAGACATCTGCAGGTGGTCAATTAGGAAGTCACAGCAGTCACATCTACCTGATTGCAACACCTCCAGGGAAAAGGATTTAAGGCAGGACTCCGGGGGCTACAGCACCACACTCACCTAGGGTGTAGGCCTGCTCCCTGTCTGTGGAGAGTGAATTTATCTTAAATAAATCTTTTCTTCTCTCACCGCTTTGTGTGTTGCAATTGTTGCATTACTGGGATCTCTGGGTGACCTGCGCACACCTCCGGCACGCCAGCTCCAGGGAGGCTGCGCCCCTTCGCCTCTCTGTCCGTCCTATCACCCACACCCTACCCGTGCCCTAACAGAAAGACACTTGCTGTTTCTGAATTCCCGGAGTCACATCATGGACTCCTGGCTTCCACGCTCGCTCGGTCCCCCTCCTCCCCCCAAACCCTACGAGGAACACCTTGGAGTCTGCCCAGAGCCCCGCCGCCCCTCCCCTAGTCTGCTCTGGCTTGGAGAGCGCCTCATGGTCTCCCGGCCTGGGGCCTGGGGCCCGCACAGCACGCGAGGGGCTCGGTCACGACCGGCGGGCCAGGCCCCCAAGTCCAGGCCCCTCGGCCGCGCGGACCCGCCGCCGCCCGCGCCCCCGGCCTGGGCGCCCGGCCCCGCATTCTCCCGGTGGGCCCGCCCGGCCGCGCTCAGGACGGCGCCCCCAGGCCATCCCAGCCCTGCCCGGGCAGGCGGCTCCCGGCGAGCCGCACTCCCGCCCCAAACCACGCGCCCCGGGAGCCCCTTCCCCGCGCCCGGCGGGCGGCGAGGTCCCAGCCCGCCGGGGAAACGGCGCGGCCAAGTCCCCTCGGGAGCCTCGGCCGGCCCTGGGCGCGGACGCCGATCCTCCCCGGCCGCCTCCTCCGCGCTGGGCGCCGGCAGGGAGCCCCGGGAAAGGGGGCCCCGGGGCGGGAGGCCTCCGGGGACTGGGGGGCTTCTGGGCAGGGCGGCCCCGGATCTCCGCCCGCCTCGCCGGAGAGCGACGCCCCCCCGCCGCGCCCTCGCGCCCAGGCCCCAAGCCCCGGGACGGCGGGGAGGGCGGCCGGGAGGGGCTCGCCCGGCGGCGCCCCCGCCTCCCCGCCCGCGGCCGAGGCCAAATAAGGCCGGACGGGCGGCCGCGGGGCCCCGCCCGCCGCGCGCATTCTTCTGCCTTGTAAGGCCGGGCCGCCGCGCCCCGCCCGCCCGCCCGCCAGCCCCGACGGCCGCGCAGTCCGCCGGCTCTACGCACCAGCGAGCGCCCTCTCCGCACCAGGTGGGAGCCCGCCCGGGCCGGGGCGTCCAGCGCGGGGCCCCGACGGCAGGGGCTGGGGCTGGCCGGGCGCGAGCCGGCCGCCCGGCCTGGCCGTCGGAGGGTCGCTGCGCAGGGAGGCGGGGTGGGCCGGGACGCGAGTTGGCTGGGCTCAGGCGGGGATTCTGGCCCGCGCCGGGCAGCGGGGAAACTGCTCTGGCCTCCCGGAGCCAGCGGCCCTTCAGCAGGGGAGGCGACGGGCCAGGCTCTGCCCTTTCGCTCAGGCGCCCAGAGGCCGAGCCTGGAGCTCCGGGGGCCAGGGCACTGGAGTCTGCGAGGCGGGTTGCCATCGCCAGTGGCCCTGGCTGACAGGGCCACGTTTCCCATGGCCGGCTCCATGCCCCCCAGAGCATCCCCGCCCCCCATCCCCACACCCTGGGGCAGGAGAGAGGCAGGTGGCCAAGGAGCCTCTGGCACACACGTGCTGTATGCCGCAGAGGAGCCTACCTTCTGGGCCATCTGCCCCTGGTGCCTGTGGTGGGAGGTCTGCCCGGGGCCCTCACTGCCCGGGGCTGACTCACTACGGACCAGGGCCCAGGGCTGGCAGAACGCTCTCCCTGCCCTCTAGCTGCTCTGAGGGATGAGTGGGGTGACTGAGGGAGGTGCCCAGCCCTAGGAACTGTGCGGGAGTGGGGCCTAGGTTGGGTCTGGCTTCAGCCCCCGGCACTGCTGATAACAGGTGGGATGTGGCCATCAGCACCTGGTCGCAGCCAGGCCAAGTGTCAGGGACAACTCTGGTGTCTAGGGCCCTGGGAGGGGAAGTGACGGCTCCAGGCCCAAGGCCCAGCCTGTCTCTGTCCCAGTCACTCTGGGCAGATGGCTCCTTCCTTGTTCAGGCTCAAGAGCAGCCAGGGCCAGGTATGCCATGCACTGACCCAAACCTAGCCCAGGGGTCCGGCTTCCACTGGCCTCCCCCTCCCCTGGGCACTTCCTTTCTGGGGCCTGCTTTCCTAACTGCGCCCCACCCCTCGCCTTCCAGGACTGCCATGGCGGACATGGCAGCCTTGTGCAAACCTCAAGGACGGTGTCCCTGGCCACATCATGTCAGAGAGTGGGGACGGGTAGGAGAGTGGTGGTGGCAGTGCTGGCCCCATGGCCTCTGCCGGGCACAGCACCCTGCTCCTCTGTGCTCAGCCTTCCGTGGGTGCCATGAGTCCACATTCCCAGAACACTGGACACAGGATCAGAACCTTCCAAATCACAGGAGGTTCAGCACCTCCACACCTCCCCTCCCACTCCAAGCATGGTGCCAAGGGCTTTTGTCTACCCACTAAGCCATTCAGGAGACACCGATGGCTGGGCATCTTAGTCCAGGAAGACAGGCAGCCACTGTCTCGTGACTACAGGCAGCCGTGACTCTGGGGAACAGGCCGGGGTTGGGCTGGCCAGGATCCCAGCTCAGGGCTGCAGGCCACAAAGGCCAAGGACCAAGAATGACTTGAACAGGGTCATGGGATGAAGGCCTGGAAACGGCTTCAACACTCACAACCACGCACATTTGGGATGAGAAAGCGGGCAGCACAGGCAGAGAAGGCTTCGTGGAGGCCCCGGACCAAGTGGCTGAGGGCAGAGGAGGCAGCAGTCCGCGGGCTGATCCAGGCCCACCACTGCCCCAGCGAGAGCGAGAAGGCACACGGTCCCACAAGCTGTGACTACGGTAGGGAACAAGTCCCTTACCTGGTCCCAGTCCCCCCGTCAGCACAGTGGAGGCAGCAGTTGCGCTCATACGGACATTCATTACACAAGTATCTGTCAGCCCCACTGTGGCCTGGGGAATGGTGTCGATGGGGATTTATGCTGGTCCTGATCGTGAGGGAGGGAGATCTTTAAATGTTTACTGTGAAAGCCAAGGAGAGGGGAACAACTTGCGGGGGGGCTCTCAAAACTGGGCTGGAGAAGGAAGAGCCCTGCGGGAGGAGTCGAGGAGACCAGTCGGGGTGTGGCTGGACACAGCCAGGGGCCAGTTTAGCAGGATCCGAGGCCACAGAGGGACACCAGGACGGGTGCCTGGGGAGTCAGAGAGAGGCCAGGGAGGGTTCCCACAAGCCTTGAATGCCAGGCCTAGGGACCCACACTCCCTCTGAGGAGCAGCAAGACCCTTCAAGGGCTTGGAAGTGTCAGGTGCAAATCTGGGTCCGTGTGGACGGGAGAGACTGGCCGGAGCGGAGGAGCTGGGCTTCTCTGCCTGAGAGCGCCTCATATCCTGTAAGCACTAGGGAGTGAGGATGAGGAGGGCCTAGGCTCAGTTTGTCACCCACCAGGCAGCTCAAGCTCCCTGAGGCAGGCAGCCAGGGGTCAGCTGCCCAGAGCCTCCTCGGGCAGCATGGGATGTGGCGGGAGGATGAGGAATGCGGGGAACGCGGGCTGCCAATCCGGCTCCTTCCCGAGGCCCAGGCGGGGCCCTTACCGCCTCCCACGTGTCGCCCACTGTGTCACTTGCACAGGAGATGAACAGTGTAAATGCTACTAAGGATTAAGGGAGAAAAAGCCTGTTGGTGCCTGGCACCAAGCCCAATCCTAAGTGTTTAGGCCAAACAGTCACAGCAGAAATAGCTTACTCCATGCCCGGCATGATTCAGGGGATGGCCCCAACACAGCCAATCCCCACTGCTGGGCAGTCCTCCTGTCTCCATTCCCAGGGGGGACGCTCAGGCTTGGAAAGGCAGGAGCCCAGGCACGTGGGAGGCCTTGAATGCCAGACCAGGAGCTAAAGGCCAGTCTGAGGAAGGCAGGGAAATTCCCAGAGCCATATGGCCCCACCCGCTTTCTGCAGGGAAGCCCACCCACCTGAAGCCAAGATGTCCAGCAAGCGGGCCAAGGCCAAGACCACCAAGAAGCGGCCACAGCGGGCCACGTCCAATGTCTTCGCGATGTTTGACCAGTCCCAGATCCAGGAGTTCAAGGAGGCCTTCAACATGATCGACCAGAACCGCGACGGCTTCATCGACAAGGAGGACCTGCACGACATGCTGGCCTCGCTGGGTGAGTGGGGCGGGGGAGGGGAGAGACAGCGTGGGGTCTGTGGGCTCTTCTGGACAGCGAGAGTGTGGCGCCCACCTCAAGCGCCGCTGACATCACTACTCTGTCCAGTTAACGGGGACACGGAGGCACTGAGCGGTTCGGGGATCTGTGTGCCGCCAGCACAGGACTTGAACCTAGATGGGCTGACCTCAGGGTGGGGCTGTCTCGGGCAGGTCTGTGCACTGGGCTTCGGCAGCACGTCACATGAAGAAAGGGACGGGCAGCTTCGTGACATTGGAACTGCAGGCTTTCTGTTGGACAGACGGAGAAACTGAGGGCTCGAGCGATGGGCAGAGCCCTCCTCTCCTTGAGGTCACCTGTCCCAGCCTCTCCTAGCCGCTTGCTCCTAGTGACTTCCCCAGAATCGGGATCTTAGGGCCGAAAAAGCTCAGGAACCCAACTGGCTATTGCAGATGGAGAAGCGGAGGCCTTGAGGCAGGGCATCCAGAGACCACGCCCCCGCCTGTGGGCCCACCCCAATGCCTCCCATGTGCTGGCCCCAGAGAGCCACTCTCAGCCCCAGTTCCCAGCACCCACTTCTTCCCGGGTGAAAGCATCTGACCAAGGTGCTGGCAAGGCGCAGAGGTGGCAGCCAGGGACGGCCAAGCCACAAGCTTTAGGGCCAGAGCATTCTGAGCACTGCTCTGTGTCCATTTCCCTTCCTGTGTAATAGGGACGTGACCCTCACGTGTACCCACAAGGTGTCTGCCTCGCAGGGCTGACAGGACACTGCCTGCATCCAGCTTCCCTGGATGTCTCCTGGAAGCTTGCCTCCCCCCAGGTCACCTGGCAGGAAGTGAACTCCATGGCTCTCACCTGGAGCCCTCCCAGCTTCCCAGAGGGGCAACTGAGCCAGTGAGGAGGGCTGGCTCTCAGTGTCCCCAGGGTCCTGATGCCACAGTTCCCCGAGCCTCGGCTTCCCTGGCCATCCCCGAGGGACAGAGCGGGGTGTGTGAAGCTCAGAGGAGACAGGGACATGGAGGCTCCTTTCCAGTTACGAGGCAGCACCCCCCAGGGCCCTGAACCCAGGACTTGGATATCGACCCAGAAAAACATGCTCACGTCAGGGGGCTGCAGGTCAGCCACGGCCTTCTGGTCAGGAACATCATCATCGGGTTAAAAAAAACACTGGGCACAGCAGCTCGCACCTGTAATCCAGCACTTTGGGAGGCGGAGACCAGAGGATTACCTCAGCCCATGGGTTTGAGACCAGCCTGAAAAACTTGGTGGGACCTCGTCTCTACAACAAATTTAAAAAAAGAATTAGCCGGTCATGGTGGGCACTTGTAGTTTCCACTACTTTGAAGGCTGAGGTGGAAGGATCGCCCGAGCCCAGCAGGTGGAGGCTGTGAGCGTGCCATTGCACTCCAGCCTGGACAACAGAGTGAGACTCCAACTTAAAAACAAACAAACAGACAAAAACAGCCGGGCTCAGTGGCTCAACCTGTAATCCCGCGCCTTTGGGAGGCTGAGGTGAGTGGATTGCCTGAGCCCGCGGGTTCGAGACCCGCCTGGGCAGCGAGACCTCATCTCTACAATAAATCAAAAATCAGCCGGGCATGGTAGCGCACGCCTGTAATTCCGGCTACTCGGAAGGTTGAGGCGGAAGGATCGCTGGAGCCCAGCAGGCGAGGCTGCGGTGGCCGGGAGCGGCCACGGCACTCCAGTCTGGGCGACAGAGTGAGACTCCAACTCAAAAACAAAAACAACCAAGAACAGTAGCCCTAAACCCTGCAGGTATTCTCTTAAATCTCGAAGCCATCCCCTTTGACAGAGCGGTTGTCATTTCCACTTTACAGAGGAGGAGACAGGCTCAGAGAAGTTACATAATTTGCCCCAGGTGGTGTAGCTGCTAAGTTGTAGGACTGAAACATGAATGCAGCCATGGGTTTCAGAGTCCACACGGCTGTGCCAATCATCATCGTGAGCGTTGTGCAACCATTGTCTCATTTACCGTCACAATTCTTCTAAAGGATGGAGGAAACTGAGGCACAGAGCCAGGATTCAAACCCAGGCTTGTGCGACGCAAAGTGCTGCCTGGACTCTGGGGCTAGGCTGTCTGGGTTCAAGGGCCAGGTCCACTCCCTACTCTCTGCGTACCCCCGGACAGTCTCCTCACGTCTCCGTGCCCTGGGTCACGCCTGTGGGGCGAGGGGGACACTGACCTCAAGTGTGGTGAAAGTTAGCTTCAGCAGAGCGTTTTGCAGCCGGACCTGCAGCCCTGCTGACGCGAGCATGTCCTTCCGGGTCGAGGCGGTCAGAGACGGCGCCTCTGGCCGGACGCGCAGACCCGCCGGCGGCTGCCAAGGCAGCGGGAACCGGCGCCCCCGCGTGGCGGCCCGGGCCTTGCTCCACGTTCCTCTCCGCGGGCCGCAGGGGGGCGGGGCGCGGGAGGTCTGGCGGGACGAGGGCGGGGCTGGAGGCCCGAACGCTGCCGCCCACAGGGAAGAACCCCACCGACGAGTACCTGGAGGGCATGATGAGTGAGGCCCCGGGGCCCATCAACTTCACCATGTTCCTCACCATGTTTGGGGAGAAGCTGAACGGCACCGACCCGGAGGACGTGATCCGCAACGCCTTCGCCTGCTTTGACGAGGAGGCCGCAGGTCAGCAGCGCCCGGCGCGAGCCCGGGGACTGGTGGCGCGGGCCGTCCTGCCCTGGGCCTCGGGGTCCCTCCCGCCGAGGGCAGAGCAGACGCCCCGCCTCCTCGTTTCTGTCGCCAGAACTACCAGGGCGGGGCTGGGCCGGGCACTGCGGCTCACCCCGTCGTCTCAGCACTTTGGGAGGCCAAGGAGAGAGGCGCGCTTAGGCCAGGAGTTTGAGGCCCGCCTGGGCCACATAGTAAGACCTGTCTCTACAAAAAGTGTAAAGCACACGAGCCAGGCCCTGTCCCACATGCCTGTAGTCCCAGCTGCCTGGTAGGCTGAGGCGGAAGGATCACTCGAGCCCAGGAACGCAAGGCTGCAGGAGCTGTGACCACACCCCACTGCGCTCCAGCCTGGAGACACAGGGAAGCCTTGTCTCTAAAAAGGCCAGGCGGCTTCCCTGTTCTCCCCGGGAAGGCTCGGCCACAGCAGCCCGTATCCACCACGGTTTCCGACTCCTAACTCACCTGTGGGCCTGACGAACACTCTTCCGTCTGCTTCAGACCCTTCCAGAGGCAAATCTCGTCATGCCCTTCTTACCAGCAAGCTATAGACACCAGCCCCCACCCTCAGAGCTCCTAAGAGGACTCTGTCCCACTGCTCATTTTTCCCAGGGACGTGCCACGGTGATGCTGGCAACATTAGCACCATGTTGGCCCACCGTAGGCCTGAGCGTGTACAGATCATGTTCCTGACGACCCTCACAGCCCATCCCCCCACAGTTGGCATACTTTCATCTCCATTTTTTCAGCTCAAACAGGCACAGAGAGGTTAAGTACCTTGCCAAAAGTCACACAGCTAGGGAGAGTGGGAATCAGCATTCCAGCCCAGGGGTAGAATTCCGAGTCCTCCTGCCATGTCCGCTCCTCCAGCTGACCAGAGGGTGGGCTTTGTCTTCTGGCCCCTCCAGGTCTGCAAGGGCCAGCCGGGGACTGAGGGATCACGGGTGCTGTGTGTGTCCCAGCCCAAGTTCCTGCTCTCATGTGTCCACCCTGCCCCCAGGTTTTATCCACGAGGACCAGCTCCGGGAGCTGCTCACCACCATGGGCGACCGCTTCACGGACGAGGAGGTGGACGAGATGTACCGCGAGGCACCCATCGACAAGAAAGGCAACTTCAACTACGTGGAGTTCACACGCATCCTCAAACACGGCGCCAAGGACAAGGATGACTAGGCCACCCAGCCCTTCCGACGCCAGGCCCCGTCCCAGTCGCTCCCTCCCCCGCACACTCCCAGCTCCATGCCACGACCCTGCAGGACTCTCTTGGGGACCCTCCCTTGAGGGGCCAGGGTCCCAGCTCCCAGGGAAGGGAACAGACCAAGAGAGGCACCAGGCAAGGGACACACGCCGGCTGGAGGCAGGTATGCCTCTGTGACCCTTCCAAGACCATCTTCTGGGGAGATGGGCCAGGGCAGGGCCCAGGGGCGCCACGCGAAGACCCCTCAGGGAAGCCCAGGCCTCAGCAGCAGCCTGACCATTCCTGGCTGCCCTGGGAGAAAGGGCCCCAGTCCCGAATTGACACCGCTGCACGCGCAGCCCCACACAAGCACAAGCTCACCAGGGTCCCCTGCCCTCCCCACCGTCCAGCCACCAGAGCAACCCACCTGCCACAGGAATGTGCTCCAGAAGACACAGGCAGAGCGGACACTTGTCCCAGGGAGGCAGAACCCCAATAGAAGGCTGAGCACTGCTTCGGGTCTGTGTGTCTGTGGCTGCGGTGAAAGAGGGGACCCTGGGCTCGGAACACCCTCCCATTCTCTCCCCAGCCACACGGTCCCTCCGTCGGGGGGCTCAGTGCCCACCTGTAACCAGCAGGGGACAGCGGATGGGGGGGATGGGCCTCCTGGCATCGTGGTAAGAAGAAGGCAGAGAGGAGAGGCCCATGGGGATCGCCACCACCAATCCCAGGGGAGGGTTCTGGACCTCTGAGGGGGCAGAGGTCAAGGTCACACAGCCCGCAGGACTACATCTTGGGTCCCATCAATGCTCCAGGAGAGCAGGTGGTCCTGGAAGAACAGGAAGGCTCTGGGGAGTGATGAGGTGAGGGTCCCAGCAGCTCGGGTTGGAGGTGGGAAGAGGTTTCCCAGCCCTGCTGTCCCCCCCAGACTTGCTGCAGGGCCACCTGCCGCACTCTGGCAGCGGGAGAGTCGTCCAGCCCGCAGAGCCTTGGGCTGCAGTTTCCTGCACGCCTCGCCATGTGTGCAGGGTGGGCAGGGCCAGGACCCCTGCGACGTGGGAGTCATAGGGACACTGTGAAGGTGCCTGAGGCACAAGGAGCTGAAAGAGCAGAGCTGGGGAGGTGGGGACTGCCTGAGGCCACACAGTGGTTCTGGAGCAGTGTGAGGTGGGCCATCTCACCTGCTGGACCCAGCTCAGCCCTGTGGGCACTGCCCCGTCTGCAGGACAGCCAGAGCCATGACAGAGGCCCCAGGGAGAGTTGAGCACCAGGGGATCTGTACCAGCCCAGAGGCCCTAAACCCCCCGCAGGCCTCACCCCGGCGCCAGGCCCTGGTCAGAGCCTGGATGAAATCTCTTTCCTTGGCTCCACGTTGAGCCCACAAGTCGCTGATCTCAACTCCGATGGAGCCAGCTCCAAACCAGGCCAGGCGTGCTCCCAACCACATCCTTGTCCCTAGCCCCAGACTGGGCACCTGGCTGCACCCAGGGCCAGAGTGATCCCCAGGCTGGCCACCCATTACTGCTGCCAGCCCCAAGAGAGGGCCTGGGAGGTGGGGGAGGGGACTTTGGGTGTCCACCGCGAGCACTGGCCACAGGCGCCAGATGCCAGGGCCACAGTCCTCTGGGCAAGCCCCTGCGACACCAGAGGCCGTTCTGGAAGGAGGCAGAGCTGTGTCGCCCAGATGCCAGGGCCTAGGGTGCGATCCTGCCACAGCCTGCCATCCTCCATCTCCAGCTTTACTGTTTCAGAACCGGCCTGGGGCGTGACAGGATCCCCCAGAAAGTGCTCTGGGTAGGAGGGCAGGACCAGTGGGCATCTGTAGGAGCCAAGAGGTAAAGATGGTGCTCCAGGTGTGCAGACAGCTCAAGCAAAGGTCCAGAGGCAGGAACACATGGGGCACGTCCAGGAGCCGGGGAATAAGATGGTTCCTCTTGTCAGGAACTAATTCATTTATTTAATTTTTGTGTAGAGACAGGATCTTGCTATGTAGCCCAGCCTGGGCTTCAACTCCTGACCTCAAGACGCCTCAGCCTTCCAAGCACTGGGGGTACAGGTGTGAGCCACCATGCCTGGCCCAAGGAATTATTTTATTGAGGTATTAGCAGTTTTTCAGAAAAAGAAGAAAATAATGCGTTTTATTTATCTCAGGCAACATTTAGATGTATCAATCAAGCACACCCAGAACTTTTCAAGTCTAGCACAAAACCCAGAAGCCACAAAGACTGACTACTTTAAATGCACTAAGCCTTAATACTTTCTACAGGGCTAAAGAAGCCATGAAAGTGAGGCTAGGCACGGTAGCTCACACCTGTAACCCCAGCACTTTGGGAAGCTGAGGCGAGAGAGTTACTTGCGCCCACGAGTTAGAAACCAGCCTGGGTAACGTAGTAAGACCCCATCTCTACAAAACGTGGGTGTGGTGATGCACGTCTATAGTCCCAGCTACTCAGGAGGCTGAGGCAGAAGAATCACTTGCGCTCAGGAGGTTGAAGCTGCGGTGAGCCATGATTGTGACTCTACTCCAGCCTGGGTGACAGAGACCCCAACTCAAAAAAAAAAGCAGCCAAGAAAGGGAATCCCAGAAGAAATACATGTAATAAGCATATTTTAAGTGCTCAACAAATGTACTTCTAAGTGCTCAACATTACTGTAAAGCGTAAAATTTCTATCTTTTTCCTAATATTTTTCTACTTTCATTTATTATATTTAGCTGTTTAATGAAAGTGCCTGGGTTTTGTTTTGTTTTTTTTTTTTTAGTTGGAGTCTCACTCTGTTGTCCAGGTTGGAGGGCAGTGGCACTCTCATGGTCACCGCAGCCTCAACCTGCTGGGCTCGGGTGATCCCTCCACCTCAGCCTTCCAAGTAGCTGGAACTACAAGAGTGTGTCACAACACCTGGCTATTTTTTTATTTATTGTAGAGACGAGGTCTCACCATATTGCCCAGTCTCGAACCCCTGGGCTCAGTCAGTCCTTTAGCCTCCACCTACCAAAGTATTGGGATTGGCCGAGCTCGGTGGCTCAGCCTGTAATCCCACGCCTTAGGAGGCTGAAGTGAGTGAATTGCCTAAGCCCAAGGGTTCAAGACCCGCCTGGGCAACTTGGCGAGACCACATCTCTACAATAAATAAATTAAAAAAATTAGCCGGGCGTGGTAGCGCACGCCTGTAGTTCCAGCTACTCGGAAGGCTGAGGCGGAAGGATCGCTGGAGACCAGCAGGTCGAGGCTGCGGTGGCCGGGAGCGGCCACTGCACTCCAGCCTGGGCGACAGAGTGAGACTCCAACTCAAAAACAATAAATAAATAAAACAAAGTACTGGGATTATAGGCATGAACCACCGCACCCAGCAGCGCCTGGGTTTGTTTGTTTGTTTGTTTTTAGAGAGAGAGAAAGAGGAACTTCACCTCCCCAAGGTAGGGGAAGGGGCCAAAGCTTAAGAAAACATGGGCTGGCTGTAGCTCAAAGAGCACAGGGCCACAGCATAGCTTAGCAAGGCAATGTGTGCCTGAGTTTTTAACACTGATTTTTATTTTCTTTGTATTTTTATCTTTTTTGAGTTGGAGTCTCACTCTGTCGCCCAGACTGGAGTGCAATGGCCGCTCCCGGCCACCTCAGCCTCGACCTGCTGGGCTCCGGCGATCCTTCCGCCTCAGCCTTCCGAGTAGCTGGAACTACAGGTGCGTACTACCACGCCCGGCTGATTTTTTGATTTATTGTAGAGATGAGGTCTCGCTGCCCAGGCAGGTCTCGAACCCGCGGGCTCAGGCAATCCACTCACCTCAGCCTCCCAAAGGCGCGGGATTACAGGCTGAGCCACTGAGCCCAGCTTAACACTGATTTTTATAAGAACAATAGTTTCATCTGGAAAATGTATGGCCTCAGGTGACTCACATTGTTACATCTATTTATTTTTATTTTACAGACAGGCCAGGCTGACTTTGAACTCCTAGACCCAAGCAATCCTGCCTCAGCCTCCCAAATAGATGGGACTGCAAGTGTGCACCACCATGCCACACACGGCAGGTTTACCCCTTTTTTTCTCTCTCTCTCTTGCACAGTGTGTGCCATCATGCCTAGCTAATTTTTTTATTTATTGTAGACACGAGGTCTCGCCAAGTTGCCCAGGCTAGTCTCAAACCTCTGGGCTCAGGCGGTCCTCTCACCTCTGCCTCCCAAAGTGCTAGTATTACAGGCGTGAGCCACCACACCTGGCCTGTTTCTTTATCTCAATCAAACTAGATCTCCTAAAAACTTAAGATTGGCTAGTGACAAGAGTGAGATTCTAACTCGAAAAAAAAACGTAAAAAACATTATAACTTACATACTACAAAGGTAGAAAAACTTTTCAACCTCATAAACACACCAAGAACATGCAGCTCCAATTCCACAGCTTCACCCACGTGTCAAAGTAAATCAAGAAACACACACTCACAGTCCATATCCCAGTGGTCTGTCCACCTTTCAGTGTTCCTTAATTGACCTGATCACACGAGCAGATGAAATAACAACCACCTGACAAATCAGACTTTCTGTCATCTTTCACTGGATAGAGAACAGACCTCCATCATCCTGGGAGAGAGAAACCAAAGATCATGAAAACAGATCGCCAGTCATCATTGCCAGCTAGAAGAAACAGTGCGACCAAGAACCAAGGGTCAGGAAATAAACATGGCCGAGCACGGTGGCTCATGCCTGTAATCCAGCATTTTGAGAGGCCAAGGAGGAAGGATCACTTGAGGCCAGGAGTTCAAGACCAGCCTGGGTAACAGAGGGAGACCCTATCTCTACAAAAAGTTAACAACTGTAATCCCGCGCCTTGGGAAGCCAAGGTGAGTGGATTGCCTGAGCCCGCGGGTTCAAGACCCGCCTGGGCAACCTGGTGAGACCTCATCTCCAATAAATCAAAAATTAGCCGGCGTGGTAGTGCACGCCTGTAGTTCCAGCTACTTGGAAGGCTGAGGCGGAAGGATCACCTGAGCCCAGCAGGTCGAGGCTGCGGTGGCCGGGAGCAGCCACTGCACTCCAGTCTGGGCGACAGAGTGAGACTCCAACTCAAAAATAAATAAATAAATAAATAAAATAAAACAAACAACAAAAAGAGACTCCAACTCAAAAAAAAAAAAAGTAAATGAAAAAATAGCCAGGTATGATGGCATGTGTATGTAGTCCTAGCTACACAGGAGGCTGAAGCAGGATCGCTTGAGTCCAAGAGTTTGACCATGAAGAGAAACCCTGTCTCTAAAAAGAATTAAAATAAATAAACAAAAAAGGAAAGAAAACTAGATGGGGGAAAGTCAGTGAAGGTGAAGTTATTGATACGTGGGATTCACTCCAGGGACCAGAAAAAAGTGTGCCTGGGCCAAACCAGCCCACAAGACATACTTTTCTGGCAACATAGTTTTGTTTTTGTTTTTTGAGTTGGAGTCTCACTCTGTCACCCAGGCTGGAGTGCAGTGACATGCTCAAGGCCACTGCAGCCTTGACCTGCTGAGCTCAGGTGATCCTTCTGCCTCAGCCTTCCAAGTAGCCGGAACTACAGGCACGTGCCATCATGCCCAGCTTATTTTTGATTTATTGTAGAGATGAGGTCTTGCCAAGTTTTCCAGGCTAGTCTCAAACCCGCAGACTCAGACAATCCTCTCACCTCAGCCTCCCAAAGTGCTGGGATTATAGGCGTGAGCCATCACGTCCAGCCTGGCAACACAGTTTAATTGGCTCTGCCAGGCAAGTCCACTGAGCAATCACTGTCAAGGTCATCAAAAACATCACCAAAAGACTGAGCACGGTGGCTCATGCTTGTAATCCCAGCACTTTGGAAGGCTGAGGTGGGGAGATTGCTTGAGCCCAGAAGTTTGAGACCAGCCTAAGCCATATAGCAAGACCTCATCTCTACAAAAAATAAAATAAAAATTAGCCGGGCGTGGTGGCACACTCCCATAGTTCCAGCCACTTGAGAGGCTGAGGTAGAAGGGTCACCTGAGCCCAGGAGGATGCGGCTGCTGTGAGACGTGAGCGAGCTGTGGTCATCGTGGTCATGCCACTGCACTCCAGCCTGGGTGACAGAGTGAAACCTCAACTCAAACATACAAACAAAATCACCAAAAATTGAAAACGATCCAACTGTCCCTATCCTTCAATGGCAAGTGGATAAACAAGGCACACTCGCTCCATGGAAGGCCACTCATCAATACAAAGGAAACCACTGCCTTCCACTGAGTGAGAGGCTGTATACTATACAATCTCATCTACGTGACAGTCTGGATGACACCGACCACGAACAGGTTCTAGCTGGCAGGGACACAAGTTGGTTGCCAGAAGTTGGGTGAGGGAGAGACGCAGGCTGCAAAGGGGCATGAGGTAATTTGGGGGTGATGGCACTGTCCTATATCATGATTATAGGGATGATTACATGATGGCTAAAACTTACAGAGGCCAGGCATGGAGGCTCGTGCCTATAATCCCAGCACTTTGGGAGGCTGAGGCAGAAGAACTGCTTGAACCCAGGAGTTTCAGACCAGCCTGGGCAACATAATGGACCTCTCCACAGGAAAATTAAAAAGTTAGTCAGGCATAGTGGTGCGTGCCTGTAGTGCCAGCTATCGGGGAAGCTGAGGCTGAAGGATCCCCTGAGCCCAGGAGGTCAAAGCAGCAGTAAGTGGTGAGGGTGCTGCAGTTCAGCCTGGGCAAAGAGACTTTGACTCAAAACAAAAACCTCATAGAAAAATGGATGAAGCCGGACTCGGTGGCTCAGCCTGTAATCCCGTGCCTTTGGGAGGCTGAGGTGAGTGGATTGCCTGAGCCCGCAGGTTCAAGATCCACCTGGGCAACTTGGCGAGACCTCATCTCTACAATAAATCAAAAAAATCAGCCGGGCATGGTAGCGCATGCCTGTAATTCCGGCTACTCGGAAGGCTGAGGCGGAAGGATCGCCAGAGCCCAGCAGGTCGAGGCTGTGGTGGCCGGGAACGGCCACTGCACTCCAGTCTGGGTGACAGAGTGAGACTTCAACTCAAAAAAAAAAAAAAAAAAAAAAAAAGAAAAATGGGTGAGTTTTTACTGTATTTACAAAACAAAGGAATTAACATTAGATTCGAGATTGGTCAGTCACAATCCCAGCACTTTGGGAGGCTGAGGCAGGACTGCTTGAGCTCAGAAGTTCGAGACCAGTGAAAAAATTAGCCAAGCGTGGTGGCACACACCTGTAGTCGTAGCTACTCAGGGAGCTGAGGTGGAAGGACTGCCTGAGCCTAAAAGTTAAAGGCTGCTATGAGCCATGGTCATACCACTGTACTCCAGCCCGGGCAACAGAGTGAGATTCTGACTAAAAAAAAAAAAGTTTTAGAAAAATGCGTAGGCCAGGCTCAGTGGCTCAGCCTGTAATCCCAGCACTTTGGGAGGCCGAGGTTAGTGGATTGCCTGAGCCCGCGGGTTAGAGACCCACCTGGGCAACTTGGTGAGATCTCATCTCTACAATAAATCAAAAAAAATTAGCCGGGCTTGGTGGCTCAGCCTGTAATCCCACGCCTTGGGAAGCTGAGGTGAGTGGATTGCCTGAGCCCGTGGGTTCGAGACCCGCCTGGGCAACTTGGCGAGACCTCATCTCTACAATAAATCAAAAATCAGCCGGGCATGGTAGTGCGTGCCTGTAATTCCGGCTACTTGGAAGGCCGAGGCGGAAGGATCGCCGGAGCCCAGCAGGTCGAGGCTGCGGTGGCCGGGAGCGGCCACTGCACTCCAGTCTGGGCGACAGAGTGAGAGTCCAACTCAAAAAAAAAAAAAGAGAAAGAAAAATGAGTAAAGCATATGAATAGGAAATTCACAAAAAACAAATTTCAAATACCGAGCAAGTACCATCTAGTAGCATATACCCAGCCACACTGGTCCAGTGGCACAGGGGGGCTGTTTCCAGGGCCCCCCGATACCAAGACCTGCAGATGCACAAGCCCCTGACATAGCACAGCCCAGCATTTGCATGTGACCTATGCATGTCCTTCCAGACACCTTATATATCATCTCTAGGTTACTTACAATTCCTAATACGGCCAGATGCGGTGACTCACACCTGTATTCCCAGCACTTTGGGGGACAGAGACAAGAAGGTTGCCTGAGCCAAGCGGTTCAAGACCAGTCTGGGCAACTTGGCAAGATCTCATCTCTACAACAAATCAAGAAAGCCGGGCACGGTGCCTCATGCCTATAATCACAGCATTTTGGGAAGCCGAAGTGAGAGGATTGCCGGTTTGAGACCAGCCCGGGCAACTTGGTAAGACCTCATCTCTACAATAAATCCAAAAATTACCCGGGCATGGCAGTGCGTGCCTGTAGTTCCAGCTACTTGGAAGGCTGAGGCGGAAAGGTCTCCTGAACCCAGAAGGTCGAGGCTGCGGTGGCTGTGAGCATGTCACTGTACTCTAGCCTGGGTGATAGAGTGAGACTCCAAGCGATGAACAGTCACATGCCAGTGGGGACAGACTCCAAAGGCAGCATGAGAAGGAAGCATGAGAGAGTCACCCAATGGCTTCAGTCATCACAGAATTTTAAAACCACCACAGAACTGCCCAAGGTACTATTCAGACACACCCAAGGGCCCACAGAAAACCCTCAAAGGTGGACTCAGGGTGGAGAGGCCTGGGGGGAGCCCTGGGGACACACTGATGCCTGTGTGTCCTGATGGCAGCGTATCATCACAGGAGTGAGGATGGCAGGGAGGAGCTGGATCACCTGGACTGGGAAGAGGGAAAGAGTGAGGTTTACAGAGAAGAGTGCCTGACACTAACAGAGTCCTGCCTGACAAATAAGCCTCCATGAGGTCAGATGTGTATCCAGAAAGCGCACCATAAATGACAGGTTCATCTTGGCCACCGCCCCCAGCTGATGGGAGAACCAAGCTGAGCAGGAGAGGAGCCTTGCCCAGGGAGAGGATGGCAGAGTTGGTGAAGGGGCAGAGACAGAAGTGCCTTGAGACCCCATCTCTACTTAAAGAAGAATGGTCATGTGCGGTGGCTCACACCTGTAATCCCAGCACTTTGGGAGGCAGAGACAGAGGATTTCCTGAGCCCAGGGATTCAAGACCAGCCTGGGGAACTTGATGACACCTTGTCTTTACAATAAATCCAAAAAATGGGCCGGGTGTGGTGGCACACGCCTGTAGTTCCAGGTTGAGGTTGTGGTGACCGTCAGCCTGCAACTGTACTCCAGCCTGGGCGACAGAGTGACACTCCAACTCAAAAAAAAAAAAGGGACCCACCTGAGCAACTTGGCAAGACCTCATCTCTACAATAAATCAAAAAATTAGCCAGGTGTGGTAGCGCACATTAATTCCGGCTACTCGGAAGACTGAGGCGGAAGAATCGCCGGAGCCCAGCAGGTCGAGGCTGCGGTGGTCAGGAGCGGCCACTGCACTCCAGTCCGGGCGACGAAGTGAGAATCCAACTCAAAAAAAAAAGGAAGAAGAATGGCTTGTGTTTAATGAGTAGTCACCACATGCCAGGCAGCCTGACTCTAGGCCCCTAAAGGTTCCATGTCACTGCCAGGAAAGGGATCTTTTTAAGAATTCCTCTAGCTGGCCAGGTGCGCTAGCTCACGCCTGTAATCACAGCACTTTGGAAGGCAGAGATGTGAAGACTGCCTGAGCCCATGGGTTTGAGACCAGCCTGGACAACTTGGCAAGACCTCATCCCTACAATAAATCAAAAAATTAGCTGGGCGTGGTGCCATGTGCCTGTAGTTCCAGCTACTTGAGAGGCTGAGGTGGAAGGATCGTCTGAGCCTCCAGCCTGGGCAACAATGAGGCTCTGACTAAAAAAAAAAAAAAGAGAGAATTCCTCTAAAATTATACAGAAAAATCCCTGACCCTCTCTGGCCTTCAGTCTCCTCCCACACAAAATGGAAAGGCTGGACTAATGTCATGGTACATGACAGCTAAAGGGCCCCAAGCATTCCAGCCTTGGCCCAGAGAGGTATAGCAGCAAGCCCAGGGTCACCCAGCCAATTCAGGACAAATAACTCAGAATTCCCAGCCTCATCTGTTTTCCTCCAGTCCCTTGACTTTTGATATTGCTTTTTATTTGAATCAGAGTCACACTCTATTGCCCAGACTGGAGTGCAGTGGCATGCTTACAGTCACCTCAGCTCGACCCGCTGGGCTTAGGCAATTCTTTTGCCTCAGCCATCCAAGTAGTTGGAACTACAGGTGTGTACACCGTGCCCAGCTAATTTTTTGATTTATTGTAGAGATGAGATTGCACCAAGTTGCCCAGGCTGGTCTCGAACCCCTGGGCTCAGGCGATCCTCTTGCCTCTGCCTCCCAAAGTGCTGGGATTACAGGCTTGAGCCACCACACCTGACCTCCCTTGAGTTTTAAGACGTTAGGACTCCATCTCCTGGGGTCACACCCAGGCCCCCTGGCTGGCTCCTGCACCCAGCCTCAGGAGGCCTTTTCCTCAAAGCTGGCACTCAGGGTAAGGGGGGCGACAATGACCCCAGGCAGTGACTGCAGCAGTAGTCTGGAAGGACATGCTGGGAACCACCATCCCACTCCCATGCCCTGTCTGATACCCATGCACACCCCAGAGTCATCCTGGGCACCCCTCTGACGTCTATTTCCACCACATCTGCCACATGAAGGAACAGCAGAACAGCTTCATCAGGTCATCATGGAGTCAGGGGTCACTTTACAGAATTGCTCTAGCTGGGCCTTGAGTCAAGTAAACAACCAGCACCTCTCCCCTGGCCAGAAGCAAACTTCCCAGAAGGGCTAAGGTGTGCCTTCCCTTGGGCTGACCTTCCGTCACCCCAGGACAGTTACAGAGGGCCCACAGTGTGCAAACTCCATGCCAGGCTTAGGGAGAGACACCTGGTAAAAACCAGGACCTTCTCTATACATCAAAATAAATCTGAGGAAAAATAAATAAATAAATCTAAGTTTAAAACAGCTCATGTAGGATGGGCTCAGTGGCTCAGCCTGTAACCTCGCGCTTTGGGAGGCCAAGGTGAGTGGATTGCCTGAGCCCGTGGGTTCAAGACCCTTCTGGGCAACTTGGCAAGACCTCATCTCTACAATAAATCAAAAAATCAGCCGGGCGTGGTAGCACGCGCCTGTAGTTCCAGCCACTTGGAAGGCTGAGGTGGAAGGATCGCCGGAGCCCAGCAGGTCGAGGCTGCGGTGGCCGGGAGCGGCCACTGCACTCCAGTCTGGGCGACGGAGTGAGACTCCAACTCAGAAAAAATAAAATAAAATAAAACAGCTTGGGCCGGGCTCGGTGGCTCAGCCTGTAATCCCGCGCCTTTGGGAGGCTGAGGTGAGTGGATTGCCTGAGCCCGAGGGTTCGAGACCCGCCTGGGCAGCGAGACCTCATCTCTACAATAAATCAAAAAAAAAAAAATCAGCCAGGCGTGGTAGTGCATGCCTGTAATTCCGGCTACTTGGTAGGCTGAGGCGGAAGGATCGCTGGAACCCAGCAGGTTGAGGCTGCGGTGGCCGGAAGCGGCCACTGCACTCCAGTCTAGGCAACAGAGTGAGACTCCAACTCAAAAAAAAAACAAAAACAAAATAAAACAGCTCATGTAATCTTTCACGTAAACTCTGCCAGGAGATGCCACCCCCTCCATTCCATAGATAAGGCACTGGGGCCCAAGGTGTCCCTCAGAGGAGCTGGGGCTGAGGCCTGAGGTGAAGGTGCCTGAAGGCCGCTGTGAAGCACCACCTCGCGGCTCATGGGAGGGACACCCAGGCCCACATGGAGACTACTGGGAAGATAATCTTGAGGTTGGAGGTGACACGGTGGGGTGATTAAGAGAACAAAACGGCCGGGCTCGGTGGCTCAGCCTGTAATCCCACGCCTTTGGGAGGCTGAGGTGAGTGGATTGAGACCCTGCCGTTGCCCTGCTGCCTTGTGATGTGCCCGTACTGCGGATGGAGGAGAACAGTGCAGTGTACCCCGGGCACCCTGGGCTGAAAAGGCCCTTTGTTTATTTACTTGTTTATTTTTTAGATTGGGAAATACAATTTTATTTAGAAAGTAAATTTGAGAGAGAGAGTGAAAGAAAGAGAAGATTGACCTCCTCGAGGTAGGGAAGGGGGCTAAAGCCAGGAAACAGGTTCGAGACCTGAGACCTCATCTCTACAATAAATCAAAAAAAATCAGCCGGGCGTGGTAGCGCATGCCTATAATTCCGGCCACTTGGAAGGCTGAGGCGGAAGGATCGCCGGAGCCCAGCAGGTTGAGGCTGCGGTGGCCGGGAGCGGCCACTGCACTCCAGTCTGGGCGACAGAGTGAGACTCCAACTCAAAAAAAAAAAAAAAAAAAAGAGAGAGAGAACAAAACATGGTTGCATTCCAGGCTCTGCCGCTTGTTACCTGCGTGACATGGCGCATCATCTTACCTGCAGAGCCTCGAGTTCTTATCTATGAAATGGGGAAGCCACCACCAATCCGAAGCACTATGGTCAGGACAAAACGAGCCTGTAAAGTGTGTGGTACACAGAGGGGGATGCATGTGTGGCTAGTAATAAAATGAATTTTATGTACACATTGAAAGTGACTTTTATAGGAGAAGACATTTTAGTAATACAGCTCAGAGGAGAACAGTAGGAAACACAAATGCTGGAAAAGACAAAAATTCCAAAAGCTAAAAAAAATGACACAGATTGAATGTCCCTCCATGGAAATCTAAACTCAAGGTAAAAAAATAAAATAAAAAAGAAAGAAGACTGACTGAGTATCCCTTATGCGAAATGCTTGGGACCAGAAGTGCTTCACATTCCGGATTTTTTTTTTTTTTTTTTGAGTTGGAGTCTCACTCGGTCGCCTAGACTGGAGTGCAGTGGCCACTCCTGGCCACCGCAGCCTCGCCTGCTGGGCTCCGGCGATCCTTCCGCCTCAGCCTTCCAAGTAGCCGGAATTACAGGTATGCGCTACCACGCCCGGCTGATTTTTTTTTTTGATTTATTGTAGAGATGAGGTCTCGCTGCCCAGGCGGGTCTCGAACCCGCGGGCTCAGGCAATCCACTCACCTCAGCCTCCCAAAGGCGCGGGATTACAGGCTGAGCCACCGAGCCCAGCACATTCCGGATTTTTTTTTGGATTTTGGAGGATTTGCGTCTATAGACTGGAGGCCTTGGGGCTGGGACCCAAGTCTAAACATGAGGTTCCTTTATGTTTCACCTATACATATCTTAAAGGGACGTGACATAATGTTCTTAATAATTATGGGCATGATACAAAGTTGTGGCTGTGTTGTGACTGTGACCCGTCGCATGAGGTCACATGTGGAACTTCCCACCTGTTGCATCATGTTGGTGCTCATCTCCGGAACATTTCAGATTTTGAATTTTCAGATCAGGGATGCGCAACTGTGCAAAGTTCAAACCGACTGGGTTACTGGGAAGCGAAGTCCTTTTCGATGTATCCAGTGGTAAAAGAAAAAATCAGGGTGACATCCAGGTGAATAACAGCAACTAAAAAGGAAGCCTGGCTGGGTGCAGTGGCTCAAGCCTATAATTCCAGCACTTTGGGAGGCCGAGGTGAAAGGATTGCCTGAGCTCAGAGGTTTGAGACCAGCCTGGGCAACTTGGTGAAACCTCGTCTCTACAATAAACCAAAAAAATTAGCCAGGCATGATAGTGTGCGCCTGTAGTTCCAGCTACTCAGAAGGCTCAGGTGGAAGGATCGCCTGAGCCCAGCAGGTTGAGGCTGCAGTGGCGGTGAGCGTGCCACTGCACTCCAGTCTGGCGACAGAGTGAGGCTCCAACTCAAAAAAAAAGGAAGCCAAAAGGCAGAAATACACTGAGGAATTCCTACCCAGCACCTGCAGCAAAAGTAAACCCATCAGCGAAACCTGGCACTTTAAAGCTGCGACAACCATCCTTACAGAACAGTCTGTTGCCACACTTTGCCACTAGGGGCCGTGCAAGGTCACCGAGTGGACTCGGGCCCCAGATGCCAGCTGCCCCTTCAGAACCCAAGGTCCCTCCAGCGCTGAGAGGCTGTGAGGTCATCTCAGAGGGCGAGGGCCCTGGCCCATGGAGCTCCCAGAGCCTAAACAAAGGGCCTGAGCGATTGCCTTGCTAAGCTATGGTGTGACCACGTGCTCTTTGAGCTACGGCCAGGCTGTTTCCTGGCTTTAGCCCCCTTCCCTACCTTGAGGAGGTCAATCTCCTCTTTCTTTCACTCTCTCTCTCAAATTTACTTTCTAAATAAATTATATTTCCCAATCTAAAAAATAAACAAGTAAATAAACAAAGGGCCTTTTCAGCCCAGGGTGCCCGGGGTACACTGCACTGTTCTCCTCCATCCGCAGTACGGGCACATCACAAGGCAGCAGGGCAACGGCAGGACACGTTTCAGCAGGGGGGATGGGGCAAATGAGTCACATGCCAACAAGCAGGATATCATCCCACTTCACAGGAGAGGAAACTAAGGCTCAAAGAGATGAAGCAACCCATCCAGGATCACACTGCTAGGGAACCTCAGAACCAGATTCAAACCCAGGCGGGTCAGACCCTTGTCACCTTGTCTCCTGACAGGTCCAGGAGAAGAGACAGACAGTGAGGACAGTTCCTGAGGGAGGTCAAGTGAAGGAATGGCCACTTCCTCCCCAGGGATCCCCCCATGCCTTCCCCACAGTCCAAGAACACTGCCCCCTCCCCCATGAGCTAGGCACTTGAGGACGAGATCTGAGGCCTTTCCGCAGCTCCCTTCCGAGCAGGACCCTCAGAGCAGCAGAGGCCATGCATTCATTCAGCAAAGGCTCCTTCAGAAGCCTCTGTCCTCTGTTCTCAGGCATGACTCCATTCCCCTCCCACCCTGGCCCCAGCTCCCCCGGTCCCTCTTCAAGTCATGTCTGCTCGAAGACCAGAATCCCACGCAAGTCCCCAGACTTGCCCCACGGCTCCCAGCTTGGCCTAGTCCCCTTTACCTGGACTTTAGACTTGATGTGGACTGCTTCATAGTCTTTTTCTAAAGCTGATGTATAATTTATGCATAGAAAAATGCATAAGTAGCCGGGCTCGGTGGCTCAGCCTGTAATCCCGCGCCTTTGGGAGGCGGAGGTGAGCGGATTGCCTGAGCCCGCGGGTTCGAGACCCGCCTGGGCAACTTGGCGAGACCTCATCTCTACATAAATCAAAAATTAGCCGGGCGTGGTAGCGCGTGCCCGTAGTCCCAGCTCCTTGGAAGGCTGAGGTGGAAGGATCGCCGGAGCCCAGCAGGTCGAGGCTGCAGTGGCCAGGAGCGGCCACTGCCCTCCAATCTGGGGGACAGAGTGAGACTCCAACTCAAAAAAAAAAAAGAAAGAAAGAAAGAAAAATGCATAAGTTGTAAGCGTGCAGCTCTGTGAACTGCAACAGCCTCTTCACTGACCTTCCTGCCTCTGATGTGGGGTCCGAGCACTTGATTCATGGCACCGACACACAATTTAACAAGAGAGAAGTTTATTAGCCAGGTTCTCCTCCACCCTCTACGAGGGCCATCTCCAAGTCCACCTGACCACATTACCACCCTGGCCAAAACCCTCTAGTAGCCTTCCCAGCTCTAAGGATGAAGACCTACAGAAAAAGGATTGTAAGCACTCCCTGCCTTTGAGAAAGAAAAATAGAAAGTCAGGTCAAATCTGTCTTGAAAGAAGAAGTTAGCTGGGTGCAGTGGCTCACGCCTGTAATCTCAGCACTTCGGGAGGCGGAGATGAGAAGACTACCTGACCTCAGGGGTTTGAGACCAGCCGAACAACACGGGGAGACCTCGTCTCTGCAGTAAGTCAAAAAATTAGCCAGGCATGGTGGTGCATGTCTGTGGTTCCAGCTACTTGAAAGGCTGTGGCAGAAGCATTGCCTGAGCCCAGCAAGTCAAGGCTGCGGTGGCTGTGAGCATGCCACTGCACTCCAGCACTCCAGTCTGGGTGAGAGTGAGATTTACTAAAAAAAAAAGGAAGAATTTCACTTAGTTTTTTAGGGGGTTTGTTTTTGTTTTGTAGTTATAGTCCCACTCTGCTGCCCAGACTAGAGTGCAGTGGCAAGTGCAGTGGCACGCTCATGGCCACCGCAGCCTTGACTTGCTAGGCTCCTGCGATCCTTCCACCTCAGCCTTCCAAGTAGCTGGAACTACAGGCATCTGTCACCACGCCCGGCTAATTTTCTTATTTATTGTAGAGACAAGGTCTCTCCATGTTGCTCGGACTGGTCTCGAATCCCTGAGCTCAGGCAGTCCTCTTGCCTCAGCCTCCCAAGGTGCTGGGATTACAGGCGTGAGTCATAGCACCCAGCAAAATTTCACTTAGTTAAAGGGAAACCATCAGGCACAAAGTACTTGGACCTTAAAGGATTTTGTTTATTCAGACGCTGAGCTTCAAAGTGTCTACATGCAGGATGACGCAAAGTAAATGTACAACCCAGTGAAGAGCGGGCATGATTTAACGGAGTCTGGAAGCTGTTGGCCAACTGACACTTGATGAAATGTAACTGCACGCTACTGCTGAGTTTGCTTCCCTTTACTATTGCTTTATGTCCCATGGGGGTATGGGGTTTTTAAAAACTACCTATCAAGCCGGGCTCGGTGGCTCAGCCTATAATCCCGCGCCTTTGGGAGGCTGAGGGGAGTGGATTGTCTGAGCCCGCGGGTTCGAGACCCGCCTGGGCAACTTGGCGAGACCTCATCTCTACAATAAATAAAAAAATCAGCCAGGCGTGGTAGCCCGCGCCTGTAGTTCCAGCTCCTTGGAAGGCTGAGGCTAAAGGACCACCGGAGCCCAGCGGGTCGAAGCTGCGGTGGCTGGGAGCAGCCACTGCACTCCAGTCTGGGCAACAGAGTGAGACTCCAACTCAAAAAAAACAAAAAACAAAAAACAAAACAAAACAAAAAAACACACAAAAAACTATCTATCGACCAACTTTAAGGGCATCATGAAATTAATCTTGGCAAATGTCCCTTCATGTCCCTCTTTAGTCAAGCTCTTCTCCCACTACTCAACCCAGGAAACCACTGATCTACTTTTATAAATTTCTTTGCCTTTTCTAGAATGTTACACGAGTGGCTCATACAATATTTATTATTTCGTATCTGGCTTCTTTTACCTTGCATGATATTTTTGAGCCTCACCTATGTTGCTGTGTGCATCTGTAGGTCCTTCTCACTGCTGAGTACGTATGGGCAGAATACAATTTATTCATCCTTTTGCCAGTTAACAGACATTTGAGTTGCTTCTAGTTTGGGGCTGTGATGAATAAGGCTGCTATGCACATTCATGTCCAAATCTGTGTGGACGTCTGCTTTGTCCTCCACCAAAACCAGATTTCTCTGTGCTGCTTCCTATCATTTCATGTGAAATACAAGTATTCTCTTGCTGCTGACTGGGTTCACTACAGCAGCTGCTTTCCCATATGAAACAGAGACACGTGCACACGCAGATCTGTGAATCCCGAATTAGATTAATTAGGCAGTCATAAAATGTGACTAGTGAAGATGATTTTCTGCAACTTTCCCTTACTGTCTGCCAAGCATCCGGCAGAGCATGGCACAAGCACTTTATCACACATCTCTCACAATGGTCTTGGGAGGAGACCATGAGTGGTTATTCATGTTTCCCAGATAGGAAGCTGGGCTTGGGGAGAGGAGGGAAATGACCCAAGGTATGCCCACCTCAGAGCCCGCCAGGTCAAGACACATTTCAGGCACAGGCTCAAGGAACTGGCTCCAGCACTGACTCGCTGTGTGGCCCTCCTGGGCCCATTTGACAGTTCACTCAGCATCACTCTGAGATGCTGAGTCTCTTGACTTCAAATACTCTGCTCCTGCTGAGCATGCATGCCAATAATCCCAGTGACTCAAGAGGCTGAGACAAGAGGATCAATTGAGCCACGAGTTCGAGACCAGTGTGGGCAACATAGTCAAACCTCGTCTCAAAAAAAAAAAATTCCACTATACACAATTAATCAGAACACCTAGGAAGGCCGAGCACAGTGGGTCACACCTGCAATCTCAGCACTCTAGGAGGCCAAGTCAGGAGAATCACTTGAGCCCAGGGATTCAAAACCAGCCTGGGTAACATAGCGAGACCTCATCTCTACAAAAATAAAAATAAAAAATTAGCTGGGCATGGTGGCAAGCGCCTGTAGTCCCAGCTACTTAGGATGCTGAGGCAGAAGGATCGCCTGAGCCCAGGAAGTTGAGGCTGCAGTAAGCCGTGATCACGCCACTGCACTCCAGCCTGGGTGACAGCATGAGACCCTATCTCCAAAAAAAATGAAAAAACTGTCTAGGAAATGCCAATATCTTGTCCAACCACAGCAGAAAGTCAGGACAAGAAATTCAGCACAAGAGCCACATGGGAAGTTTTCTCTCCTTTCATTTTCTTTTTCTTTTTAATTTTTTGAGTCAGAGTCTCACTCTGTCGCCCAGGCTGGAGTACAGTGCCAAGGTCACGGCTACTGCAGCCTCGAACTGCTGAACTCAGGCAATTCTTCTGCCTCAGTCTTCCAAGTAGCTGGAACTACAAGTGTGCCAGCACACCTGGTTACTTTTTTTATAATTCATTGTAGAAACGAGGTCTCGCCGAGTTGCTCAGGCTGGTCTGGAACCCCTGAGCTCAGGCAATCCTCTCACCTCCATCTCCCAAAGTGCTGGGATTATAGGCATGAGTCACCGCTTCTTTCTTTCTTTCTTTTTCTTTTTTTCTCTTTCTTTCTTTCTTTTTTTTGTCAGGGTCTCACTCTGTCACCTAGACTGGATGGTGTACAGTGGAACGATCACAGCTTACCGCAGCCTTGACCTCCTGGGTTCAAGCAGTTCTTATGCCTCAGTTTTCCAAGTAGCTGGGACTAAGGGAAGCACCACCATGCTTGGCTACATTTTTGTTTGTTTGTTTGTAGAGACAAGGTCTCACTATGTTGCCCAGACTGGTCTTGAACTCCTGGGTTCAAGCGATACACCTTGGCCTCCCAAAGTGCTGGGATTACAGGTGTGACCCACTGTTCCTGGCCCTTCCTTCTTTTTTTTTTTAGTTGGAGTCTCACTCGGTCGCCCAGACTGGAGTGCAGTGGCCGCTCCCGGCCACCACAGCCTCGACCTGCTGGGCTCTGGCAATCCTTCCGCCTCAGCTTTCTGAGTAGCTGGAACTACAGGCATGCGCTACCACACCCGGCTGATTTTTTGATTTATTGTAGAGATGAGGTCTCACCAAGTGCTCAGGTGGGTCTCAAACCCGCGGGTTCAGGCAATTCACTCACCTCAGCCTCTCAAGGCGTGGGATTACAGGCTGAGCCACCGAGCCCGGCTCCTTTTTGTTGTTGTTGTTGTTGTTGTTTTGAGTTGAAGTCTCACTCAGTCGCCCAGGCTGGAGTGCACTTCCGCCTCAGCCTTCCGAGTAGCTGGAATTACAAGCGCGCGCTACCACGCCCGGCTGATTTTTTGATTTATTGTAGAGATGAGGTCTCGCCAAGTTGCCCAGGCGGGTCTCGAACCCGCGGGCTCAGGCAATCCACTCATCTCAGCCTCCCAAGGTGCGGGATTACAGGCTGAGCCACCGAGCCCGGCTTTTTTTTTTTTTAAGAGATGGGGTCTCACTGTGTTGCCCAGGCTGGTCTCAAACTTCTAGCAGGAAGTCTTCTTATCCAACTGCTGGTCCCCACTCCTCTTATTAAGTTAAATTGCCCTGGGCTTGACCAAGGTGCACAGTTACAGCCTGACCCTTGAGAGGCCACAGAAACAAAGGCAACAAAAGCAGCCAATAAACGCTCTGTAGGAGGCAGAGGGGGAGGAAGGAGGAGAGGGAAGAGGGAAGGAATGCTGGGAAATGGAAGAAAGGGAGGCCGGGCCAGGAGCAGGTGATGGAGGCTGGCTGCTGACAAGCCAGAACAAACCCTCCAAAGCCAGGGCCCCGAGGAAGCCCGAGGGCGGAGAAAGTGGAAACGGAAGTCCCCTGTGTTTAGGTCTGCCTTTCCCTCCCCACCCCTCCCCCCAGTGCACGGCTCACTTCACCTGTGTTCAAAAGGCTGGGGGTGGGGAGATGAGGGAGACCGGCAGAGCAGAAGGGGAAAGACTGCCGTCTTAGTCCACTGTGTGCCGCTGCAACAGAATTCCTGAGACCGGTAACTAGAAGGAACAGAAATGTATTTGGCTCACGGTTCTAGAGGGTGCAGGGCCTTCTTACTGGTCATCACATGCCTGAAGACATCACCTGGCAAGAGGCACAGGGACCAAGAGCACATGGGGGCCAAACTCACTTCATCAAGAGCCCATTCCGGTAACAGCAGCCTTGGCCCGTCAGTGGCACAGCCCTCATGACCTGGCGCCTCTTAAAGATCCCACCTCTCCACACTGCTGTAGTGAGGAATAAATCTATAATACATGAACTTCAGGGGGGCACTTTCAAGCAACAGCAACGACACAGCACCAGAACACACTGTGAGCAAGCAGGGGCCAGGGCCCAGGATGATGAGAGTGGAAAATTCTGGGAACCTCCAGGCATCTATAGCTGTCTGGGAAGGGCCTGGGGCTTCTCCAGAGTACAGAGCACAAGTTCAGCTGAACTTATCAAGACTCAGAGCAGGAAGACCCACCTGACACAGACCACCTGGGTGAGCCCAACATGAATGAGGGCAAGGAGCTGAGGAACACCTGAGAACACACCTTCAGGGACAGGGCAACGGGGCAGGGATAGGAGCATGGGAGTCAGAGTGTCTGGTCTAGAACAGAATTGCCTAGAAGAGAGAAACAGGGATGGTTTCTAATGATAAAAGGGCCAATCCAGACCAGGCGCAGTGGCTCATGCCTATAAATTCCAGCACTTTGGGAGCCCGAGGTGAGAAGATTGCCTGAGCCCACGGGTTGGAGACCACTGGGCAGCTTGGAGAGACCATGTCTCTACAATCAATCAAAAAAGTAGCCAAGTGTGGCGGCACGTGCGTGTCCCAGTAACGTGGGAGACTAAGGTAGAAGGATCGCCTGAGCCCCGGAGGTCGAGGCTGTGGTGAGCCGTGATCAAGCCGCTGCCCCTCAGCCGGGGCGACAGAATGGGACTCCGACTTAAAAAAAAAAAAAGAGAGGGCGAGGGTAAATCCATTAGGAAGAAGTAAAGATTTAAAAATATATGTGAACAACGGCACCCCAAAATACCTGAAGCAAAGGCTGACAGAAATGAAGGGAGACTGGACAATTCCCACTAACAGTCAGATGTTAACACCTCACTGTCTAGAGGAGGCGGAACAAGCAGGCAGAAGGCCGACAGGGACACAGGTGACTTGAATGACACTGAACCATCTAGCCTGACGGACGTCTACTGAACACTGCACCCACAGCCCCTGAACATACATCCTCAATTGCTCTGGAACATTCCCCAGGACAGACCATGTGCTCAGTCAGAAAACAAACCTCAATAAACGCAAGGGGGGGTGAAACAATACAGAGTGCTCTCTGCGTACAATATTATGAAATTAGAATATAACAGAAAGAAATGGAGAAAACTCATAAACATATGGAAATTAACAACATACTCCAAAATAATCAGTGAGTGAGCCAAAGAAGAAGCACAGGGAAATCAGAACATTCTATGAAATGGATGCAGACACCCGAGATTTGTGGGGCACAGCAGCTAAGGAAATGCTTGAAGGGAAATTCAGAGCCAGAAACGCCCACTCTTTCTTTTCTTTTCTTTTCTTTTTTTGGGGGTTGGCGTCTCACTCTGTTGCCCATGCTGGAGGGCAGCAGCACACGCACAGCCACCACGGCCTCGACTTGCTGGGCTCAGGTGATCATTCCACCCCAGTCTTCCAAGTAGCTGGAACCACAGGCATGCGCCATCATGCCTGGCTAATTTTTCGTGATTCATTGTAGAGATGAGGTCTTGCCAAGTTGCCCAGTCTGGTCTCGAACCCATGGGCTCAGGTAATCCTCTCATCTCGGCCTCCCAAAGTGCTGAGATTACAGGTGTGAGCCACCACACCCAGCCAGTGCCCACTCTTTAAAAAAAGAAGCATTTCTAATCAATAGCCTCATCTCTCATCTTAAGACACTTGAAAAATTAGAAAGGAGAGCAGATTAAATTACGTACTAGAGATTGGGCCAAACGTTAACGAAACAGAGAACAGAAAAACAACAGAGGACATTAAGGAAACCAAAAGCTGGTTTTTGAAAAATAAATAAATTACAAACCCTTAGCTAGACTGATGGAGAAAAAGAGGGACAAGACTAAAAATGACGAGTGTCAGAAATGGAAGAGAGGGTGCTACTAACCCTACAGGAACAGAATCCTGGCTCCTCCAGTGACAAGCTGTGTAACCTCAGGCAGGTTACTTAGCCTCTCTGTGCCTCCGTTTTCTTGAGTCTTTAAGAAGACACTGTTCTTCTTAAAGGGTTACAAGAAGAGTAAACAAAAGACCTCCCGTGTGCACCAGTCCACTCAGCTCATCACCGCCACCACCAGGCACCCCACCTCACCCTCTGCCTCTCCCGCCTAGGCAACACGTCAGCCCCTACCTTCACATTTCAGCTTGCAGAACCAACAGCTCCTCAGCCTCTCCACCCTGCCTGGCCAGTCCAAGTCACATCCTCTCTCCTGGGTCATGGCGACAGCCTCCTCACTGCCGCTCCCGGCTCCTGTGTCTGTCCTTGCCACTGCAGCCACACTTTTCTTTGTTGGAGTCAGTCTCAGTCTGTCGCCCAGGCTGAGTGCAGTGGCACAATAATGATGATCATGGCCACCACAGCCTAAGCCTCAATCTCTAGGACTCAGGAGAGCCTTCCGCCTCAGCCTTCCAAGTAGCTGGAACCACAAGGTGCGCCGCCACGCCCAGCTAATTTTTTTGATTTATTGTAGAGATGAGTTCTCGCCAAGTTGCCCAGGCTGGTCTCAAACTCATGGACTGAGGCAATCCTCTCACCTCCGCCTCCCAAAGTGCTGGGATTACAGGCATGAGCTACCGCACCTGACCAGCGGCCACACTTTCAAGGACACCTGTTTCCATTTTCCTGCTCTCGATCTTCCAGGGACCTCCCACTATATGTGGAACAAAACGCCAACCCTGTCTGTGGCCTCTGACCCATGCACCGCTCTCCCCTCTGCCTGCAGGCCTCCAGCTGCACATTCTCCTTGTCATTCCTCAAACTCACGTGTCTCATTTCTGTCCCAGGGCCTTTGCTCCTGCCGATTCTTCTGCCTGCGCTGCCTGCACCCCCACCCCTGCAGGGCTGGAGTTTCCAGACCACTGAAGACTCAACTCATGTCGCCTCCTGAGACGGCGCTGAACGGGCAGGGCTTTGCTCTACACACTGTGTTTCCCTCCAGCACCCAGATCAGAGCTTGACACACAGAATGTGCTCAGTGAATACTGTTGACCCAAAAGAGGAAGCTCGGGAATGAACCCACAGACAAACGAGACTTGATATTTGGTGCAGGATGAAGGTGGCACCGGAGACCAGAGGAAGGGAGGTAGAATGTCAATACAGGGTGACCAGGAAGCCATTTGGGAAAAGTACACAGGTATGTAACTTGAGTCCCCCTGAAACTCCACTGAAACAACCATAGAGGGATCTTTTTTGTTTCTTTAAGTACTATGTTGCCCAAGCTGGACTTGAATTCCGGGCTCAAGCAATACTCCTAGCTCAGCTTCCCAAGTAGCTGGGACTACAGGGGTGTGCCACCACATCTGGCTTTTTAAAAATTAGAGTTGGGGGTCTTGCTATGTTGCCCAGGCTAGTCTCCAACTTCTGGGCTGAAGTCCTCCTCCCACCTCAGCCTCCTGAGTAGCTGGAACTATAAACGTGCACTACTTTGCCAGGCTGGGATCTTTCAAAAGGCATAAACCACAGGGAAGAGGAGGATGAAAGAAAGAACCATAACAAAATTTTGGAAGCTAGAAAGTAAATGGACCAGCAGCTCATACTTAGCAAACCAAGCAGGCCATGAGAAAAGGTGAAGATTTAACCTGATTTGCACCACAGAATCCTCAAGAGGCTCAAGAATGAGTGGCGCCTCTAGAAAGGAGCATGAGGGTGAGCAGAGGGTACTGCGGGAGGGAAGGTCGGGAGCAGAGGGTGTAGGACGCGCCTTCAAGAAAGCAGAGCACTCCTGGATACCCATGGCTGCAACCCAGGCCCTGGCAGGAGATCAGAAATGTGGAGGAGGTCCTGGATGCAGGTGGCCCCCAGACACAGGAGCGGAAGAAGACGCCAGCAGCAGAGGGATTAGGCGGAAGTTCATGTCCTAATTTTGAGGGTCTCCAGACCCTGAGTCCTCTTGCTCCGCTCAGTTCTGGGAACACGGCCAGCAAGGTTTGGCGCTCACAGCACTAAGTGGCGAGACCCCCTCAGATCTTCGTCTCCCACTTGGATCCCAGAATTCCCAACATAAAGGAAAATTAGACTACTACCAGGACATATCATCAAGAAACTACATTACTCAGGATGGGAGGAGATTCTAGATATTTCTAGAGAAGAAAAAGCAGATTTTACACAAACTAGCAGTAATCAGAATGACCTGGGACTTCCCAGCTACCGTATCAAAAGCTGAGAGACAATGGAGCAATGTTTTCAAAATCTGAAGAAACTTCTGGGTGTGTACCCAGAAGACTAAACACAGGGACTCAAGCAGGTACACACCAATGTCCCGAAGAGCATTATTCACAAAAGTCAAGTGGTGGAAACCACAGATGAAGGGGTAAGCAAAATGTGGTCTATACACATACAAGGAAATGTTATTCAGGACTGTGCTCGGTGGCTCAGCCTGTAATCCCAGCACTTTGGGAGGCCAAGGTGAGTGGATTGCCTGACCCCGCGGGTTCGAGACCCGCCTGGGCAACTTGATGTGATCTCATCTCTACAACAAATCAAAAATTAGCCGGGCGTGGTAGCACGTGCCTGTAGTGCCAGCTACTCGGAAGGCTGAGGCAGAAGGATCGCCGGAGCCCAGCAGGTCTAGGCTGTGGTGACCGGGAGCGTGCCACTGCACTCCAGTCTGGGCGTCAGAATGAGACTTCAACTCAAAAAAAAAAATATCTAAAAAACGTATTTCTGGCTGGGCTCGGTGGCTCAGCCTGTAATCCCAGCACTTTGGGAGGCCGAGGTGAGTGGATTGTCTGAGCCCGCGGGTTCGAGACCCACCTGGGCAACTTGGTGAGACCTCATCTCTACAATAAATCAAAAATTAGCCAGGCATGGTAGCGCGTGCCTGTAGTGCCAGCTACTCAGAAGGCTGAGGCGGAAGGATCGCTGGAGCCCAGCAAGTCGAGGCTGTGGTGGCCGGGAGCGGCCACTGCACTCCAGTCTGGGCGACAGAGTGAGACTCCAACTCAAAAAAAAAAGTGTTTCTAACAGAACTTCTCTCATACATGGCTGATGGGAGTGCAAATGCTGGGAATTCATCCTACAGAGCTGCCCACAATCACGCAAGGCTACTTACTGCAGCACTGACTGTGATGGTGACTCTGGAATCACTCCAAATGACCATCAGCCAGAGAGTAGTCAGACCCATGTGGTCCAGCCTCACCTGGACACACAGGACAACTGCTGAGCAGGACAAGGAAGGTCTTCAAGATAAACTGTTGGGTAGAGGCACGGTGATGCATGTGCCTTCATTATTCCTCAGAAGTTTTATTTCAGTGCCCAAATCGGGGTATGCAAGTCTGACCCTGTAAAACAAAAACAGAAAAAAAAAATCAGGATAAAGGGCAAGAAATTTCATTTTCCAAAGGGCCAGAGGAGACAAGCTGAAACCAGATCTTCTGAAAGGATAAGACTTAATCTTTGTCAAGTACAAGAATAGACCCCAAAAAACCTGCAGTTTTTAAAATTAAAAACTGTGTTTTTTAACCGGGCTCGGTGGCTCAGCCTGTAATCCTGCGCCTTTGGGAGGCTAAAGTGAGTGGATTGCCTGAGGCCGCAGGTTCGAGACCCGCCTGGGCAACTTGGCGAGACCTCATCTCTACACTATATCAAAAATGAGCCGGGCGTGGTAGCACGCGCCTGTAGTTCCAGCTACTCGGAAGGCTGAGGCGGAAGGATCGCCGGAGCCCAGCAGATCGAGGCTGCGGTGGCCAGGAGCGGCCACTGCACTCCAGCCTGGGCGACAGAGTGAGATTCCAACTCAAAAAAAAACAACAACTGTGTTTTTATTCTTCCATGTTTCAACTTCAGTCACCCTCAAAGTACTCTCCTTTGGCTGTAATACACCTATCAAGATGCTTTTCCCACTCCTCAAAACAGTTTCTGCTGTTTTTTGTTTCACTTCTTCCACATCAGCAAAACGTTTCCCTTTGAGGACTTTATTCATCTGTGAGAACAAAAAAAAGTCACTCGGGTAAGATTGGGTGAATAGGGAGTGTGGAGTATGGGGTCATGCTGTTTTTGGTCAAAAACCGCTGAACACTCAGCATGGTGTGGGCAGGTGTGCTCATAAATCATCCATCGCGAAGTGGGCAAATGCATTTTTTTTTGAGCTGGAGTCTCACTCTTGTCACCCAGGCTGAAGTGCAGTGGCATGCTCACAGCTCACTGCAGCCTCAACCTGCTGTGCTCAGGCAATCCTCCTCCCTCAGCCCTCCAAGAAACTGGACCTATAGGCCTGCGCCACATGCCCAGCTGGTGGGCAAACACATTGAAAACATCTCCAGCCGGGCTCGGTGGCTCAGCCTGTAATCCCGCGCCTTTGGGAGGCTGAGGTGAGTGGATTGCCTGAGCCCGCGGGTTTGAGACCCGCCTGGGCAACTTGGCGAGACCTCATCTCTACAATAAATCAAAAAAGTTAGCCAGGTGTGGTAGCGCGCGCTTGTAGTTCCGGTTACTCGGAAGGCTGAGGCGGAAGGATCACCGGAGCCCAGCGGGTCGAGGCTGTGGTGGCCGGGAGCGGCCACTGTATTCCAGCCTGGGCGACAGAGTGAGACTCCAACTCAAAATAAAAATAAAAAAGCTGACAAATACATCACAAAATCCAGAAAAATAACTCATTTTTATTAATTGACTACCTGAAACACCTCTATACATCTTTTTTTTTTTTTGAGTCGGAGTCTCACTCTGTCGCCCAGACTGGAGTGCAGTGGCCGCTCCCGGCCACCGCAGCCTCGACCTGCTGGGCTCCGGCGATCCTTCCGCCTCAGCCTTCCAGGTAGCCGGAATTACAGGCGTGCGCTCCCACGCCCGGCTGATTTTTTGATTTATTGTAGAGATGAGGTCTCGCCTGCCCAGGCGGGTCTCGAACCCGCGGGCTCAGGCAATCCACTCACCTCAGCCTCCAAGGTGCGAGTTTACAGGCTGAGCCACCGAGCCCGGTTTCCCAGTTTCTTTATACAGAACCCAGACTTGGCTCATCCTGGCTCTCAGCGAGTGCTGGTGTCTTTCTCCACTTTCATCTTCCATCAGAAGAGAAGTGGCTAGCTTTTTTTTTTTTTGAGTTGGAGTCTCACTCCGTTGCCCAGACTGGAGTGCAGTGGCATGCTCATGGCCATCCCAGTGTCGACCTGCTGGGCTCTGGCGATCCTTCCACCTCAACTTTCCAAGTAGCTGGAACTACAGGTGTGTGCTACCACACCTGGCTAGTTTTTTGGATTTCTTGTAGAGACGCGGTCTCGCCAAGTTGCCTGGCTGGTCTTGAATCAGCAATCCACTTGCCTCGGCCTCCCAAAGTGCTGGGATTACAGGCTGAATCACAGAGCCTGGATCTTTTTTTTGTTTTTTGAGTTGGAGTCTCACTCTGTCGCCCAGACTGGAGTGCAGTGGCCGCTCCCGGCCACCACAGCCTCGACCTGCTGGGCTCCGGCGATCCTTCTGCCTCAGCCTTCCAAGTAGCTGGAACTACAGGTGTGCGCTACCACGCCTGGCTAACTTTTTTTTTTTTTTTTTTTGAGTTGGAGTCTCACTCTGTCGCCCAGACTGGAGTGCAGTGGCCGCTCCCGGCCACCAAAGCCTCGACCTGCTGGGCTCTGGCGATCCTTCCGCCTCAGCCTTCCGAGTAGCCGGAATTACAGGCGCGCGCTACCACGCCCGGCTGGTTTTTGATTTATTGTAGAGATGAGGTCTCGCTGCCCAGGCGGGTCTTGAACCCGCGGGCTCAGGCAATCCACTCACCTCAGCCTCCCAAAGGCGCGGGATTACAGGCTGAGCCACCGAGCCCGGCTTAATTTTTTGATTTATTGTGGAGATGAGGTCTCACCAAGTTGTCCAGTCGGGTCTCGAACCTGCGGGTTCAGGCAATCCACTCACTTCGGCCTCCCAAAGGCGCGGGATTACAGGCTGAGCTACCAAGCCTGGCTGCTTTTTGTTTTTTAATGAAAGTGTATTTACATGACATTCATTTGAACCTATGTGATCAACATGCTCACTAGAAACTGGCAGGGTAAACATGGAGCCCCGTCTCTGATTTGGGTCTTTCTGGCAGGAGGCAGAGAATTGACCTGGACGACTCGTCAGCGTGGGGGGAGCTGACTGGGCCTTTCTTTCTCTCTTTCCTCCCCGAGCCTCACCCAGATCTCCCTCAAAAGTTAGGACCCCAGGGATATTACCAGGCAAGTAATTCCTTCTCTCAGGGACCCTGTTTCTTCATATATGGGGGAAAAAACAGGGAGGTGGGCTTCTTATCACATAAGCTTTTTTTTTTTTTTTTTTTGAGTTAGATTCTCACTCCGTCGCCCAGGTTGGAGTGCAGTAGCACACTCACGGCTACCCCAGCATTGACCTGCAGGGCTCAAGCGATCCTTCCACCTCAGCCTTTCAAGTAGGCGGAACTATAGGTGTGTGCAACCACGCCTGGTTAATTTTTTTGGTTTATTGTAGAGATGAGGTCTTGCCAAATTGCCCAGGCTTTTCTCGAACCCATGAGCTCAGGCAATCCACCCACCTTGGCCTCCCAAGGTGCTGGGATTACAGGCTTGAGCCACCGTGTCCGGCCCACATAACATTTTTTTTGAGTTGGAGTCTCACTCTTGTCGCCCAGGCTGGAGTGTAGCGGCATGCTCACGGCCACCACAGTCTCAACTTGCTGGGCTTGGGTGATCCTTCTGCCTCAGCCTTCCAAGTAGCTACAACTACAAATACACACCACCACGCCTGGCTAGTTTTTTTTTTTTTTTTTGAGTTGGAAGTCTTACTCTGTCGCCCAGACTGGAGTGCAGTGGCCACTCCCGGTCACCGCAGCCTCGACCTGCTGGGCTCTGGCGATCCTTCCGCCTCAGCCTTTCAAGTAGCTGGAACTACAGGCGCGTGCTACCATGGCCGGCTAATTTTTTGATTTATTGTAGAGATGAGGTCTCACCAAGTTGCCCAGGCAGGTCTCGAACCCGCGGGCTCAGGCAATCCACTCACCTCAGCCTCCCAAGGCACGGGGTTACAGGCTGAGCCACCGAGCCTGGCTAGTTTTTTGATTTACTGTAGAGATGAGGTCTTGCCAAGATGCTCAGGTTGGTCTCGAACCCTGGGCTCAGGCATTCCTCTCGCCTTGGCCTCTCAAAGTGCTGGGATTATAGGCTGAGTCACCGCATCCAGTCCCACATAACTTTTCTTTTTGAGTAGAGGTCTCACTCTGTCACTCAGGCTGGAGGGCAGTGGCAAGCTCCCAGCCACCACAGCCTTGACCTGCTGGGCTCAGGCGATCCTTCCGCCTCAGCCTTTCAAGTAGCTGAAACTATAGGCACATGCCACCATGTCCAGGTAATTTTTGATTTATCGTAGAGATGGGGTCTCATCAAGTTGTCCAGGCTGGTCTCAACCCCTAGGCTCAGGCAATCCTCTTACCTCGGCCTCCCCAAGTGCTGAGATTATAGGCGTGAGCCACTGCACCCTGCCTACATAACATTTTAAAATAAATTTAGAGCCGGGCTCGGTGGCTCAGCCTGTAATCCCGCACTTTGGGAGGCTGAGGTGAGTGGATTGCCTGAGCCCGCGGGTTCGAGACCCGCCTGGGCAGTGAGATCTCATCTCTACAATAAATCAAAAAATTAGCCGGGCGTGGTAGCACATGCCTGTAATTCCGGCTACTTGGAAGGCTGAGGCGGAAGGATTGCCGGAGCCCAGCAGGTCGAGGCTTTGGTGGCCGGGAGCGGCCACTGCACTCCAGTCTGGGCGACAGAGTGAAGCTCCAACTCAAAACAAAACAAAATAAAATAAAATAAAATAAACTTAGAAAGGGCATGTGTGTCAAAATTGGGTTAGAGAAAAATGACAACAAAATAACTTACAGTTGGAAAAAGTTTTCCATGAAAGTTCTCACCAAGCATGTCCCAAGTCCCTTCTTGCTGGGACTCCGTATACTGTCAATAATACGTTGGGCACAGACTCATCCCATTTTAACAGCTTGCTGTAGGGAAGTCCCAGAATGACCGTAATCAGTCAGCTCTCTGCATCTAGTTGTGTGCAATTTTCCAGAATGAACGGTCCCGCAAAGAACAATCTTACGTGAGTTTATCTTTTTATACAGCTACTTCTCTAGACTCCCAGAAGTGAAAATTACTGGTTTTGAAAATGCGTGTGTTTTAAATTCTCACACTTCCTAGTTGAGAAACTTTGCAGAGTAATTCTCAGATTCGACTTGAACTTGTGTTTCACCTGTGGACCTCGCTCATGTGCCACACCCCAACACACTGCCAGACTCTGTGCGACCCCACCCACTCGCCTGGAGGAAATCTGGAGGGGGCTCCAGGGCCCTTTGCTATAGCTCTTGGGTGGCTCTGTCGCAAGCCGGGGAGGAAGCCTGTCCTCTCCTCCTGAACCTGATCTACTTGGGAAGCAGTGGCCCCAGGGGCTGCCATAGGCAGACTCTATGGCCCAGGTCCCCAGTGGCTTCCCAAAAAGCACAGAGTCTGGCTCCCACGCACACACGAGAAAAACATCTAGTGTGGAGTTCCAGGTCAGTTGCCAAGGCCCAGGTAAGGGATCCAGGCTCACCTGGCTGCGCCCCTTTTTCCCTCCAGGGTCCCTTCATCTGAAAGTCCCTGTCCCACACATGCACCGTGACCTTAGTGGCCAGGGCCCAGTTGATTTTAGGCTTTTTACCCAAGACTTCCCAAGCCTCCTTTTTTCAGTTAGAGGGCTGTGGATGGAGAACCATTTGGCCAATGTTTTGGCCACACTCTGGGCCCATTTCCCTTCTGTGAAACGGAGATCACGTGGCAGTGCCACTCTCGTTCTGTGTGCCGCTGTGAGGAGAGCAGCATGGCCAGCTAGGGTCCTACCAGATGTAGGGAAGTCTGGCTTCCAGGGGGAGTGCAGGTGCACCTTGGCTGTCATTTAATCAGCATTCTCATTGGCAGGGCCTGTCTGGAAACATTTAGATGTTGTTCCCAGAGCTCTCCATTGCTAAAGCGCAATTAAGACCAGAAACTGGGCCGGACGCAGTGGCTCAAGCCTGTAATCCCAGCACTTTGGGAGGCGGAAGCAAGAGGATTGCCTAAGTCCAGGGGTTTGAGACCAGCCTAGGCAACTTGGTGAGACCTCCGTCTCGCCGTAAATCAAAAAATTACTCAGGTGTGGTGGCGTGCATCTGTGGTTCCGGCTACTTGGAAGGCTGAGGTAGAAGGATCGCCTGAGCCCAGCAGGTTGAGGCTGCGGTGGCCAAGAGTGTGCCACTGCATTCCAGCCTGGGCAACAGAGTGAGACTCCGACTCAAAAAAACACAAAAGACCAAAAGTTGTTTTCAAGGCTATTTCCAAGCCCAAGGGCCCTGGATGTCCAGGCCTAGACGGGGAAACAGAGGCCCAGAAAAGCCTGTCAGGTTTGACAGGCTGACTCATTGCTGGGCAGGCCCAGAGGAGGTTGGTCAACAGGCAGCTCACAGTATGTGGTTCTGAGAGAGCAGGGAAAAGCGTGGTGAGGTGCAGGAGGCCAAAGAAAGCCTCCAGGAGTGGGGTGTAACTGGCAGAAGAGGGGAAAGAAACCCAATAGGACACCGGGAGCTCCTGGCCTGGTAGCCAAGGGCCAGCCATAGGGGTGAGGGCTCAGGCTCCGCTGTCCGACCAACCTGGGATGAGTGACAAAAGCAGTCTACAGGACTTACATAGGTCAGCTCCATGCTCCATAGCCAGAGGATTAGAAGGCAAGGCACCACGAAGCGCCTCGCACAGCCACGTTGCGGTGCACGCGGCCTTACACGCGCTCCTTCGCGTGGGGCATGCGACAGACCCAGTGCGCTGGGCTTGTGTCAGAGGCGGCCTACCCAGCTCTCCAGGCCCTTGAGGACAGAACAGGCGTCGCATTCTGAGTCCAATCCCTTTCCAGCTGTGGGTACACGCTCAGACTAACTGGGCCTCAATATCCCCTCGAGGCAGTGGGGACAATCCCACGGCTGGCAGGAGACCTGCTGGAGGGGCGAACTCACAGAGCATCCCGCCTCCCGGGAAGGGCCCGCACCCCGGCGAAGAGCACACAGTAGGCGCTCCGGAAACGCGCTCCGCGAGGTGGGACGGGCCACTTCCTGCCCCCAAGCGGGCTCTCCCGAGCCGAAGTTCCCACCGCTCCTCTTCGGAGGCCATGTGGCATTCCTGAGGGTGGGGGTGGGCGCAGGAAGAAGGTGCCCTCCGGCCCCGCCCCCTCCGGGCGCGGTGGGCGGGGCGAAGCCCCTCGGCGCCGTCGGCCCGCCCCGCGGGGGGTGGGCGTAGCTCGCCGCGCTCCGCACAAAGTTTGTTTTCTCCCTCCGGGCGGGTGGGGGAGGGCGAGGAGCGCGCGGAGGGGGGAGAGGGGATCTGACGTCAGGCCGCGAGGTGCTTTCCAGCCGCGAGCTGTCAGGCCGAGTGTCAGGCCGAGCAGGTACGCGGCGCGCTCCCCCGGCGCCCCCCGCCCCCCGCCGAGTCGCCCCGCGCGGAGCCCGAGGCCGCGTGGACCGGAAAGCCGCTCGGGAAAGTCAGTGCGGGCTGCGGGGGGGCGGCCGGGGTTGGGGGCGCGCGGACAACTCGGAAAGTTTCTTTTACTCGGCGGGCGGGGGAGGGGGCGTCGTCCTGGCGCGTGCGGTTGTGGGTGTGTGAGCTCCGGTGTGTCTGTGAGTCCCGACCGCGCTGCCCCGGCGGGGGCCGAGGGGACTATCCCAGCCCCCGGAGGAAGCTAGCTCGGGGCCCCTGTGGGGGGCCCAGCTCCCTGGGATCCCACCCTGGGAGAGGGCCGCTCGCGCCCCTGCCTGGGGTGAGCGCGCGGAGGGGGGGCGGGTGTGTTTGGTTTCAAAAGTGCACGTTGCTAACCGCCGGCAGCCCCCCCGCCGCTGAGCCGGGGAGGGGGCCCGCCGAGAGTGACAGCTGGGGGTGGGGGCAGCGGGAAGGGCCCGGAGCGGGGGGGAGCTGGGGAGCCCGCGCGAGTTCCCCTTTCCTTTGGAACAAAGGAAAGTCTGTCTCCGAGGCATCTGTCACTCCCAGGCGGGCCAAGGAAGCGGGACGCTTGGGGCCGGCGACCCGGAGAAAGTTTGTACGCGCCGGGACCCTCGGCCAGGCCGAGGGTGAGCCCAGCCTCCGGCGGGGCCAGCGCGCAGTCTCCGGGGCAGGGGGCGGCCAACATGGAGTCTGGGCGCAGGGCTGGGGGGGCGGTGCGGAGGTGGGAGCCCAGCCCCCTCCCCTCCCCTCCCCTCCCCCCCTCCCCCTCCGGGCCGAGTTCGGAGCACAAAGCCGAGCGCGCACGCTCGGCCGGCCCCGCGCCCCGAAGAGTCAGCCTGCGCCGAGCAGCCGGGGAAGGGGGTGGGAACCAAACTTTTTCCTGCCCTGCGACAGACACGTGAGTTTTCTTTATTCCGGAGCTCTCGTCCCACCGGGGTGGCGGGCCCGCGGGGGAGCTGTCGTGCGGAGTGTGACGCGGGAAGGGGGCCGGGGGTGCAGGCGCCCCGAGCGCCGGCCGACTCCTCGCCGCCCCGGGAGCCATGTGCTCCGACTCGGCCGGGCCGCGGGGGAGGCTGCGCGCTTTGTGTGAGCTGCTGGGAATGCGAGCGTGTGTGCGCGCCCGGGAGAGTGTCGGGGCCGGGCTGTAGTTGTCAGAAAGTTCGTGCGGGAGTGGCTGCAGGTGGCGTCGTGGGAGTGTGTGGGGGTGCACGGAGTGCTGTGTCGAGGGGTGCTGCCACAGGCCAGCGAGGGCAAGAAGGAGGGCTGATGTGATGACGTCCGAGAGTTCTCCCTGTCGGAGAGGTCGGGGTGGGCGGGCACAGGAGTTGGGCTGGTTGCGTGGGTCACAGTTACTCGGGCTGGGCGTGGGGTTTCTGACTGCACCGAGTCTGTCGGTTGAAACAAGGGCCTTGAGGTCTTGAGAGGTGGTTGGTGCCTTGTGTTCGAGTTGCGTGTGAGTGGCGGAGTGTTCTGGGTGCAGTGTGGGGCGTACCTGAGGGAAACATCCCGGGCCATAGGCGGGTCTGAGGTGCAAGACTCCGAGGTGGAAGAATCCATGTAGATGGAGGGGTCATCCCCGGGGTCCACCCCGAACCCTACTGACTGAGACTTGGCTGGCAGCCAGGGTGGAATTTGTGCAGATAACCTCAGGTAAACGCCTCACAGCCTGCCAGGCTGCATCTGAGTCCAGATTCCCAGCTGCCTGGGCTGCCTGGAAATGTGACCTCAGAAAGCAGCCTGCTGGTCGTGCCCCCTGGGGAGTGGCACCTCTAACCAGTGCCTGTCTCACCTCCAGGTGGCCTGGCTGAAAGAGTAGACCCTTCCCTCGAAAGCCTGGCCTAGCCGGCCAGGGATCTGGGCTCAGGCCCAAGGAGAGGAAACGAAACCTGGAATTGCCGAAGTCTGCTGGCTAGTCCACCAGAGCCGGTACAGGCTTGGGGGGGGGGAGGCCTGGGGTTTGAGATTCTGCCATCAGTTTGGCCTAGAACTTTGCTGTTAACATGTAAATGCTCTTGCATGTATGAACAAGAACTCTGTCTAGGGCAGGAGCAGCCGAGTTGGGTTATTAGAGAAAATCTCACTTCATTGGGCAGGTAAAGAGGGGACTTGGGCCTAGAGAGGGGAGGCCACTTGCCCAGGGTCACAGCACCAACTGGAGGAGGGGTAGACACCAGAGCCTGGCCTTACTCTTTGCTCTGGATCTTAAGGGGTTGAGTCTAGGACTAGGGCAAGGGCCTGGCAGAGAAGAATGTCTACCGGGCAACCAGTATAGCCAACGTCCCACTCTCTGCAAGGCACCCAACAGGGGCTCCGTAAATGTCACATGGCTGCTACAGCAGTCCTCCCTAGGCCTTGGGAGATCTGGGAGGCAAGATGGTATAAAGTCTCTTGGGGGACAGCAAACTACCTGAGTCCAAATCCTACTTTGATATCCTGTCCTGGGAGTGGAATTTTTTTTTCTATAACAGCTTTATTGAGATATAAATTGCATACCATACAATTCACCCATTTTACGTATACATGTCATTGACTGCTGTGATCACGCACCTGTAGTCTCGGCTACTTGAGAGACTGAGGAGGAAGGATTGCTTATATCCAAGAGGTTGAGGCTGTGGTAAGCTGTGATTGTGCCACTGCACTCCAGGCTGGGTGACAGAGTGAGACCCAACTCCAAATAAGTATATATGTCAGTGGTTTTTAGTATATTAACTGTGTGCAACTATCACTATAGTCAATTTTAGAACATTTTTATCACCTCAGAAAGAAACCCCACACACTTTAGTTACCACCCAGCCCTAACCAACTGCTAACCTACTTTCTGTCTCTACATTCTGGACATTTCATGATAGATGGCCTCATGATATGTGGTCTTTGTGACTGACGTCTTTCCCTTGGCATAATGCTTTCCAGGGCCTTCTATGTTGTAGGTCGTCAGGACTTCACTCCTTTTTATGGTCAAGTAATATTCCATGGTAGATGTAGGCTGCAGTTTTGTAGTCCATTCATCTGTTGATAGACAACTGGTTGTTTCCATATTTTGCCTATTATGAATAGTGCTGCTATGAACATTTGTGTACAAGGTTTTGTGTGGCCACAGGTTTTCATTTTTCTTGGGTAGATACCTGGGCATGAAACTGCTGGTCTTGGGTGGCTTTCTTAATCTCTCCCTGTTTCCTCATCTACAAAGTGATGATAACTGTTTGTCCTAATAAGGGGCTTGTGAGGACTCCATGAGATAACACATGTGAAGTGCTTGATACAGAGCATAGGAAACAGACCTCAGTGGTAGCTGCAGTTACTTCTCATCCTGGTCCTGCTTGTGAATATGTTTCCTTAGTTACCTGCTGGCTCCGAGCCTGGAGACATGTTGGACTTGGCCTTCTAGCTTGCTCAACCAATGGTATGGCCTGAAACTTTGAATTGCAACTCCTCTGTTTCTGGTATCCCAGGCTGTAGTAATGCTGAGCGTGTTTGGAGACCAGGAACAGGGTAAGAGACAGCACACGGTGACGCTGTCTCTATCCCATGTCACTTGTCCCAGGGTTGCTGAGGTCCCGCCTAGCCCCCAGGCACCATGTCGGATAGTGATCTTGGTGAGGACGAGGGCCTTCTGTCCCTGGCGGGCAAGAGGAAGCGCAGGGGAAACCTGCCCAAGGAGTCGGTGAAGATCCTCCGGGACTGGCTGTACCTGCACCGCTACAATGCCTACCCCTCGGAGCAGGAGAAACTGAGCCTCTCCAGACAGACCAACCTGTCAGTGCTGCAGGTAAGCAGGGGATCTGGGTGGTGGGTGGCAGGAGACCCAGTTCTGGCTCGGTCCCAGCCCTGTCACTGACTCACTGTGTGGCCTCAAGCCAGTTACCTGCCCTTTCTCGGTTCTTGGGTCAGGGAAGAACACACTCTCCCTGCTTCAAGAGAAAACAATGAAACAAGGTCTGTGCCACTAGATTTCCAATTCTGGAGAGTTCTGAAGAGGCAAGCAATTAATAAATGCGATCTAGGTGTCATTAGCCCTGGAGGTGTGAGAAGGTGAGGAGGCACCTAGGGTCTAGGATTGTGGGATTTGGCCCCCAGCCCCAGAGCAGTGTTTGGACAGAGACTTGGTTGCAGGGACAGCTGGTGGTCTGCAGTGTGGTTAAGAGAAGAGTTGGGATCACAGACTAGGAAAATGCAGAAGCCGGGGCTCTGGGCAGCAAGCCTGTTCTGCCACACCTTGATTTCCCCATCTGTAAAAGTGGGGGTCAGATTCCTCTCCTGCCTGATGGGAAACTATTGTGAGGAACAGACTCAGAGCTGGACGTGAACATGCTTTGCAAACCATGCACATGAGCACATTCAAAGACAGCGTGAGCCCCTTCCATCAGGGCGCAAAGTCTAGTTCCTTTCTCAGTCATCTGTGGGTATTTTTGTTCTGCTTTCATGGTTCCGAGCAGGGCACCTGGACCGCTGCGGCCTTGCCTCCAGCTGGACTCTTTTCCTCCAGGAGACACATGGTGGGGTCTCAGCCTAACGCTGGAGGCCTCCCCTGCCCCACTGGCCCCCACTGCTCCCTTCCTGAGCCAACCAAGCCTCTTCCCCAAGGCCCCCTGCTTCCCTCCCCACCTCTTTTAAAATTTTGAGTCGTGGTCTCACTCTGTACACCCAGGCTGTAGTGCAGTGGCACAATCATACTTACTATAGCCGCAGCCTCCTGAGCAGCTGGGACTATGGGCACATGCCACCACACTGGCTAACTTTTCTTATTTTTAGTGTTTAATTATTTTTTCATTTGTTGTCTCACTCTGTCACACAGGCACTTACACGGGCACTGCAGCCTCTCTGTGATTCTCCTCAGCTTCCAAGTAGCTAGAACTATAGGCATGTGCCACCATGCCTGGCTTTTGGGTGGTTGATTGATAGATTGATTGAAAAGAGCGGTCTCACCAAGTTGTCCGGGCTGGTCTCAAATCTCTGGGCTCAGGGAATCCTTTCGCCTCTGACTCCCAAAGTGCTGGGATTACAAGCATGAGCCACCATGCCTCACCAGTTTTTAAATTTTTTTGTAGAGATGAGGTCTTGCTGTGTTGCCCAGGCTGGTCTTGAACTCCTTGGCTCAGTCGATCCTCTCACTTCAACCTCCCACAGTGCTAGGATGACAGCATGAGCCACCCCCCATGTCCTCCTGTATCCCATGATTCCAGTCTGTGGTGCAAACCTTGCCTCATGGCCTTGCCCCACTCTGAACTTTCCACTTCCTCCAGCTCCTGCCTGTCCTTCATGAAGAGAAATGGGAAGCATTTCAGCCCTCCATTCCTGTCGCCTGACCTTATGCTCTCTGGCAGTGGTTAATCTGAGTCTCCAGAGAAAGGGTCTAGAGTTCCAGCTCCTGACTTGTCTTCCCTCTTCCCCACAAGAGGAAACCTGGCCCTTGGCAGAGTCACTGCCTTCTCCCCGAGCCTCCTCATTTCCTCATCTGGAAAAAACCAGATGATGGCAGCATTTCACGGGCTTGTAGGAGAGGGACTCGAGAGAATCCAAGGCGAACTGGGTGGTTAAGGCACACGGTGGGCACTTCTGTACCCGTTCTCATCCTCCTCTCCTCCCAGGTTGTAGTCTGAGCCTGGCTGCCTAGCAGTGTGTGGCATCCCCACCGTGTTTCCTGTGCAGAGTAGGGATCCCAGAGAGGAACCAGACACATTCTTCCCCTTAAGGAGTGTCCAGTCTGGGATGGCGGTAGCAGGGCAGACCTGGCCACGTATGTTTGCAAAAATGCTCTCCACTGGGACGGAAGGCAGGGCAGGAGAACCTGCAGTCTCAAGCATCCTCCCAGGAGAGTAGCTGTGAACCTGCGACTGTAGAGCTATTCCACCTCTCTGTTGGTCTCCCTGCCTTCAGCCTTGTTCCTCTAATCCACTCTTTGGAACACAAAAGCACAAATCTGATTGTGCCCCTGCTCTGTCCAAACTTCTCAAAAGTCCAGCAGTGCCATCTCAGCTCTTCCTGCCTCTGGTCCTTGAACCCTCAGGCCTCAAGGCCTCTTCCTTATTCTGAACAGCTCAGGGGCAGCCCTGGCCCTACCTCACTGGCTCTCTCCACTTAAAGCATCTCTTTCTCATGAATGACGATTCTCTGATTATCAACCTGTGTGTGGGCCACTGCTTGTATTCCACCTCACACTACCTATCCTGTTAAGCCACTTGTCACACTATAGTGTGTATAGGAATTGGTTTTTGTCAGGACCACTGTTTCTCAGATCTGAGAAATGTACCATCTCCTTTTAAAAGAACGTATTTTTTTGTGGACCTGCCTCCCCCCAAAATATTAACTAGAATACTTTTTATTATCATAGCATTTATGTACAGTCATAAAACTGGAAAAAGAAAACTTGTTTTTGCTTTTACTCTTAGATGTGACTATAAAACCAGTTTCATAAAGTAGATACATGTAAAAACAATGAAATTCCATCTAACTGCATTACTTTGAAATGGTGGATGAGATTCTGCTGACTCAGCTGTGGTGTGTGTGACAAAGGCACTTGGTCTGGAGTCGAGTGGGTCTGGACTGCCACAGGGCATGATGTTCCTTGTGATCCAAAGGGAAAAAACACAAAGCCGAAGCATCCTTCTAGAGAACCAGCGGACCTCATGACACGCATCCATGGGGGAGGCCAAGTCTAGGGTGCAGATCAGCCACTGGAGCTGTCCAAGGAAGGGCCAGCTTGACCTGGCATCCCCTGGAGGGAAGGTCCACTGGTGGCCACCCTGCTCTAGAGTGAGGCTGAGAGCTACGAGTAGTAGGGACCATCTGCCCTCCTTGATGCCGTGATCCTGCAGCAGTCCCCACTGCATACTTCTCTGATAATGTCTCCAATGCTCTGGTCAATCACCAGTGGCTTCTTTCCCACCCTAGTCTAAGCCATCATTGTCTGATCACTTGCCACTCCCCTACTTAAAACCCTTCCAACCTGATGACAATATCACCTGCCCGCTGGGCCTCAGCCCTGGCACCCACACTCCCACCACACTGACCCACCATGCTAGACTGGTCCCCGCCCACCTCTGACCAGGGAGATTCCGGCCTCTGGTGGAGGAGCTGTGCACTTCTCAGCACCTGGACGGGCAGAGCACTGTAACTGCTCTTTAGACCATGCTACATCCTGCAGGCGTGGAATAACAACCTGGTCTTGTTTATCCTGTGGCCCCAGTGTAGCTCTGTGCTTGGTATCTGGCAGGTAGTGCTGTAGTACTTACTGAAATGGCTGTAAGGTGCTGGAAATGCAGGCAGGACCTCAGAAGGGGGGATGTGCAACATCTCTCGTGCCAAATGTGCTCAAGCTCCGGGAGGCAGCTCTCTTTCCTTTACTTAATTTTGAAAATTTTATTTTTTAGTAAGGACATGTTTAAATACCCACAAAAGCAAGATAATATAATGAGCCCCCAGCACCCATCACCTGGCTTCCACAAGCACCAACATTTTGCCAGGCTTGTTTTATCTCTCCCTGGGGCATCTCCCTTGATTATCTCCCTTAACCCGCCCTGGAGCGATCTTATTAGCAAGTCAATGAGTCATTTAACCGGTTTGCTGGTGCTTGCCTGGGGCTAGGCAGTTGGGAGAGAAAGACAAAAATAATCTTTTGTGAAGGATTTTCACAGGTTCCTGTGACACCCTCTAAGTCCTGTTTATTGGCTGGACTAGATCTGTGTGGTTTTCTGACTGCTGTGTGGCCTAGGAGGCTCCTGAGCCCCTCTTCTTTGCTCTAACACTGATGGGGGTCCACTGGGTGCCAGGCATGGTAGAACAGGCACCATCTCCCCATTCTTCATGGCTGTCAGGACTCCTTTCAAATGAGCTTCCTGGGAGAAGCCTTTCCAAAGCCTACACCAGGGCAGGGGCAGCAGCCCTCCAATAGGGGCCTTGGGTGAGAAAGGAGCCTAGTGCAGAGACTGTGGTGGCCTGCCACTCTCCTCTCTGGCTCCAAAACTTCTAGCTCTTCCCATGAGTAGCCTCTGTCTCATCTCAAGGTCTTTCATCTATTTATATTTTTGAGCTTCTGTGTAAGCTTTTTCACTTAAATAAAGGACTTAAGCCAGGCGCGGTGACTCACGCCTGTAGTCCCAACACTTTGGGAGGCCGAGGCAAGAGGATTGCCTGAGCCCAGGGGTTTGAGACCAGCCTGGGGAACTTGGCAAGACCTTGTCTCTACAATAAATCAAAAAGTTAGCCTGGCGTGGTGGCACATGCCTTTAGTTCCAGCTATTTGGAAGGCTGAGGCAGAAGGGTTGCGGGAGCGCAGCAGGTTGAGGCTGCAGCAGCCATGAGCATGCCACTGCACTCCAGCCTCAAGAAAAGGGGGCTTGGCCCACAAGGCAAGTCACACCAGTGGGTTCAGCCGTTGGTTCCTAAACCCGAGCAGCCATCCTCTGGGTGCATGTCTGTAAACACTTCTGACTCTGCCCCTCACCCCCACCGGATCTGTAGAGCAGATGAAAAATAGCAGTTTCACAGTTGAAAAAAGTCTCCCCTCATGGGGATTCTGATGCAGACAGCTGACTTTAAGAGCACCCGGATGGTGGTCACAGCGTGAACGGTGGTGCCGGGTGAGGGAAAGGCTCCTCTGCGCCTTCGCTTCCTTCCCCACTTTTGCTCTTCCCGCAGCAGAGGACATGAGCAGTAGCGCACTCCGCCTGCCTTCCGCGCCCTGCTCCCTCCTCATGCCTTTGCCAGCCTCCTAGTGCCCCTCTCGCCCCCTTTTGCCACAGTGATTCCTCCCTTGTCCTTTGTCTCTGCCACTGACGGGGCCGAAGCCTGTCGGACAGCCCTGTTCCGGGGAGACAGCCTGTGTTCTGCCACGCAAATCAGAGCTCACCTTGGCCCTCTTCCTTCCTGCTACCTCCCCAAGGACCTTGAGTGGGCACAAGTCACAGGCTCTTCTCCTGACTTGGGCACGGGCAGGCCGCTGGAAGGGGCTTCAGAAAGCCGTGCTGGTGGGCCACTCACCCTCCGCCCCTGCCCAGCCCCTCAGCTGTGCACTTTCTTGGGCAGAGACAGACAGACGCTGGGCTGCCAAGTGGTCTATGGACCCGACAGGCTTGCAGGGGAGTGTGTGGAGGCTGTTTTTCTGTTCTCTTCGCTGAACTGTTAGCCAAAACGGGAGGTGCAGCTCAGGGCTAGGTGTCACACAGCTCCTGGGAGCCGCCCAGTCCCCCCTCCTGGAGACTGCTTTCCCCATAGCACTCAGCCCAGCCATGGTGCCCGGCCTTCCCCCTGCCTGGGGGGGGGGCAAGAAGTGCGCCTTGGAGCACAGGCAGCAGAGGAGGCAGCTGTGGGAGGGAGGGGAAGGAAAGAAGGCACGTTTCTGAGCACGAAGGCTTCTGCCGAGGACCAGGCTTTCTGGATCAGATCCCAGCCTTTGCGCCTGTGACCTTGAGAGGCTTCTGAACCTCTCTGACCAGGGCCTCTGTTTCTTCAACAGAGATCATCGTAGAACCTGCCTTGTGCGTTTTGTCCAAGTGTTTGCTGTTAGGATGCTGCTGCTGATTCAGCCATCCCTTCTGTTCCTCTGTATGGTGAGACAGCAAAGCAGCGGGGGGGCCCCTATGCCAGAGGACCTGTCTGTGAACCCCAGCTCTGCACTGGAGCTGTGTGACTATGAGCAGTTCTTTCGTCTCTGAGCTCCAGTTCCCCTTGTAGTACTTTGAGGACACTGCTTTCTTCCTTCCAGGCTTGTGCGCAGATTAAACCTAACACAAGTGAGATAGCTGGCATGGTGACTGGTCTCATGCATCCCACCCAGTTATTGAGCCCTACCTCTCTTTGGGGTTCACCTACAACTCTAGTTAGGATTTGGCTCAGCCAGTGTCTTTGCTCGGCTATACTGGAGGACCATAGAGGTGAAGTGGGCATATGAGACCCCCCAGGGCTCTTCGTGGTCGGCATGGGGAGGGAGAGAAGGGCACAAGGCTCAGGCTCTGCCCTGCCCAAGAGCCTTCCAGCCTGAGAGGGCAGGGGGCCTGGTGCTGTCTTAGGGTGACAGTGCAATGGGTGCAGCTGGAGTCGACTAGGCAAGGAGCCATGCCTACTTCATGCACCAGCTCCTGTCATGGATGACAGATAGTCCATGGGAAGATGGTACCCAAGGGGTTGCTCATGGGGTTGCTCATACAGTCAAGAAAGAGGCCTGGTGATAGCCAGACAGAAATGAGTACACGAACCCCGGGCCTTTGATCTCGTGAGCACACACTGAGGAATGCTAGGCATGGCTGCAGCCCACACAGTGCCCACGTCCCAGCACCCCAGCCCACAGGAGGGAAGGGAGGAAGCGTTTGGCTTTTCTTTCCCCCGCAGCAGCTCGTACTGTGTTCAGGCCCTGTAAGTATCCGTTGATGAACTAAGAGGAGAAAGACAGGACCAGGAGCAGGACCTAGGGTGTGAAATTTGGCTGAGCCACTGTTGAGACCCCTATGTGGTTCACTGTGGTGTTCCACCTGGTGGTACCAACCCAGCCCACTTCTGAGCTCACACCTACCGTTCCCCTCTTCAGTCAGTTCCTTAAACTGAATGCGTTCCTGCCTCAGCTCAGCTGCACTGGAGGACCAGGGAGATGAGGAAGGGCCAGTGAGAAGCCCAGGACCCATCCTGGGTGTCAGCTGTCGCCTCCACCCAGAACAGTGTCTCCTAACTTTCTGTGTGGCTGGCTCTTCCTTATCCTTTAGCTGTCAGCCTTCCAGGCCTCTTGTGTGTGGAGTTCTCAGATCTTTGTACACTGCCCCTTTATTCTTCTTTCCCTCTTGACACTTATTGACGGTACTCACCTATTTGTTTATTGCCAGTCTCCACAACTAGATGGATTGTGAGCTCCACCGGGCATCCCCAGAACCAGGCCTGGCACATGGCAGATACTCAGATATTTGAATGAGCAAGAAGCCTTGAAAGGGAGAGCACTGGTATGGTGAGAAGCTCTGACTTGACTGTTCTAGTGAATACAGAAAGCCAGGCTCTGGGGCCCTGAGACAGCCTCAGACAAAGATGGAGAGAGGAGCAAATCCCATTCCTCCCAGTCCAAAGGCTCAGGCTTGGAGATCTCTGCTGGAGGTGGAGTCCTGACTGACTTTACCAGGCAGAGCTTTAAGTGTGTTCATCAGGAAAGCGGGGCTTGATCACACTTCTTTTTTGTTTTGTTTTGTTTTGTTTCTTGAGTTGGAGCCTCACTCTGTCGCCCAGGATGAAGTGCGGTAGGTATACTCATGGCCACCCCAGTGTCAACCTGCTTGGTTACAGTAGTCCTTCCGCCTCAGCCTTCCATGGAGCTGGAACTACAAGTGTATGCTACCACACCTGTTATTCATTGTAGAGATAAGGTCTCGCCAAGTTGTCCAGGCTGGTCTCAAACCCATGGACTCAGGCAATCCACTCGCCTTGGCCTCCCAAAGGGCTAGGATTATAGGCTGAGCCACCAGCTTCAGCCGAGGTGATGTTTTAAAACAGGTTTTATACTACTCGGAGGCTAATGAGGAGGATCTCTTGAGCCTAGGAGATCGAGTACAGCCTGGGCAACATAGTGAGACCGTGGCTCTAAAGTAAAAGATAAAACAGCTTTTGTATTTGAGTATATGTACTAGCCATGTAGCTAAGAAATTGTTTTCTAATGTCTAATCTTTAACTGTTTTTAAATAATGCCTAGGTAGCTGCTGTAGGATTGGTCTTGTCACACCCCAGGCCGCTAGGAGTGAACAAGGGGAAAGAGGGTACAAGTTGTTGATCCTCTGGAGTGTCAAGAATGAGGCCACGATTGAGTGCCTACTACCCTTGGGTGTGCAGAGAATGTATTCCCATTCTTCCTGAAAACTGTTTTCCGCCCTTGTGGTCATTCCTTGCTGTCTGAAAAGAGGCTGTGCTGGGCCCTAACACCAGCCCTGGGCAAGTAGAGATGCATTTTGAATCCATTTCCTATGCTCTGGCCCAGAGTAGTAAGCTCGCTAAGACCTTACTTACGTCAGCCTACTCCAGCTTAGTGGTGTACTTATTCTCCAGAGAAGAGGCATTCCAGAAAAAAGGAATGTGATGTGCAGAAGGCATGGGACCTGTTTAAAAAGAGTAGGGCCTGAATGAGGGCTGGTGGACATTTTCACACACTGTGAGGTACAAGGGTGGGGAGGGATGGTATCAGGGCAGCTGAACAGACAGGCTGCGATGGGAGGATTTCAGGGCCCAGGTTCTAGAGCAGACTTGATCCTATAGGCAGGAGGAGACAAATAGCCGTTTTGTAGAATAGGAATGACAGGCACTGCATTTTAGAAAGAGAACTGACAACCAGTGAAGAAGTTAGACTGGAGAGCTATGAAGCTGAGGGCTGTTACAAAGAATCCAGACAGATAAGGGGCAAGGTGCTAGACGCGTACCGCAGACCACATGTGCTTTGAGCTTTGCAGTGAGAAATCCCATGCCTAGTGTGTAGGTCCAAAGAGATTGATTTCAGCATCAACTAGACGGTAATGGGGTCAGTGTTAATGGCAGCTTTCTCAGCAGCCTGCAGGAAAATGACTTAAGGATGTTGGGCGACTTGCACGTTCTGCTGGAGCCTCATCCTGGTATTGCTTGGAAATGATATCTTCTTCTTGACAGCCCCTTGGCGCTTTTGTGGCTCTCTCTGGCCTGTAGCAAGACTCTGCTGTAAAAGTAGGAGTGAGCTGCCTGTAGCATTGTTCCTGTTGTATGGTGTGTGCCTATTGCCCACATTCAACCAGGCAGCAGGTCCTGCTGTTTCCAATTTCCTAAACACATCAAACATTTGTCCTCTTGGCCCCCTCCCTCAGCATAACCTCAAATACTGACCTCTCTTCCTGCTTCCAGTCTGTTCTCCACATAGCAAGGCACTCCTTTTCTTAAAACTCTCCTATGGCTCCCCAGTGCCCTTGGGCCTTAAGAGTTTCTCATAGCCACTCTGAGGCCTCCCACGCAAACAACTGCTTAGCCTTTAGATGTTAGCATAAGAACTGCTTCTTGAATATGGCCCTGAGTCCACAAAACCTAGATCAGTGCTCCAGGCTCTAGCCAGCTGTTCTGGGGTTGTTACTTCCTCACCATTATTGTCTCCAACAGCAACATTGTGTGGACTTGTCTTTTGTTAGCCAGATCACACAGTTGCAATTTTATGTCTGTGTGGCTTCTTATTGAACACTCTCTTCCTGCTATGAACCTCTGTGAGGACTGAGATCATTTCTTTTCTTTTTTTTTTTTTTTTTTTTTTTTTTAAGTTGGAGTCTCACTCTGTCACCCAGACTGGAGTGCAGTGGCCGCTCCCAGCCTCCACAGCCTCGACCTGCTGGGCTCCGGCGATCCTTCTGCCTCAGCCTTCCAAGTAGCTGGAACTACAGGCGCGTGCTACCACACCCGGCTCATTTTGATTTATTGTAGAGATGAGGTCTCGCCAAGTTGCCCAGAGGAGTCTTGAACCCGTGGGCTCAGGCAATCCACTTACCTCAGCCTCCCAAAGCGCTGGGATTACAGGCTGAGCCACCGAGCCCGGCTTGGGATCATTTCTGTTGATGGTTGCTGGGATATAGTAAGTGCTTCATAGTTGTTTTTCATTGAATGAACTGACCACCGTTTGGTATACTCATTCCAGATATGCAATTGGTTCATCAATGCCCGGCGGCGGTTGCTCCCAGACATGCTTCGGAAGGATGGCAAAGACCCGAATCAGTTCACCATCTCCCGCCGTGGGGGCAAGGCCTCAGATGTCGCCCTCCCCCGTGGCAGCAGCCCCTCGGTGCTGGCTGTGTCTGTGCCAGCCCCCACCAATGTGCTCTCCTTGTCCGTGTGCTCCGTGCCGCTCCACTCGGGCCAGGGGGAGAAGCCAGCGGCCCCCTTCCCACAGGGGGAGCTGGAGGCCCCCAAACCACTGATGACCCCTGGTAGCACACTCACCCTGCTGACCAGGGCCGAGGCTGGGAGCCCCACAGGTGGACTCTTCAACACACCACCACCCACACCCCCAGAGCAGGACAAAGAGGACTTCAGCAGCTTCCAGCTGCTGGTGGAGGTGGCACTACAGAGGGCTGCTGAGATGGAGCTTCAGAAGCAGCAGGACCCGGCACTCCCATTACTGCACACGCCCATCCCCCTAGTCTCTGAGAACCCCAAGTAGGCATCTGGCCACGGGGTGCTTGAGGCTCGAGCCAGCTGTGCCGGGTTTCCGTTTTGGTTCCCTTCCACACAGAGGGTTTTCCATGGATCACTGCCAAATGTCGGGATCATCTCCTCTGTCCAGAGGTCTTCAGCAGGAAGGCGCCAGCTGGTGTCAACTGCACTGTGATGAGGGACCTCTCCTCTACTGACTCTGCCGTTTCTCCAGGCCTCCCCTCAGTGAAGAGGCCAAGAGATTGGAGACAGGCATGGTGCTGCTGCTGCTGCTGCTTCTCCACAGCATCCCTGGGATGCCTTTGTTCCAGCCTGGCTTCCTGGGCTGTGCTGGACTGGCCTCAGGAAACCTGCCAAGATCAGACCGATGTTGTATCCAAGTTGTCTCTGTCCAGCCAGGTGTGGACATTCCAAGTTGATAAGAGCATGAACAGAAGAGGAACCCAGCAGATGTAACAGAACCGACTCCAGTTGAATGTTTAGATGTGTGCTAAACTGTTCATTTCCCCCTTTTTGCTGTGGTTTGCATTAATGGCAGTAGTTAGCCCAGGTGTGAGGGATAAGAGTGCATTGGGTAGTAAGAGTCTGATGAACCAGCAATGACCCACCACTGCAAGTGGGGATGGTTTTCAAGGAAGGAGTATTTTTGTTTTGAGGACCAGCTAAATCTCTGCAGTAGTGTGAAATTTCAAATGGTGATCTTACTGTTGCTTTGGTTTACCCAAAAAAGGCAGGGAAAAATAAAAAAGTATGGGTGTTGGCTTTTCTGCATCAGCCATAGAAGGGTATAAAGCCACAGCCAGGGAGAGGTCCAACAGAATCTGACTTAACCTTCTAGGTGGCAAAGCAGAGAAGGATGATAAACCAGGAAGGTGTTTGGTTTCTTTATTTTGTTTTTACTATGGGGGGATGGGGTAAGCTAGACTGAAGCAGTGGATTTTTTTTCTTCTTTTCTTTAAAGTTTTCCCTTTGTTCTTGAACACTTTTGCCCTGCAGCCTGAGTTTTGAGTTCCTTTAGGAACATGGATTGATGGGGCCAACTCTCCATCTTGGAGAGAAGTGAGCCATCTGCTGGTCAGGAAGCCCTTTGAGCTGACTAGAACAGGCAGCTTTTCCCACAATGGTAGCAGAAAACTGTTCATGGAGGAAGCAGGGTATAAGTGTCCATAGCTGCTGGAGGAGCTGCCTTCAGAGGTGGCTGGGGCTGGAAATGGGTTAAAAGCCTGTTAGCTGTGAGTGTCTGTTTCACCTTTAGAGTTGCAGGGGTCCCTGCCCTGAGCTTCCCGTGAAACAGATCACACTCGGTCTTACACTCTGCCTCCATTGTTTTCTTTTGCTGTTTCATCACGGACAGTGTTTGACAGCAGTATGCCCCATCTTTATAGATGCTAAGAAACACTAATCTTAGGTTATTATTAGCTGAAATGTTTTTGTTCTGAATAACATTAGTACTGGGCCAAGAGATGGACCAGGAGCCCTGCCTTCAGTTCCTGAAATCGCCAGACCAGACACAAGAAAGGCTTCCTGGGTGTTGACTGACTTGGGCCTGGCCAGGGCAAAGGCAGCAGCATGTGTTCTGTCTTTTCTGGGAAGCTCCCCCTTCTGAGTGGTTTTGCCCACCTGTTGCTGTGGGAGGGAGTTTTGTCCTCTTGATGGCCAGTTTGATTAGGCTGTTTTGCCTCCCCCTAGCCTCTTCTGTGCCCTCTCCTGGTGTGCCCCAGGGGATCAGGGATCCTCACCCTCCTGAGGCCCAGCTGGGGAAGAATGAACGTAGCTGCTTCAGGGCTGGTTGGAGCTGCTGTTTGCCCAGCTGTGTCTGTGAGCACGGCTATGGGGTAATTATCGCAGGATGCCTGTAGAGGACTCTGGAGGTGTGCTGGGCTATGGTGGGATTTTCCCTCCCCAGAGTGCACTGAGCAGTGGAGGTGGTGAGGGGTGAGGGAGCCATGCTGCTGAATTCTGGTTGGCGTTCCCCCCTTGTGTAAAATGGGGGTGTCCAGGATGGGGCAGCCTGTTTAGGTTTGGTTGCAAGATAAACCTGGAGAAGCACAGTTGTCCCATTGAATTATTTGAGCAAAAAACTACTGTAAATAACTTTTGTTTTTGTCCTTTGTCAAATAAAGTTTTTTTGTTTTTTTTTAAATGCAGAAACAGGGTTCCTGATTGAGGCCCCGGGGCTCTGGGACAGTCCCCACTCTTCCTCTAGCAGCCAGCTGGGAGTTTTGTGCACCCGGTACCCATTTCCACACCCCAACCCCGTTCCATATCCCATTCAACACAGTGTAAAGGGGGCGTCACATCCCAAGCCAGGCCAGTTTTCTCTGGATCAACAGTTACGCCTGGGACTTGCTCAGTGAGGAAGGATCCTGATTGCAGTGAAACCAGCACAGACAGCAGCAGTTAGAGATGGAGGCTCCAGTCCTGTCTGAAGCCCCTGCCATCTCCAGATTCCCTGCTATGTAAGCTAGTAAATTCCCCTTTTTTGCTTAAGCTGTGAATGCATTTCTGCCCCACTGTAATGACAATACACTAACTGTAGCCCACAGTACAGAAACCAAGGTCTACAACAGTAGTAAGCAGCAAGTTTTACAGGTGTGCCTCTATGTCCATTGCCTGTGCAATGTTAACATTCTCTCTTAATTTTTATACACATACATACAAAAGCAAGCCAGGACTGCTTGAGCCAGGGAGTTCAAGGCTGCGTGGAGCCATGATCGTGCCACTAAAGTCCAGCTTGGGCAACAGAGCAAGCTCCTGTTTCAGAAAAAAAAAAAGAAAACTGAGTGAGAGGGGATTTATACAGCCAACATAAATATGGAGCTAGGATCTGAAGTCAGGACTGTCTTCAAGGTCACTCTGAGGTCTGCCTAGAACCCATCAGAACTAACGTAATGGTGGGCTGTTCACCACCTACTATATGACAGTGGTATGGGCCAAGTACAAGAAGTTTCCTCCATGAACCATATCTGCTTCTTGCTGATTTCTCCCTGATACACCTGGATAGAGGACGCCTAATCTCCCACAAGCGTGAAGAGGGAGCCTCTGCACTCAAGCTACCAGATGACAGAACCAGCCATCCAAGGTACTGATTTTCCTCACTTCTCTCTCAGCATCTCTCATATTGGACCCTTAGCCCTGGGGCTGGGCCAAATAGGAAAGCGTTGGAATGGCTCTTAAAAATAAGTTTAATATTCAGTCAGTATCTGGAAAAAATACTAGTATTCCCCAAAGGGTTAGTCTAGGGAGAGATGGCTTCTTACAAATATGTGCTTTTTCAGGCCAGGAGCAGTGGCTCATACCTGTAATCCTAGTGCTTTAGGAGACCAAGGCAGGAGGACGACTTGAGGATGACTTTGAGACGAGGCTGAGCAATATTGTGAGACTCTGTCTCTACAAAAAATTAGCTGGGTGAGGTGTTACACACCTACAGTTTTAGCTACTTGGGAAGCTGAGGTGGAAGGATCGCTTGAGCCCAGGAGTTCAGGCTGCAGTAAGCTATGATGGCATCACTGCACTCCACTCTGGGTGACAGCAAGATCCTGTCTCCAAAAAAAGTAGTAGTAAGTTTTTTTACCTTTAAAATACCCTTTCAAATAACTGAAAGCAAAAGTATCTTTTGCATCGAGCTTCAAGTTGATGAGCCCTGGAGTGTGCAATCACTCCAGATGATGAAAGCTAACTATGAGGGATAATGTGGCTAGGGCCCCTTCTCTAAAGCTGGGAATATGATCTAAGGACATTTGCCTTTCTTATCATGACCTCATTTTAGGAAATAGTTTTTTATTCCTCCCAAGCCAAACTGTATCCAGCTTTATTAAAAATACTTTTCATAAACAGTCATGGTATTTCAGGCAGGACATGGGCAATCTTTTTTTCTTTTTTTTTTTTTTTGAGTTGGAGTCTCACTCTGTCGCCCAGACTGGAGTGCAGTGGCTGCTCCTGGCCACCGCAGCCTCAACCTGTTGGGCTCTGGTGATCCTTCCGCCTCAGCCTTCCAAGTTGCCGGAACTACAGGCACGTACTACCACGCCTGGCTGATTTTTGATTTATTGTGGAGATGAGGTCTCGCCAAGTTGTCCAGGCGGGTCTCGAACCCGTGGTCTCAGGCAGTTCACTCACCTCAGCCTCCCAAGGCGTGGGATTACAGGCTAAGCCACTGAGCCTGGCTGGGCAGATAATCTTTAACAGTATACAACAACTTTCAAACTCCCTTCTTTAATGGACTACCAAAATCAGAAAGCCACTATGAAAACCCAATGAAGTCTTCATTTGATGCTCCGAACAGGGAAAGTTAAGAGAGAGGGTTGACATTTCACAATTAGCGTGTTGTTTGACAACTTTTCACAAGCCGACCCTGACTTTCAGGAAATGAAATGAAAATGGCAAAATCTGAAGATCCACAATCTATAAACAAAACTGCTGCTCTTATGAGAGGTGCCATCTCAGTGGCATCACTGACATACTGGTAACCAATTATTGGGGGTCAGGTCCCAACAAATGTCTGGGTTTAAGGGAGTTTAGTCTATGCTGAAGGCAGAAAGGGAGAAGAGGACATAAAAATGAATGTTTTGCCACACCTCAAGATGTTTGTACCAAGGTGGCTATGTGTGTCAACGCTGGGGAATCCCTCCTCCTGGAAGCCAAGAGGAAGTCTCTTAAAACTAGAAGGGAAAGGTGTTTTCCCCACATCAATCCAGCTTTGGAGACATTCTATTAGTGACATATGCCCCTTTCCCGAAAAACAACAATGAAGTGTTCTGTGTGCTAACAACATAGCTTAAAAAAAAATTCTGCATTTTTATAAAACTTGATAAAAAACAGTATTTCAAACTGTACAGTCACCAGACATACACAGTTATCAAAAATGCACACACTTCACTTGGCATGTCCAGCACCTTCAGCTTTCTGTGCCTGGTGTTTCGGCATCTCCATTTTCTGCAGAGTTATTCCCCTTGCCAGCATAGGCTTTTCCCTTTTTCCCTCTGGGTACTTTCTCTCCCTTCTTAGCCGAGGCCTTCTTAGGCTTGGGCTCTGGCTTTGGGGGAGCAGGTTTAGCCGACAATCTTGCAGATCTTCTCTGGGGTTCGTCCTTCACCTTGGCTTCATCTCCTTTAGCATCCCCTCAGACTTCCTCTTGGGCATGGTGGTGATGGCAGCCGAACTAAGGTATTGGCCGCGGGGATGGAACGGTGCGTGGGCTTTGGTCGGTCCGGGGGTCGTTCTTGCCTCTTCTTCACACTGCTCCAGGAAATAGCTTTTTTTTTTTTTGAGTTGGAGTCTCACTCCGTCGCCCAGACTGGAGTGCAGTGGCCACTCCCAGCCACCGCAACCTCGACCTGCTGGGTTCCGGCGATCCTTCCGCCTCAGCCTTCCAAGTAGCTGGAACTACAGGCGCGCGCTACCTCATCCGGCTAATTTTTTTTTTTTTTTTTGAGTTGGAGTCTCACTCTGTCGCCCAGACTGGAGTGCAGTGGCCACTCCTGGCCACTGCAGCCTCAACCTGCTGGGCTCCGGCAATCCTTCTGCCTCAGCCTTCCACGTAGCTGGAACTACAGGCGCGTGCTACTATGCCCGGCTGATTTTTTTGATTTATTGTAGAGATGAGGTCTCGTCTGCCCAGGCGGGTCTCGAACCCATAGGCTCAGGCAATCCACTCACCTCAGCCTCCCAAAGGCGTGGGATTACAGGCTGAGCCACCGAGCCCGGCTCTAATTTTTAATTTATTGTAGAGATGAGGTCTCGCCAAGTTGCCCAGGTGGGTCTCAAACCCATGGGCTCAGGCAATTCACTCACCTCAGCCTCCCAAAGTGCTGGGATTACAGACTGAGCCACCGAGCCTGGCTCAGGAAATAGCTTTTTTTGTTTTTGAGTTGGAGTCTCACTCTGTTGCCCAGACTGGAGTGCAGTGGCTGCTCCCGGCCACCGCAGCCTCGACCTGCTGGGCTCCAGCAATCCTTCCGCCTCAGCCTTCTGAGTAGCCAGAATTACAGGCACGCGCTACTACGCCCGGCTAATTTTTTGATTTTATTGTAGAGATGAGGTCTCACCTGCCCAGGGGGTCTCGAACCCGTGGGCTCAGGCAATCCACTCACCTCAGCCTCCCAAAGGCATGGGATTACAGGCTGAGCCACTGAGCCTGGCGGACACTGAATTTTAAATGTACACTCTCACTTGAAAGCTGCTGCAGGAAGGTTCCCAGAGGGCAGAGGCCAGTCCTACCTTGGTATGGCTGTATCCACTATGTTAAGCACAGAGCTGCAGAGAGTAAGGTCTGGCATTCAGGAAGGAGGTGAAAATAATGACTCCTGTTGTTAGTGTTACTGATGTGGAAAGCACTTCTCCATGACCTAAGCCTGGGATCAAATTCTGGATCTAAGCCAGGCATGGTGGCTCATGCCTGTAATCCCAGTACTTTGGGATGTGGAGGCGAGAGGATTGCCTGAGCTTAGGGGTTCGAGACCAGTCTGAGCAACATGGCGAGACCTTATCTCTACAATAAATCATAAAATTAGCTGGGCATGGTGGCGCATGCCTGTTGTTCTAGCTACTTAGAAGGCTGAAGCGGAAAGATCGCCTGAGTCCAGCAGGTTGAGGCTGCCATGGCCGGGAGCGTGCTACTGCACTCTCACCTGGGCGACAGAGTGAGACTCCAACTCAAAAAAAACAAAAACAAATTCTGGGTCTGTCACTGATTGGCTGTCATAACCACAGGCAAGTCAATTCACTACTCCAAACTTCAGTTTCTTCATCAAGATAATTTATATGTTACTGATGTTATCTATTACTATCTGGCCTCACCTTGCTCTTAGCACAGAGCTGAGGGAAAATCAGAAACCTTAAAACAACCCATACCACACAGCTGTTAAGTGGTAGAATTGGGACTACTTCCACAGAGGAGTTATTTTCAAGCCTAACTACGCACCAGGATCATCAGGAGAGCTTAAAAAATTGCAGATTCCCATACCTCATTCCCAGAAGGTGCAGGCAGGAACCTGCACTCCTCACTGATGCCACAGGAGATTCTAGTGCTTCTGCTCCAGAGACCAGATCATCTTATCAGTACACTGACTTATCCTCAGGAAACTGGTAGGCTGGGAAAATAGCACCCTCATCTTTCAAAGCGTCAAGGCAAGAGGAAGAAGGGTTCCACCAAGCATCCTCCCCAAACCATGTGACCCCTTCCCCACCCCCAGGTGTCTATGGTGGCCTGAAGTGTAGCCTTCCTGAGATTTTCACTTTCTTTCTTTTTTTTTTTTTTTTTTTTTTTTTTTTAGTTGGAGTCTCACTGTGTCACCCAGGCTGGAGTGTAGTGGCATGCTCACGGCCACCGCAGCCTTGACCTGCTGGGCTCAAGCAGTTCTTCTGTCTCAGCCTTCCAAGTAACTGGAACCACAAGCATGTGCCATCACATCAGCTAATTTTTTGATTTGTTGTAGAGACAAAGTCTCGCCATGTTGCTCAGGCTGGTCTCCTGGACTCAGGCAGACCTCTCACCTCTGCTTCCCAAAGTGCTGGGATTACAGGCGTGAGCCACCACACCCAGCCAGAGATTTTCACTTTCATTACCAAAATAATTCACATTCACTGGAGAAAAATTCAAAATGAAGGTAAAAATGGAGGCATTTAGTATTATGGTTTAGATCCCAGTCAACTTTTGGATGAAACAAATGTATGTAAATCATTTAGCAAAGTGACTGGTACCTAGTAAGAGCTCATTAGATCCAAATATAACATTTATCGTAGCTGGAAAAAAAAAAAAAAGACCAGAATACAAACTCAGGCCTCTACTTCACAACAGGTGCTCTTCCCATGGCTGGTGGTTTTTCCCCAGAACTTCTGATATCTGTTATCCGTCAGTGTCTGTCTGGGGCCACAATCTTACCCCTCAGAACATACCTTTCTCTCTAAATCCTATTACAAGCAGCTGGCAGTGCTACAGAAGCATTCAACTGGGAGGAAATACTCATCCCTAAGGCTGAGATCATGTGTTCAACCAGTGCTAAAAAGCTCCAACCTCACAAAGACAGAATTTGTCCAACTTCCAAATCTGGCTCTTCATCAAGTTCTTTTCCATCTTAGGCCACCCAAGATGTTTATTTTAACCAGATGGATGCACTGGGATTCAGCCAGATTCCCCACTTCTGAAGATAAGGAAAGCCTTGGGTGAAAGCAGAAAGGGAACAAGTCTAAGTCCCATAAATACCTTCTAGGCAAACGCTTCCACTCTGGCTGCCAGCTTGGCTTTGTCTGCTCCTAGAAAGGTAAGAGGAGGAACACAGATCAGATTTCAGATGTCTGTTGAACCTCTAACTTTCTCTGTGAGCTTGGGCTGCACTGCACTGCAGGATCTGACAACCCTTCCAACTATAACTTTCTGTGGCCTCTTTGTCCTCATGTAAACAAAAACTTATGAAATCTTAGAGTTCAGATCAGAGCTTCATAATATAATACAAATATGATGAGGAAAAAAATCAGTGCCTTTTTTTGGGGGGGTCAGGGTCTCACTTTTGCTCAGACTGGAGTACAGTGATGCAATCATAGGTCACTATAGGCACGTGCTACCACACTCAATACAGATGATGTAATCTTATATGTAGAAAACCCTAAAGAGCCCACCAAAAACTATTAGAACTAATAAACGGCTGGGCATGGTGGCTCATGCCTGTAATCCCAGCACTTTGAGAGGTGGAGGTGAGGATTGCCTGAGTCCAGGAGTTCGAGACCAGCTTGGGCGCCTTGGAGAGACATTGTCTACAATTAATAAAAAAACAAGCTGTGCATGAAAAAAGAAAAGATATCCCATGGTTATGAAGACTTAATATTGTTAGAAATTTGGTAGGGCGTGGTAGGTCACACCTATAATCTCAGCACTTTGGAAAGACAAGGCAGGAGGATTGCTTGAGTCCAAGAGTTGAAGACCAGCCTAAGCAATATAGTGAGACCTCATTTCTACAAAAAATTTTTAAGAATTAGCCAGGTGTGGTGGCATACACCTATAGTCCCAGCTACTTGGGAGGCTGAGGCAGAAGGACAGCCTGAGCCCAGGTGGTTGAGGTTGTGGTAATCTGTGATCATGCCACTACACTCTACCCTGGGTGATAGTGTGAAACCCTGACTCAAAAAATAAGTAAATGAATAAATAAATTTAAGAAGTTAACACTACCTAAAGCAAGCAGCAGATTCATTGTGATCTTTATCAAAATCCTAATGGTTTTTTTTTTTTGCAGGAATAGGAAAATTCATCTAAAATGTATATGGAATTTTTTTTTTTTTTTTTTTTTTGAGTTGGAGTCTCACTCTGTCGCCCAGACTGGAGTGCAGTGGCCGCTCCCAGCCACCGCAGTCTCGACCTGCTGGGCTCTGGCGATCCTTCCGCCTCAGCCTTCCGAGTAGCTGGAATTACAGACATGCGCTACCACGCCCGGCTGATTTTTTTGATTTATTGTAGAGATGAGGTCTCGCTGCCCAGGCAGGTCTCAAACCCGCGGGCTCAGGCAATCCACTCACCTCAGCCTCCCAAAGGCGCGGGATTACAGGTTGAGCCACCAAGCCCAGCTGGAATTTTTTTTAAAGAGATGAGGGTTTCACCATGTTGCCCAGGCTGGCCTTGAACTCCTGGCCTCAAGCAGTCACCCTGCCTCAGCTCCCCAAAGTGCTGGTATTACAGGCATGAGCCACCAAGCCTGGGACCCCGAATTGTCAAAACAATCATGAAAAATAACAAAGTTTGAGATTCACAATTCCTGATTCAAAACTCACTACAAAGCTACAGTAATCTAAACAGTGTGGTGCTGGCATAAAGACAGACTACAGACCAAAGAATAGAACAGAGAGTCCCCAAATAACCTCTCACATATATGGTAAAAGGTTTTCAAGAAGGGTGCCAATACCATTCAACGGGGCAAGGATAGTCCTTTCAACAAACAGTGCTGGGAAAACTGGATTATCAACATGCAAAAGAATGAAACTGAATGCTTACCTACCGCCATATTAAAAAGCTAACTCATGTTGGGTGCCTGGAGTCCCAGCTATGTGGGAGGATCATTTCAGCCGAGTTCGAGACCAGCCTAGACAACAGAGCAAGACCCTGACTCTAAAAAGAATAAATAAATTAATTAACAAATAAACTCAAAATGGATCAAAGACGTAAGAGAAAACTTCATGACAGTGGACTTGGCAATGATTTCTTGGATATGACACCAAAGCAACAGGCAAAAGTAAAAAATAGAGAATTGGACTTTATGAAAATTAAACTTTTATGCACCAAAGGACACTATCAACAGAGTAAAAAGATAATCCACAGAATGAGAAAAAAATCTGCGTATCACATATATGATAAGGGATTAATATACAGAATAGAGAGATCTTAAAACTCAACAACAAAAAACAAACAACCAGACAAAAAAATTTTGGGGTGGTTGGCATGAAAGCAAAGGCAAAGCTAAGGTCTTGAACAGACATTTTGCCAAAGATCATCAATAAGCACATGAATAGATGCTCAATCATTACTAATCATTGGAAAATGCAAATCAAAACCACAATGAAATACTACTTTTCATCCAGTAGAATGACTACAGAAAAAAATCAAGTTATCTTGGAACCCCTGTGCACTGCTGGTAGAAGTGTAAAATGTGCTGCTTCTATGGAAAACAGTATAGCAATTCCTCAAAAAATTAAAAAATACAGGTTATTTTAAAGTCAAATTGGGAAAAAAAATGAAGAATTACAATACCATCTGATCCAGCAATCCCGCTTGTGAGAATATACCCAAAACAACGAATGCAGGGACACTGACAGATATTGATATTCAGAAAGTAAAAAGCAGCACAAGTGTCCAGCGATGGACGAATGGGTAGGCCAAGCATGGTATATACATACAACAGCCTTAAAAAGGAAGGAAACTCCAACGTGTGCTACAACACATCTGTGTTACGCTAAGTGAAACAAACCGGTCACAAAAGGACAAAAGTGTACTCATATGAGGGATCCATCAGAGCACTCAAATTCATAGAGAGACAGAGAGTAGAATTGTGGTTGCCAGGGGCTAAGGAAATGGGAGAATAAGGAGTTATTGTGTGGTGTGTGCAGAGGTTCAGTTTTGCAAGATAAAAAGTTCTGAAATGGATGGTGGTGATGTCTGCACAGCACTGCGAGTGTACATAATACTACTGAACTGTACTTACCTGTTAACATGGCAAACTTTGTTAGGTGTATTTTACCGCAAGTAAAAAATATATATAAATATATATTTTAGTCAGTGTCTCACTCTGTCGCCCAGGCTGGAGTGCAGTGGCACGCTCACGGCCACCGCAGCATCCACCTGCTGGGCTCAGGTGATCCTTCCACCTTAGCCTTCCAAGTAGCTGGAACCACAGATGCGCACCACCATGGCTGCTAAGTTTTGATTTATTGTGGAGACAGGGTCTCACCCCGTTGCCCAGACTGGTCTTGAAACCCTGGGCTCTGGCAATCCTCTTGCCTCTGCCTTCCAAAGTGCTGGGATTATAGGCGTGAGCCACCACGCCGGGTCAAAAATATTTTGAATTTAAAAAAAGAACTACCTTCTAACCCAATCTTGCTCCATATTCAGTACCCCCAACTCTTTCCTAAATGATTTCAGTTTTTTGTCTAGTCTCCCATTCTGATTCAGACCCCCCAGTTGCAGCACATGACCTAAGACACAAGCCTGACCACTTCCCCACATTTCCCCAACTCTTCAGCATGAGTCCCCCTCCTTCTCCTCTTGTGGCGTCAGGGTTTCATCTCCCAGAACGTCCTCACCTTCCCCTCCTCCTTCTTCCAGCCCCTTCTTGATTCCCCATTACACATCTTCACCACGAGGAGATACAAAACTGAAAATTCCGCCGTAGGCCAAGGGCTTGGTATACTCCCAGCACCCTATGGCAGAATGATCAGCCTGTCTCCCGAGCTGTATGCCACCAGGAAGTCTGTAAAAGGGGTCCTGAACCAATTGCACTCTTCCAAACTGGAGTTGGGTGGGCTTTGCCACTGCATAGGGGAGGGAAGCTGGTTCAGATGAGGGGCAGGGGCCGGGGGCATAGCCCACACCTGGAATCACAGTGCTTTAGGAGACCAAGAGTTCAAGACCAGCTTGGGCAATAGTGAGACTCTGTCTCTATAAAAAAATAAAAATAAAAATAAAAAAATTCACCAGGCATGGTGGTGCACACTCGTAGTCCCAGCTATTTGGGAGGCTGAGATGGTCGGAAGGCTTGAGCCCAGGAGTTCCAGGCTGCAGCGAACTATGATTGTGCCACTGCACTCCAGCCTAGGGGGGTGACAGAGTGGGTGAAAGCCTGTCTCAAAAAGAGAAAAAAGAAAATAAGCAGGGTTGAAAAGAACAAGAGTCACGAGAAGTTAGGACTAAAGATGACCACATCAGGTGATCAAGTGAAGGGTCTCTCCACCAATTCCAGACCAGTCATCTGCTGCAGTGTGTCGGTCACCTTTGGGGTCCTCACTCCACCTAAACAACCCTGGGGTAGGAAACAGTTATTGCATTCTGGAAAGACCCCTAGGAGACTCTGTGGCTCACCTGAAATGAAGAGCCACAGGTGAATGTTGATAAGGTTATGCTCTGACCTCACCGCTTTGTTTTTAAAGTCGGAGTCTCACTCTGTCACCAGGCTGGAGCGCAGTGGCACGATCACGCTCACCGCAGCCTCGGCCTCCCGGGCTCAGACGATGCTCCCGCCTCAGCCTTCCAAGTAGCTGGAACTCCAGGCGCGCGCCACCACGCCCGGCTAATTCTTTGATTTACTGTAGAGAGGAGGTCTCGCCATGTTGTCCCGGCTGGTCTTGAACTCCTGGGCTCAGGCAATCCTCTCGCCTCGGCCTCCCTAAGCGCGGGGATGGCAGGCGGGAACCGCCGCGTCCCGCCGACCTTACTGATGTTCTTCAAGATTCAAGGCTGAGAGCAGGAGGATCACGCGCCTCTGGAAACCCACCGCGCACTGACGTGCCCTGGGATCCCCGCTCAGTCCACAGCCGCGCGCAGCATCCCCCAGGCGTGGGGACCCTGACAGCCCCCATCTCCAGAATCCCGGTCAGAAGGCCTGGGTGGGGCCCGAGGCTCTGCACCCTCCCCAGCTCCCGGGTGAGGCGTCCGTGGCCGCCAAGGCGAATCCTCAGCCCTCCGACGCCTAGGACAGTCGCCCTTATTCTCCCCAGGAGTCCGCGGTTGGCCCCACTGGCTTTACGGCCGCTCCTGGGTCTCAGGGCTCGCTTTTGCCCGAAGAGAGTGCTGGGCCGGAAGAGACGCGTGGGCTGTTGGAGGGGAGCGGAGATCTTGGACGAGGCCCTGCAGACATCGCAGGTTCGGCGGGAACACAGCGGCTGAGTCCCGCGGGCGCGAGGTCGGGATCCGAGGCGAGGAGTGGGCAGGGCCGCCTCAGGAGAGGTAGAGCCGCTTCTGCTCGGCTGCTCACGGGGCCGCCGTCCTCGCCTTACGGGCCTCAGTCTCCACAGCGCCCCCTCGCGTTCCCGTCGCCGTTCCCGCCAAGATTGTTCCAGCCCTCTCGCCGTACCGCGCGCCTGGCGGAAGCGTGCCGTCACTTCCGCCGCGCGTAGGGCGCTCACACCGCGGCGACGGCCGCTACGCGGAAGACTGTGCGTTCGCTGATTGGCTTCGTGGGCACGTCGGCGGGAGGGCGCTGCCCCTCCTTCCACTGCGCCTGCTCGGGGAGCGCCGGGGCCGAGCGGCTTGACTGAGAGAGAGGAACTGCGGCTCGCCGCGGGACTGGCCTGCTGTGCTTGCCGCGGTAGCCGCCCCGCGCGCCGTGACCCGTGTCCCCAGACCCCGCCTCCTTCTGGCTCAGCCCGCGCGCCCCAGGCCTGGCCCGGGCGGCGCGACGGGAGGATGAGCGGCGGACGGCGGAAGGAGGAGCCACCTCAGCCGCAGCTGGCCAACGGGGCTCTCCGAGTCTCTGTCTGGAGCAAGGTGCTGCGGAGCGACGCGGCCTGGGAGGACAAGGTGCGCGGGGCCAGGCGAGGGCCCGGGGTCGAGGGCCGGCTGGGGCGCGGGAACGGGAAGACGGGCCCGGGCCTGCTGTCGCCCTGGCCTGGGCGCTGTCGGGTGGGAGGTGGGACGCGGGGCCCGGGCTGTCTGGCGCCCTGGGTTTTGCCAGCTGGGCTGGAGCTCTCCGCGGGGAGGCCGTGCGGGGTCGGCCCGGCGGCAGCTGGAGTGTCCTCCGCAGGCAGGGCGTGCGGGCCTGGATTCGATGGACCCCGCTTTCCACCGCCGGGGGTCCTGCTAAGCTCCTTTTGTCTGCTCTCGGAGCTGAGTGCTCGACGCGCTGGTCAGCACGGTCAGTGACGGCGGCCGCCCTGCGAGCACCGTGTGTGCTGGGTGCCGTCATTTAAGCCTTTCGCACATAGCGAGGTTTGCTAGTCGTGAACTGCTATCGCTGGGTTGTTCGGTGAAAACGAATACCTTAACGAGCGTGGCAGTTAACCCTCTGGGTGAGTGTGCGAGAGGAGAGGAAGGAACACCAAGTGCTGTGAGAGATGGGACTCAGAGTGTTATAACTGGTTACACTCAGGATCCGAGTTATGGACTCTCGCCGCAGCTACTGTGCTCCGTGATCTGGAGGGACCATCACAAACAGCTTGATTCCAAGTGGCTTGGGAAGAATGTTATATTTGCAGACTTGGGTTTTTCTTCCTGGAGTTCCTGTAGGTGGGGTTGGGAGGCACTTCCTGAAGGTGCCCTTGTCCTGGCCCTGCCCAGCTCTTGCAAAATCTGCAGCCTCTTTCTGATCTGCTGTGTCATTTCATTCTAACATTGTAGGAGGACAGGTTTCTGGAGTCTGGGCAGGTCAGAAACCTGAGTCTTCTGTGTCTTTCCATGAAGCTCAGATGTGTTGGCACCTTCCTTCAGCACTTGAATTTCTAATCCTTATCTGTGACCAGTAGCACAATCACCATCAATCATTTCACTGCAAGCCAGTTCATGTGTGCAGCTTCTACAAAAAAGTGATTTCTCTAAAATGTTAGTGTTAGAGCACAGGCTCTTTAAATGATCTCTGAAGGTGTTTAAATATATTGTTTCCACCACATTTTAGTATAAATAAGATAATGAAGTCCTCAAAAGATGTGTTGGGCAGAAACTTTTTGTGTTTCCCCCCTCTTGCTGTCCTGTGACATCCACCACAGATAATCCATCTGTCTGTCTTTTCTACAGGATGAATTTTTAGATGTGATCTACTGGTTCCGACAGATCATTGCTGTGGTCCTGGGTGTCATTTGGGGAGTTTTGCCATTACGAGGTTTCTTGGGAATAGCAGGGTAAGTCTTAGGTATCTTACATTTTCATGGTTTTTTTTTCTTTGTGTCAAAGTCTCATTCTGTTTCCCAGGCTGCATTGCTGTGGCATGATCACAGTTCACTGCAGCTTCAACCTCCTGGATCCCGAGTAGCTAGACTGCAGTCACGCATGACTACGCCTGGTCAACTTATTTATTTTTTGTAGAGATGAGGTCTCACTGTGTTGCCCAGGCTGGTCTCAAACTCCTGGGTTCAAGCAGTCCTCTCACTTCAGCCTCCCAAAATGCTGGGATTACAGGGGTGAGCCACTGTGCTTGACCTCATTTTTTAAAAAAATTAATTATTTTTTATTTGGAGTCTTACTCCATCACCCAGGCTGCCATGCAGTAGCATGCTTACGGCCAACCCAGCATCAACCTGCTGGGCTCCGGTGATCCTTCCGCCTAGCCTTTCAAGTAGCCAGAGCTATAGGCGCACACTACCATGCCCGGCTGATTTTTTATTTGTTATAGAGACGAGGTTTCGCCAAGTTACCTGTGCTGGTCTCGAACCTGTGGGCTCAGGCAATCCACTTGCCTCAGCCTCCCAAAGTGCTGGGATTACAGGCTGAGCCACTGAGCCTGGCCTATTTATTATTTTTTTTGAGTTGGAATCTCACTCTATCACCCAGGCTGAAGGGTAGTGTGCACTCACAGCCACGCCAGCATCCACCTGCTGGGCTCCAGTGATCCTTCCGCCTCACCTTCCAAGTAGCCAGAACTACAGGCATACGTTACCATGCCCGGCTAATTTTTTGATTTATTGTAGAGACGATGTCTTGCCAGTTTGCCCGGGCTGATCTCGAACCTGTGGGCTCAGGCAGTCCACTCACCTCAGCCTCCCAAAGTGCTGGAATTATAGGCTGAGCCACTGAACCTGGCCTGTTTATTTTTATTTTTATTTATTTTTTTATATATATATATTTTTTTGAGTTGGTATGTCACTCTGTCGCCCAGACTGGAGTGCAGTGGCTGCTCCCAGGCACCGCAACCTCGACCTGCTGGGCTCCGGCGATCCTTCCGCCTCAGCCTTCCGAGTAGCTGGAATTACAGGCATGCGTTACCACGCCCAGCTGATTTTTTTCTTTATTGTAGAGATGAGGTCTCGCTGCCCAGGCGGGTCTTGAACCCGCAGGCTCAGGCAATCCACTCACTTCAGCCTCCCAAAGGCGCAGGATTACAGGCTGAGCCACCGAGCCCGGCTGGCCTGTTTATTTTTAAATAGAGGTTTTATTTTCCTTTTATGGAAAAGACTATTGCTTCTTTGGAGCTGTGTGTGTATGTATAATGATGAGATGATGATGATGTTGACAATTAGAGCAAAGAGGTGGTCCACAATGGCACTCCTGGGTCTGGTGCTGCACTCCTTGATTTAACAGGCCCAGGGACATCTCAAGTCAGGTAGGTTACTTCCTGAAAGCTGGGCCCGTCTGTTCATCCATGAGTCTAACATGACTTCCTGCAAGAGGCTGTCACTTGCCTTGATGGTCGCTTGTACTCTAGTTCTGGTGTGACCTTTTTACCTGAGGAATGTTGGGAAATAAAGGAACTTTTGTGCTTGATGATCACCACCCCTGTGCCCGGCACTGTGCTTGTTGTGCTCAGTCTTGGCTTTGGCAGAAGTTTTTACAGGTCCCTGCATTTTAAAAGCAGCCCACAGGTTGGAGGTTGAGTCCTCCATATTTTAGTGTGGTCTGATGGCAGCCTCTGGTTATGGCCCAGTTTGTTAAAAAGTCACTGAAAGTGACTCCTTTTGCCCATCAGATTGAGCTAAAAAGATGTGGGAGGTTGGGTGTGGTGGCTCATGTCTGTAATCCCAGCACTTTGGAAGGCTAAAGCGAGAGGATTGCCAGAGCAACTTGGCGAGACCTCGTCTCTACAGTAAGTAAAAAAAAATTAGCCGGGCATGGTGGCACTCACCTGTAGTTCCAGCTACTTGGAAGGCTGAGGCAGAAGGATCACCTGAGCCCAGCAGGTTGAGGCTGTGGAGTGTGTGTGCCACTGCACTCCAGCCTGGGTGACGGAGTGAGACTCCAATTCAAAAAAAAAAAAAAAGATGTGGGAGTTTTAATGAGATAGGAATCCTGGGCAAGCTATTGTGGAGAAGAGCCTGTGCTCTCCATTTCCCTTTTTCTCTGCGTTTTTTAAATCCACGTGTCATGGTATACATTTTTGGGGTACATATGATATTTTGATACATGTATACAATGTGTAATGACCAAATCAGGATAATTGTGATATACATCACTTCAGACATTTTTCTTCCTGGCCTTTTCTCTTTTCATATGGGGAATGCAAATTGTCACCCTTCCCCCATGGAAAACCACATTGATTGTTTTAAGGGTGATCACATCTCTTATTATTCTCTTACTCTAGGGTAAGAGGAGTGAAACATATTTCAGACATTTCAGTTGCTTATTTTTTTCAGAAGAAATGTACAGTGTCTTCTAACTAAGAGTAATTTTTGCTTTTTTTGTTTTTTAGACAGGGTCTTGCTCTGTTCCCAGGCTTGAGTGCAGTGGTATGATCATAGCTTACTGCAGCTTCAAACTCCTAGGCTCAAGCGATCCTTCTGCCTTGGCTTCTCAAGTAGCTAGAACTACAGGCACACCACCATGCTTGACTAATTATTTAAATTTTTTGTAGAGATGTGGTCTTGCTGTGTTGTCAAGGGTGGAATGCAGAGGCACAGTCATAGCTCACTGCAGCCTCAGATTCCTGGCCTCAGACCATTTCTCATTTCCAGAGCCACTTGTCTAAGAGAGGAATGTTGCTAGCTCAGGATCCCGCACCTGTCTGGTCTTGCAGGGTTCTTTTTTATTTTTTATTTTTTTGAGTTGGAGTCTCACTCTGTCACGTAGGCTGGAGTGTAGTGGCATGCTCACGGTCACAGCAGCCTCGACCTGCTGGGCTCAAGTGATCTTTCCGCCGCAGCCTTTCAAGTGGCTGGAACTACAGGCACACGCCACCATGCCCAGTTAGTTTTTTGATTTATTGTAGAGATGAGGTCTCACCAAGTTGCCCAGGCTGGTCTCGAACCTGTGGAGTTCAGGCAATCCTCTCGCCTCGGCCTCCCAAGGTGCTGAGATTATAAGTGTGAGCCATCGCACCCAGTCAGATTTTTTTGTGTGTTTGAGTCTCACTCTGTCACCCAGACTGGAGGGTGGTGACAAGCTCTCAGTCACCACAGCCTCAACCTGCTGTACTCAGGCAATCTTTCCGCCTCACTGGCTGGAACTACAGATACATGCCACTGTGCCCGGCTAATTTTTTTTTTTTTTTTTTGTAGAGATGAGGTCTCTCCAGGTTGCCCAGGCTGTTCTTGAGCCCACAGGCTCAGGCAATCCTCTCACCTCAGCCTCCCAAAATGCTGGGGTTATAGGCGTGAGCCACCGCACCTGGCCTCTTGTGGAATTCTTTATTTTATTTTTATTTTATTTTTGTTTTTCTTTTTTTTGAGTTGAAGTCTCACTGTGTCGCCCAGACTGGAGTGCAGTGGCATGCTCTTGGTTACCGCAGCCTCGACCTGCTGGGCTCTGGTGATCCTTCTGCTCAGCCTTCCAAGTAGCTAGAACTACAGGTGTGCACTACCACGCCCGGCTAATTTTTGATTTATTGTAGAGATGAAGTCTTGCCAAGTTGTCCAAGCGGGTCTCAAACCCGCGGGCTCAGGCAACCCACTCACATCGGCCTCCCAAAGTGTGGGATTACAGGCTGAGCCACCGAGCCCGGCCTTATTTTATTTTTGATTTGGAGTCTCACTCTGTCGCCCAGGCTGGAGTGCAGTGGCATGCTCACAGCCATCCCAGTGTTGACCTGTTGGGCTCTGGCGATCCTTCTACCTCAACCCTCCAAGTAACGAACTCCTACAGGTGCGCGATACCATGCCCAGCTACTTGCAGGATTCTTTATTTTTTTTTTCCAGAAAAGGCAGTGTATATTCCAGTGTTGACAGGGAAAGGGTGGACTCTGCTTGGTGATTCTAAAACATGTCAAGCTCCTTAGCCTGGGAGGTGTGAGCCAGCTGCACCCGGCCACAGGTTGCTAAGTGGCTGGAGTTACAGTGAGGGCGGGGGAGGTCACGGCTTAGGCCTTCCCGCTCTTCCCCTTGGACGTGCAGGTCTCTGGGGATGCCCGGCAGAACCACTTGCTCCAGGAGTCATCGTACACACCCACATCAGGCTTGCCACAGAGGTAGGCGGCCAGGTCCATGTGGCAGGTAGTGACCCCCTTGCAGCAGGTGGCAATGAGGGGCTGTGTGATATCCACCTTCTTGGCCTAGAATACTTGCGGGATTCTTTTTATTTATTTATTTTTTTTGAGTCGGAGTCTCACTCTGTCGCCCACACTGGAGGGCAGTGGCCGCTCCTGGCCACTGCAGCCTCAACCTGCTGGGCTCCGGCAATCCTTCCACCTCAGCCTTCCGAGTAGCCGGAATTACAGGCGTGCGCTACCACGCCCGGCTGATTTTTTGATTTATTGTAGAGATGAGGTCTCACTGCCTAGGTGGGTCTCGAACCCTCGGGCTCAGGTAATCCACTCACCTCAGCCTCCCAAAGGCGCGGGATTACAGGCTGAGCCACCGAGCCCGGCTACTTGCGGGATTCTTAAGGAAGTTCTTGGAAGCTACCAGGTCTGGAAACAATATACCAAGGACAAAAGCTAGTTCTGTATCCTCCTTACTGTACCTGAACAGACTTCTTTTTTTTTTTGAGTTGGAGTCTTACTCTGTTGCCCAGCCTGGAGGCTCACGGCCACTGCAACCTTGACCTGCTGTGCTCAGGGGATCTTTCCACCTCAGCCTTCCGAGTGGCTGGAACTACAGGCACACACCGCCATGCCCGGTTAATATTTTGATTATTGTAGAGGTGAGGTCTCCCCAAGTAGCTCAGACTAGTCTAGAACCTGTGAGCTCAGGCAGTCCTCTCACCTCAGCCTCCCAGAGTGCTGGGATTATAGGAATGAGCCACCGTGCCCAGCTCCAAACAAACTTTTAAAAACTTTATACGTCAACAAGGGTACCTGCACAGTGAATATTTGTATACCTAATCCTGAAATGTACCCCACAATTTTAAAATAAAAAAATTTTTAAAGTTAGAAATAAATAAAATAAAACTTTATAGGCTGGGCTCAGTGGCTCAGTCTGTAATCCCAGCACTTTGGGAGGCCAAGGGGGGTGGATTGTCTGAGCCTGCGGGTTCAAGACCAATCCAAGCAACTTAGTGAGACCATGTCTCTACAATAAAATTTTTTTAAAAATTAGCTGGGGTGGCCAGGCGCGGTGGCTTGCGCCGATAATCCCAGCACTTTGGGAGGCCGAGGTAGAAGGATTGCCTAAGCCCCCGGGTTCGAGACCAGCCTGGGCAACTTGGCGAGACCTCATCTCTACAATAAATCAAAAAATTAGCTGGGCATGGTGGTGCGTGCCTGTAGTTCCAGCTACTTGGAAGGCTGAGGTGGAAGAATTGCTGGAGCCCAGCAGGTCGAGGCTGTGGTGGCCGGGAGCATGCCACTGCCCTCTATTCTGGATGACAGAGTGAGACTCCAACTCAAAAAAAAAAAAAAAAAAAGAAATTAGCTGGGGGTGGTATTGTATGCCTGTAATTCCAGCTATAAGTTTGGAAGGCTGAGGAAGAAGGATCGCCAGAGCCCATTGGGTCAATGCTGGAGTGACTGAGCTTGCCACTGCACTCCAGCCTGGGTGACGGAGTGAGACTCCAACTCAAAACCAAACCAAACCAAATGAAAAGTTCTAGATTCGAGTTCTAACTCTGCCACTCTCAGACTACATTATTTTGGACTTATCTCTGAGACTCAGTTTCCTCATCAGTAAAATGGAAGCAATAAGAGTAATAGATATTAGAATTAAATGAGATAATGCAAGTAAATTGCTAAATGTAGTGTTGGGTAATGTAGGTATTTCATACACGATTCACTACTGATGTATGATTAGTTTCCTAAAGAGTGGTAAAATCCAGCTGTTAAGAAAACAGGAATGGAGTGTTTGGGAGTAGGTGCACGTGGAGGGGCTCACCCCAGTGCATAGTGCCAGCATATGCCTAGTGTCCCTGTCCTGCAGAGCCAGTTTCTCTCCAGATGAATCCCTTCCCCCTATTGGTTGGCACCTTCCCCTCTCTTTGGAAAGGGCCAAGGACATTACATTTTTCACACATGTCCACTCTCCCCATCCATCGGACCCAGCTACCTAGGCTCCTGCCTAGGGCAGGATTGCTTAGATGCTTTTTTCTGGTGACCTTTTCCTCTGTCCACATCTGCCATAGGTGCCCTCTGTTTTCGACCCAACTTGCTGCTTTCCATTTTATGTGGTAGCTACCAGTTGGGGCCTGTGAGGATAAAACTGTTCCCTCGAGCCTCTTTATTTACAGTTTGCTGAGAACTGAGTGAAGTGCTACTCTAGCTGCTGGACTTTGCATTATCAGAGAGGGGCAGTGTCATCCCCACCTGCCTCCCTATCTCTGAGAGCTCAGACCATGATTAGTAGGTTAGGTGACTAGTAGGTACTCGGTGAATGCTTGTTAAAATTGTTAAACACTGTAGTGAATCCCATGAACAGAGTTACATATGACTTGGATGTAGCCCTTCAGCCCTGAAGGCAGGGAATTTTCTTGTTAAAATTGGGACTGGAGTTTTTAGAGGAGAGTTTTTTTTTCATAATCAATATTTTTTATTATGATATTGTGGGGTACAGTTAAGGGTTAGGTATACAAATATGCTTTGTTCAGGCACCCTTGTTGATAAAAGGTGTCTCCCCATCCCCAGACAGATGTTTACTACCATTAATCCCATCTTCACCCCCCCCGTAGTTTCCCACCACTGTCAGTCATTTTCTTATGGTAATACGTTGGATGGTCAAGGTCCACTATATGAGTGAGAACATGTGATACTCAGATCTTTGTTTCTGTGAGAGGTCACTCAGTATTATAGACTCTAGTTCCATCCAGGTTGCTGTGAAATTCATGATTTTGTTCTTTTTTATGGCTGCGTAGTATTCCATCGTGTATATGTACCACATTTTTTTTTTTTTTTTCGAGTTGGAGTCTCACTCTGTCGCCCAGACTGGAGTGCAGCGGCCACTCCCGGCCACCGCAGCCTCCACCTGCTGGGCTCCAGCGATCCTTCCGCCTCAGCCTTCCAAGTAGCCGGAACTGCAGGCATGTGCTACCACGCCCGGCTGATTTTTTATTTATTGTAGAGATGAGCTCTCGTTGCCCAGGCGGGTCTCGACCCCACGGGCTCAGGCAATCCACTCACCTCAGCCTCCCAAAGGTGCGGGATTACAGGCTGAGCCACTGAGCCTGGCTTGTACCACATTTTTTAAATCCAGTCCTCTTTTGATGGGCAGCATGGTTGCTTCCAGGTTCTTGCTATTGTGAACAATGCTGCAATAAACTCTGCAGAATCTGTCTTTTCCTGTTCTCCCATTCCTAGTCCAGCACGTTCATTTCTTTGTTTGCTGTGTGGCTTTCTTACTCATTTACAAAATGGAAATTATGCCAGTCCTTAAAGCTCAGCCTGAATCCTTCTAGTCCTTTCCTGACCCTTCTCCTTTGACCACCAAACATGGGATTTCAAGTTTGGGTGTGTGACTTCACCCTCTATTTACTGGAACCTCTGGAAGGCCAGGCTTCTGTCAGCCTCTTTCTCCCTGTCATCCCCACTCCTGAGTTGCCAGTCGTTGCTTATCTGGGCCTTGGGGTGATGTTTCTAGCTCCCATCAGCAGTCTCCATCTTGAACCACTGTGTCAGCCTGGCCAAAGTAAAACTTGTCAGAGGGAGGGGGCCAGGCTTGGCTAGATCCCAGCATTTCTGGAAAAAGACAAGAATGTGGCCTTAACATGGCTGAGCTAAGGACGGCACTTGGTTCTTCCTGACTCCTGCTCCTGCTCCTGCAGCCACTGTATTCCCAGGCCCTTAGGCTTGAAGCCTTTGGGACTTCTTGCCTCCCTCTCATTTGGCCGTTTACCTGGTTCATGTCCTCACACTGTTTCCGTGTCCTGACTAGGAAGCTAGACTTCCTGAAGCGTCACACCTTACCCCAGCCCCACCTTGCTCAGACATCCTCAGGGCCTCCCCCAACCCATCACACGCTGATTTTTATTTATTATTTTAAGGCAGGGTTCTCTGTCACCCAGGCTGGAGTATCTGGGCTCATGTGATCTCTGGAGTAACTGGGACAGCAGACATGCATCACCACACTGGCTACTTTTATTTTATTTTATTTTATTTATTTATTTATTTTTTGAGTTGGCGTCTCACTCTGTCACCCAGACTGGAGTGCAGTGGCCGCTTCCGGCCACTGCAGCCTCGACCTGCTGGGCTCCGGCGATCCTTCCACCTCAGCCTTCCAAGTAGCTGGAACTACAGGTGCATGCTACCACGCCCAGCTAATTTTTTGACTTATTGTAGAGATGAGGTCTCGCTGCCCAGGCGGGTCTCGAACCCGCGGGCTCAGGCAATCCACTCACCTCAGCCTTCCAAAGGGTTTTATTTTATTGTAAAAATATTTTTAGCTGGGCATGGTGGCTTATGTCTATAATCCCAGCACTTTGGGAGGCAGAGGTGAGAGGATTGCCTGATTCAAGACCAGCCTGAGCAACTTGATGAGACCTCGTCTCTATAATAAACCAAAAAAATTAACTGGCCATGGTGGTAGGCACCTGTGATTCCAGCTATTTGGAAGACAGAGGCAGAAGGATTGCCTAAGCCTAGCAGGTCAAGGCTGCGGTAGCCATAGTGCCACTGCACTCCAGCCTGGGTGATAGAGTGAGACTCCTACTCGAAAAATAAAAAAAGGCCAGATGCAGTGGCTCGCCTCTATAATCCCAGCTCTTTGGGAGGATGACGTGAGAGGATTGCTAGAGCCTGCGGGTTCAAGACCTGCCTGGCCAACTTGGCGAGACCTCATCTCTACAATAAATCAAAAAATTAGCTGGGTGTGGTAGTACACCCCTGTAGTCCCAGCTACTGGGAAGTGGAAAGATCGCCTGAGCCCAGCAGGTCGAGGCTGCAGTGGCCATCAGCGTGCCACTACACTCTAGCCTGGGCGACAGAGTGAGACTCCAACTCAAAAAAAAGAAATTTTTTTTTTTTGTAGAAACAGAGTTTCACTATATTGCCCAGGATGGTTTCAAACTCCTAACTGCAAGCAGTTCTCCTGCCTCACCTCCCAGAGTGCTAGGATTACAGTTGTGAGTCACTGTACCCAGCCCCTGGGGTGCCTATTTATACTCCACACCACTGTACTGCCTTCCCCTGCATAACCCTCACTTCATCCACTGGGAGGAATCAGTTCGCTTGGCATTTTCCACCTCAGCATTCAGAAGGAACATGACCATAGAGACATGGTCCTCCACTGGATGAGATGCAGTGACTGGAAAGATCACAAAGAAAGTCTTGATCACTCTGAAAATGAGATCAGGAAAGTGAGATGGTATATTCCTGTTCACTGCCTTCCAAGTCTTGCATCAGCTGAATACTTATAGGGATCAGAGACCTTCCTGGAGGTGCACATAAACTTGTGGCTTCAATTCCACTTTCACTGCTGTTCTCAGCCCCCTAACTGCTGTTGAGCTGAGGACAGAAGCTGTCATACTCACCTCTGCATCGAGCAGATAGTAGTGGCAGTAGCAGATGGTAGACATCCAGAAATGGTCTCCCACTGGGGGTTCTGCAGAGGATGTGTGCTGTTGCCTGCTCAAGCAGGCCATGGAAGTAATTTCATGTGTGCTTGTCCTTTGGCCACCCCCCGCTGAGCTTCCCGGAGGCCTGTGTCAGGTATTGGTCCTGTTTGGGATGCTCAGCCACCATGCTGTCTTACTGTCAGGAGGTTTGGAGAACTGCCATATACTTTTAAATTGTTTTAGTTTTCGCTTTTTCTGGGTGGTTGAAGAGAGTTGCTCCTCTAACTTTAGTTCAGCCAGAGGGGCAGCTCCATTGAGGACCTAGGTGTTTGTGTATTATTCACTTGTCCATGTAATACTCTTCAGCCTCCCCATTTTACAGACCAGGGCACTGAGACCCAAGGCAGGAGACTTATACAAGGTCTCAAAACCTCTCTATCTGGACAAAACTCACATTTGAGAAAAAGAACCTTGCATGTGAGTTCAAGTCTTTGTGAGCCCAGCCTTGTTTTTCTCACGGTCACCCTAGCCTGAGGTGGGGGGAGACACATGCCTAGTTAACTATAGGGCACAGTGAGCGTCCTACTAGAACCAAATGGTGGAGGTGTAAGCTCTGCATCTTCTAAACTTATGTTTTGTGTTTGATGCTTGTCATCCACCACTCCAGATTCTGCCTGATCAATGCAGGAGTCCTGTACCTCTACTTCAGCAACTACCTACAGATCGATGAGGAAGAATATGGTGGCACGTGGGAGCTCACAAAAGAAGGGTTTATGACATCTTTTGCCTTGTTCATGGTATGTGTAACTGGTAGTTATACAGCAAGTACTGCTCATTTCATGAGGTGTCAGTCACTCAAGGAGACTCATTGATTGCGGTACGCTATGTAATTGAGGTGCCATGTGTTTTTTTGTTTGTTTTTTGTTTTGAGTTGGAGTCTTACTCCATCGCCCAGGCTGGAATGCAGTGGCACACTCACGGCCACCCCAGTGTTGACCTGCTGGGCTCTGGCAATCATTCCACTTCAGCCTTCCAAGTAGCTGGAACTACAGGTGCACGCTACCACGCCTGACTAATTTTTTGGTTTATTGTAGAGACAGGGTTTCGCCAAGTAGCCCAGACTGGTCTCGAACCCCTAGGCTCAGGCAATCCTCTTCCTCTTGCTTCGGCCTCCCAAAGTGCTGGGCTTACAGTACAGACTTGAGCTACTGTTCCTGGCCCGTTTTTTTGTTTGTTTGTTTTTTTGAGGGTTTTTTTTGTTTGTTTGTTTTTTTGAGTTGGAGTCTTACTCTCTCGCCCAGGCTGGAGTGCAGTGGCACACTCATGGCTACCGCTGCCTCAACCTGCTGGGCTTAGGCTATCCTCCTGCCTCAGCCTTCCAAGTAACTGAAACTACAGATGCATGCCACCATGTCCAGCTAATCTTTTTTGTGGTTTATTATAGAGATGAGATCTCACCAAGTTGTCCAGGCTGGTCTCGAATCCCCAGACTCAGGCAATTCTCTCACCTTGGCCTCCCAAAGTGTCTGGATTATAGGCTGAGCCACCGTACCCAACCTTTTTTTGTTTTTGTTTTTTTTTGAGTTGGAGTCTCACTCCATAGCCCAGGCTGAGTGCAGTGGCACACTCACGGCTACCCTAGTGTCAACCTGCTGGGCTCAGGCAATCCTTCTGCCTCAGCTTTCCAAGTAGCTGGAAATACAGGCCCACGCTACCTACACCTGGCTAACTTTTTGATTTCTTGTAGAGATGAGGTCTCGTCAAGTTGCGCAGACTGTTCTCAAACCCATGGGCTCAGGCAATCCCTTCACTTCAGCCTCCCAAAGTGCTGGGATCACAAGGGTGCCATTTTTTTAGACTGAAGCCGGAGAGTTTGGCATCTCTTGAGCCATGTTGTCCCAAAAGATATGGTGCGATATTCTGTATAGTCTCTCTGTAATGTGTAATTCCAGGGCCCATTGTCCACTTCCAACCCTGGCTTCATATTAGAAACTGGGAGAACATTAAAAAATATATTTGTAGCATTATTCTTAATAGCTAAATAGTGCAAACAACCCAAATGGCCAACTCCCAGTGAGTGGATAAGTAAAATACTGTATATCCATTCAACAGAATGTTATTAGGCACATAAAGTAATGAAGTATTGATGCATGGTACAACATTGATGAACCTTGAAAACATGCTACATGTAATAATCAAGGCTCAAAAGATCACCTGTCATATGAAACCATATGTGAAATGTCCGTAGTAGGCAAATCTATAGAGACAAACAGTAGATTTGATGGTTGCTAGAGACTGGGAGAAAGGGGGATGAGAAGTAACTGATAAAGGGAACAGCTTTTCTGTTTGGAATAATGTTTTGGAATCAGTTAATGTGATGCTTGCACAACTCTGTGGATATACACAAAACCTCTGAGTTGTACACTGTTTACAAAGGATACACTTTATGGAATGCAAATTCTATTTCAGAGGCTTTAAGATAAAAAGCATACTTACAACCCTGTGTGTCTAGACCCTAACCCAAACCAGTACAATCTGAATCATCAGAGAAGAGGTGTTGGGGCATCTCTGTCTGTATATCCTAAAGTTCCCAGAAGATAGCAGTGGGTAGCCAGGTTTGAGAATCTCTGCTCTCATATGGAGCTGACAAGGTGTGGAGGTCTCTCCACTTTTCATGTCAGTAGTCCTGACCCCACAACAGTACAGTGGGCTTTACTTGTGTCATCCACATTTATCCTTCTGCTCCCTGGAGCTGGGGTTGCTATTGGTAGGAGAGGGGCTTGTCAGGGTCCCTTTGGGAGCACAGGTGGTCAGTGTGTGCTGTGAGAGGCAGCTGGGTCTTGGGGTGAAATGCTTTAGGCCCCAGGCAGATTGTGCAGTGGAAAGCCCTGAGGGAGCTCCCTGTGGACACATTTTAATCTGGCATTTTTGTTTTGTTGAGTCGGGGCCTGGTGACCAGGCAACCTGTGACCATTGCTTGTGCCCTCACTAGGTCATTTGGATCATCTTCTACACTGCCATCCACTACGACTGACAGCATTCAGCTCCTGCCTGTTCCTTCAGTCCCAGGACCTTCTTAATTCCAGCACAGAAGCGTGATTGTTGGGGCACCTCAACCCCTTGGAACCTGGAAAGTCAGTGCTTCCTGGACCATGAATCGGTGTGTTGGGCGTCAGCGTTTTCTGCAAGGGTTGTGACCTGAAACTTTTAAAAGAGCCATACACCTTTGGGGGAAGCAGTTCTGAATTTGTCCATCACCAGCCACTTACTGGATGCCATCATGTAACAGCCATTGGCCGATTGGAGCTGCCGTTTAATTTGATGCGCCTCTGGATTCAGATGAAACATTAAATTGTCTTCCTCAGGTCTCCATCAGGTGTACGGTTTTTAAACAATCAGTGGCATTTCAAGCCTTCTAAAACAGTATGACTGTATGTGCGTGGTCCATAGCACAGTACAGGCAACATCTACTAACAGTTCCCATTGTAGAATGTTTTCAGACACTTGAATAAATCAAATCTTTAATTGAGAACCTGTTGATAATACGTGATAAAGCCTTTCCCACCCCACCTGTAGCTTGGGAACCCAGTAAGAGCACCAAAGGCGGTGCCTCCCACCCTGTCCCTTCTCTGCCTTCTCAGCCAGACCTTTTTCTCTTTATGGCAGCAGTGAAATCAAGTGCTGGAATTGACATGGACTGTGGCCTTGGTCTTGGCAGTGTGGCTTACTGCCTTCTGATGTCCCTGCCAAGCATAGCACTGAGAGGGGACTGGCCTCTGTGCAGTGTGCCAGGCTCAGGAGGTGTCACTTTGTATTTGGCCACATGATGGCAAGGCTGGTATGGCTGGGAAAGCTTGGCCTGGTTCAAGTGAAGAGCCATGAAGTGAGAGACTTCAGAGCAGGAGTTCAGTGAAGGATGTTTGGGGACCAGGATTGTGAAGTCCTTCTCTCTGTTCTGGGGTCAGGTGGGAGCTGCACCACCTGCTGTGCCCTCTGCTTGCCTTTCTCTGCTAGGCCACCATGCCACCTTCTAAGGAGGTGTGGTAGTATTCTGAGTGAGGTTTGTAAATTTTCTCAAAAGTATTTTTATTTTTATTTTTTAAGTGAGCAGGATTTATTGAGGACACAAAAGCTCCCACAGCAGGAGGGTACCCGAAGGGGTTGCCCCTATCTTTTTATTTTTTTAACGCTTTAACAAAAATTAATTTAAAACATACAGGTTTAACTTTGTTTCCTCATTTTCACTTAAAGCTTGATTTTGTAAAACAAGAATAATTTTTAAGAGTTCTGTCAGAGTTCATCGAGGAATTGAAGCCTTCTGCCAGCAGCCGTGTAACTGAACCATCATGGAAGTGAATCCTACCGCTCCAGTAAAGTTTTCAGATGACAGTAACCCAGCCAACAACATGACTTGACCCTCAGCCAGAACCATCCAGCTAAGCTGCTTTTAAATTTCTGACTCAAAAACGTGAGAGATAAATGCTTTTTATTTAAGCTCCCTTTTCCCAAGAGTTCTGCAGGAAATTAACAATAGAAATATCCATTGCTTCATGGGTTCAAGTTATTTAAATGAAAGTCAAGTAATTGGAAATTTATTCAATATGGAAACTATACAGTGACAAAAGGACTTAATAGAGCAACATTTTTCATTGCTTATGGATCACTTGTTACTTTAAGGATCTAAGCAAATATTTTCAATACTCAGACATTGTTTTGCTGTATTTTATGTTTAAATATCTCCCTACCTGTACTAAGTAAAGCTACTTGGCCAAAATGTCTGACCTACATAAGCATTTAGCTTTATAGTAAAACTTTTCCCACCTACAGTGACCACCTTCAAAGGAATTAACATTACAATGCTGACAAAAATCTGCTGGTTCCTCTTGAACATTGTGCAATACATTCACTATACCAACCGTATCATAAATCAAACAGGTACCAAAAAATGTAACATTACACACAGTTCAGTACAGTGTTGGTTTTCCCCATCTAAAAATTAACCAATGAAATAAAACATATCAACTAGCCGGGCTCAGTGGCTCAGCCTGTAATCCCACGCCTTTGGGAGGCTGAGGTGAGTGGATTGCCTGAGCCCGCGGGTTCGAGACCCACCTGGGCAACTTGGCGAGACCTCACCTCTACAATAAATCAAAAATTAGCTGGGCATGGTAGTGCGTGTCTGTAGTTCCAGCTACTTGGAAGGCTGAGACGGAAGGATCGCTGGAGCCCACAGGTCGAGGCTGTGGTGACTGGGCGCGGCCACTGCACTCTAGTCTGGGCAACAGAGTGAGACTCCAACTCAAAAAAACAAAACAAAACAAAAAAACATATCAACTACAGCTGACTTGGTGTCAGGAAAACCACATGTGGAAATTAAAATTTCATTATTTTCCTCATTTCCTCTTCAGTCATCGACAGGAATTTTGACGGCCACCATGCTATTCACTTTGTGGATTGTAGTAGCAAATGAACAAAGACAGACCTCTTCAGAATTGGTGTGAACTGTGGTTCTGACTCTTCCCATTTTTCAGGTACAGCTAAATCTTTGTATATTTCAGCAAATCAAATGAACAAGAAACTTCCAACGGTGGCAAAAATGGCACTGTAGCTGTGATCTCTGATCACTGAACAGATTTCATTCTGAATAACATTCTGGATAACAGAGATTTTCTCTGGGTTTACTGTCATCTTTTGCAGTCTTGTCACCATATCAACTTACCATTCTTCAGGGACCTCACTGAATACTTGTATAAACAACCTTTTAGTTGCTCCACCACATTATTTTGGTATTTTTTTGAGCTCAAGTCAGTAGATAGAAGCAAGGTGAGTCCACATTTCTGCACTTGAGTGAAGGTTTCGGATAGATATATGCCGTGCTGATATAAAATGCTGTTGCTGCCAAATGAGAAGAACTTGGCCACGATCTCGGTGCTCCTGCGCAGAGTGATCCCCTGCTCCCAGGAGAGCTGCAGCACCATGGCCTAGGCTGCAGATGAAGACATACGCTTCCACTTGGCCTGTGGCAACTGCAGCGGCTCCCACCATATTTTTTTTTTTTTTTTTTTTGAGTTGGAGTCTCACTCTTTTGTCCAGGCTGGAGTGCAGTGCACGCTCATGGCTACTACAGCCTCAACATGCTGGGCACAGGCATTCCTTCAGCCTCAGTCTTCCAACTAGTTGGAACCACAGGCATGCACCACCATGTCTGGCTGATTTTTTGATTTATTGTGGATACGAGGTCTTGCCATGTTGCTCAGGCTGGTCTTGAACCCCTGAGCTCAGATAATCCTCTCATCTCCACCTCCCAAAGTGCTGAGATTACAGGTGTGAACCACCACGCCTGGCCTCCCACCATGTTCTGCTAGGGGTAGTTTCTACCTTGTGAGAGGGGCTGGTTAACAGTGGGAATGTAGAATAGGACTCAGCAGGCAGGGCCCTGTTTTTGGACCCCTGACCTCTCAGCTGCTCAGCGCTTGGACTACAGAGGTTGCAGGTGTGGTCCTGGTGCTGGGAAGAGATACGTGACTTCAAAAAGAGATGGGAGCAGAGGGTGCAGATGGGCCCCGGGGTGCATGTGCATCCCGGCCCTCCCCTTGAGTGCACTGCCTTGCCTTTGGGTATTCAGTCAGGTTGAGCTAAGTTGGGGTTCTGGGTGCTGCCACCTTGCTTTCCCTTTCGGCCTCTCCTTTGGGCCTTGGCACTGTCCAAAGTGATGTCCTCCTCAGTCAGGCTGATGTAGGAGCTGAGGGACTCCCGGAGACCCTCACTGAGGAGAGACGCCGCCCCTGTGGCAGGTGCTTCTGAAAACAGGAGGGAGCTGTGGACAGGACAGAAGAACCAGGTCAAGGAGCCTCTTCTTCCTGTGTCGCCATAGAGTGCACTGTTCTCAAAACCTATCTCCTGGTCACTCCTGCTAAAGAACTCACAGGGGCTCCCCTGTTACCTATCAGATTAATACCTGCATTCAACCCCTGCCCTATGTTGGGCCTTGGTGGGCTCCAGAGTTCGGCCTGTGCTCTCTGGCTCCCAGGTGTCCCACTCTGGGTTGTGGATTCCTGGGGATGGGTTCTTTAAAAAAAAAATTCAAATTGTTTGCCTTATTTTAAAGGTGTAGGGTACAATTCAGGGTTAGGTATGCAAATGTTCATTATGCAGGTACCCTTGTTGGTGAGGTGTGCCGCCCGCATCCTGAATGGGTCCTTCTAACTCATTGTTCCACCTTCATGTTTCCAGAGTCCCCTTACCTGTCCAGTTCTTTCCAGTTGAGTGGTGTCCTCTGCACCGTCACAGGTAGGGGTATGTCCCTGCCCGGGAGGGGGCCAGCCCTCTGCAGGACACAGGGCTCCTTGAGGAGGCAGCAGATGTCATCCGCCAGCTCTGAAGAAGAGACCTAGTACCTGACGTGACTGGTCCAGCCCTGCTTTCCCCAGCAGCCCCTGCCCTGACAGTTTCCATATTTGGCAGGTGGGGATGTCACCACATGGCCAGGGACATGACCCCAAGCTGTGGTTTCCTGGGAGCCAAAATGCACCCAAGTCATTCTGGACTGTTTTGGGAGACTCGATCCACTGAGGTTTGGGGTAAGCTCATGGGCCTCTCTGAGCTCTGGTTTCTGGTCAGGAAATCCTTTGGGAAAAACGCTAAGGAGTCCTCAGCTGTGTGTGTAGCTGCCAGTGTCTACTCTTGCATGAAGTAGTCCTGCAGAAAGCCCCTGATGGGTTTTCCCAGGAGTGGTCTTCCCACACCTTCTGACAGTGCCTGTTACAGAACTGGCGCCAGGAAACGCTCAGAAGACTCACTCAGAAGTGAGTTCCACACAGCGACAGCGCAGGGCCTGGCTCTTGGGGAGAGGATCAGATCCAGAGTGGTGGCCAGACACTGACCGAGCTCATAGGGGAGGTCAGAGCAAGGGATGGAGATGGGCCCCACTCTGCATCTCTTGGCACGAGGAGTGGCGTGAGTGTAGAAGAGGCCCACCCTTCTGTGTGGATCTTCTCTAGTAGATGACATGTCTAAGCACGACTGTCTGTCCCCCAAGAGCCACCCCCCACCCCTGAGGCAGGAAAAGGCCATACCGGAGTAATGGTCCACCAGGGCCTGGAGCGAGGGGAAGGTGAGGCGTGGTGAGATGTACAGCCAGCCGTTGTCCAGGCACTGGATCCTGTAGTGTTTGATCCGGTCCCAGGATGCGGGGCGGCTCAGTCGAACTGACAGGGAGTAGCAGCCTGAGGAGGAAGGAGTCCAAGGTGGTACTCAGGCTGGGGGAATGAAGCAATGAAACAACCATCGGGCCCCAGCAGAAGGGAGGGCTCTGGGGCAGGGGTCCTGCTCTCCTGCTCCTAAGTAACTCGCTCATAAGAGATGGGGCTGTTGTGAGGTAAAATACAATCAGGCTCCCATGCTTTGGGAGGCCGAGGTGAGTGGATTGCTTGAGCCCGCGGGTTCGAGACCCACCCGGGCAACTTGGCGAGACCTCATCTCTACAATAAATCAAAAATTAGCCGGGCGTGGTAGCGCACGCCTGTAGTTCCAGCTGCTTGGAAGGCCGAGGCGGAAGGATCGCCAGAGCCCAGGCTGCGGTGGCCGGGATGTGACATCCCCACCTGTCAGGAAATATGGAAACTGTCAGGGCAGGGGCTGCTGGGGAGAAACTGGGCTGGACCAGTCACCTCAGGGACTAGGTCTCTTCCTCAGAGCTGGTGGATATCGCTCTGGGCGACAGAGCAAGACTCCGACTCAAAAAAAAAAATACAATCAGGCACACAGAGCCCCCAGAAGGGTGCATTGTAAATGAACATCACCCATTGGTTGTTCTTACATCACATGGCAGAAGCATTAGAATGAAAATGTGTCAAGTAGGTGTCAGCCAGGAGGTAGAGAAGTAGGAACTCTCTTCCATTACTGGTGGAAGAAGAAATCCGTCCAAGCCACGTTGGAAACAGTTTAGCATTGACTAATGAGTTGAAGGTGCACACATCTTACAACCCGCAGGTCCATCCAAGGCACATTACCTTAGAATCACGTGAACAACAGCGTTCACTGCAGAATTGTTTTGCAAAAGTCAAAAAGTGCAAAAGGCCATTTGCACTCAGTGGTAGAATAAATGGTGGATTACAAAACGTGACACTCTATGGCAGCAAAAATTAAAAACTGCTGCACACAGGCATAAATCTTGGGAGGAATGAGCAGATGCTTGGCGTGGTTCTATGGGAAGTTGAGAGGCAACTGAGACTGCGTGTGTGCCACACAGGGTGCACGTCCAGCAGAGGCAGGGGAGCAGCAGCTGGATGCTGAGCCCGTGGGGCATGTATGAACCTGAAGGGGCTTCTCAGCTGGCACGTGGTACAGGACGTTGGGTTTACTACTCCAGCCTGTATATTCACAATGTACGGACACTGATGTATGTGACAGGATCTTTCTGGTTTTGCATTTTTAGTTTTTCGGGGTTTTTTTCTTTCCTTTTTTTTTTTTTTTGAGTCGGAGTCTCACTCTGTCGCCCAGACTGGAGTGCAGTGGCCGCTCCCGGCCACCGCAGCCTCGACCCGCTGGGCTCCGGCGATCCTTCCGCCTCAGCCTTCTGAGTAGCCAGAATTACAAGCAGGCGCTACCTGGCTGATATTTTTGATTTATTGTAGAGATGAGGTCTTGCTGCCCAGGTGGGTCTCAAACCCGTGGGCTCAGGCAATCCACTCACCTCAGCCTCCCAAAGGCGCGGGATGACAGGCTGAGCCACCGAGCCTGGCTGCATTTTTAGTTTTTAAAATACAGTTTATTGGCAAGGCATGGTGTCTCAGCCTGTAATCCCAGCACTTTGGGAGGCCGAGTGAGAGGATTGCCTGAGCCCAGGAGTTCGAGACCAGCCTGGGAAACTATGTGAGCTCTTGTCTCTACAATAAATCACAAAAACTAGCTGGGCGTGGTGGCGTGCATCTGTAGTTTCAGCTACTTGGAAGGCTGAGGTGGAAGGATCGCCGGAGCCCAGCAGGTCGAGGCTGCAGTGACCGTGAGTGTGCCACAGCATTCCAGCCTGGGCAACAAGAGTGAGACTCCAACTCAAAAATAAAATACACTTTATTGAGTTATAACTTGAATACAATGAAATCACATATTTAAAGCGCACAGTTTCAACAAAAACTTTAATTTTTTAAGAATCGAAAAGAAATGGCTGGGGAGGAAAGCACATGACTGAAGACGAGTAGAGAAAGGAGACAGTGCGCGAAACCTTGTAATTCGCAGGCCTGTGTCGCGCCTCCAGCGACTAGGGCCTTCGTAAACTGCAAGGCAGGTGCCACTTCTCAGGCCAACACCTGATCACAACCAGACAGGAAATCACAGTAAGAATCTACTATCATTATCACCTCCTGATCTAAGGCTATCTATAGTTTTCATTTATTGAGTGCTTACTGTGTACGGTTTTTGGGGGTTTTTTTTTTTAGAATCTCACTCTGTCGTCCAGGCTGGAGTCCAGTGGCACTTTCATGACTCACCACAGCCTCGACCTGCTGGGCTCAGGCGATCCATTCATCTCAGCCTCTCAAGTAGCTGGGACTACAGGCACATGCCATTACACCCGGCTAATTTTTGTATTTTTTGTAGAAACAGGGTCTCACTATGTTGCCTTGGTTGGCCTGGAACCTGGGCTCCAGTGATTCTTCCACCTCAGCTTCCCAAAGTGCTTGGGTTACAGGTGTGAACCACCCCACCCAGCTCTTAATGTGTACTTTATATGGATTATCTTGTCTAATTCTCAGAATCATTCTACGAGGTAGCTACAACTATCCCCACTTTACAGATGAGAAAACTGACACAGAGAACATAGAAGGAGAGGCAGTGACCCCACCATTTAACCTTTTCCTGTGGAGCACCAACAAGGGCAATGGTGACCAAAGGTACTTTTCAGTCTCAGGAAGCATTTGCCTTGAGAAAGTGGTCTAAAGCAGCAGTCCCCAACCTTTTTGTCATCAGGGCCTGGTGTTGTGGAAGACACGGACTGGGGTGGGGGGGATGTGCAGTCAAACCCTGCTGCTAATGCTAACCTGTGTCTGCAACCGCTCCCCAGCACTAGTACCGCCGCCCCAGCTCCACCTCAGATCATCAGGCACTGGAGTCTCATATGAGGAGCGCACAGCCAGGGTTCACGCTCCTGTGATGCTCTGATGTGCTCGCTGACCTGGGAGAAGGTGGGGTCAGGCAGTAATGCGAGCATGAGGAGCAGCTGTGAATGCCAGATGAAGCTGTACTCGTTCACCTGTCACTCACCTCCTAACAGGCCACGGACCAGTACCAGTGTGTGACCCCAGAGGTGGAGACTCGAAAAGGCAGAGATCATCAACCCGGATTTTGTTTTTTAATTTTAAGTTTCATTTTTTTTGGTTGGAGTCTCACCCTGTCATCTAGGCTGGAGTGCAGTGGCATGCTCACGGCCACTGCAGCCTCGACCTGCTGGGCTCAGGCGATTCTTCCGCCTCAGCCTTCTAAGTAGCTGGAGCTATGGGCATGTACAACCATGCTGGCTAATTTTTTGATTTATTGTAGAGATGAGGTCTCGCCAAAGTTGCCCAGGCTGGTCTTGAATCCCTGGACTTAGGCAGCCCTCTCACCTCTGCCTCCCAAAGTGCTGGGATTACAGGAGTGAGCCACCACACCCAGCCCAATCTGGATTTTATTATTTTTTTAAGTTTTTATTTATTTTTGGGGGTTGGAGCCTTATTCCATTGCCCAGGCTGGAGTGCAGTGGAATGCTCATGGCCAACACAGCCTCGACCTGCTGGGCTCAGGCAATTCTTCCACCTCAGTCTTCCAAGTAGCTGGAATTACAAGTGCGTACCACCACGCCCAGCTAATTTTTAAAATTTATTTGTTGTACAGATGAGGTCTCACCAAGTTGCCCAGGCTGGTCTTGAACTCTTGGGCTCAGGGAATCCTCTTGCCTTGAGCTCCCAAAGTGCTGGGATTACAGGCATGAGCCCATGTCCTGCCTAAACGTGGATTCTTTTTTTTTTTTTTTTTGAGTTAGAGTCTTACTCTGTCACCCAGGCTGGAGTGCAGTGGCATGCTCACAGCCACTGCAGCCTCAACCTGCTGGGTTCAGGTTATCTTTCTGCATCAGCCTTCCAAATAGCGAACTACAGGCATGTGCCACTAAGCCTGGCTAATTTTTTGATTTATTGTAGAGATGTGGTCTCTCTAAGTTGCCCGGGCTGATCTTGAACCTGCAAGCTCAGGCAATCCTCTCACCTCGGCCTCCCAAAGTGCTGGGATTATAGGCATGAGCCACAGTGCCCAGCCAACCTGGATTTTATTTTTATTTTTTTGAGTTGGAGTTTCACTCTGTCACCCATGCTGGAATGTAGTGGCACACCCACAGCCACCCCAGCATCAACCTGTGAGTCTCCGGGGATCCTTCTGCCTCAGTCTTCCAAGTAGCCAGAACTACAGGCGTGTGCTACCACACCTGGCTAATTTTTGATTTATTGTAGAGACGAAGTCTTGCCAAGTTGCCTGGACTGCGGGCTCAGGCAATCCACTCGTCTTGGCCTCCCAAAGTACTGGGATTACAGGCTGAGCCACCAAGCTCGGTCCCAACTTGAATTTTAAAAAATAACACCTGCTGGGCTCGGTGGCTTAGCCTGTAATCCCGCACCTTTGGGAGGCTGAGGTGAGTGGATTGCCTGAGCCCACGGGTTCAAGACCTGCCTGGGCAGTGAGACCTCATCTCTACAATCAATCGAAAAATCAGCCGGGCGTGGTAGCGCATGCCTGTAATTCCGGCTACTCGGAAGGCTGAGGCGGAAGGATCGCTGGAGCCCAGCAGGTTGAGGCTGCGGTGGCCGGGAGCGGCCACTGCACTCCAGTCTGGGCGACAGAGTGAGACTCCAACTCAAAAAATAAATAAATAACACCTAACTATATGTGATTAGCACATTTAAAATATTCATTTATTTACTTTTTTTGAGTTAGGATCTCACTATGTCACCGAGGCTGGAGTGCAGTGGCACTGTCATGGCTCACCACAGCCTTGACCTCCTGGGCTCAGGCAGTACTGCCTCAACCTCCTGAGTAGCTGGGACTACAGGTGTGTGCCACCATACCTGGCTAATTTTTATTATTATTTTATAATTATTATTTTTGTTTGAGAAAGCAGGATTTATTGAGGACAGAAAAGTTCCCACAGTGGGAGGGGACCCAAAAGGGTTGGCCCTATTATTTTATTTTATTTTATTTTATTTTATTTTATTTTATTTTTTAGAGATGAGGTCTTGCTATGTTGCCTAGACTGGTCTTGAACCCCTGGGCTTAAGCACTTATCCCATCTCAGCCTCCCAAAGTGCTGGGATTACAGGTGTGAGCTACTGTGCCTGGCACATTTAAAATCTTTAATTTAATTTAATTTTTAAAAATCTTAAATTTGTATGTGTCCAATTACAGAGATTCAAAAAAATGAAATGAAACTTACAAAACTGACTGAAGAAATATACATCCATAATTACATTGGAGATTTCAACACTCTTTTAATAACTGATAAGAAAGAAAATGGCTGGCCTCGGTGGCTCAGCCTGTAATCCCGCACTTTTGGGAGGCTAAGGTGAGTGGATTGCCTGACCCTGCAGGTTCGAGACCCACCTGGGCAGCGAGACCTCATCTCTACAATAAATCCAAAAATTAGCTGTGCGTGGTAGCGTACGCCTGTAGTTCTGGCTACCTGGAAGGCTGAGGTGGAAGGATTGCTGGGGCCCAGCAGGTCAAGGCTGCGGTGGCCAGGAGCGGCCACTGCACTCCAGTCTGGGCGACAGAGTGAGACTCCAACTCACAAAAAAATTAGCTGGCTGTGGTGGTGCACATCTGTGGTTCCAGCTACTTGGAAGACTGAGGTGGAAAGATCATGTGAGCCCAGCTGGTCGAGGCTGCGGTGGCCGTGAGTGTGCCCCTGCACTCCAGCCTGGGCGACAGAGTGAGACTCTGACTCAAAAGAAAAGAAAACAGAAAGAGGGAACATTTCCCAACTCATTTTATGAGGCCAGCATTACCTTGCTATAAGAAACAGACAAAAACATTAAAAGAAATCCATAGTCCATCATACCTCATGTATATATACATAGACACAAAAATCCTTAACAGAGTGTTAGCAAATTGAATCCAGCAATACCTATGTGTATATATATACATATATATATATCTGTTATGACCAAGTTGGTTTTTTTTTTTTTTTTTTGAGCTGGAGTCTCACTCTGTCGCCCAGACTGGAGTGCAGTGGCCGCTCCCGGCCACCGCAGCCTCGACCCGCTGGGCTCCGGCGATCCTTCCGCCTCAGCCTTCCGAGTAGCCGGAATTACAGGCATGCGCTACCATGCCCGGCTGATTTTTAAAAATTTATTGTAAAGATGAGGTCTTGCCAAGTTGCCCAGGCGGGCCTCAAACCCGCAGGCTCAGGCAATCCACTCACCTTGGCCTCCCAAAGCGCTGGGATTACAGGCTGAGCCACCAAGCCCGGCCCAAGTTGGTTTTATCCCAGGAATGCAAAATTGATTAAAAGATGAACATTAAGCTGGGCATGATGGTTTATGCCTGTAATCTCAGCAATTCAGGAGGCTGAGGCAGGAGAATTGCTTGAGCCTAGGAATCCGAGACCAGCCTGGACAACATAGAGAAAACCAACCTTAAAAAAAAAAAAAATCAACCAGGTATGGTGGTGGTCCCAGTTAATTGGGAGACTGAGATAGGGATGATTCCTTGAGCTCAGGAGTTCGAGGGTGCAGGCTTCAGAGGAAAACCCTTTCCCTTGCTGTCTCCAGTTTCTAGAAGCCATCTACACCCCTTGACTCGTGGCTTCTTCCTCGATTTTCAAGGCCAGTAGCACCTTCCAGTCTCTAACGCTGACCCTCCTGCCTCCCTCTTATATGAGTGCTTGTGATTACATTGGGTCCACCAGGATAATCCAAAATATCTCCACCTCAAAATCTTTGATTGATTACACCTGCAATTGTTTTTTACCATGTAAGGTAACATTCACAGGGGGGTTAGAACCTGAACATCTTATGGGGAAGCCATCCGTCTGCCTACACGGAAGTACTTCCCAACCTGATACACAGCATCTGTGAGAAATCTCTAACTAACATCATACTGGGAAGGAGACTGGGAACAAAGCAATAATGTTCTCACCGGTTCTACTTAATGTTGTCCTAGCACGCGCAATAAAGCAAGGAAAATAAAATTAAAAGCAGACGAGGCTGAGTGTGGTGGCTCAAGCCTGTAATCCCAGCACTTCGGGAGGCTGAGGTGAGAGGATTGCCTGAGCCTGCGGGTTCGAGATCAGCCTGGGCAACATGATAAGACCTCATCTCTACAATAAAAAATAAAAAATAGTAATAATCCGGGCATGGTAGCCCACACCTGTAGTTCCGGCTACTTGGAAGGCTGAGGTGGAAGAATCGGCGGAGCTCAGCAGGTCGACGCCGGGGTGGTCGTGAATGCCACTGCATTCCAGCCTGGGCAACCGGAGTGAAACTCCAACTCAAAACAACAACAACAAAAGAAAAGCATATGAATTTAAAAATAAATAATACCACTACCTTTATTTACAGGCAATACAACTATCTATGTAGATAATCCTAAGGAATTTACAAAACTACCAGAACTATAAAAGTAAATTTAACAAGATGACCTGAAGTCAATATGATTTGAGAAGTGTTGAGTAGGGTACCTGCTTCCTTTTCTTTGTTCTCTTTGCTTGACTCTAGGAGCCCTTTGAACTCTGTACCTTTAATTATTGAATTTTTTTTTTAGATGTGGGGTCTTGCTATGTTGCCCAGGCTGGCCTTGAATTTCTGAGCTCAAGTGATCTTCCTGCCTGAGCTTCCCAGGTAGCTGGGTTACAGGGGTGAACCACCACACCCAACTTGTACTCTAACTTTAAGAAGGGTCTCTTCTGTTTTGTTTTGTTTTTTTGAGTTGGAGTCTCACTCTATCACCCAGACTGGAATGCAGTGGCCACTCCCGGCCACCGCAGCCTCGACCTGCTGGGCTCCGGCGATCCTGCCGCCTCAGCCTTCCAAGTGGCCGGAACTACAGGTGCACGCTACCACGCCCGGATAATTTTTTGATTTATTGTAGAGATGAGGTCTTGCCAAGTTGCCCGGGCAGGTCTCGAACCCGCGGGCTCACCTCAACCTCCCAAAGGTGCGGAATTATAGGCTGAGCCACCGAGCCCGACTAAGAAGAGTCTTCTTGAGCTATGCCGTGACCCTGAAAAAACTCTGTGGTTGAGAAAGAGCTACGTATCTGAAAATAGACCCACAGGGTCAACCAACCCTGCTGAACTAGTGACTGAGGCCTTACACTGTTTGCATGGTCTTCAGCCACCGACCCTGGCCACTGTCACCACAGTTATTAGAACCAGAAAGGGAAGCCACACTGGGGTTCTGGCTGGTGGCTCTGCTCACCTACCAAGCCACCTGTGACCAGCCCTAGCTAGCTCTCCCTGCCTGGTATCCGGCTGCTGCTTCTGAGTGCTTGCTCCAGCCAGTCCCCAATACCCCTTGCCAATTGCTCTCTTCCAGCAAAAAGGACATCTCCTTTTTGAAAAATAAATTTTTTTTTCTTCTAGAGATGGGCTTTTGCTGTGTTGCTCAGGCTGGACTTGAACTCTTGGGCTCAAGCGATTCTCCGGCTTCCACCTCTGGATCAGCTGGGACTCCAGGTGCGTGCCACAGCTCCTGACAAGGCCATCCCCTTTGTAACTCGGACTCCCAGCTTCAAATACCACACGGAGCCACACACCACGAACACCCCCGTGGCCCCACACTCACGAGCTGTGTCTACGCATGCTCTTCGCCCTCAGATCTGTTTCTTCGTCTGTGAAGGGAAAGAACGACCGTCCAGCCTCCCCAGACCGCCGTGAGGGGCGGGTGACGGAGCAGCTCCTGAGTGCAGGGGGCCTGTGGCCAGGACCAGGCGCCCTTGTCAGGCCGGCCTCCGGCCCTTTGCTCAGGTGGCCCCTTTTGGGTGGAGCTCCCGGCCTTCCCCAGGCTTCCTTCTGAGTCTCCATTCCGCTCAAACAACGTTCAGGACGCCTTCCCTCTGGAAGAAACTCCAGCAGCCCGCTCTGCTGCCTTCTAGCCACCGTCTGTCCCTCAGTCACCCAAGGCGACCACCGTGCGCCTCCCAAGCGACGTCCTGACTCGTCCTCCCGCCATCTTCCCGTCCCAGCAAACAGCCACCACTCGCCCCCCATCACCCAGCCCCAAGCCTGGAGTCACCCCTGGCTGCTTGCTCTCTCAGCCTCATGCCCCACCCGGTGGAAAGCCTGCCGGCCGTGGTCAGCACACATCTAGGCTCCGACGGCTTCTCCCCTGACAGCCGGGACGGCTTCCCATGGGCCCCACCTCCACCTCACCCCCGCAGGCGAGGGTCAGTCAGATCACTGCCCTCGTCAGGACCCGCCCTGCAAAGGTCTGACTCCCACAGCCACCTCTTGCCCCTCTCTCTCACCGCCTCCTTGGGCCGGCTGAGGACGGGCCCCCGACCCCAGGCCTGGGCGCACACACGCTCGCGCACGGCCAGTCGTTCCGTGTCCACCTGGCACTGCTTTGTTTCCTCATGGCACTTGGCGCTCCCGGGCACTTGGGTATTTATCTGTTCACAGTCCACTTTGCCAGCTGTGGGCTTTTGCTTCCTATACTGTGGAATCCTGAGTGTTCAGAGCAGTGCCTGGCAGAGGTGGCATGCGACATCTACTTGTCGAATGAATGAATGACTCTGTGGAAACACTGGGACAGAGCTGGGATCACAAGCAGTTGAGGGGTTCTCATCCCCGTGTGCACTCTGACTGCTGTCTGCAAACACAGACAGCGCTGGGATTGGCTCTTGGAGCCGTTTTCACTGCGTTACTTGGGGCAAGCATGTACTGAGCAGCCCAGCCTGGCCCTGGGCACAGGAGGCCCACCAGGAGCCAGAGCGCTGCTGAGGACAGAGTGCTGGGGGCCCTGGGACTACGGATGGGCGTGCGGATGGCGGGGAGGCAACTGGCTGTCCTCGGCACTATGAGGCTAAAAGTGGCCTGACGCTTCCTGTTGGGGTGTCTCTCCAGCTCTTCTTCCTCTCTCCATCTCTCCACACCCACACTGGCACCCACCCACCCACCCATTGATGCAGTGAATGTCCATTGGGCACTTTCTGCATGCCGCACGGGGCCTGCACACGGGGGTGAAATCACTTCACCGTGGGGAAAGTTGCTAGTGCACAGCACATCCACAGCTGGCCTTTTCCTTGCTGGTCCTCAGTATAAGTATCTAGTTCCTGTGTTCGCTTCAGACCACATATTCTGATAAATTTTGAGGTAGAATCTCACTGTCACCCAGGCTGGAGCACAGGGGCACACTGACAGTTACTACAGCCTCGACTTGCTGGGCTCAGATGATACTTCCACCTCAGCCTCCCAAGTAGCTGGAGCTACAGGCACTTGCCACCACTTCCAGCTAATTTTTTTTTTTTTTGAGTCGGAGTCTCACTCTGTCGCCCAGACTGGAGTGCAGTGGCCGCGTCCGGCCACCGCAGCCTCGACCCGCTGGGCTCCAGCGATCCTTCTGCCTCAGCCTTCCGAGTAGCTGGAACTACATGCGTGTGCTACCACGCCCGGCTAATTTTTTGATTTATTGTTAGAGATGAGGTCTCGCTGCCCAGGCTGGTCTCGAACCCGCGGGCTCAGGCAATCCATTCACCTCAGCCTCCCAAAGGCGTGGGATTACAGGCTGAGCCACTGAGCCTGGCTTCAGCTAATTTTTTGATTTATTGTAGAGACAAGGTCTCGCCAAGTTCCCAGGCTGGTCTCAAACCCCTGGGCTCAAGCAGTCCTCTTGCCTCTGCCTCCCTAAGTGCTGGGATTACAGGTGTGAGCCACCGCGCCTGGCCCCACATAGCCTGATTTTTAAGAAATACATTTGCGGAGGCAAGAGGATTGGCCGAGCCCACAGGTTCCAGACCAGCCTGGGAACTTGGTGAGACCTCATTGCTACAATGAAACAAAAATCAGGTGGGAGTGGTGGCATGTAACTGTAGTCCTAGTTACTTGGAAGGCTGATGCAGAAGGATCGCCGGAGCCCAGCAGGTTGAGGCTGCGGTGGCCACCAGTGTGCCACTCCAGCCTGGGTGACAGAGTGAGACTCTGACTCAAAAAGAAAGAAGTACATTTGCCGTCGCTACAAAGCCCTTTTCAAGATGCCGTGGGTGTTGAGAGAAGAGTGACCGAGAGTCTGGGAGGGGCTGCTGGGGGTTGGTGAAGGCTGAGTGTGGCTTCCGGGGAGAAGCGGAAGGCGGGCTTTCCGGGTGAGGAGGCGCCCGCGTGGAGGCTGTGGTGGGAGCAAACACGACGCGTCTGTGGAGCAGCTGGGGGCAGGGGAGCCACAGGGCAGGGGGAAGCCGTGGCCAGAGGCCAGGCCTAGAGGGGTGCAAGGTCTCAGGTTCCAGAAAGCTCCCCGGCTGGGCAATGTCCCATCCAGGACCTCTGGGGTCAGGCTGCGTGTTTCCCTGGCATTCCGATGAGGAGGCTGGGAGGAGGCGCGAGGGGTGGGAGCAGGAGCTGTGTGTGGGGAGTGGGCCTGGGGACTCCCTGGACGTTCTCTTGAGGCCTCTGCGACGCTGAACCCTGGACCCCCACGTCCTGGCCCGAGGACAGGAGCCACTGAGCGGGCCTGCTGAGGAGGTGCTCAGTGCGTCCCAACCGACAGCGAGGACCGGCGAGCCCCGGCGGCCCGCGACTTGCTCCTCAGCCTCCCTCAGGGTGCCCAGCGCGGAGCGCAGAGCAGGACGGCGGGGCGCGTCCCTAGCCCTGTGCCGACCTCTGGGGCTGGCCCGTGACGGCCGCCAAGTCTTCAGGCCCCTTTACAGACCCAGTGTTGGGGCCTGTCTTGAGCCCAACCCTGACTCCGTGTCGAGAGACCATCTGGTCGGCCGCACGGGGCCTGCACATGGGGTGAAATCACCTCCCCTCCGCCTGGCATGCCAGAGGGATGCGGGGAAGATGGAGTCTCCCTGCTCCCAGACTCTGATCGGCACGTGGGGAGGAGGGGGTCATTCCCCTCTCCAGACTCTGCTCAGCCTTCTTGGGAGCTAAGGGCCTTCCCCCTTGGTGCACACACAGGCTTGAAACCCCTGCACCATCCTGCTCCCCAAGGTGCATCTGGGCTTGGAGCCAAAGAAAGGCTGACCTGTCGTCCTCACTCACTCGGTCAGTGGCCAATTCCCGTTTCACACAAGACACAGAACAAAAATATACTGTCTTATGACTTCATGCTCCAGATTGGAACTGTGCTTTCAAACTCAAGAGAACAAAACCATCCTGAGAGCTGGTCAAGGACGCAGGTGTCCGTCCTCTGCCCCGGACAGTCTGGGTTGGGCTCAAGAGCGCACTGTCAAAATTTCCCCTGACAATTCCTGCACACTCCAGGAATTGTCACTGTTCTATGACATCACTGTTCTATGACATCACTCAGGCCCCTGGAGCTGCGGTGTCAAACCACAGCATGAAATTTTATGCTACAACCCAGAATGCATCTTATGAATATCTAAACAAAAGTTTCATGAAGTGATATTTACCCCAACCACAGTCACGTTTTCTGCTCTGTTTCTTTCTTGCTTTCTTTTTTTTGAGTCGGAGTCTCACTCTGTCGCCCAGACTGGAGTGCAGTGGCCGCTCCCGGCCACCGCAGCCTCGACCCGCTGGGCTCCGGCGATCCTTCCGCCTCAGCCTTCCGAGTAGCCAGAATACAGGCGCGCGCTACCACGCCCGGCTGATTTTTTGATTTATTGTAGAGATGAGGTCTCGCTGCCCAGGCGGGTCTTGAACCCGCGGCCTCAGGCAATCCACTCACCTCAGCCTCCCAAAGGCACGGGATTACAGGCCGAGCCACCGAGCCCAGCTTCTATTTCTTTCTTTTTTCTCTTTTCTTTATTTACTTTTGAGTTGGAGTCTCACTCTTTCACCCAGGCTGCAGTGCAGTAGCATGATCACGGCCACCGCAGCCTCGACTGGCCAGGCTCAAGCAATTCTTCCACCTCAGCCTTCCAAGTAGCTGGAACTACAGGCATGCGCCACCAGGCCTGGCTAGTTTTTAATTTATTGTAGAGATGAGGTCTTGCCAAGTTGCCCAGGTTGGTCTCGAATCCGTGGGTTCAGACAGTCCTCTCACCTCGGCTTCCCAAAGTGCTGGGATTATAGGCGTGAACCACCGCACTTGGCCTTTTATTTTAAAAGACAGGGTCAGTGAGACTCCGACTCAGGAAAAAAAAAAAAAAGAAAGAAAAAGAAAAAAAAGCCAGGTGTGGTGGCTCATGCCTGTAATCCCAGCACTTTGGGAGGCCGAGGTGAGTGGATTGCCTGAGCCCGTGGGTTTGAGACCCGCCTGGGCAACTTGGCGAGACCTCATCTCTACAATAAATCAAAAAATCAGCCGGGCGTGGTAGCACGCGCCTGTAGTTCCGGCTACTCGGAAGGCTGAGGCGGAAGGATCGCCGGAGCCCAGCAGGTCGAGGCTGCGGTGGCCGGAGCGGCCACTGCACTTCAGTCTGGGTGACAGAGTGAGATTCCAACTCAAAAACAAACAAACAAACAAAAAAACAGCGTCTTGCTCTGTTGTCTAGGCTCACTGCAGCCTCAAACTCTGAACTCAAGTGATCCTCTTGCCTCAACCTCCTGAGTAGCTAGGATAACAGGTGGGCACCACCAGGCCCAGGTAATTACTTTTTTGTAGAGATAAGGGAATCTTGCTATGTTGCCCAGGCTGGTCTTGAACTCCTGTCCTCAAGCGATCCTCCTGCAGCAGCCTCCCAAAGTACTGTGATTACAGGTGTGGGCTGCCACATCCAGCCCTTCTGCCCTATTTCATTACAAACACACACAGGCCCAGACCCACTAAATGAGTGGGCCCTGACCGTGGCTGCTTGTCACGGTCACCTGCAGAGCTTTTACAGCACCCAAAACACATTCCTGACCAATTAAATCAGAAACTCTGGAGTGTGGGTATCAGTCATCTAAAAGCTCCCCCAGGTGATTCCAGTGTGCAGCCAAGCCCTCCATCAGCAGTTCTCAAAGTGAGGACCCGTGGGCCTTCCCTGAGAACTTGTGGGGAAGACACATTTCAGGCCCCGCCCAGATCCACTGACTGCGGTGCTGGGTGTGGGGCCCAGCTGTCTTTACTGTAACAAGCCCTCCAGGTGATTCCCAGGACGCTCAGGTTTGAGTCCTGCAGGTCTATACCCACTAAATTATGCTGATTCCCTGATCCATGAATGGGTCATGACCTGCAGCTTGATAAACACTGCCCAAAAGGAAGCCCCAGACAGAGTAGTCAGCACCAGAACGGGAGCTCTCTGGAGCATGGGCACTTTCTTCCTTCTGTGCTCATGGGAGCTGCATTCCAGTCTGTTCTGTTCGGGGTTGGCTGTGGAGCCTGAGTCCCAGCAATCATGTGGGTCCTCAGGGATCCATGACAGCTTGTCAGCGTTCTCCTCTGTCCCTCCCTGGCTCTCCCCTTGGGTATGTGCCTTTTCGGGAAAGGGGCAGAGTGGCCAGGAAGCAGGCCACTGTACTCCAGGGCTGAACCAGCCCAGAGAAGAGGGGTGGGGCCGCTGACCACAGAGCACTTCCTGTGGCTTCTCAGGCTCACGGGCCAGCTGGTCTGCAGCAGGCCCTGTCCCCCTAGGCACCCGCTGTGGTTTCCTGTTTGCAGCTGCTGCGCTTGGGCTGGCCCCCCACCAGCCGATAGGTGAGAGTGGGGGCGGGGGTGCGGCACTGCCTGGAAGCCCGCAGGAGGGACGGGAGAGGTCAACCCAGGAGAGAGACAAAGACTAGCTGGGGGCCAGGCTCCGTGGCTCAGCCTGTAATCACAGCACTTTGGGAGGCTGAGGTGAGTGGATTGCCTGAATCCGCGGGTTTGAGACCCGCCTGGGCAACTTGTCCAGACCTCATCTCCACAACAAATCAAAAATTAGCCGGGCATGGTAGCGCGCGCCTATAGTTCCAGCTACTCGGAAGGCTGAGGCGGAAGGATCGCCGGAGCCCAGCAGGTCGAGGCTGCGGTGGCCGGGAGCGGCCATTGCACTCGTCTGGGTGACAGAGTGGGACTCCAACTCAAAAAAAAAAAAAAAAAAGACTAGCTGGGGAAACTGAGGCAGGGAGCCAAGGATTCGGGCAGCCCATCACAGTAGGCTCAAACTAGGGCAAGCACCAGGAGGCTGCTCCCCGTCTCCCACTGTGTTTGAGTCTAGCACTGTCGCCCTGTGTGGGCCTTTCTCGGTGCCTTGGCGAGTTCGAGTCCCAGCTCTGCCATTTCAGCTGTGTCCCCAGGCACATTGTTTCTCTTCTCTAAGCCTCAGTGTTCTCTGTAAAATGGAGACATGGAAGTACAATCCCCACAGGGGTATATAAAGGCACTTAAAGGGCTGCTCCCTCAATGTCCCTCTGCCTCAAGGGGCTCAGGGACAGCAGCTCGGAAGGAGGTAGGCCACTCGGAGAGACTCAGCCAACTTGTGTTCTGCTTGCAAAGGTCCTGCAGCGGGTGGGAGAAGGCCCCCATGAACATGCGAAGGGCACAGCCTGACCCTCGGCCCCTGTTCCTCAGTCTGTGCAGTGGGGGGCGGGTCCCTGAAACGGCTCCCGCTGGCATTCCTAGTTCTGAAGTTCTGACTGGCTGCTGACCCATAGCACAGAGGCCTCGTCAGCATTTCAGTGTTTTGCCAAGAGAGAAGGATCATCTCGTGTCTGGCAAGGGAAGAAGCATTGCTGGTCAGTGTGGGGCGATCCTGACTATACTCTACTACAAGTCCCAGTTGCCAAAGTGTTGGCTCAGCCCGGATCCCTGCTGGAGTCATTGACGCCCACTTCCAGAAATGCAGATTTCTGCTCTATTGCTGACAGGCTCTCACGACAGCAACATGGCAGCCAGCTAGACTGCCTGACTCCAAGGCCAGGTACTCCAGCCCTTCACGGTTGGCCTTTGCCCTTACCCCCGAATCACGTGGCACTTGGCTCTTGGCATTTGAGGGAATAGCTCTGGCATCAGAACTGCGTTTCCTAAAACGGATGCCGTGGAGCACTGGCTCCCAGTGACCTGAGAGCAAGGACCATGCCCACCTCACTCACCGGAGACGCATGAGGTCAGGCACCTGGAGCAGGCTCCAGCCCCGCCCTGAAGCCTCCCCACAGAGTCGAACCTTGAGATGCACGTGTGTCTGTAGGCTCCTTTCCTGAGGCCTCCCACACGGGGGGGGGGGGGGCATGGCTGGGCTGGGCTTACCCACCTCTCCCGGTCTGGCTCTCCCGGATGAGGAAGGCCCCTCCAGGGTTCCCAGGCAGCAACAGCAGCTCCTCAGCTTTCTCTCGGCTCAGGCCTTCGTACAGCCAGCTGCGGGGGGGGGGGAGGGGTCAACCTGGAGGGACCCAGGCCTCCTGGAGCCCCGTCCCCGCTATGTGACCCTCTGGGCCTCGAGGCTCGCGGCGTGCCCCGAAGAGCTGGCCCTGGGGCCCTGCGGTCCAAGCCAGCTTTGTCCTCCCAGTCCTGGCTCCAGGGCCCCGGAGGACAAGCCCATGGGGGCAGCCTCAGCGTTGCTGCCTGGAGACTTCATTCCCAAGCGGCCTGGGCGGCTGGGTCGGGGGACCCCACCTCTCTCCTCTCACTGTCCGGCCCCCAGCTCCCCTGCTGTCTCTCTCCTTCCAAGACTGCCGCCCCTTGGGTTTTGTGCCTCAAGACAGTCACGCAGCTGCGTGTCCCCTCAGCATTCATCACTAGGTCCTGCCACCCTCCGAGGCCCAGACCCCCCCCCCCCGCTCCAGGCCTTCCCGGGGTCCCTGCTCTGGACTCCCGTGGCATTGGCCAGCCCCTGCCGGGATGAGGCGTCTGTTCCTCCCAAGGCCAGGGCGGGTGGGATTTCCCTCCGCCCAGCTCCCTCAGTGCTGGGCCGGGCCTGAAGGGGGGTGCTTGTGGGAAGAAGCAGCAGGAGCGGCTCCCCAGGGTGGGCCTGGGGCGGGAACTCACCCGTGGGAGACCCGGGCCACATGCACACTGGGAATGGCGAGCTGTCTGCCTGAGACTTCCGACAGCACCGTCCACCAGTCCCCATCCCTGGAGGGAGAAGGAGGGGGCGCCTTTCAGAAGAGCCAGGCCCCAGAGCTGCACGGTCGGGGCTGGCAGGACCCTTTTGGGTGGTGTCCTCCAGCCCCCCACCGCCTGTTTCCCAGGCTTCCTTGCACTGCCCAGTCCAGGCACCTCCGGCTAGGGCTGGGCTGGTGGCTGGTGGCAGGCGGCAGGGCTCAAGGCTCCCGGTGCCAGGGTACTGCCAGGCACTGCTTCTCAAAGTGGGTGTGGAGCTGCCTGAAGCCCACACAGGACACGTGTGCATGCTTCCCCCGGCCCTGTGCCTCCTCCTAGGGAGGGGCCCTCTCTATGAGCACACCTCCAGGGCCCTCTCCTGTGAGCACTCTCTAGGTGCCCAGTGCCGTGGACTTACTCCGAGATGATGGTCAACGGCTCCCCGAGTCTCAGGGACAGCTCCGCCTGTCCGCCTGCCGGGAAGCTGCCCAGGGCTACAGCTGTGGTTTTACTTCTCCCTGGATGGGGGGACAAAGACGGTCACCCGCCAGGCCAGCCCTCTCTCCAGGCTCCCCATGGAGTCAGGCCAGGGTCTGGCTCCCATCATCGACCCCCGCCGGCATTCCATCTGCTTCCCAGGAGGGCGCCCTGGAGTCAAAGCCTTTCCAGCAGGGCTCTGGGGAGCTCTGGGGTGGGTGCCCGGACAGCTCTTGAGGTCACCGCAGAGAAAGAGGAGTGGGCTTCTGGCCACACAGCTCTTCACAAAGATTTTGATGAAGAGACTCTGCTGTTCAGTTCAGAAAACTTAAAACTGCTGGGTTCAGTGGCTCGTGCCTGTAATCCCAGTACCTTGGGGGGCAGAAGCAAAAGGATTGCCTGAGCCCAGGGGTTCAAGACCAGCCCGAGCAACTTGGTCAGACCTCATCTCTGCAACAAATCAAAAAGCCGGATGAGGTGGTACACGTCTGTGGTTCCAGTTACTTGGAAGACTGAGGTGAAAGGATTGCCTGAGCCCAGCAGGTCAGGGCTGTGGTGGCCATGAGTGTGCCACTGCACTCCAGCCTGGGTGACAGAGACGCCAACTAAAAAAACAAAGGAGAGAAAAAGAAAGCTTAAAACCTATAGTTCTAAGCAGGTATCAGCATGGATCTGAGCTCAGCTTCTAGAAGGCACTGATGGGTAGGCACTGGATGGATTTGCTGTGAAGGCTGAGGGAAGGGAAGCTCAGAAAAGGCTGGGAGCTGGGTCCTGGATCCCAAAGGGCCCTGGGGTGGGCACGGGAGGAGCCTGAGAGCACTGGCAGGTGGTGCTGGGAGACATGAGAGCAGGACCTGGCGAGACTGTTGACCTTCCCTTCCAGTGCCGAAGCCCACTGTTCCCTCGTGCCTGGTCCTAGTGTCCTTGGAATTCTGTTCCCTGACCTCTCCAGGCTCTGGAGATCACAGATGTGATTGGGCTGTGTAGCCTCAGAGGCTGCACACTGTGGCCTCTGCCCAGAGCGGCAGGTGGAGGTCTGTGCCGCCTGCAAAGAGCTGCCTCCCTGGGCCCACGTTCCAGGCCTGGCCCAGGCAGGTGCCCGGCGGGTGTGAGGCTGTCAAGGGCCCGCCAGCCCCCGGCCACCCTCACTGAGCGCTTTTTGGGTGCCAGGCCTGTCGGGGCCACCGTGCATCATCCTGTTCAGTCCTCACTGCTGCCCGAGGTGAGCTTTAATCACCCCGCTGTGTAGTGAGCTCAGGTGGGGTGCTCGACTGGGAAGGGCACATTCCTAGGCACACCACCCTGTCTCACAGGCCAGGGTTTGGGACATCTCAGGAAGGGCTCGGGCGCCCTGGGAAGCCAAGGGTCACCGAGCCAGAGGGATCCCAAAGCCCCACCACTCTGGGGATGGTCCTGAGGACGTGGTGGCCACAAGGCTCCGTTTCAAGGCCGCTTTCCATCAGGTGGCAAGCAGTGCCCTCAGCACAGGACGCGCAGCCCTCCCCACGCCACCTCAGAGATCAGCCTTCCCCGGGGGCGAGACCTCCCATGCCTGTCTGGGCCTCCTCGGCCTGAAAAACCTTCGCTTGGTGACTGCTGAAAGCCACTCACTTGCACCCTAGCACCCTCCCTGTCCTTCCTCCTTATCCTGTTTCTGGAAGGGTCTCTGACAGAGAGCCGTGTGAGCCGTGAGACGCAGTCGAGGTCAGTGAGAAGGGTGCCTCTGTCTCAGATGCTGCTGAGGGACTCTGGAGTGCCCTCCAGACGGAACTGGGGCCGCGTGAGGTGGGGAAGGGGCCAGAGGGGCAAAGACCCAGGCGAGGAGGAGGAGGTGGGGCTGAAAGGCCTCTGCTCTGAGTGGACACGGGAAGCGTGAGCCCGATTCTGGAAAGGGACTAGTTCCTACGCATCCTCCCAGACACGCGTGGAGACCCCTGTGGTGAACCCAGGCTGGGCTCCCGGGCCCCTGCTCTGAGCCGCCCTGCAGCGCAAGGCCTGGCCACCCACCAGCAGGGAAGCGCCAGCTGCTCAAACAAGAGATGCGAGTCCATGCAAGTCTCCTGGAGGGCACCCCCACGAGAACGGAGACAAGTGGCTGGGTGGGCCCCTCGTGAAGCCTGGCTGGCCCGACCCTCCAAGGCCCTCCCCTCCTGAAGCCCTGGCCTTGCCGTCCTGTCCCTTGAGGGTTCCCCTTTGCCTGGCTGACTCACTTCACTTCCTCACCGAAACACCCCTTCCTCAGGGAAGTCTTCCTTGACTGCCTACTCTGCACACACTTTCAGTCAGGGTCCCTTAAGACAAACCACTGCCCAAATCGAATACAGTTTGTAACTGGCCATCTGGTCATCCTGGGGCTGACTGTCCCTAAAGGCTGGCGCTGTGCCTGTCTCATCCACTGCTGTGTCACCAGATCCTGTCCTTCGGCCTGACACGTAACAGTGCCTCGGGAGACTTAGGACGGGGAAGCTGATGGCTCGCAGAGAGGTTTGCCCCAAATTCACTCCTGCTGGGACCAGGGACTGACCCTGATGGGGGAGTGTGGCTCCCCAGCCCCCACAGGCAGGGAGGGCCCCATACCTGCAGGGCTGGTCACCACCCTCAGCAGCCCAGGCACGACTCAGAGCAGCCTTGGGGCTGCTGCCTGAAGCTAAATCCAGAGGAAACCAAGGCGGAGGCCCGTGTGGCTTCCGGGTCTCTTCCTGGGGCCTCTCGGTGCAGATGAGGTGGCTAACAGGAGACAGCTGCCTCCCCACCCAGTCCTACGGGGCTGGGGCCAAGGCCTGAGGCCAGGCAAGGCTGGTACTAGGGAGGTGAGGATGCCGGGGGCCTGGGTGAAGGAGAGGGAAGGAATCCCCTGCCCTGTGGAGTTTCCCGAATGGGGACAGCTCCTGCCCAGACATCCTGGCTCTGCCGTCTCCGGGTCCTGTTTGTGTGGCCATGTCTTTCCTCCTAGAGGTGCTGCTTGGCTTAGAGTGACTGTGTGAAGGTCCAGAGTCCTGTGGACCATGACTAGGAGGCACCACACAGGAAACAGCTTTCCAGAGCCCCAATCTATGCATCTAAGAGCACCTTAGTGTTTAAGAACAACTTGCTTTAATCTGTTTAACTGTATTGACAGATGAACACCTTGTTTAGCCGAATTCGCTCATGGTTCCAAATAACTCTGATCTGGGGTAGGTCAATCTGCTCTGAATTGTCCTGGGCTTATCAGTGTTTGCTTGTCGTCTTTTTTCTATAATGGCAGGAGGGGTGACCCAAGATCCACCTCAAAGGCTTTAGTCATTCTAAGCTGACACTTGTGGTTGGATGTGTCCAGTTATAAACTTTGCTATATTTTTGTAGGCATACTGGCATACTTTCTTCAATGTGTGCTCATGTTCTGTGAAGACTGCTTTTTTTAGTCACCTTGGTAAAACAGTGTGCTAAGATTTTCTTTTTCTTTTCTTTTTTTTTTGAAATCAGGGTCTCACTCTGTCATGCAGGCTGGAGTGCAGAGGCATGATCACAATCACAGGTCACAGCAGCCTTGACCTGCTGAGGTGATCCTTCCACCTCAGCATCCCAAGTAGCTGGGACTACAGGTGGTGCCACCACACCAGGCCAATTTCTTGATATTTTTTTTTGTAGAGATGAGGTCTAACTATATCGTCCAGGTTGGTCTCGAACTCCTGGGTTCAAGCAATCCTCTCGCCTCAGCCTCCCAGAGTGCTGGGATTACAGGTGTGAGCCGTCGCACCTGGCCCACATCTTTCATCTCACATGGTTGAGGAGAGATTTCCACTTGACAAAGGAAAAACTTGAAATGGGAAGTTTATGTGTGACTTCACCAAAGTCCCAGCAGCGAAGCCTGCACATGAGCCACACAAAGTGCATGCCTGGGAGCTGAGGAAGTACACTGTGAAGCAGAGCGGCCTTGTTATCTGTGCTAGTTGGTTTTGTGTGTCATCAAAGCTAGGCCACAGTACCCAGATATTTGGCCAAACACCAGTCTAGATATGGCTGTGAAGATTTTTTTTAGATGAGATTAACATTCGAATCAGTACACTCAGTAAGGCAAATTACCCTCCATATTGTGGGTGGGCCTCATCTGATCAGTTGAAGACCTTAAGAGAACAAGGAAGAGAGAATTCTGCCACCAGGCTGGGTGTAGTGGCTCACACCTCTAATCCCAGCAATTTGGGAGTTCAAGGTTGGAGGATTACTTGAGTCCAGGAGTTCAAGACCTGCTTAGGCAATACGGTGAGACTTCATCTCTTCAAAAAATAAAAAAAAATTAGCCAGGTGTGGTGGCGCATGCTTATAGTCCCAGCTACTCAGGAGGCTGAGGCAGAAGGATCCCCTGATCCAAGAGGTTAAAGTTACAGCGAGCTGTGATCATACCACTGCACTCCAGCCTGGGCAACACAGTGAGACCTCCAACTCAAAAAAAAAAAATAATAATAATCTGCTTCCAGACTGCCATCAGACTCAGGACTGCAGTGTCAGCTCCTCTCTGGGTCTCTACCTGCCCTGCAGATTTCAGACTCGCGGTCCCCACAATTATGTGAGCCAACTCCTCAAAAGAAGCCCGTCTTTCTACACACACACACACACACACACACACACACACACACACCCTATTGGTTCTGCTTCTCTAGAGAAATCAAACATGTTATCCAAACCCCAGATAAAGATGTGATTTCAAAAAGGATCTGTGAGCTGTTTGGGGGGAAGAAGCAGACCTGGGGCCAGAGTTTTGACGTCAAAATACTAGAATTGCTAGAATGTTTTGATTTGTCCACCTCTCCAAAAAACTGGGAGTGTTTTAGTTAAGCCTCTCTTGGAAAACCACGGTTACATGGCTCAGCATGGGCGCTGAGAGAACGATTCCCTCTACATGGCAGCCCTCCTTTCACTTTGGCACCCCTCAGGTCCAGCAGAACTTCCTGCTGCAACAGACGTGTTCTATAATCATGTGCTGCCCAGGAAGGTGGCCATTGAGCACTTGAGATACGGCTGGTGTGAGGAACAGAATTTTTAAAAGCTGTACTTACATTCCAACAGCTGCATGCTTAACGACCATGACCGTGATGGCCGTGTGCTCCGTCCCGAGATAAACTGGGGAGGAGGGGGAGGTCCTGGGTGATGCCCAGGGACGGTCACACTCCTGGGTTAACATCCTGCTGAGTGGCTGTCACTTTGTTCTACTTTCTCCTTTAATGTTTCACGTTCTGACTGCTACTGGAAGCCCCGCGAGAGCAGGACCTGCCTGTGGGGCTCCCTTATTCAGGCTGGGACACGGTAGGCACTCTGTGACACTTGGGTTGCTGGTGGGAAGGCTCTCAGAGGCGGTGAAGTCAGGACTGTGTGGAAGGGCCTGGCTGCTCCCGGCCCCACGGCCTACCTGCTTGCAGGGACACAGTCCCCGGCCCCTGACGGAGGGGCTCAGGCTCGGGCTCGGGCTCGGGCTCGGCAGGGTGTTTCTTCTGCTGGGCAGACTTCCCATGGCTCCTCTGCAGAGCAATCAGCAGCGCATCGCCAGGAGAACCTGAAAGAGATGCCACACTGGAGCAGGGCCGAGCCCTCTGGTTCCGAGGCACCTCTCGCCTCCCCTGGGCCCTGCCCATATCTCCGCTGACATGTGCAAACGAGCCCCCCATCAGGACAAGACCCGAGGGGCTCCCTGCCTCTCGCCTTTTCTGGGCTGCAGCCGGGCTGGATTCCTGTTTCTGGGCCTTGGCCTATGTCCCCTCCCACGGGCAGGAGGGCCTCCCTCAGGCCTGTCTGGGCCCCACCCATCCCCAGAAGCCTTCCCGATTCCCATCCCCCCATCTTTTGCCGATTACTCCTTGAATTCCTGGACCCTCTCTGAACCCTTTCTCTGCCCTGGGCAGCAGGGGACAATGACAGGACCGTCAGCTCGCTCCCGGCATGCCAGGACCTTGGCTAGGGTCAGAGGTAGCCGAGGGGTCTGAGGGGTTGGACTGCTGGCAGCAAACAAGCACAGGCAGCGCTGGACACCTGTCCCTGGAGTCCCAGGAGCCCTGCAAGGCTGCATGGTGCGGCGGTGAGGGCAAGGCTGTGGACTGGCTGTGGAGCCACGTCTCCTTCCTGCCCTCCTTTCCTCAGAGGAAGACCAAAGGTAACGACGGAAGGCTGAGGCGGAAGGATCGCCTGAACCCGTCAGGTCGAGGCTGTGGTGGCTGCGAGCATGTCACTGCGCTCAGTCTGGGCGACAAGAGTGAGACTCCAACTCAAAAAAAAAAAGAAAACTGAGGATAAGGACCCAACATATGGGCCCGAGAGATAACGAGCGTGAAAGGCCTGGCCAGCCCATGTGTCCTCTATCGTGTCCTGAGGGTCACTTCCTCAGGGGTCTCTCCTGGGATCTCTTTTTTGCCCACTTCCGGCTGTGTTCCTTGAAAGTTTTAACTATCCATTTATTAGAGAGCTTCTCTGCTAATCTGCCACGACTCCATAGCCGCAGAAGGACAAGGTCTTCTCCTGTTTACCCATTTCCTTGGCATTTAGTGAGACCCCCCAGAAGGCACTCGGCATGTACAAACTCTGTGAACAAAAGTGACTATTAGCTCCTTGGACAGGTATCTCATCCTCAGAATAACTTAAATCTCCAGGCTTCCAGGATAATTCTGATTTTCCCAAACACGATACTAAAGTGCTTAGTGAGTGGGGGCCGCGTTGTGTACTTCTCTTCATTTTTTTTTTTTTTTTTTTGAGTTGGAGTCTCACTCCATTGCCCAGACTGGAGTGCAGGGGTCGCTCCCGGCCACCGCAGCCTCGACCTGCTGGGCTCCGGCGATCCTCCCGCCTCAGCCTTCCGAGTAGCCGGAACCACAGATGCGCACTACCATGCCTGGCTAATTTTTGATTTATTGTAGAGACGAGGTCTTGCCAAGTTGCCCGGGCTGGGCTCAAACCCGCGGGCTCAGGCAATCCGCTTGCCTCGGTCTCCCAAAGTGCTGGGATTACAGGCTGAGCCACCGAGCCTGGCCCTTCTTCATTCTTTTTATTTATTTATTTATTTTTGAGTTGGAGTCTCTCTCTGTCACCCAGACTGGAGTGCAGTGGCCGCTCCTGGCCACCGCAGCCTCGACCTGCTGGGCTCCGGCGATCCTTCTGCCTCAGCCTTCCGAGTAGCTGGAACTACTGGCACGCACTACCACGCCCGGCTAGTTTTTGATTTATTGTGGAGATAAGATCTCACCAAGTTGCCCAGGTGGGTCTCGAACCCACGGGCTCAGGCAATCCACTCACCTCAGCCTCCCAAAGGCGTGGGATTACAGGCTGAGGCACCGAGCCCAGCTTCTCTTCATTCTTTTTAGAAGAGACAGGGCACAATGACACCGTGTGGCCCTATTCAGCTGAGATTCGCCAAAACTCTTCTCTGTGCCGGGTGCCTGCCAGGGGCTGGGGTCCCGGGAGGAGAAAGTCATGTTTCCCACCCTGGAGAGCTCAGGGGTTGACAGCAGGCTCCTTCCTTGCCTTTGGACCCCACGCTGCCGAATGAGGACGGTGTCCCTCAGTGCCGGGGAGTGACTCCGGCCGCCTCCAGGGCCCGTGTCGCCGGGAGTAAAGGTCCTACCTCGGAGGGGGACCCCCCTCTCTGTTCTTCAGCCTCTTGCCACCACATGAAAATAACAAGACCTGCTGCTGCTGCCTCCCAGGGGGAGTTCAGCATCCATCTGGAAAGGTGCTCCTGAACACAAAATGGGCCCATCACACAGAAATGGCTCTGACTTTTGGGACGGCCACTTCCTGCTCAGCCGATGGGGATCCTGCAGCTCTAGGGGACTGAGCAGGGGCTGCTGCCTCTGAGGGGGTTTCCGATGTGGGAGCTGCTGGAGCACCCCTTCCGCTCAGGTGGTCAGTGTTCCTGCTGCCTCCCAGCCTTTCCTGGCTCCCCGAGCCGGAGGGACAGGCCACATGCTCTCCTCTACAGACCGAGCCCAGGAAATCCCAGGGAGAGAACATCGACCTTGGGTGGCCCGGGTGATCACCCTGAGCCAAGCAGGCTCGAACCGTGTGACCTCTGGCAAAGCACATAAACTCTGAACCGCATCTCTGAACGAGGGATGATAATCTCGATTGCACCGGATTGTGGGGAGGAGAGAGAGTTTGGCACGGAGTGGGTGCTTGGTGAAGCTGTGTTTCCTTTCCTCTCCCTCATCAAGACCACAAGCACCAACTGCAATGGACCCAGAGACTTCTTCCTGCTGCAGGGGGAGCTCGGGGCTGGGAGGGCCAGGGCGGGAGGAAGGACATTCATGCTAGAAGCCTCCCTGTCACTCTCTGACCTGGTCAAGTCAAGGCCAGGGAGCTCCTGGGGGCCAAAAAAGACCATGTAGTGGGCAGGCCTGGGAGGAGGCGGCATTGCAGACACGCTTTAAGAGAGACTCTCTTCATTAACCACATGCATATTTGAGCAACTTGCGACGTATGAGGCACTTTCCTGGGACCTGAGCGTGGCGGAAGGAAAGCGCTCGTAAAAGACAGCTGAGATCAGCACACTGCCCAGAATGATTTTTTGAGTCTCTCCTGAGTCCCATTTCAGCTACAATGACCAGGCCTGAGAGGACGACCTTCTCCAGTCACGCTGGTGGCGAGTGCATAGCTGGGCCCACCATCATGTGTGTGCTTTAAGAAGATCATTAATCAGTGGTGGGGGTCAGAGTGACAGATTTAAATTGAGCTAAAGGGAGAACTCTGCCTGCTTTTCAGCTGAGAATATCACCCCTTGGAGAGGCACTGGAGGCTCTAAGCTGAAGTGTCCTCAGAGGTGACAACCCGGTGTTCACTGCCTCTGGAGCCCTGTGGCACAGGGAGAGGCCCAGAGGCACAAGGCACCAGGACGGCATGAAGACCAGCTGGAGGGAAGAACGCGAGTCTCTAGGAGGCAGTCACAGGTGGAGGGGCCTGGAGTCTTCCAGGACCCTCAGAAGCCACCCCTCTCAGCCTCCACAGAACCACCTTTCCTTGAGCTGTTTCCCACGGCGAGCCTAGTCCCAGCCTCCGAGGGGACCATGCTTCCTCACCTGTCATGAGGCCATCAGAAAGCAAAAGCAAGCATACTCACTGGTTTCTTGTCATCAGACACTGGGGAAGCGGGCTCTGCTGAGACGCATGCTTTGGCAGGGCAGGTTAGGGCTCTGGGGCCCTTCTGGAAGTCCACCCACGCCCTTGGTCCTAGGACAGTCAGAGCTCTCTTGGCCTGGGAGGATCTTCAGAGAGAGGCTCTTTGTGTCAGCTTGGGTAGCTCAGCATCTGTCTGCGGTCAGCAGTTTGTACACCAGGGATGGGTCCAGAGCGGCACCCTCCTTACAGATCCTGGACTGGGCACCTCCCAAGCACAGTGGGGCCAGGGGAGGAGGCCCGGGCTCTTTGAGCTGCCACAGAGGCACACACGCCGGGTCCTCGGAGCTCTGGCTGTCTGCAGATGCTGTGGTTCTCACCACCACTCGCTTCCTCTGACGGCATCATAGACCATGGAGGAGCCACCGTCCCCTAGTTCCTGTTTCTGGGGGAGCAGCTGCTGCCTCGTCATGATCCCAGAGCAAAAGGTTTTCCTCTGACTGTGTGGCTTAGTCTTGTCCAAGGAACAGAGGGTTGAGGTCAATGAACTGGAGTTACCATGCTAGTCTGACCATAACACTCACCAAAGGGGCTTAATTTTAGCAGTTTCTGGGGTCCTCCCATACCTTCTGAATCCATGTAGCCAGAAGGGGAGTCTTGGAATCTACATTTTAAATATTCCTGCATTTACTTGACTGGCAAGTCTGGGATGAACTGCCTTCTAGTGTGTATAGGAACCACCTGGGAGACTTGCTAAATTGCAGACTCTGATTCAGTAGGTCTGAGGTGGAGTTCAAGATTGTGTATTTCGGCCGGGCTCGGTGGCTCAGCCTGTAATCCCAGCACTTTGGGAGGCGGAGGTGAGTGGATTTCCTGAGCCCGCAGGTTCGAGACCCGCCTGGGCAACTTGATGAAACCTCATCTCTACAACAAATCAAAAATTGGCTGGGCGTGGTAGCGCACGCCTGTGGTTCTAGCTACTTGGAAGGCTGAGGCAGAAGGATCGCCGGAGCCCAGCAGGTCGAGGCTGCGGTGGCTGGGAGTGGCCACTGCACTCCAGTCTCGGTGACAGAGTGAGACTCCAACTCAAAAAAAAAAAAAAAAAGATTCTGCATTTCTTTCCTTTTTTTTTTTTTTTTTTGAGACAGGGTCTTGCTCTGTCATCCAGACTGGAGTGCAGTGGTGTGTTCATAGCTCAAGCAATCCTCCTGCTTCAGCCTCCCAAGAAGCTGGAACTACAGGCACATGCCATTACACCCAATTTTTTTTTTTGAGTTGGGGTCTCACTCTGTTGCCCAGGCTGGAGTGCAGTGGAATGTTCATGGCTACCGCAGTCTCAACCTGCTGGACTCAGGTGATCCTTCTGCCTCAGATTTCCAAGTAGCTGGAGCTACAGGCATGTACCACCATGCCCAGCTAATCTTTTGATTTATTGTAGAGACAAGGTCTCACTATGTTGTCCAGGCTGAACCCCTGGGCTAAGGCAATCCTCTCACTTCCATCTCCCATTAAGTCATTAAGTGCTGGGATTACAAGCATGAGCCACCATGTCCGGCTATAGTTTTTCTTTGAATTGGAGTCTCACTCTTGTCACTCAGGCTGGAGTGCCACGGCAGCCTCGACCCGCTGGGTTCAGATGATCCTTCCGCCTCAGCATTCCAAGTAGTTGGAACTACAGATGTATGCCACCACGCCCGGCTAGTTTTTTGGTGCATTGTTGTACAAATGAGTTCTCACAAAGTTGCCCAGGCTGGTCTCGAACTCCTAGGCACAGGCAATCCTTTTTACCTTGGCCTCCCAAAGTGTGAGATTACAGGCTGAGCCACCGTGCCTTACCTATGATTTTTTTTTTTTTGAGTCGGAGTCTCACTCTGTCGCCCAGGCTGGAGTGCATTGGCACACTCACACACCGCAGCCTTGACCTGTTGGGCTCAGGTGATCCTTCCGCTTCAGCCTTCCAAGTAGCTGGATCTACAGGCATGTGCCACCATACCCGGCTAATTTTCTGATTTATTGTAGAGATGAGGTCTCACCAAGTTGCCCAGGCTGGTCGAGAATCCGGCTATGGTTTTTTATTTATTTATTTTTTTTGAGTTGGAGTCTCACTCTGTTGCCCAGTCTGGAGTGCATGGGCGCTCCCGGCCACCGTAGCCTCGACCTGCTGGGCTCCGGCGATCCTTCCGCCTCAGCCTTCCAAGTAGCCGGAATTACAGGCATGCGCTACCACGCCCGGCTGATTTTTTGATTTATTGTAGAGATGAGGTCTCGCCGCCTAGGCGGGTCTCGAACCCATGGGCTCAGGCAATCCACTCACCTCGGCCTCCCAAAGGTGTGGGATTACAGGCTGAGCCACCGAGCCTGGCTCCGGCTATGATTTTTAAAAAACATTTTTAAAACAGAGACTGGGTCTCACTATGTTGCCCAGGCTGGTCTTGAATTTCTGAGCTTGAATAATCCTGCACTGGGCTCCCGGAGTTCTGGGAATACAGGCGTGAGTCACTACACCCCGTCAAGATTCTGCACTTCTAACAAGCTCTGAGGCAATGCCCATATTGCTGATCTGGGGAGCATACTTTAGCAAGATCCTCAAAGTGTGGTCTCCAGACCAGCAGCCTCAGCATCACCTGGGAATTTGTCAGGCATGGGAATCCTCAGGCCCCATCTCAGATCTACTGAATCAGGAACGCTGGGCTGAGGGCCCAGCAATCTGTTTTCACAAGCCCTCCAGGTAACTGTGATGCATGCCCACACTTGAGGATCAGGTCTAAGATAAAGAATCTGACTCTCATGAAATTGTCTTCCATCCGTGTGTTACCTTCAGTCCACAGTTCATTAACATTTAACCACACCCACTTGCTGCCTCCCCATTAGGGGGCTTAGTATTCCTGGAGACAGATGCTCTTTAACACAAAATAGGGCTGAGTACAGTGGTTCACACCTGTAACCCCAGCACTTTGGGAGACCAAGGTTGAAGGACCATTTGAGGTCAGTTCAAGACCAACCTGGGCAACACAGCGAGACCCTGTCTCTCCAAAAAAAAAAAAAAATCCAGGCATGGTGGTGCCTATAATCTCAGTTATTTGGGAGGCTGAGGCAGGAGGATTGCTTGAGCCCAGGAGTTTGAGGCTACAATGAGCCATGATCGCGTCACTGTACTTTAGCCTGGGTGACAGGGTGAGACCCTGTCTCAACAAAAGGTGGCCCATTGCATGGAAATGGCTTCACCTGGACCACACAGGCCACCCGGTGCCTTGCCAGCTAGTGCACACTCTGCCCGGGTTCTCAGAGTCCCTGCTGGTTCCTGTCCTTCCCTTACTCCTGAGGAAGGCTGGTTTGATTTTTAACTTTGCACACACTTGGCAGGAAGAGCTAGAGCAGAGGCACCTCTTATGCAAGTAAGTTTTTTTGTTGTTGTTGTTGTTGAGTTGGAGTCTCACTCTGTCACCCAGACTGGAGTGCAGTGGCCGCTCCCGGAGCCTCAACCTGCTGGGCTCCGGCGATCCTTCCACCTCAGCCTTCCAAGTAGCTGGAACTACAGGTGCACGCTACCACGCCCGGCTAATTTTTTTGATTCATTGTAGAGATGAGGTCTCGCCAAGTTGCCCAGGCGGGTCTCGAACCCGCGGGCTCAGGCAATCCACTCACCTCAGCCTCCCAAAGCGCGGGATTACAGGCTGAGCCACCGAGCCCAGCTTGCAAGTAAATTTTTATCAGGATGCCAGAATGGGTGACAGCACTCGGAGAGGCAGCCCGTGGCAGGAAGAATTCGAGTACAGGCCCAGCCTCCTACTCCTGCCTCCACACAACTCTGATGCCCATCTTACGAGATAGGTAAGCTTCCAAGATGGGCCTCATCATGAATGAGGCAGGAAGGGTGACCACCTTTAGTCTCTTCTTTAAAGAGTTTCACCATATAATTCTCCTTTTCTACTAAGGGAGGCACATAAGAATTAGAAAGCTGACAGGGCACGGTGGTTCACGCCTATAATCCCAGCACTTTAGGGGCCGAAGTGAAAGGACTGCCTGAGTCCATGGGTTTGAGACCAGCCTGGACAACTTGGCAAGACCTCATCTCTACAATAAATCAAATTGGCCAAGCTCGGTAGCTCAGCCTGTAATCCCAGCACACTGGGAGGCTGAGGTGAGTTGATTGACTGAGCCTGCAGGTCTAAGACCAGCCTGGGCAACTTGGCAAGACCTCAACTCTACAATAATTAAAAAAAAAAAAATTAAGCCGGGCTCGGTGGCTCAGCCTGTAATCCCGTGCCTTTGGGAGGCTGAGGTGAGTGGATCGCCTGAGCCCACGGGTTCGAGACCTGCCTGGGTAACTTGGCGAGACCTTATCTCTACAACAAATCACAAAATCAGGCGGGTGTGGTAGCGCATGCCTGTAGTTCCAGCTACTTGGAAGGTTGAGGCGGAAGGATCGCCGGAGCCCAGCAGGTCGAGGCGGCCACCGCACTCATCTGGGCAAGAGTGAGACTCCAACTCAAAAAAAAAAAAAAAAAAAGGGCCTGGCCTATAGTAGATGCTCAATAAAAGGCTGTATAAAATATGGAAATGAGCCAGGCACGGTAGTCACACCTATAATCTCAGAACTTTGGGAGCCCACGGGTTTGAGACCAGCCTGGGCAACTTGGTGAGACCTCGTTTCTGCAATAAATAAAAAAATAAGCTGGGCATGGTAGTGCATGCCTGTAGTTCCAGCTACTTGGAAGGCTGAGGTAGAAGGATCACCTGAGCCCAGCAGGTCGACACTGGGATGGCCATGAGCATGCCACTGCACTCCAGCCTGGGTGACAGAGACTAAAAAAAAAAAGTGTATATATGGGAATATATATATAAAATATGGAAATACATTGATTTCAGAAGAACTAGAAACTTCTTATCCTTCAGATATATGAGGTCTTGCTATGTTGCCCAGGCTGGACTTGAACTTCAGGGTGCAAGCGTTCCCCCTGCCTCAGCCTCCTGAGTAGCTGGGACCACAGGCATATGCAACCACGCCTGGTTTGGAAACTCCTTTTTAAGCTAGGAGATTGTGGCCAAAATCACCTTTTTAAGCAGTTCCTTGTCCTGTAAGACAGCCACTTACTTTGCAGGGTTGCCATGAGAACTGGGCATGCTGTGCCACTGGTGCCACTGGATGGAAGAGCCATCCACAATCATCTCATGTAGTCTACCTGGCCACTTCCTTATGGCATAAAGCAGGTGCTCAAAAAAAGACTTTTTTTTTTGAGTTGGAGTCTCACTCTGTCGCCCAGACTGGAGTGCAGTGGCTGCTCCCGGCCACCACAGCCTCGACCCGCTGGGCTCCGGCGATCCTTCCGCCTCAGCCTTCCAAGTAGCTGGAACTACAGGCACGCGCTACCACGCCCGGCTAATTTTTTGATTTATTGTAGAGATGAGGTCTCGCCAAATTGCCCAGGCGGGTCTCAAACCCGCGGGCTCAGGCAATCCACTCACCTCGGCCTCCCAAAGTGTGTGATTACAGGCTGAGCCACCGAGCCTGGCCAAAAAAAGACTTTTTTTGAGTTGGAGTCTCACTCTGTTGCCCAGGCTGGAGTACAGTGGCACAATCATGGCTACCGCATTCTTGACCTGTTAGGCTCAGGCAATCCTTCCAACTAGCTGGAACTACAGGTATGTGCCACCAGGCCCGGAAACATTTTTGTTTCATTGTAGAGACAAGGTCTCACTAAGTTGCCCAGGCTGGTCTCGAACCCGTGGGCTCAGGCAATCCACTTGCCTCGGCCTCCCAAAGTGCTGGGATTACAAGGTGAGTCAACAGGCCCGGCCTCGAATGACTTTTTTTTCCCTCAGATGAAAAAAGTCCTTGAAGGGAAAACTTTTCCTAATATGGAAGAGATAAAGCAAAAAATGGCAGAAGCACTAAAAAGCATCAAAACTGCTGAGTTCAAAAACTGTTTTGAGCAGTGGAAAAAGCATCTCAATAGGTGTACTGCATCAAAATGAAAGTACTTTGAAGGTGTAAACGTGTGTGAATAGATACACAATTAAAAAAAACAAATTCCAGTTTTGGCCAGGCATGGTGGCTCACAGCTGTAATCCCAGCCCTTTGGGAGGCCAAAGTGAAAGGATTCCAAACCCCTGGGTTTGAGACCAGCCAGGGAACTTGGCAAGACCTCGTCTCTGCAGTAAATAAAAGAATTAGCCAGGTGTGGTGGTGCATGTGTACAAGTCCCTGCCACTTGGAAGGCTGAAGGGGAAGGATCGCTTGAGCCCAGGAAGCTGAGGCTGTGATAGTCATGAGCATGCCACTGCACTCCAGCCTGGGCGAGACTCTAAAAAAAAATTCTGTTTTTTTGGTCCCCCTGCATAAATAATAGGTGGAACCCAGCTATCCCACAGCTTAAGTGCTAGAGCTGAGGAATGGAGCACCTTCCAAGACCTCAGCTTCTCCTCTTTCATCACTAACAGCAGTGTTGGGTTTCTCATGATTTTTTGCTTGAGGGAAATAGACATGTATGGACCTGGGTTCCAATCCTGGCAGGGCCTATTGGGTATATGACCTTGGCAAATGATTTATCCTGAGACTTCATTTTCTCCCTATAAGTGGACAGTGTCATTGGGTGGGATAAGAGATTGCATGTGGAAATGCTCAGCACAGAACCAACATACAGTGACTCAGTCCCTCCTTGAACCCCAGCATGAGAGAAATAACACCAGCAATCAGGTAACAATGAGACATATACAGCTTTATTTAATAATCTGTAAAAAGTTGTACTCTGGCAGAGTGATGCATTCCTTATTTCAGCAGAAAGCAAACAATGTGTCTGAAAGCCCCTTCCCCAGATTCAGAACTGTATAACCCTGAGCTTACATCTCCAGGGGGTGGAGGGGGCCCAATCTCAATGCTCCCGAGAGCTGGGCTCTTGCTGTGTGGCAGCTGGTCTCCATGGTCCTTTCACCCTCCTCCAGCGAAACTCTCTGGCTGGCTGAGACCCCTCACATAACAGCAAACAGAAGGCTGAAAACAACTTTACCTGGACAAGGCTACCCTTACAGATTGGCCCCTTCCCGCCTACAAAAGGGAGTTCAAGAACCTTTCTGAGTAATGGGTTCTGTATCAGTTTAATTTAGTTTCCACTAAGTCTGCTGAAATCAAGGCTATACTCATTAAACACAATATTGTTCATGTTTATAGCTGTCCCTCTCTCCCCACCCATTTCCTCACCATCGACATGATCTCTCTCCCTTTTGGGGGGATGATGGCATAGAGAAACAGTCTCCATCATAGATCTGGGAAGTACTTCTTGCGATATGTGGATGTCTAATAAGTGGTATTCAGACACTACAGTGACAGCACTTTGCTCCTGCTGAGTGGAAGCCTGGCATTTTGTTTTCCACTTTCCTGTGCTAAGAATGTCCAGTAATTAAGCCACGCTCAGCCCCTGGATAAAGCTGCTGCATCAGAACCTTGTTGATGGTTCATGGGCTTCTAGCAGAATATATATCTCCCTTTTATTTACAGAATAGCACACGTGAATTCATTTGGACAGGAGGAGGTGGCTGGCCAACCTGCCTGCCTTTCTACACACCAGGTCCCTTCTACTACTAGTCACAATCAATCAACAGTCCAAACAGTACTTAGGATCTTCCTCATTCCTCAAGAGCTGTTCTCTCCTGAAATCACTGTGCACATCTTGTTGACCAATTTGGAAACAAAAGAGAATGCAATGGTGTATCTAACCCAGAAATCTGTGCTGCACATTTCCCTTAAAAACATCACTGAGAATGCAAAAAAGTCCCTTTTTTGTTTTTTTGCAGAAGCACTACAAGGAAGCATGTCTAAAATCACAGACCTATGCACACACAAACACAGACACACGTGCTCGCACACACACAGAGTTGGGATAAAGAATCTTTTCTGATACATAGTTGGGGGAGCACAGGAAAAAGCTGGCAAGAGAAGATATGAAACTCAGATCAGTTAAGATGCTGGAATGTTACAGTAATGGCATGGATGGTTCTTGGTATATACAAAAGGGGGTGGGCAGGCAGACAGAATGATAAATCCAGGCTACTAGAGAGAGGTTTCAGTGGCCATGCATGAGTTAAAGATAGTAGAGGCCAGCTTACAGGATGAAATGTTATATTATGGAGTGGTCATTTGAAGAAGGATGGATTGCATGGTCCAGGGAAGGAGCATCTGCTTAGCAGGACATCTCCATGGTCTGGTGTCTGTCCAGGACATCAGGGGACTCACAGGACTCTTGAGTTCCATCTGACTGATTGCTGGTGACAGACCGGCTGAAGGGACTTTCTCCAGAGCCGATGCTACTCGAGGTTGAGTGGGTCCGTGACCGGGCGAGCCGGGTCATACTGGCAGATGGTACTGTAACAAAGAACCAAAAGAACTAGAAGACAGAGCCCTGGTTATACCAGCTCATCTATAAGTTTCACCAAAGGCTTTATGTTGAGTTTTTCCAACCCATCTAGGGTGACACCCAGGACAAGATATAGCTATTCCCACTGTGCATTATTTGCTCTAGGTAAGTGGTGATACGCAAGGCTGTTTAATCCTCAGATTTGGTTGGAATCTCAGTTGATTCTAATCCACAGAAGAAACCTAAGTCCAGAGTATAGCCTCTTAGCTATATGCCCACATCATTCATACAGTGATTAGAAAGGAGGTTTTGGGAACCAAAACCTACAGTGCATGCAAGACTAGACCAAAAGAAAAGACGAACCACACAAGTATGAAGGTGTTTCATAAACACAGTGCAAGCCCGATACAACGAGACTACCATCCGTGTCCACAGGCTACTTTTGCTACCTGGGAAGAAGACACGTAGAAGGTGTGGGTGGAGGAGAGGGCAGGGAGGCCTGGAGCTGCCCTCTGTTCAAGGGTGAAGTGCAGACTGCTTAGGAGGGAAGAGCTCTGGGGGTAGATATTTAACTCAGGCTCCTGTTCTGTCACTGCTTGACCCTAAGTTCCTTCTAGCTTGGCTGGGATAGGGCCTGGCATAACCCTCCTGCCTATCATTCTGAGGCACTGGCCACTCCCCCAGCTGTCATTTCAATGCTGGGGTCAAAAGTTACCATCACCTGAAGGCTCTGATACCCCCATTTATTTATTTATTCCAAGATAACAATTTTTTTTTTTGTTTTTGGAGTCAGGGTCTCATTCTGTCCCTACGCTGGAGTGCAGTGGCAAGCTCACGGCTACCACAGCCTTGACCTGCTGGGCTCAGGTGATCCTTCTGTCTCAGCCTTCCAAGTAGCTGGAACTACAGGCATGTGCCACCATGTCCGGCTAATTTTTTGATTTATTGTAGAGACGAGGTCTCGCCATGCTGCTCAGGCTGGTCTTGAACTCCTGGGCTCAGGCAATCCTCCCACCTCCACCTCCCGAAGTACTGGGATTATAGGTGTGAACTAGTGTGCTGAGCACTGATACTCCTATTTAGAGTCAAGGCTGCCCTTTGAGTCCTGTGCCTGCAGGCTAGCTGAAGGACCAGTAGGTAGTGTTGGAAGTAGGGCCCTTGCCTATCAAGTTTCAGCTCTGCAGTGTCCCTGCATTTAGGATGACAAGAAGAGCCCATTCCAACAAGATCCTTTCTTCCTCCTGGGAGACCAGGGTTGGGCCTGCAGGCTAAATCTCCTGGGGCCATAATGAGCCACGTTCTATCGGGCTCTCACTGAACAGGAAAACCGCGGACATGCTGCAGGCAGCCAGTGCAGCCAGGAGAGGCTGGGAGGCAGGGGCGGGCCAGCAAAGAGGAAGGTACCTGACTCGGTGCTCAGGTGACTGAGCTGCACATACGGGACTGGAAGCAGGATGGACACAGGAAAAGGCAGGTTAGTGACCTGAGAATGCCTAGTGGCAACCTCAGCTGCCTAGTAGTCACTGACAAAATACTCTAAGCCAGGGATGAAATGTTATTTTAAGGTCCCAGAGAGGAGGTAAGGCTAACAGATGCTTCCCTTAACTAGAAGGCAATTGTTTTCCCCTCCACTATAAACAGTCACCCTTCTCTGGATCAGAAATGGGCTGGGAGATCTGCTGTTTCCTTAAGAAAGGTATGAAGACAGGCTAGGAGAGGGACTTCTGTTCCTCCCAGTGAGCCAAAGGTCTGTGGGTGTGGGCTCGGTTGGTAGTGGCTCACAGATGGGGACAACACAGCCACTTGAGACAGGACATACATGGTCTGCCTGGCAGGTACAGGGCTGCACCCAGGGGCCAGCTGCCCAGAGCAGCAGGCCAGGTGGTTCACCAGTGGCCACTATCCACACTGATACCAAAGACAGGAGAAAAAATCACCCTATTGGGTAAATAGCTCTGTACCTGGGTGAAAGGTTTTTTCCTGAAAACTCCAAGAAAGGAGCAAATGTAAATAATTCTGTGACAAATGAGAAAGCTTTGGGGTCTCACAATACAAGAGGCCAGGACAATAGCATGACAGGACACATCCTTGGAAGTGCTCTAAAATACTTTGCAAGCTCATCTCCTGTGGTGGAATAACTTAACTGAAGATGCTACTTTTTCTTCTGAAGTCCATTTCATTTCTTTAGGCCAGGAGTTATTAACCAATTGAGTTCAAGTGCAAATCATAATTTCAGATTTACAGCTAGGACAACCTAAGCTTCAGTGGTTAAAACTGTAGGCTCTGGAATCAGACTGCCAGGGCTTGAACCATGGCTGTGCAGCTTACTACCCTGGGAAATGTGCTTAGCCTCTTTGAGCTTCAGTTTCCTCTTCTATAGAATGGGACTAATAACAGAATTACCACTTAGGTTAATGATCTACAGTGCCTAACACAAGGTAAGTGCTTAATAAGTATTAGCTCCTCCAACAAATGCACAACAAGTGCTCCGTAAACATGCTGGCATCTGCTTTACTTAAAGCTGGCTAGCATAGCAGTTATGCCCTGAGAGTTGTGGGCTTCCAGATGTCAAGCTGACCTCCATTATCCATACATTGTGGCTAGACAAAAGTTGTGTAGTACTCACTGTAGCCCATTCCCTGCAAAAAGTACTTGAAGGCTTCGGTGAGCTTCCCAGGCTGGGAGGACAAAACAAGAGAGTATTAATCTTTGCATAGGCAGAGAGGTAGGATCAAATGGCTGTTTTAAAAAAAACAAGACTTCCTTACCTGAACTACTTGGGGCAGTCCTCCACAGTCTGCCATCTAGAAGAGGAAAAATACGCTTCAAGAGAAATGCTCTGAACCAATCCCAAGTCCTTTAAAATGGGACAGGATTGAATTTTACGTTCCTTAACTCAGTGTTTAACTGCATCCATGTTTGCATCTCCTTAATGCACTCACTCACCAAGACTTATATACTAGCAATAACCTTGGATACAAATCTGAAAGAATTATTCAATACTTACTTATCAATAAGATACAAGCCCATGGTAGGAATTTTCTGTTGAAGTGATAGTGAAGTTAACCACTGTTTTCAACCATGAAAACCATCTGGAGAGCCGGGCTCGGTGGCTTAGCCTATAATCCCGTGCCTTGGGAGGCTGAGGTGAGTGGATTGCCTGAGCCTGCGGGTTTGAGACCGCCTGAGCAACTTGGTGAGACCTCATCTCTACAATTTTATTTTTATTTTTTTTAGTTGGAGTCTCACTCGGTCGCCCAGACTGGAGTGCAGTGGCCGCTCCCGGCCACCGCAGCCTCGCCTGCTGAGCCTCAGCGATCCTTCCGCCTCAGCCTTCCGAGTAGCCGGAATTACAGGCATGCACTACCACGCCCGGCTGATTTTTTGATTTGTTGTAGAGATAAGGTCTCCGCTGACCAGGCAGGTCTCGAACTGGTGGGCTCAGGCAATCCACTCACCTCAGCCTCCCAAAGGCGCGGATTACAGGCTGAGCCACCGAGCCCGGCTTCATCTCTACAATAAATCAAAAATTAGCCGGGCGTGTGCCTGTAGTTCCGGCTACTTGGAAGGTTGAGGCGGAAGGATTGCTGGAGCCCAGCAGGTCGAGGCTGTGGGGTGGCTGGGAGCGTGCCACTGCACTCCAGTCTGGGTGACAGAGTGAGACTCCAACTCAAAAAAAAAAAAATCAGAAAACCATCTGAAGAATATTTCTTTCCAAGTCCTCAGACAGCATGACCCCAACTTCTCTGTTTTTTGGTTTTGAGTTGGGGTCTCACTTTGTTGCTCAGGCTGGCATGCAGTAGTACAATCACAGCTCACCACAGTCTCAACCTCCTAGGCTCAGGTGAGCCTTCTACCTCAGCCTCCCAAGTAGCTGAGACTACAGGCACATGCACCATACTTGGCTAACTTTTTGATTTTTTTATAGAGATGAGATCTCAATATGTTGCCTAAGCTAGTCTTGAACTCCTAGGCTAGGTAATCCTCCTGCCTAGCCAAGTAGCTAGAACTATAGGCATGTACCACCATGCCTGGCTAATTTTTGATATTTTGTAGAGAAGAGGTCTGTGTTGCCTAGGCTGATCTTGAACTCCTAGGCTCAAGCAATCCTCCTGCCTCAGCCTCCAAAGTGCTGTGATTGCAGATGCAAGCCGCTGTACCCAGCCCCAACTTTTCTGTGGATCATGCTTCCTAAGTCCCCTTTCAACTCTAATTGTCTTCAACCTATAACTAAGTGGAGTTTTCCAACCAGGAGCTGATGCTGATTCAGTCAACTCGCTTGGTCAGCCACTTTCTTCTCATAGCTGGATTTGGTGAGGTGGCTTTTTACTTCATAAACCTTTACAGCTGGTTATTCTCACCTGCACAAGAAATTTCTAGGGTACAGCTTCATCAGTGTGCCCTGGAATTACCTGGAGGGATTATTTTTTATTTTGAGTTGGAGTCTTACTCTGTCGTCCAGACTGGAGTGCAGTGGCTGCTCCCGGTACTGCAGACTTGACCTGCTGGGCTCCGGCGATCCTTCCGCCTCAGCCTTCCAAATAGCCGGAATTACAGGTATGCGCTACCACGCCTGGCTGATTTTTTTTGATTTATTGTAGAGATGAGGTCTTGCCAAGTTGCCCAGGCGGGTCTCGAACCCGCGGGCTCAGGCAATCCACTCACCTTGGCCTCCCAAAGTGCTGGGTTTACAGCCTGGAGGGCTTATTAAAACTCAGGCTCTTGGATTCCTGCAGCAGAGATTCTAACTCAATAGGTCTGGGGTAAGGTTCAAGAACCTCCATTTCTAACAAGCTCCTAGGTGATTTGAATCTGCTCTCTGCAGAAAAGTGTTTCTAGGGCATGATGGCCAAACAAAAGCCCACCCTTTTCTTTCCAGCTGTGATGCATTCTGTGCTTAGAAAGCATCCTATTCAGGCTGACTGGCATTTTTTTAAAAAGGGAAATAAACCCAATGGTTTTGATTCACTGGCATTAAGACTTTCTTTGAGGGGGAATAGTGAGGAGAAGGGAATGCCTCAGAAGACAATGAAGTTTCAGATTAACAAGGAGGCTGGGCGTTGTGGCTCACACCTGTAATCCCAGCACTTTGGGAGGTTGAGGTGAGAGGATTTGCCTGAGTTCAGGAGTTAGAGACCAGCCTGGGCAACCTGGTGAGACTTCGTCTCTACAATAAATTAAAAAATTAACTGGGCATGGTGGCGTGTGCCTTCAGTTCCAGCTACTTGCAAGTCTGAGGTGGAAGGATCACCTCAGCCCAGCAGGTCAAGGCTGCAGTGGCTATGAGCTTGCCACTGTACTCCAACCTGGGCAACAGAGTGAGACTCCAACTCAAAGAAAAAAAAAAAAGATTAACAAGGAACAGTCCCCTGGAAGTTCCAAACATAAGAATAGAAACAAACATTTAACCTGACAAATATACAACAGACGAAATGTGCGCAGGCTGTATTTTCATAAAGTTTAGGAGCTAAAACCTGATTAGAACCATAAACAGTTCCCATATACAGATAGAGAATACTGGGAGAAACACTTTTAGAATCTGCTTAACCTGCCATAGGAGCTACCCACTCTGTTCTACGGTGTTGCATATGGGCATTTTTGCCCAGAAATAACCACCATGTCTTTGGCTATTGTAGAGTTCAGTTTTGTGCTCTTGAATATTCATTCAAACCTGCAGTAACAAACTAATCTGAAACCACAAATTAGTTTTTGTTTTTTATATCATATTTTAGACTACCCTAAGAATCAGCTGGAGCCCAGAACATTTTGAGTTTGGTCACCTCAGAGCATTAACCTCTTATTTTTAATTTTTTTTTTTGAGTCAGAGTCTCACTCTGTCAACCCAGGCTGGAGTTCAGTGGCATGCTCATGGTCACTGCAGCCTCCACCTGCTGGGTTCAGGTGGTCCCTCCACCTCAGCCTTCCAAGTAGCTGGAACCACAGACGTGTGCCACCATAGCCAGCTAATTTTTTGATTTATTGCCGAGACAAGATCTCACCAAGTCGCCCAGGCTAGTCTTGAACCCCTGACTCAGGCAATCCTCTTGCCTCTGCCTCCCAAAGTGCTGGGATTACAGGTATAAACTACCACGCTTGGCTCATTATATTTCTATTAACTATAAGTTGCTTCTGGTGATATCACAACCCTTTGAAAAAGTGCATTTCAAAGAGAAAGAGAAGAAGGCAGAGTCTTTCAGATTATAAACGTAGCAGTAAGCAACATAAGATCAGCATTTAAACCTATAGCAGCCCGAATTCAAACGAGGGAGACCCCCAAAGAACAGAATTTATTTATAAAAAATTGTGTATTTATTCTTCCATGTTTAAATTTCAGTCATCTGCTGGGTACAGTGGCTCATGTCTGTAATCCCAGCACTTTGGGAGGCAGAGGTGAGAGGATTGCCTAAACTCAGGGGTTTGAGACCTTGTCTCTACAATAAATCAAAAAATCAGCCAAGTGTGGTGGTGCATACCTGTGGTTCTAGCTACTTGGAAGGCTGAGGTGGAAGGATCGCCTGAGCCCAGCAGGTCGAGGCTGCGGTGGCCATGAGCATGCCACTGCACTCCATCATGGGTGACAGTGAGACTCCAACTCAAAAAACAAACAAAGCCGGGCTCGGTGGCTCAGCCTGTAATCCGGCGTCTTTGGGAGACTGAGGTGAGTGGATTGCCTGAGCCCACGGGCTCAAGACCCGCCTGGGCAACTTGGCGAGACCTCATCTCTACAATAAATAAAAAATTAGCTGGGTGTGGTAGCGCGTGCCTGTAGTTCCAGCTACTTGGAAGGCTGAGGTGGAAGGATTGTCAGAGCCCAGCAGGCGAGGCTGCGGTGGCCGGGAGTGGCCACTGCACTCCAGTCTGGGCAAGAGTGAGACTCCAACTCCAAAAAAAAAAAAAAAAACAACCAACAAAAAATTCAGTCACCTTCAAAGTACTCTCTGATGCAATACACCTGAGATGCTTTTTCCACTGCTCAAAATAGTTTTGGAACTTGTCAATTTTGACACCTTTGAGCGTTTCTGCCATTTTTTGTTTTACCTCTTCTATATTGGCAAAACATTTCCCTTTGAGGACTTTTTTCATCAAGGAAACAAAAAAAAGTCACTCGGGGTAAGTACTGGGTGAATAGGAACGCTGGGGTACAGGGGTCATGCCATTTTTGGTCAAAAACTGGTGAACACTCAGTGTGGTATGGGCAGGTGCCCTTGTATATCACCCATCATGAAATGGGCAAACGTGTTGAAAGAATCTCCAATAAAAAACTCACTGAAGCCAAATGTAGCCTTTTACAACAATGCTTCCTGGGACACTGATGCTGATGGGTTCCCAGAACACTTACTTAGCAGGGGAGGCCTACAAGAGGCCCGCCCTACAAAAAAAAAAAAATCTCCTTTTTTTTTTTTTAGTACCCCTTCATAGAAGGTAAGCTAGATAACCTCTTTTATTACAGGCTCTAGGAAAAGCTAGATTGAAACAGTGCTAAGTAGGAACACTTGCCTGTGGTACACTTAAAAGGGGGAGGCACTTGACACTAATCCATAGAAATTTAGTATAAGAGTTGCTCTCAGCCGGGCTCGGTGGCTCAGCCTGTAATCCTGCGCCTTTGGGAGGCTGAGGTGAGTGGATTGCCAGAGCCCGCGGGTTCGAGACCCGCCTGGCAGCGAGACCTCATCTCTACAATAAATCAAAAAATCAGCCGGGCGTGGTAGTGCATGCCTGTAATTCCGGCTACTCGGAAGGCTGAGGTGGAAGGATTGCTGGAGCCCAGCAGGTCAAGGCTGCGGTGGCCAGGAGTGGCCACTGCACGGCAGTCTGGGTGACAGAGTGAGACTCCAACTCAAAAAAAAAAAAAAAGAGTTGCTCTCTATTTGCTGAAAGAAAGAAAATGAACCCACCCTCACCACTAGAAATGTTATTGGAAGCTTGCTTACCAATGCAGCAGGATTTATGTTAAAAAATTTCCATTCACGGCCGGGCTCAGTGGCTCAGCCTGTAATCCCAGCACTTTGGGAGGCCAAGGTGAGCAAATTGCCTAAGCCCATGGGTTCAAGACCAGCCTGGGCAACTTGGCGAGCCCTCACCTATACAATAAATCAAAAATTAGCCAGGCATGGTAGCGCACGCCTCTAGGCCAGCTACTTGGAAGGCTGAGGCAGAAGGATTGCCGAAGCCCAGCAGGTCGAGGCTGCAGTGGCCAGGAGCGTGCCACTGTACTCCAGTCTGGGCGACGGAGTGAGACTCCGATTCAAAAAAAAAGAAAATTCCATTCATTATCTTACTTTTCACAACATTAAATAATGCTTATAAAATTTTTAATTACATGGGAAAATGCTATGTCATAATGTTGAGGAAAACCGATACAGTGGTGTAAATACCCCCCCTTTTATTTTTGAGTCAGAGTCTCAGTCTGTTGCTCAGGGAGGAGTACAGTTGCATGATCACAGCCACTAAAGCCTCGATCTGCTGGGCTCAGGAGATCCTTGCGCCTCAGCCTTCCAAGTAAGTGAAACTACAAATGAACACCACCACACCTGGCTAATTTTTGTATTTACTGTAGAGACGAGGTTTCACCGAGTTGCCCAGGCTGGTGTTGAACCTCTGGGCTCAAGCAATTCTCTTGCCTCTGCCTCTCAAAGTGCTGGGATTACAGGTATGAGCCACTGAGTCTGATCACTTTGATCTTTTTTTTGAGTGTGTGTGTGTGTCAGAGTCTCACTCTGCTGCCTATGTGGGAGTGTAGTGGTACACTTCCAGCCACCACAGCCTCAACCTGCTGGGCTCAGGTGATCCTTCTACCTATTCCTTCCAAGTAGCTGGAACCACAGGTGTTTGCCACCACGTCTGGCTAATTTTTTGGTTCACTGTAGAGACAAGGTCTTGGCAAGTTGGCCAGGCTGGTCTTGAACCCGTAGGCTAAAGTAATCCTCTCACCTCGTCCCCACAAAGTGCTGGGATTACAGGTGTGAGTCATCACACCTGGCTCCTTTTGATCTTAATTATGTAAAAAACCAATATTTTATTAGAGACTACCTATGGGTGGCAGAATTTTTTTTTTTTTTTTTGAGTTAGAGTCTCATTCTGTTGCCCAGGCTGGAATGCAGTGGCACACTCACAGCCACTGTCCTAGGCTCAGGGATCCTTCTGGCTTAGCCTCCTGAGTAGTTGGGACTATAGGTGTATCATCGCGCTTCACTAATTTTTTAAAAAAATTTTTTATAGAGACAAAGTCTAGCTATGTTGGCTAGGCTGGTCTCGAACTCCTGGGTTCAAGCAATCCTCTTACCTCAGTCTCCCAAAGTGCTAAGATTACATGAGCCACTGTGCCTGGCCTGATTATGAGTAATTTTTAATCTACTTTATTCTTTTTTTTTTTTTGAGTTGGAGTCTCACTCTGTCGCCCAGACTGGAGTGCAGTGGCTGCTGCCGGTCACCGCAGCCTCCACCTGCCGGGCTCCGGCGATCCTTCCGCCTCAGCCTTCCGAGTAGCCGGAATTACAGGCATGCGCTACCACGCCCGGCTAATTTTTTGATTTATTGTAGAGGTGAGGTCTTGCTGCCCAGGCGGGTCTCGAACCCGCGGGCTCAGGCAATCCACTCACCTCAGCCTCCCAAAGGCGCGGGATTACAGGCTGAGCCACCGAGCCCGGCTTACTTTATTCTTGATGCTTTCTCTATTTTCCAATGCTCTACAATGAGAAAATATTCAGGAAAAAAATCTTTTTAAAAAACAGAATGAAAGAACCACAGAGAGGGAAGTTTTGCCTCTTTCAGGGCATAAAACACAGTAAACTGAAACATGAATAATTTACTCACAAATGGCTGGAAGTGAGGAAGAAGACAATACCTTTAGCAAAGTTGTATTTATCGGGTTCAGGCGGGAATTGCATTCCACCTAAAATTTTAAAAAAGGAGAAAATTTTATGAGTTTCTAGAAAAATAAGAAATAGCTTGGCATGAGAATGATCTTGCAAGAGCAACAGCTCAGTTTGGAGATGGGTGAACCAGCCAAAGAGACTACCAAAATACACAGTGGGAGATATATTTATAGGACATACTTTTATATCTGGCATTTCTGAGCAGACCTAAAAATCTGGCTAATTTCATTTTCTGAATCTGTCATGAATCTTTTTTTTTTTTTATTGTGAAGTTGTGGGGTACAGTTAAGGGTTAGGTGTCATGAATCTTTAAAGAACTACATGCTGAATCTAATTCTTCCTACTGATATAGCCTGAGGGTAAGTCACCTTCTTTAAAAAGGGAACTGAAGAGTGGCCCTCTCCTGCGGGGATCTCTCCAATGCCTTCCCAGCACAAATGGCCCTAACGGCTGAACCCTGGGTACCTTTCCTGCCTCACTTCTCAGCTCTCTTTCTTAGTGGGTTTGCTAGTCATTATACCTTCTTTCTTACCTCAAGATCTTTCGCTATCCAGTCTAAAGTTGAACTCTCCTGATTTTTTGCACAGCAGTTATCATAGTTAAGAACTATAATCTTGTAAATTTACATGTTTGGTATCTTGTACCCTTGTATTCATGAAGGCAGGGGTTTCGAAGAAAATGTTTTAGGGAGATAGTCTCTGGGTTCAGCAATGTTTTGATCAAATCTATCTCTTTTTTTACATGCTTTCCAAGAACACACATATAGAACCTGTGCTAAGAGTTATGAATCCAGTGGGGGTGAAAACAATGGAATACAAAACAAAATAAAAATGAATCCACTGCAAAAACTTTACAACTGAGCTGAGTGAATATAGAAAGATTTCCACAGACAGATGAAGAGAAGAGTGAATGTCTGAAGGCTTCCAGAGTCAGGGAAAGCATAAGCAGAGACCCAGTGGTGTGAAGGGAATGCTACAGAGGAAGTGTGAGGTGAGGGGCGCTGGAGGGGCCAGAGGCAGCTGGAGCTAACTGTGGAATGCAGGAGGTGTCTGAGGTGACAGGATTTGAATTGTTTTAGGAGAGCAGTGGCCCCCATGACAGACTGCAGAGGCAGCAAGTCAGTTATTAAAATTACCTAAGCCAGAGCCAGTAATCCAGATGAACGTTTGCTCTGGGGATTGCTGGTAGGCAGGTATACAAAACTCTTCTAAAATCAGGGGATAATTTTAAAGCCAGGATCACTGAATCAGAGTTTTGGTTTACTCTACACAGAGGACAATGTAGGCAGTGATAAATAAACATACCAGATTACTGTAGAATATGTATTAACTCTAAAAGATAGAATTTAAAAACTGGATCCCTAACCGCCTGGCACAGTACTCAGAACAGAGTAGATAGGCTATAAATATTTTCTGGAAGAATGAACTTGCAGTCTGGATTTAATATGATAAATTATGATTTTCATGGTTCACTATCTTGTAATTTCTATAACATGATAAGAAGTCTTGATATCTGGTAGGCAAACCACAATAGCTGGTTTTTGACAAGTCTACCTCTCTCTCTTGCTCTCTGAATACAGGGGGTCCATCTTATTAATTTTCATATTCTCCATAGCATGGAACAAACAGGAGATGCTAAAAATAAAAAAGTTGAATGAATGACAAGAAGAGTAACAGTAACTAAAATTTTGGAACTTCTTGCCCTTCCTTCCATGTATGGATATTTCTGTGAACCCCTATCAATTGTGGGATAAAATGCTCTGGCAGGGGAACTAGGTTTGATTGTCTACTTTGTGGGACACATGGAGCTCCTGAAGTTCTTCTCTATCAATGCTAAGGGGGTGGAAACCAAAAAGAGGAAGAGACTTCATCCATATGGCCAAATTATATAGTCTTGAAAAATAATTGGCCGGGCTCAATGGTTCAGCCTGCAATCCCAGCACTTTGGGAGGCTGAAGTGAGTGGACTGTCTGAGCCCGTAGGTTCGAGACCAACCTGGGCAACTTGGCGAGAACTCGTCTCTATAATAAATTAGCTGGGTATGGTAGCACGCGCTTGTAGTTTTGGCTACTTGGAAGGTTGAGACAGAAGGATTGTCAGAGCCCAGCAGGTTGACGCCGGGGTGCCTGTGAGTGTGCCACTGTACTCCCGCCTGGGCAACAAAGTAAGACTTCACCTCAAAAAAAATATTGAAAATGTTGTTTTAAGTCCACATAAATTTATTTTTATTTATTTATTTATTTATTTATTTAGAGTTGGAGTCTCACTCTGTTGCCCAGACTGGAGTGCAGTGGCCGCTCCTGGCCACCGCAGCCTCGACCTGCTGGGCTCCGACGATCCTTCTACCTCAGCTTTCCAAGTAGCTGGAACTACAGGTGCACGCTACCACGCCCATCTAATTTTTGATTTATTGTAGAGATGAGGTCTCGCCAAGTTGCCCAGGCGGGTCTCAAACCCGTGGGCTCAGGCAATCCACTCACCTCAGCCTCCCAAAGTGCGGGATTACAGGCTGAGCCACCGAGCCTGGCTCACATGAATTTAAAAAGGCAAATGATTCTAGACTGAAGAGTCACAGAAATATTTAACTCAGTATTATAAGGAAATTCTGATTAAGAATATTTTCTTTAAAAAATCCTATTTTCCTGTATTAAGAATATATATTTATTTTTAAATGCTTTTGATAGATATTTTCAGACTATAGTATAGTAGTATAGTAGTGACTATAGTCTTATTATTTTGGGGAATTTTTTCTGAGGTGGTGGAAATGGTAGTTATTTGCCTCTGTGTGCAAGCCATGCCATGTATTTTATACCAGACACAGAATGTTTTACAGGGAACTCAGGAAGATGCGAATGTATTCTATCTTCACATCTATCTCATCCCATTAACATTCCCCCATCTTACAAACCTTCTCACCTATGTCTACATCTCATTACTAGACTCCCTTTCCAAAAAGCTTCACTCCTTCATGTTTTTGCTCTATTTAGAGCAGACGTGAAGGCAGCCAAAAAAAAAAAAAAATCAAGTAATTTCACCAAAGATACTAAGTTACAAATACTGTGGAAAAAATAAAATAGACATAAGTAAAACGGTCAACTTCATTTGTAATCAAACAAATGTGAAATAAAACAGTGAGATACCATTTTAACCTATCAACTTAACTACTAATAAAAAAAAAAGTCAGGGTGCAGTGAAGCTGGTAATTCCATACAGTGTTAGTGGCAACATGCCTGTATATCCTTTCTAGAAGGAATCTGGCAATTTTTTTTTTTTTTTTTTTTATAAAGACAAGGTCTCACTATGTTGCCCAGGCTGCTCCTGAACTTTTGGGCTCAAGCAATCCTCCCACCTCAGCCTCCCAAAGTGTTTGGATTACAGGCGTGATCCACTGTGCCTGGCCAAAAATAATTATGAAGGTTATGATTTGGGACACACTAATTCCACTTCTGGAAATCCATCTGAAGGAAATAATCAAAGATTCAGTCAAAGATTTTATAAGGATGTTCAACAGCAATATTATTAAAGGTGCAAAATCAGAAATAATCAACACAAAAATAAAATTAATAAATAACAGCAAATCTTCAAAACTGAATATTATACAGACATAAAGACCTTATAATGAAAAAATGCTATCAACAGTGCTAAGTCAGGCCCCCATATCTTGTATATTTAATATAATCTGGTCTATGTTAAAGCAAAAGATAATAGCTTGTCTTTGGGTAAAGGGATCATAATTTTCCCCATTCTTCTATTTTTTTAATATTTCTTATTTCCTACATTGAACATACATCATTATTATCAATGTACTATGTCCTTGAGAAGGAGGTAGGGAAAAGCATACAGGCTCAACAGTTTTCTAGTCTGCTGAATTTATTGTGGTAATCTATCACACTGAAGACTGAAGCTGCCAGAAGCCTGACAATAAGTAAATGGTGTGCAGCTGTACTACTTGCCACAAAGTGAATGGTGTCACACAAAGTAATCAAGGGCAATACTGATTCAATCTAATGAAATCTAGTGATGAGTAATTAATTTTCCAAAATGTGTAACAAAGGGCGAACCCAATATATGTGGATCAGAAATAACAAAAACTAGTATTACCAACTGTTTTTAGTGTATCAGTAGTGTGCTATGTACATTTCACTACATTTTAATCTCATTCATCTTCACAACATCAGAACATACTTACCACAGCCTCAACTGCAGGTGAATTGTCTCCTACCACCAGTAAAGTAGAGCACCTAGGTACAGGCAAAATGAGAAGCATCAATCAGCAATTGGATGCATAAACTCCACCCAACACTGAATCAGTCTGGTAATTCAGTGGGGGAAATGGAACTTACTTTAATGTTTTTAATTTGTTATCATTTTGGCCCAGTATGGGTCTTTCAATCTCCAGGTCTCTGCGCCTAGAAAAACGAAGTGAAAGCAATGCTTTTTCAGGTAAAATCATAGCAACTCAGGTTATTTCCTGGTCACAAGTATCAAAATATACCAAGGAATGTAAAACAGTCCTTCCTTCACACCCGAGGCGGGAGGGGCTCTGAGCACTCTGTTCTCGAGTAGCCCTTTCAGTAGTGTCCTGAGAGTCACGGCAGGACCGAGGCTCCTGGCTCAACCCTGAGAGACTCTGAGATGTTAAAAGGAGACAACCTCAAAAGCCAACAGCAACATTATTGAAATCCTTGAGTCCTAGGTGTTTAATTTATAGGAATAACTTCCTCAAGAGAATGATTTATACTTGGTGGGGGGGGGTCATTTTCCTTGTAACAGAGTTAAGGACAGAACTTAATCTTTCTGATTTTAACTAAAAACAGGCTCTGCTGTTTAGAGGGAAGAGCTAGAGAGACAAGGTTCAAACTCTGGCTTGCTTCTTACCGGCTATATAACTTGGGAAGTTACAGTAGGCCCATTTCCTCAGCCTTTGTCCATGTTCCCAGAAAAGTTGGAAGGAACATTTTTACCTCAAAGAAGCTGGCCCTAAGACTGGACTCAGTGCTCTTTATTCCCCCTCCTCCTCCTTTTAGACCTGTATGCATTTAAGTGAAGAACAGGAAACAACTGTACCCATTATAGGAACCCAAGAAGAGCTGTAGGTTTTCTTGGTTGATATCTTGGGCAATATGCAGTCTGTAGGTTTGAATCAGGTCCACGTTGGCCTGCAACTCTTCCTAGAACAATTGAAAGACACAGGGAAACATCTGAGCTGCAGAACAAGTCCATTTTGTTTTGTTTGCATTTTCAGCACCAAAAGTCAAAGCTTGCTGCTGCACTGCAGATGGGGATGGGGAAGAGTCTAGGGGCTACTATAGGCTGCATGGCTCATTACTTACATCAGACGTGTTCAGTGCCATATTCTGTGCCAGTTGAGGGCACCAAAGAACTTATTTTGGATTTAAGTACTAGCTGTGGAACTCGGGTCACCTCACTATTCGGAACCTTGGTTTTGTTTCTTTTGTGTGTGTTTTTCAATGTTTTTGTCTTCTCTCAAAAAAATAAAGATAGTGTATGTAAAACGAAGATAATAACCAGATACCTGACAAGGCTGCTTTAAAGATTAAATAAGAAAAGTTATATAAATTGTAAACTAAAATAAATGGAAGATAACATTTCTCTCAATAACCATGAATCTATATAATTAACTTCTCTATATTTCATGGATACAATCAGTATATTACCTACCTATATATCATCATTTAATAATATACATTACAGAATTTTTTATTAAATTCTGGCTGGGTGTGTTGGCTCACGCCTATAATTCTACCACTTTGGGAGGCTAAGGTGGGAGGATTGCTTGAGCCCAGGAGTTTGAGACCAGCCTGGGCAAGAGAATAAGATCCTGTCTCTACAAAAAAAACCAAAGAATCACCCTGGTGTGATGGCATGCACCTCTAGTCCCAGCTAGTTGGGAAGCTGAGGTGGGAGAATTACCTGAGCCTAGGATGTTGGGGCTGCGGGTGAACCATGATCATGCCACTGTACTCCAGCCTGGATGACAGAGTGAGACTCCAACTCAAAAATCCATTTATAGCTGGGCTCGGTGGCTCAGCCTATAATCCCAGCACTTTGGGAGGCTGAGGTGAGTGGATTGCCTGAGCCCGCGGGTTCGAGACCCGCCTGGGCAACTTGGTGAGACCTCATCTCTACAATAAAATAAAAAATTAGCTGGGCGTGGTAGTGCGCGCCTGTAGTTCCAGCTACTTGGAAGGCTGAGGCGGAAGGATCGCCGGCGCCCAGCAGGTCGAGGCTGCAGTGGCCGGGAGCGGCCACTGCACTCCAGTCTGGGTGACAGAGTGAGACTCCAACTCAAAAAAAAAAAAAAAAAAAAATCCATTTATGACATTTTATTGATTTAGTTAATTTATCATTTAACTTTTTAAAATTAAACTTTACAAAGTTTTTTAAAGGGTGAGTCTTGCTATGTTGCTCAGGCTGGAGTGCAGTGGCAGAATCGTAGCTCATTGCAGCCTCAAACTCCTAGGCTAAGTGACCTTCCTGTCTTAGCTTCTTGAGTAGCTGGGACTGCAGGTACATTCTACTGTACTGGATTCCTTTATTTTAATCTTATTACCAATACTTTAAAGGAATATAACACCAAAGAAACAAAATGTTCTACATAGTGAAAAATAAGTCTCTCTCCCCACCACCCACTGTTCAATGGTAGCTCTGCTGATGGCCTTCTCAGAAGTTAAAGAGCTAGTTACCAAGTTCTTGTATACATCAGTATACATGTAAATGTCTGTGTGTGTGCATGCATACATACACACACCACACACAATCAGTAAGCAGTTTTAAGCAGAAAGGAAAATCTTGCATTGGAGGAAAGAAATGTATCCGGCGTGATAAGAAAGTCAGTTAATTCAGGTTAGTGTGTAAAGGTTGCCACCAAGCCTTGTAGAGAAATAGAGATAAGGAAAAAATGTGTTTGCATTTTTACCACCATGTGGATGAAATGAGCCAAGAAAAACAGTTGGAAACTGACCAGAGTCTACCTGAAACTAAGTTCACTGGAATCATGACCAGAAAAATTAGTAAGAGCCCTAATCTCTTTATGCAGATCTTATGATAAGAAAAGTAAATAACAAGTCAAACAGCAGTACAAATAACAGTAATTAGAGAGAAAATGATCTAGCCAGTCCTCCCTTGAAGGCCTGGAGAACCTGAGTAGCAATGTTTGAGATTAAAAAAAGGAAGGATACCCATTGGCATACAGAAAGAATGTAACCAGGCTTAAAGTGCTAATGAAACATCTTGGGCAAAGCTGTATTGTATTAATTCCCCCTTCCACCTTTTTAAAAAAAACAAACTAGAGGTGCTCGGTGGCTCAGCCTGTAATCCCGCGTCTTTGGGAGGCTGAGGTGAGTGGATTGCCTGAGCCCACAGGTTCGAGACCCGCCTGGGCAACTTGGCAAGACCTCATCTCTACAATAAATCAAAAATTAGCCGGGCGTGGTAGCGTGTGTCTGTAGTTCCGGCTATTTGGAAGGCTGAGGCGGAAGGATCACCAGAGCCCAGCAAGTCGAGGATGTGGTGGCCGGAATCGGCCACTGCACTCCAGTTTGGGCGACAGAGTGAGACTCCAACTCAAAAAAAAAACAAACCAAACAAACTATAGGGCTGGGCTCGGTGGCTCGGCCTGTAATGCCAACACTTTGGGAGGCCGAGGCAAGTGGATTGCCTGAGCCCACGTATTTGAGACCAGCCTGGGCAATGTGGCGAGACCTCGTCTCCACGATAAATCAAAAAAAGTTAGTCAGGCGTGGTAGCACACACCTGTAGTTCCGGCTACTTGGAAGGCTGAAGCGGAAGGATCGCCGGAGCCCCGCGGGTTGAAACTGAGATAGCCATGAGTGTGCCACTGCACTCCAGCCTGGGTAATGGAATGAGACTACAACTCAAATCCTGCCTCCCAAAATTGTAGTCTTCTAGACACATTGTTCTACACTTGTCTTTCCACTTAAAGTATGATAGAGGCCATTCCTTATCTGGACATCCAAAGCTGGCTTATTTAAGTAAACTACCTGTTTTCCCACATCCTAGAGAGTACAATCACTGCTTTTTATTTTTGCTAAAGTGATAGACAAAAAATGTTCTTTTTTTTTTTCCTTTTATTAGTGAAGATGAGCATTATTCATGTTTAAAAACCATGTTTGGGCAGGGAAGAGTGGCTCATGTCTGTAATCCCAGTGTTTTGGGAGGCCAGGGTGGTAGAATTGCTTCAGGTCAGGAGTTTGAGACCAGCCTGGTCAACATATAGTGAGACTCCATCTCTACTGAAAAATTTTAAGGAGGTCGAGGTGAGAGGATTGCCTGAGTCCATGGGTTCAAGACCAGCCTGGGAAACTTGACAAGACCTCATTTCTACAATAAATCAAAAAACTAATTGGGTGTGGTGGTGCATGCCTATAGTTCCAACTACTTTGAGAGCTGAGGCAGAAGGATCGCCTGAGCCCAGTGGGTCGAGGCTGTGGTTGTTGGGAGCGTGCTGCCGTCCAACCTTGGTGACAGAGTGAGACCACAACTAAAAAAAAAATATTATAAAAATTAGGTATGGTAGTTCATGACTGTAATCCCAGCTACTTGGAAGGCTGAAGCAGGAGAATAATTTGAGCCCAGGAGTTCAAGGTTATAGTGAGCTATGATCACAGCACTGCACTGGATGACAGAATGAGACACTGTCTCTAAAAAATACCATGCTTGGGCCAGGCGCGATGGCTCACACTTGTAATCCTAGCAAGTGGGAGGATCCCTTGGGCCTAGGAGTCCAAGACCAGCCTGGGCAATATAGTGCGGATTGCCTGTACCTTATCTCTAGGAAAAAAAAACTTTTAAAATTAACCAGGTATGGTGGCAGGCACCTGTAGTCTTAGCTACTCGGGAGACTGAGGTGGAAGAATCACCTGAGCCCAGGAAGTCGAGGCTGCAGTGAGCAATGATTATGCCACTAAATTTCAGCCTGGGGACAAAGTGAGCCCCTGTCAAAAGAAAGAAAGAGAGAGAGAAAGAGACAGACAGACAGACACACAGACAGACAAACAACAAAAACCATGTTGCCTAGGCTGGAGTGCAGAGGCACATTCGTGGCCACCACGGTCTTGACTTGCTGGGTTCAGACCACCCTTCCGCCTCAGCCTCCTAAGTAGCTGTAACTACAGGTGTGCACCACCATGCCCAGCTAATTTTTTTGATTTGTTGTAGCTCTCACCAAGTTGCCCAGGCTGGTCTCGAAACCCTCAGCTCAGGCAATCCTCTCACTTTTGCTTCCCAAAGTGCTGGGATTATAGGTGTGAGCCACCATGCCCGGCTTTGTTTCCATTTCAAAAAAATAAAAGTGATACAAGCATTTGCTTGCTTACATTTTAAAGTGAGGGTGGGATATAGCATCAATAAGGGTACATGATCTCAAACCGGGCTTTTCCCCTCATAGACCTGTCCACGATAGTATTTATTTTCTTTTCTTTTTTTTTTTTCAGTTGGAGTCTCACTCTGTCGCCCAGACTGGAGTGCAGTGGGCGCTCCCGGCCACCGCAGCCTCGATCTGCTGGGCTCTGGCGATCCTTCCGCCTCCGCCTTCCGAGTAACCGGAACTACAGGCGCGCATTACCACGCCTGGCTAATTTTTTTGATTTTTATTGTAGAGATGAGGTCTCGCCAAGTTGCCCAGTTGGGTCTCGAACCTGTGGGCTCAGGCAATCCACTCACCTCGGCTTCTCAAGGCGCGGAATTACAGGCTGAGCCACCAAGCCCGGCCCTATTTTCTTTTTTCCCCTTTCAAGGCAGGGTCTCACTATGTTGCCCAGACTGGTCTCAAACTCCTGGGCTCAAACTATCCTCTTGCCTCGGCCTCCTGAGTAGGTAGGGTTACAAGTATACTCCACTGCACCAGGCTCAAAATAGTATTTCTAACATACTCCAATACAAATACTCCAAAGGTTTTCTTCTACATCAGGCATAGTGAGAAGATCTCAGAAGTAACACATTCACCCAGGTTACTTCCACTCCCTGAACATGCTTTATCATTCCTTTCTCTTTGCTTATGAGCAATCTGTTTGTTCTCCTTTCCTCGTATGACCAATCTCCTTTATTCCCAAATCTAAAATTATAAATTTTTACCTATCTTTCAAGACCTGCCCGGGACACCTCCTTCCAGATGTCTACGTTGAAGTGTTCCCTGATAACCAAGTCAGAAGTAAACCTCTCTTTTTAGAAATTCCTCTAGACTCGTATGTCTCCTAAGGCAGCTTGGCAGAGTGGAAAGAGAAAAACTTTATAGTCAGGCACATGGGCTTCAAATCTCCTCACTTGACATATGATTAGCTGCTGACCCTATGTAAGTCAATTCATTCTTCACCTATCACAACTGGGAATAATTTAACTGCCATTATGGGATTTTTAGATTGAATTGAATAATGTATATATATATATAATATATGGCTGACATTTGTAGGTGTTCAATAAAAGGTATTTGTTATCCCTTTTTACCCTGTGCTATAATGGTATTTCTATATATTTCATCCCCTACAGAGTGAGTTCCTGGAGAACAAAGGTCATATCTTATATTCCTCTGTCTGTCCCAGAATATTTAGCATGGAATTTTATACCTTTGTGAACTGGTTTTTAAGATAATCAAAACCAGGCAGCCTACATTTTCAGGAAAGTAGCCACTCTACCTAGCACTATGTTGTGGAAAGATAATGCTGTTTGAGACTTCCCATGAAAGATACAGATTTAAGCACATGCGTTCCAGAAACCTTAAAAAAATAATAGCACAAAAATTTCTTTATAATTCATAAACCCATAAGGACAAAGAAATAAAAGTGACCACAGCAATAATATGTATATATATATATTTTTAGTAGGGGTTTCACTCTGTCACTTAGGCTGGAGTGCAGTGACATGCTCATAGTCACCACAGCCTCACCCTGCTGATCTCAGTGATCCTTCTGCCTCAGCCTTCCAAGTAGATTGAACCACAGACATGCAGCACCATGCCCAGCTAACTTTTTGATTTATTGTAGAGATGAGGTCTTGCCAAGTTGCCCATGCTGGTCTCGAACCCCTGGACTCAAGAAATCCTCTCATCTCCATCTCCCAAAGTGCTGGGATTACAGGCATAAGTCACTGTGCCCGGCTAGCAATAACATTTTGAAAGTGGGAAAACAGAAGGAAGACTATAAACACTTAGTAGACGTGACAGGACTGTGAGGCTGGCAGAAGGGAGAATGAAAGAAGTCAGTGAATGTGTACCAAGGAGCCTAAAGAGGCCAAAGAACTGCTGGCACCAGTTCTGTCTGAAAACAGAGAGGGTGGTGGGACTAAAAAAAGGAGAATTAGTTCAAAAAAGACATAACATCAGGAAGATATAACAACTAAAATATATGAAGCAAGGTGCCACATTAGCACAGTAGGTAGCACATCAATCTTATAAAATATATGCACCAAAACTGAACAGAATTGAAGGGAAGAATAGACAATTCAACCATAACAGTTGGTGACTTCAATATTCACTTTTAATTTATGAAAGAGCAATTAGATAGAAGATGACTTGAACAACACTATAAACCATCAGACATAATAGATATTTGTAGAATAGCCCACTTAACAGCAACGGAACAGCAACGGAAGGGATACACAGCTTCCTCATGTGCATATGAAACACTGCAGGGTAGCCCTTATTTTAGGACATAAAACAAGTCTCAATAAATTTTATTTATTTATTTATTTATTTTTATTTATTTATTTTATTTATTTATTTTTGAGTTGGAGTCTCACTTGGTCGCCCAGACTGGAGTGCAGTGGCCGCTCCCGGCCACCGCAGCCTCGACCTGCTGGGCTCCGGTGATCCTTCCGCCTCAGCCTTCTGAGTAGCCGGAATTACAGGCACACGCTACCACGCCCGGTTGAGTTTTGGATTTATTGTAGAGATGAGGTCTCACTGCCCAGGCGGGTCTCGAACCCGCAGGCTCAGGCAATTCACTCACCTCAGCCTCCCAAAGGCACGGGATTACAGGCTGAGCCACCAAGCCCGGCTTATTTTTTTTTTGAGTTGGAGTCTCACTCTGTCGCCCAGACTGGAGTGTGGTGGCTGCTCCCGGTCACCGCAGCCTCGACCTGCTGGGCTCCGGCAATCCTTCCGCCTCAGCCTTCCAAGTAGCCGGAATTACAGGCATGCACTACCACGCCCAGCTGATTTTTTGATTTATTGTAGAGAGGAGGTCTCACTGCCCAGGCGCGTCTCGAACCCGCGGGCTCAGGCAATCCACTCACCTCAGCCTCCCAAAGGCGTGGGATTACAGGCTGAGCCACTGAGCCCAGCTCTCAGTAAATTTTAAAGGACTGAATAGCAAGTAAATGATCACAACAAAATAAAAATAGAAATCAATAACAGAAGAAAATTTGGAAAATTAAACCACATACTCCTAAACAATTAATGGGCCAAAGAAAAAAAAATTAGGAAATTAGAAAATACTTCAGGATAAATGAAAATATCAATATTTATGGGAGGCAGTTAAAACAGTGTTTAGAGGAAAACTGATAGCTGTAAATACCTATGCTAAAAAAGAAGAAAGCTAGCCTGGGCAACTTGGTGAGACCTCATCTCTACAACAAATCAAAAAATTAGCCAGGTGTGGTGGTGCATGCATATAGTTCCAACTACTTGGAAGGCTCAAGCGGAAGGATCACCTGAGCTCAGCAGGTTGAGGCTTTGGTGGCTGTGAGTGTGCAACTGTACTCCAGCCTGGGCAACAGAGTGAGACACCAACTCAAAAAAAAAAAGAAGAAGAAGACAGCTGGTCACGGTGGCTTACGCTTGTAATCCCAGCACTTTGGGAGGATGAAGCAAGAGGACTACCTGAGCCCAGGGGTTTGAGACGAGCCTGGGCAACTTGGTGAGACTCCGTCTCTACCATAAAACATTAAAAAAAATTAGCCAGGTGTGGTGGCACACACCTGTAGTTCCAGTGACTTGGAAGACTGAGGCAGATCGCCTGAGCCCAGCAGGTTGAGGCTGTGGTAGCCGTGAGCATGCCACTGCACTCCAGTCTGGGCAACAGAGTCAGATTCTGACTCAAAAAAAAGAAAAAAAGAGGAAATATCTTAAATCCGTAACCTAGTCTATTACCTTAAGAAAGTAGAAAAAAGTAGAAGAAGATCAAACTAGCTCAGTGCAGTGGCTCATACCTGCAATCTCAGCACTTTGAGAGGTGAAGGCAAGAGGACTGTCTGAGCTCAGGAGTTTGAGACCAGCCTGATCACCATGGTGAGATCTTGTCTCTATAATAAATTAAAAAACTAGTTGGGCATGGTAGTGCATTCCTGTGATTCCAAATACTTGGAAGGCTGAGGTGGAAGGATCACCTGAGCCCAGCAGGTGGAGGCTGCAGTAGCCATGAGTAGTATGTCACTGCACTCCAGCCTGGGTGACAAAGTGAGACTCTAACTCCAAAAAAAAAAAAAAAAAAAAAAAAAGAAAAGAAAAGAAAAGAAAAAGAGCAAACTACACTTAAAGCAAGCAGAAGGAAGAAAATACTAAAGATTAGTGTAGAAATAAATACAATAGAGACTAGAAAAACAAGCAAGAAAAAATAAAAACAGAGCCAACACTTAAATTACTAGAAATAGGAATGAAAGAGGAGACATTACTATCAACCTTACAGAATAAAAAGAAAGAATTATAAGGGAATATTATGAAGAACTGTATGCTAATAAATTAGATGATTTAATGAAATGGACAAATTCCTAGAAAGATACAAGTTACCAAAACTGTCTCAAGAAGGAGAAAATCTGAACAGACCTATAACAAGAGATTAAATTAGTAAAATAAAAACATCCACAAAGAAAAGCTTTAGTCCAGATGACTTCACTGGTGAATTCTATCTCATTTATATATATATATTTTTTGGGTGGGGGGCTTAAGCAACAAGGATTTATTTCTCACAGTTCTAGAGGTTGGAAGTTCAAAGAGTGGGAGGGGGAGGGGAAGGGGAAAGGGAGGGGTAAGAGAGAGAGGGAGAGTTCTATCAAATATTTAAAAAATGCTGGGCTTGGTGGCTCAGCCTGTAATCCTGCACCTTTGGGAGGCTGAGGTGAGTGGATTGCCTGAGCCTGTGGGTTTGAGACCCGTCTGGGCAGGTGAGACCTCATCTCTACAATAAATCAAAAAATTAGCCGGGTGTGGTAGTGCGTGCCTGTAATTCCGGCTACTCGGAAGGCTGAGGCGGAAGGATCGCCGGAGCCCAGCAAGTTGAGGCTACGGTGGCTGGGAGCGGCCACTGCACTCCAGTCTGGGCGACAGAGTGAGACTCCAACTCAAAAAAAAAGAAAAAAAAAATTTAAAAATAACAGCAATCCTTATCAAACTCATTAAAAAAGAGAAAAGAAAACATATCACAACTCATTCTATGAGGCCAAGTATTACCTTAATACCAAAACCAGACAAAGTTATCATAAAAAAGAAAACTACAAACTAATATCCCTTATGAATATAGACAAAAATCCTCAACAAAAGACTAGAAAACCAAACCAATAATATTAAAAAAAATTATATCTCAGAAGTAAATGGGATTAACCCCAGGAATGCAAGGTTGGTTCAACATACAAAAAGTTAATCAATGTAATACACCATATAAAAAAAAGGACAAAACACACACACAACACACACACACACACACACACACATATATATACATATGAAAAATTTCATATACATGTCAATAAAGAACTTTCTCTACCTAAAAAATCTATAGCTAACACACTTAATGGTGAAAGATTGAATGTTTTCCCCCTAAGATCAGAAACAAGATGAGGATGTTCACTCTTTTTTTTTTTTCCTTTCTTCTTCTTTTTGGATGCTCACTCTTGTCACTTCCATTCAACATTGTACCAGAGATCCTAGCCAGGACAATTAGGCAGAAAAAGAAATACAGTAAAAGGTATACAGATTGGAAAGGAAGAAGTAAAACGATTTCTATTTGCAAATTATATAATCTTATTCATAGAAAATCCTAAGGAATCCACAAAAGACAAGTAGAGCTAATAAACAAGTTCAGCAAGGTTTCAGGATACAATATCAATATACAAAAGTCAACTGTATTTCTATCCACTACCAATAAACTATTCAAAAATGAAATTAAGAAAGCAAGCCATTGATAAAAGCACCAAAAATAATAAAATACTTACAGTTGTACACTGAAAACTACAAAACATGATTGAAAGAAATACAAATGAATAGACATTTTATATTCATTGACAGAAATACTTAATATTGTTAACATGGCAATGGTCCCCAAACTGGTCTGCAGATTCAACACAATCTCTATAAAAATCCTAGTAAGCTCTTCTGTAGAACTGGACAAGCTGATTTTAAAATTAATATAGAAATGCAAGGGATTCAGAATAGCCAAAACAATCTTGAGAAAGAACAAAGTCAGAAGACTCACATGTCCTAATTTCAAAACTTACAACAAGGCTATAGTAACTAAGACACTGTGGTAAATATTGTGTATTTTATACACAATGGTATAAAGCTAGACAAATACCAACAGAATAAAAATAAGAAAATCCTAAAAGTAAGTCCTTACACTACGATCCACTGATTTTCAACAAAAGAGACAAGACAATTCAATGGACAAGGAAGAGCCAGGAGCGGTGGCTCATGCCTGTTATCCCAGCACTTAGTGAGGCAGAGGCAAGAGGATTGCCTGAGTCCAGGGATCCAAGACCAGCCTGGGAAATTTGATGAGACTCTATAATAAATAAAAAAATTAGACAGACAAAGTAGTGCAAGCCTGTATTTACAGCTACTTGGAAGGACTGCATGAGTCCAGCAGGTCGAGGCTGCAGTAGCCATGAGCATGCCACTGCTCTCCAGTCTGGGTGACAGAGTGAGACAACTCTGTCTCAAAAAACAAGGACAAATAAGAGTCTTGTCAACAAACTTCTGTGACAATTGGATTTCCACATGCAAAAGGGTGAAATTGGACTACTACCTCACAACATACACAAAAATTAGCTCAAAATAGATCACAAACCTAAATGAAAGAGGTAGAACTAAAAACCTCTTAAAATAAAGGACAGAAATAAATCTCATGAACTTACACAATGGATTCTTAGCTATGACACCAAAAGCATAAGCAACAACAACAACAAAACGATTTTGAGCTTCATCAAAATTAAACTTTTGTGCTAGGCTGGAGTGGTGGCTCACATCTGGAATCCCAGCACTTTAGAGAGGCTGAGGTGACAGGATTGCTTGGGCCCAGGAGTTCGAGACCACCTTGGGCAACATAGCAAGACTTCATCTCTACCAAAAAAAAAAAATTAGCCAGGCATGGTGGAACGCACCTGTAGTCCCAGCTACTCGGGAAGCTGAGGCAGACAGATCATCAGAGCCCAGGAGGTTGAGGCTGTAGTGAGCAGTGAGAATGCTACTGCACTCCAGCCTGGGCAATAAAAGTGAGAGCCCAACTCCAAAAAGCAAAAAAGTCACATATTTTGTGCTTCAAAGGACATCATCAAGAAAGTGAAAAGACAAATTACAGAAAGGAAAAAAATACGTACATATCACATAGCAGAAAAGGACTTATATCCAGTATATATAAACAGTTCTCACAAAAAGATAAATAACCCAATTTTAAAATAGACAAAATATTTTAATAGACATTTCTCCAAAGAAGATACACACATGGCCAATATACACACGGGAAGATGCTAAAAACCATCAGTCATTAGGGAAATCCAAGTGAAAACCACAATGAGGCTGGGCACAGTGGTTCATGCCTGTAATCCCAGCACTTTGGGAGGCTGAGGCAGGGGACTGCTTGTACCCACGAGTGTGCGACTAGCCTGGGCAACATAGCAAGACTTTGTCTCTACCAAAAATTAAAAATTAATTGGGCATGGTAGCACACACCTGTAGTCCCAGCTATTTGGGAAACTGAAGAGAGAGGAATGCCTGAGCCCAGGAGGTCAAGGCTGCAGTGGTCCCTGACTGGGCCATTGCACTCCAGCCTGGGAAACAGAATGACACCTCAACTCAAAGAAAAAAAAATTTAGAAAATTAGTCGGGCATGGTGCTGTATGCCTGTAGTCCTAGCTACTTGGGAGGCTGAGGTGGGAGGATCACTTGAGCTCAGAAGTTCAAGGCTGCAGTGAGCCACGAACATGCCACTTCACTCCAGCCTGGGTGTTAGAGCAAGACCCTGACTCAAAACAAACAAACAAACAAAAATAGGCCAGGCATGGTGGTTCACACCTGTAATCCCAGCACTTCAGGAGGCAGAGGCGAGAGGACTGCCTGAGTTCCAGGGGTTTGAGACTATCCTAGGCAACAAGGTGAGACCTAATCAGTATAATAAAATAGAAAAATTAGCTGGGCATGTGACGCATACCTGTAGTTCCAGCTAGTTGGAAAGCTGAGACAGAAGTGCCTGAGCCCAGTAGGTCAAGGCTGCAGTAGCTGTGAGTGTGCCACTACACTCCAGCCTGGGTGACCAAAAAAAGAAAAACAAACAAACAAAACAACAACAAAACTACAATGAGACAACCCTCCACCCCTCTAGAATGGCTGCAGTCAGACAGACAACACCAAATGTTGGCCAGGGTGTTGAGAAACTGGAACTTGCATACATTGCTGATAGTATTACAAATGGTGCAGTCACTTTAGAAAACAGTCTAGCAGTTCCTCAAAATGTTAAATACTGAGTTACCAGGGGACCCAGCAATTTCACTCCCATATATATACTCAAGAAAACTCCAAACATATGTCTACACAAAAACCTATGTGTGAATGCCAATAGCAGCACTATTCCTGATAGTTAAAAAGTAGAAGGCACTCAAGAGTACATTAACTGATGAACCGACAAAAAAATGTGGTATATAAGTAAGAAAATATTTTGCAGTCATAAAAAGGAATGAAGTACAGATACATGCAACAACATGGATGAATCTCAAAACATGCCGAGTGAAAAAAGACACAAAGGCCACATATTATATAATTTCACTTATACGAAATGTTTAGAAGAGGCAAATCTATAGAGACAGAAAAGAGGTTTGTGGGTGCCAGGGATGGGGAGAATGGGGAGTGTCTGCTGAGTTCTTTTCTTTTTGGGATGATAAAAGTTTTCTAGAATTAGACAGTGGTGATGGTTGCACAACTCTGTACATATACTAAAACCACTGAACTGCACTCCAAAGGGTGGTATATGAATTATACCTCAATAAAACCGATGTTTTAAAAAAGAGGAACAGTTAAGACCTAGCAATTCCACTCCTAAGTGAATACTCTTATACAAATGCAACAAAAGGCATGTATGTTTAGTTACCCAATAGTCAAAATAAATGAAGTATAACAACATGCAGTAATATGAATAAATCTTAGCAATTTTAAGTGAAAAGAGTCTCCCAAGTTACATCAACATAATATCCTTTTTACTTAGAAATACATATGTAACATAAAATAATACATAAAAATGCAGTGAAACTGTTAAAAAGGATAACAAACAACTGATAAACAAAAGATGATGGTTCCCTCAGTGGGAGGATAACATGGGGATAGGTTAATTGACATAGTATTTGGTTAGAAGCAGGTTACTGTCAAACCCTAGTTTTTGCTTTGGGTGGTAATTTCTTGCATGCCTATTACATTATTAAAAATAAATAAGGCTGGGTGCAGTGGCTCAAGCCTGTAATCCCAGCACTTTGGGAGGCTGAGGTGAAAGGACTGCCTGAGCCCGTGGATTCGAGACCAGCCTGGGCAACTTGTTGAGACCTCGCCTCTACAATATATCAAAAAATTAGCTGGGGATGGTAGTGTATGCCTGTAGTTCCAGCTACTTGGAAGGCTGAGGCAGAAAGATCGCTGGAGCTCAGCAGGTCGACGCTGGGGTGGCCGTGAGCATGCCACTGCTCTCCAGCCTGGGCAACAGAGTGAGACTCTGACTCAAATAAATAAATAAATACTTAACTAAATAAAAGTGAGCCATGCATGAACCAATAATTATGGTGTACTGTGACAAGGACTATGATTATTCTAATGATCTGCACCTGTAGTTCAATGGGAAAAATGCAAACAGCAGTCAGAGCCCCAGATTCTCCCCTGCATTTGGGGGACTTCATCCCTTTCTCCATCCCAAAAGAGGACTAACCTCTGGAAACAATTCAAGGTTTTCAAACTGGAAGACCAAAGGCCCAGGTGGTAGTGGATAAGTCACACTGAAAACAGGGGGTTAAGCTTAATAGGGGGCTAAGTTTAAAGCCTGAATGCCAAGGTCCTTGGTACTTTTTTGAACTTTGCTTCAAGAATACTAACATTAGTGTCTAGTGTGTAACCTTGAAACTTTTCTCAGGAACTGATCAATCTGAGAGAAAAGATACATAAAGGTACTTAGCAGTGCCTCAAGGGAATGGTCCCATATGAACACCCACAGCAGTAAGCGTCACCCGGTGCACACAGGCCTTTCAGTGACCCACTTTTATGGAATATGGGTAGACAGCCAGGGAGCACCGATTAGTCATTCAGGAAAAACACCTAGACCACCTATCAATTTATGGTTTTTCAGCCTCAAATTCACTTTTCTCTGTAAAACTCAAGTTAAACTTTAAAAAAAATTTCAGCTGGGTTTGGTGGCTCAGCCTGTAATCCCGCGCCTTTGGGAGGCTGAGGTGAGTGGATTGCCTGAGCCCGCAGGTTCGAGACCTGCCTGGGTAGGTGAGACCTCATCTCTACAATAAATTTAAAAAAAATCTAGCCGGGTGTGGTAGCGCGCGCCTGTAATTCCAGCTACTCAGAAGGCTGAGGCAGAAGGATCGCTGGAGCCCAGCAGGTCGAGGCTGTGATGGCCGGGAGCGGCCACTGCACTCCAGTCTGGGTGACAGAGTAAGACTCCAAAAAAAAAACAAATAAAAAATTTTTAAAAATTTCCCCTTTACCGGTTCTTATCAAAAATTTAGCACAGGGCCAGGCATGGTGGCTCTGGCCTGTAATCCCAGCACTTTGGGAGGCCAAGGCATGAGGACTGCTTGAGTCCAGGAGTTTGAGAGCAGCCTGAGCAACATAGCGAGGCCTCATCTCTACAAAAAAATAAAAAAAACTCACTAGGTATGGTGGCATGTGCCTACAGTCTCAGCTACTCAGGAGGACGAGGCTGGAAGATCACTTAAAACCAGGAGTTTGAGGCTGCAGTGGTCTGAGATCATGCTATTGCACTCCAGCCTGGAGACAGAGTAAGTCCCTGACTCAAAAAAGAAAATGCAGTAGAGGAGTCAGTGGGTCAACATGCCAGGAACCCTCACAGAGCTGCCCCCACTGCCCCTTGGCCCGCACTCTCGCCATCCACCTACAGCTTCTGTAGCAGCTCAGACCTGCTTGTAAGTATCTCCTCACCTCCTGCACAGCTCTAGGGCCAGTTCTGGTCCCTGTCCCCTGCAACCTTCTTCACTTGAAGAAGGTTATCTTCTATAGAACCCCAAGAGGTCAGCCTTGCAGCCTTGGGGTGGTGGCTCAAAGAAGTCCTAGTTCCTTCAGCGTCTACTTAGTTGGGTTTTCCCTGCTGCTCTGGACCCTCCCTTCATTCTCTTTTGCCTCTTTGAGGAGTTAACCACCTTCTAGCAGTTCACAATATTTTACAGTAAAATTTTCCTCCTCAAAGTATGTGGTTTCTGTCTCTTCACTGGACCCTGTAAGAACAGCCCACAGGATGGGGAAAGAATGACTGGACGTGCTGGGATTACAGGCATGAGCCAGGGCGCCTGGCTATGTTCTTGCAATTTAAAAACAGCAGATAAGCTGGACTCGGTGGCTCAGCCTGTAATCCCGCGCCTTTGGGAGGCTGAGGTGAGTGGATTGCCTGAGCCCGCGGGTTTGAGACCTGCCTGGGCAGCGAGACCTCATCTCAGCAATAAATCAAAAAATCAGCCGGGCGTGGTAGTGCATGCCTGTAATTCTGGCTACTTGGAAGGCTGAGATGGAAGGATCGTCGGAGCCCAGCAGGTCGAGGCTGCGGTGGCTGGGAGCGGCCACTGCACTCCAGTCTGGGTGACAGAGTGAGACTCCGACTCAAAAAAACAAAACAAAACAGCAGATAGCAGAAAATCTCAACAAAAAGTTGGAAGGTAAAGCTGAGACAATCTATCAGAAAGTAGAGCAAAACACACTGAAGTGGAAAATATGAGAAAAAAAGATAAGAAAATTAGAAAGCCAACACAGGAGATCCAGCGTCCAAATAACAGGAGGTCCAAGACAGAGAGAAAGCAGGGTAGCTGGGCACAGTGGCCCATGCCTTGTAACCCCAGCACTTTGGGAGGCGGGGGCGAGAAGATTGCCTGAGCCCAGGGGTTACCAGTCTGGGAAACTTGGTGAGACCTTGTCTCTACAACTAAAATAAAAAAAAATTAACCAGGCGTGGTAGTGGGTGTGTGCCTATAGTTCCAGCTACTTGGAAGACTGAGGCAGAAGGATCACCTTAGCTTAGCAGGTTGAGGCTACAGTGGCTGTGAGTGTGCCACTGCACTCCAGCCTGGGCAACAGACTGAGACTCTGAGTCAAAAAAAAAAGGAAAGAAAGAAGGGAGGGTAGTATATAAATGATACAACTCAGAAAAAAATTTAGAACTGAAGAATATGGGTTTCCAGATTTTAAGGGCCCATGTGAATGCCTGACACAGTGAAGAAAATAGAATTACCAACTCACATCATGAGAGAGCTTAATAATATTCAGGACAGGCCGGGCTCAGTGGCTCAGCCTGTAATCCTGCGCTTTGGGAAGCCAAGGTGAGTGAATTGCCTGAGCCTGGGGGTTCAAGACCCGTCTGGGCAACTTGACAAGACCTTATCTCTACAATAAATCAAAAAAATTAGCCGGGCGTGGTAGTGCGTGCCTGCATTTCCAGCTACTTGGAAGGCTGAGGCGGAAGGATCACTGGAGCCCAGCAGGACGAGGCTGTGGTGGCCGGGAAAGGCCAATTTACTCCAGACTGGGTGACTGAGTGAGACTCCAACTCAAAAAAAAAAAAAAAATTTTGGGACAAAGAAAACAGTTTACATATTTTTTTTGAGTTGTAGTCTCACTCTGTCGCCCAGGCTGGAGAGCAGTGGCACGCTCATGGCCACCCCAGCGTTGACCTGTTGGGCTCCGACAATCCTTCTGCCTCAGCCTTCCAAGTAGCCGGAACTACAGGCACGCGCTACCACGCCTGACTAATTTTCGATGTACTGTAGAGACGAAATCTCGCCAAGTTGCCCGGGCTGGTCTCGAACCTGTGGGCTCAGGCAATCCACTCACCTCAGCCTTCCAAAGTGCTGGGATTACAGGCTGAGCCACTGAGCCTGACCTTTTTTTGGAGTTGGAGTCTCACTCCACCACCCAAGCTACAGTGCAGTGGCATGCGCACAGCCACCCCAGCGGCGACCTGCTGGGCTCTGGCGATCCTTTTGCCACAGCCTTCTAAGTAGCCGGAACTATAGGAGTGCTACTGCAACAGGCTAATTTTTTGATTTATTGTAGAGACGAGGTTTCACCATGTTGCCCAGGCTGGTTTTGAACCTGCAGACTCAGGCAATCCTCTTGCCTCGGCCTCCCAAAGTGCTGGGATTACAGGTTTGAGTCACTGTGCCCAGCCTTTTCTACCTATTTCTTTTTTTTCTCCTGTTTTTAAGTTTTTATTTATATATAATAACACATATTTATGGAGTTATGTGATATTTAGATACATGTATACAATGTATACTTATCAAATCAGGATATTTAGAATATCTAGCAGATCAAACATTTATCAATTAACTGTGTTAGGAATACTTCAGATCTTCTCTTGTAACTATTTTGAAATATATAATTATTGTTAAGTAGAGTCACCCTACTGTGCTACTGAGTACTTGAACATAGTCTCTATCTAATTGTATGTTTGTATTCATTAACCTACCCCAACCTCCTATCCCCTAAAATTACAAAAGTAATTGCTATGGTCTGAATGTTTTTGTCTACATACTTCTGTATAGAACACTAAGTTCATACAATCAATCAAGAATCAGAATATCAATACTAGCAGCTAGAAGTCAATAGAACAATACTTACATAATTCTGAGGCAAAAAGATTTCCAACCTAGATTCTATACACAGCCAAAGCAGTCTCCTGAATAGATGGGACACTAGGAGCACACCACCACACACCCACGTAATTTTTGAACTGTTTGTAGAGATGGGGTCTTTGTGGCCCAGGCTTGTCTCAAAAAGCCAGACACAGAGGCATGTATACTGTGTGACTGCATTAATATGAAGTTCAAGAACAGGCAAAAATAATCTATAAGGGCAACAGAATAGAGAATACCTTGTTTGGAGTGGGGAATTAATAAGCAGGAAAGGGCATGAGAAGACCTTTGTGGGTTAATGGAAGTCCATACTGTGACTTCGGCAGAGGTTACATGAACGTTTGCATAGGTAAATTATCATTGAGATGCTCTTATGATTTGTGAATTATACTATGTGTTAAGTTACAACTCAAAGAGAGAGAAAGACGGAGGCAAAACCCAAAACAATCAGCCAGAAGAATTAAAGTGGTTGCCTCTAAGAAGCAGTAAATGGAGTGGGTAAATTCTTTAGAGTAAGCCCTGCAGAATTTCTCTACTCTAAAATATATTTGAACTTGTAACTTTGAAAAATGTAATGAAATTGTAACTCTTGATCCTCTTGTTAGAGAAAATAAAATTAAAAATATATATGATGAAGTAAAAGAAAGACTAGACTTGTGAAGTTAGCCTGACCTGGATTCAAATGTCAGCTCTACCATTTACTGTCTGGAGAGTGGTGGCAAGCTATGTTGACTCTCTGGACTTCAGTTTCCGTTCTCTCTCTTTTTGAGTCGAGGTCTCACTGTCACCCAGGCTGGAAGGCAGTGGCATGATTACAGCTCACTGTAGCCTTGACCTCCTGGGCTCAGACAATCCTTCTGTCTCAGCCTGGGTAGCTGGAACTACAGGCAAATATCAGCATGTCTGGCTAATTTTTTGTAGAGATGAAGTCTGCTGTGTTACCTAGGCTGGTCTCAAACTCCTGGACTCAAGCAATCCTTTCAACTTGGCCTCCCTAAATATTGGAAATGCAGGTGTGAGCCATTGTGCTTGGCCCAGTTTCCTTATCTTAAAATCAGGCTAATGGAACCATGTAAAAAGAAAACCAATGAGTTTGTGCCTCTAAACTACTTGTCACAAATAATCAGGATTAGGTAAGTGCTAGTTTTAACCCCAACTACCATGTTCCTTCAGAATATATATATATATATATATATATATATATATATATTTTGTATATACATATATGTATATACATATATATATATATATTTTTTTTTTAGTAGGAATCTCACTCTGTCACCCAGGCTGGAGTGCAGTGGCATGCTGATCACAGCCACTGCAGCCTTGGACCTGCTGGGCTCAGGCGATCCTTCTGCCTCACTCTTCCAAGTGGCTGGAACTACAGGCACATGCCACCATGCCCGGCTAATTTTTGATTCATTACAGAGACGAGGTCTCGCCAAGTTGCCCGGGCTGGTCTCGAACCCACAGGCTCAGGCAATCCACTCGCCTCGGCCTCCCAAAGTGCTGGGATAACAAGCTGAGCCACTGAGCCCGGCCTCTTTCTTCCTTTTCTTCTTTTTTCTTCCTTCTGCCCTTTTAAAAATTTTTTTGAGTTGGAGTCTCACTTAGTCGCCTAGACTGGAGTGCAGTGGCCGCTTCCGGCCACCACAGCCTCGACCTGCTGGGCTCCGGCGATCCTTCCACTTCAGCCTTCCAAGTAGCTGGAACTACAGGCACGCACTATCACACCCAGCTAATTTTTTAATTTATTGTAGAGATGAGGTCTCACCAAGTTGCCCAGGCGGGTCTCAAACCCGTGGGCTCAGGTAATCCACTCACCTCAGCCTCCCAAAGTGCTGGGATAACTGGATGAGCCACCGAGCCTGGCCCAACCTGATGTTTCTATTCTTTTTTTTTTAAGCTGGAATCTCAACCGGCACCCAGGCTGGAGTGCAGTGGCACACTCACAGCCACCACAGCCTTGACCTACTGGGCTCGGGCAATCCTTCCACTTCAGCCTTCTAAGTAGCTGGAACCACAGGTGCAACCAAAGCCACCACACCTGGCTCATTTTTTGTTTTATTGTAGAGTCAAGGTCTTGCTAAGTTACCTATGCTGGTCTTGAAACCCTGGGGTCAGGCAATCCTCTTGCCTCCAATTCCCAAAATGCTGAGATTACAAGCATGAGCTACCATGCCCAGCCTTGATGTTTCTATTTCTGTGCAACCTTTCCCAGACCTCCTCACAGCTCTAAAGATGTTTGGTGAGGCACCTGATATTGTCAAACAGTAACAGATGGCATGCCACTTACAGAAACAGGTAGGGGGTGACGCTGTCTTCTCTCATCTCTCCAAATGTCAAGAGCCCTGTGGTACTGAGTTAAAGATTCACCTTTGCAAGATTACACACATCTCAGCCTACCCTGGAAGTGTTATCTCCTAGGATCAGGTAAATTCTAAGATATCTTTTCTTTTCTGGAGTAAAATAAGGATTTGTGTGCAAGCCAATAAACACAGCTCTCCTGGTTGGAATAAGCACTTACCTGTCCAAAGTGATGAGCCAAAATAATGTCCACAACATTGGTTGTCAGACCTGAGAGCTAAAAAGATAAAAATTCTGTGTCATGAGAGAAAACGTATGTACATTTATCACAGTGTGCACTTAAAATGAGTGCACTGTATTGTATATGTTATTCCTCAAAAAACAAGCAAAATCCCTCACAATTCAGTGTCACACATTTTCATGAAACGGTGGTTTCAAAGAAACATGAGAAAAAGTAACAAGTCAGAAAAAAACTTATTCTCCCTTCTAAGGTAACAATAGATCCTGTTTGAAAGAGAATCTGGAAGAAAAGTTGGCCATTCCTTCTCTGAAAACCAGAAACCTAGAACTCATGGCTATTTGCAACTTCATTCCTGTCTGCATTTCTGTCTTTACATTGATATATGGCTGATAAGGATTGACTTACAATCACTCCCAAGACATTCAAGAGACAGACCAGTGGTTTTCTTCCAGTTTTTGCTATCTTCATTTCAGGGAGCAGGAGGAAATGACTATGTTTACAAGATGTACTTGCATTTTAAACATTTTTTCCCTAATTCTTCCCAAATCAAAATGATGCATCTAACAGTCGAATAAATACAGCAATCCGTATAAACTTGCTGCGACTGTTAGTCTATTTTCAGAAAAATTTCCAACTCAAATTATGTTGCTGATTTCCCTTATGCCTTCATCCTTGGTTTTATGCCAGATCCTACTGCTGACTTGAATCAGAGGTAAAGTACAGAGTTGGGGGTGGAGACAGAGGTAAGTTTAGGAGACAGACATGGATTTGTGCGGAGCAGGATCATACAGTCCCAGAAAGCTGAAGGAAGACGTCTATGATGATTTCATATGGGTTATCAGTGATCTATAGATTATAAAGATAATAATAATTGCTATTATTTTCAGACAGTGTCTCTCTCTGTCAACCACGTCAGGCTAATTTTTTTAGGGAGAGAGCTGGGGGGGTCTCGCTATGTTGCCCAGGCTGGTCTCAAATTCTTAGCCTCAAGCTATCCTCTCACCTCAGTGTTGCATAGTGATGCGACTAGGCCCAGATAGATAATTAGAATTAATACCCAATCTCACTTCATGTTTAATACTCATGAGTCTAAAGTGTCATGTGAATTTTATAAGGTAAGAATTAGGACAAGTTTTAGATAAGCCAGGCTATGAGAAATAATTTCCACAGCATCTGGCAGTAGCATTGTTGTTAATAGCACGCAACTGTAATCCCAGCTACTCAGGAGGCTGAGATAGAAGGATGGCCTGAGTCCAGGAGTTCAAGGCTATGATGAGTCACGATTGTGCCACTGCATTCCAGCCTAGGCAACAGGGTGAGACTCTTACTTTAAAATAAAAAAGTTTCATTCAAAGTTAGGAAATACATAATTTCCCCAAAATTTCAATGTGCAAAGAAATGGATAAATTGCTTAGAATCTGCTGGTAGGTAGAATATTTTAATAGTTTAATTATTTTTAAAAATGCTTACCACAGAAAAGTTGGAAAAAATAAATATGAAAACATCATTTGTAATACTACCAGCCAAAGATGTAACTACTAGTAAAATTATTTTCTTTCTTATGCACATATGTGTTTAACAAAATTGAGATACTATATAGTTGAATGTTATTCACTTAAAGTGAGAATTTTCTCATTTCCTTAAATAACCAAATAGCATAATTTTTTTTTACTGAACAATCAAAAAATTTTGTTACCCTGTATTATTGGCGCTTAAGCTGTTTCCATCTTTTTACCTTATAAACAATGCTTTAATGAATATTCTGGCTCTGCAACTTACTAGCTACGTGACCTTAAACAAATGACTTAATTTTTCTGTGGAGTAATAATAGTATCACTTTACTAGACTGTCCTGAGAAGTAAAAGTTTAAACATATACAAAACATTTAAGAACACAGTGCCCAGGTTGGGCACAGTGGCTCTCGCCTATAACCCAGCACTTTGGGAGGCCAAGGTAAGAGGACTGTCTGAGCCCACGGGTTCAAGACTAGCCTGGGCAACTTGGCAAAACCTCATCTCTACAATAAATCAAAAAATTAGCCGGATGTGGTGGCACATGCCTGTAATTCCAACTTCTTGGAAGGCTGAGGCAGAAGGATCATCTGAGCCCAGCAGGTTGAGGCTGCGGTGGCTTTGAGCATGCCACTGTACTCCAGCCTGGGTGACAGAGTAAGACTTCAACTCAAAAAAAAAAGGACAGTGCCTGGTACACAGTAAGCACTATATAGGTATAGGTATTAGTTTTTAAAATAAATCATCCATCCATCCATCCTCCCTCCATCCATCTACAACATCTCTCTTTGTTGTCCAGGCTAGAATACAGTGGTGCAATCACAGCTCACTGTAGCCTCAAACTCCAGGGCTCAAGTGATTCTTCTACTTCGGCCTACCAAATAGGTGGGAATACAGGCATGTGCCACCATGCCTGACTTTTTTTTTGTGTAGATATAGGGTCTCACTGTGTTGCCCAGGCTAGTGTTGAATTCCTGGCCTCAAGTGATCCTCCTGCCTCATTCTCCCAAAGTGCTGGGATTACAGGCAATAGCTACCACGATCAGCCTAAAAATTTATTATTCTTCCAATTAAATCTTTGTATTACTCACTGTGTTTCAAATAAGTTTCTGGATATTGAATCTCATGGTTTGAGTATCAATAAAGATTCTAAATACTTGAGGCAAGCTGGGTGGTGGTATTTTGGTATTTTGGAGACTATCTTCTCTAATGGTGTATTAGAACAAACATTTATGGCAACTAAAAAGTATCTGGAAGTAGGCATTTGTGTAAAATTGAGATGAGCACATTAGGCATCCTTTAGCAGTCAATAAAGTCTTAGGTTAAAGACTGCTTCCTTTCCAATCTATTATTAGACCAGGTGAGCACAATGCAAATGGGATGTAACTGAATGCTTTTCCCTTTATTCTTGCTGTTTACTCTGGTTTAGAACTGAGATTGTTCATATTTGTAAAGTTATTAGTATTTGCCTTTAGTGTCCTATCTTCTTGAACAGATTTTGGAGGTTAAATTCCTTCACCTTTCAGTTAGCAAACATAACAATCCTCTCATGTCTTTGGGAGTAGTAGCACTAATGAGCTGTTTGCATTAACCGAAGAGGGTGATTCATTCATTCATTAACAAAGTGAAAACACAAACCACAGAGTAGAAGATATCTGAGATATAACTACCAAGCAAAGGACTCATACACAGAACATTTTTTTAAAAGGCAGAGGGAATAAGGTTGGGGATAAGACTTGAACAGGCACTTCACAAGAGAATATTTTTTTAAAAAGTGCCTGACATCAATGCCCATTAGGAAATGCAAATTAAAACCCAGTATTATTTTACCTATAAGCATAGCTTAAAATTTAAAAGATGGTATAATTGAAAATTGTTATTTTAATACCTAAAGCTATCTTGGTGATGGGTGCCATATAAAAACAAAGTAATATTACAAATAAAACTGCTTATCTTTTACAAAAATTAAAAGAACTGACAACATCAAATGTTGGTAAGGATGTGGAGCAACTAGAACTGGTGGTGTGTAAACTGGTCAAATACTTTGACAATTTATCTATGAAAGTTAAACATACAACTGCCCTATGACCAGCAATTTCACTCCCAGGTATAAACCCAAGAAAAATAAATACGTATGTCTCCTGAAAAACATAAAGGAATGTGCATAGCATTATGAACCAAATAACAAAAACAACTCATTCTGTGTATTCACACAATAGATTACTAAACAGCAATTTAGAACTACTGATACAAACAACATGGATTAGTCTCACAGACACAATGATGAATGAAAGAAACCAGACACAAATAATACCTTTTCTATTATTCCAACTAAGAAATTAGGTAAAAATATTTAAAAACAGATAAATCCTATCTATGGTCAGATGCAGTGGCTCACACCTGTAGTCCCAGCATTTTGGGAAGTGGAGTTGAGAGGATTGCCTGAGCCCAGGGGTTTGAGACCAGCCAGGGCAATTTGACAAGACCTCACCTCTATAGTAAATAAAAAAATTAGCCAGGTGTGGTGGCAAGTGCCTCTGGTTCTAGTTACTTGGAAGATTGAGATGGAAGGATCACCTGAGCCCAGCGGGTCGAGGCTGCAATGAGACTCTTTTATCTGGGGGGGGGGAACCTATTTATGGTTGACAGAAGTTAGAACAAGGTTATTTCTGGAAAGAAAAGGAAGCATTAATTAGGAAAAGACACAAGGGAATCCTCTGGAAAGTTCAAAATATTCTACATATTGAGTGGGTGGTGATTACATATATAAACATTCATCAAGCTGCATACTTAAAAATTTTTGCAGTTAATTATGTATATACCTCAATGAAAAATAGATAAGTTGTTTTGAGATGTGTGAAGATGAACTGATGGATACTATCATTTGGTACTTACTTTGGAAGCTGCCCAGTCAATCCAGCCTTTGGCACAAGGGTCAACATTAATAAGCACAAGGCCTTCCACAAGTTCCGGATGATTAAGCTAAAAGATTAGACAAAGACAATAGTATAAAAGTTTCACTGCCACAGTTCTAAATGGTTAGAACATGGTTAATCACTTCTTAATATGCCTTAATGCCTCACATTTTGAAAGTAAGACTACAGAGTGGTGACTAGGGAGAAGATGTAGAAAACAGCTCTTGAAATCTGATTTAGCATCTGGAAACCAGTTTCTTAAATTGCAGGGAAGATAAGCTTTTTCATTTCCATAAGATAAGAAAGCACTTGGTATGTCTGCAGTTGTTCAACTCTCCCCTGCTGGAAAAGTGTTCTTAGCACAAGGGGCTACTCAGGCTTAGATGGGCTGTTTCACACTTATGTATCTTTGCTCCCAATAGGACTTCTAAAGTTTATACCATCCTCAGAAGACTCTCCTGAAGGCATTTCAAAAAAAAGTTCCTTAAATAAGAACATTTCTATGCTCTTCAAAACTATCTAGCTTCCTTTTATTTTCTCTTATTATACTGATTATGTTCACTGTAAAAAATTTGATAACCAGAGAAATTATAAAAAGCAGGAAATAAACTCTCACATTATCTTACCACACATCAATCCCTGTTAATATTTTGGTACATTTCTGCTTAGGTCTTTCCTATGGCTTTGACAAAATTTATGTGAATCTGTATTCTAACCTTTTGTTTAACATTTCAGTGTATGCAACTAATGCATCATTATCAACTCTTTTAATTTTTTTTTTTTTTTTTGAGTTGGAGTCTCACTCTGTCACCCAGACTGGAGTGCAGTGGCCGCTCCCGGCCACCGCAGCCTCGATCTGCTGGGCTCCGGCGATCCTTCCACCTCAGCCTTCCGAGTAGCCGGAATTACAGGCGCGTGCTACCACGCCCGGCTGATTTTTTTGATTTATTGTAGAGATGAGGTCTCGCTGCCCAGGCAGGTCTCGAACCCGTGGGCTCAGGCAATCCACTCACCTCAGCCTCCCAAAGGCGCGGGATTACAGGCTGAGCCACCGAACCCGGCTAACTCTTTTAATTTTAATGGCTGTAAAAAATTTCATCATAAGCAGCATACAGACATTACTTTTTTTTTTTTTTTGTGAGTAGCAGTTTCACTCTGTTGCTCAGGCTGGAGGACAGTGGCATGAGCATGGCTACTGTAGTCTCGACCTGCCAGGCTCAGGCGATCCTTCTGCCTCAGCCTTTCAAATAGCTGGGACTACAGGTGTGCACCACCATGTCCAGCTAGTTTTTTGATTGACTGTAGAGATGAGGTCTTGTCATGTTGGTCTTGTACTCCTAGGCTCAGAAATCCTCTTACTTCAGCCTCCCAAAGTACTGGGATTACACGTGTGAGCCATGGCACCTGGTTTTTGGCCTTACTTTTTAATCAGTGATGCCCTGCCCCCATCTATGGTTTTTCAGATATTATAAGTACAAAGCACAGTTTTATAAAAACCTATTCTTTTTTTTTTGAGTTGGAGTCTCACTCTGTCGCCCAGACTGGAGTGCAGTGGCCGCTCCTGGCCACCGCAGCCTCGACCTGCTGGGCTCCGGCGATCCTTCCACCTCAGCCTTCCCAGTAGCCGGAATTACAGGCATACGCTACCACGCCCGGCTGATTTTTTTTTTTATTTATTGTAGAGATGAGGCCTCGCTGCCCAGGCGGGTCTCGAACCCGCGGGCTCAGGCAATCCACTCACCTCAGCCTCCCAAAGGCGCGGGATTACAGGCTGAGCCACCGAGCCCGGCATAAAAACCTATTCTAAAGTGGACAGAATTTACAGAAAAACTAACATGAGGCCTACGATAGTGCCTGATCATTTAACACAGCAGTAATAGCTGTGACCTAGCCAGTGCCTCAAGGGTGTCAAGATGCATCCTTTACATACTTACTGCAAATCTACTGAGGACGTAAGCTCCAGCTCCAACTCCAATTCCAATGATGCTTTTCAGGCTGTGAATGGGACATACCAACAATTGACAGAATCAACTTCATGTGGAGTCAGCATTTCATGATGAAAAGAATACAACCTGGATTCAAATCCTGACACTGACGTTTACTAGATGTGAGAATCTGGGCAAATTGCTTTCAACTGTTTTCTTTCTTTCTTTGTGAGCCTCAGGTCTCTATCTATAAAAACAAGGATATCATCACCTACTTGTGATTTTAATGAAATATGACTAAAATCTGGGAGTCATCTTTGACAACTCACTGTCCTATCATATGGAGTCTACCTCCAGAATATTTTCATCTATTTCCATCTATTTCAATGCAGTCCAACAGCATCCAGCACCAAGCTACCATTATCTCTTGTCTGGACTAGACACTTTAACTATTCTGTCTTTTCTCTCATACTCCTGTTCAAACCATTCTCTCCACAGTGAGAGTAATCCTTTTAAACATATTTAACAGCTTTATTGATGTATGATTTATCTACCTAGAGTGATCATTTAAAAAACTAAATGGAATATTTCTCCCCTGTTTAAAATCCTTCAATATCTTTTCTTTATACGTAAAATACTTTAAAGTTGCAATTCTTGCCTGATCTGTCAGACTTATGTAACCTGGTCCTTGGCTACCTCTTGAATTTTACCCCGTACCTTTCTTCTATTTGCTCATCTGGTCTGGGAAGTCTTAGACATATTCTTCCTGTCTGGAATCCTTTTTCCCTGGCTGTCTATATTCCTTTTTATTTTCCAGATCTCAGTCTAGATGACGCCATCCTAGAAAGGCATTCTCTAGCCTTATTTACGTAGACCCTGCCTTATTCTCCATCACAAACTCCCGCTGACTTTTATTTTTGAGTAGGAGTCCACTCTGTCGCCCAGACTAGAGTGCAGGGGCACACTCACAGCCACCGCAGCGTCAACCTGCTGGGCTCAGGTGATCCTTCCACCTTAGCCTTCCAAGTAGCTGGGACCACAGGCATGCGCCACCACACCCAGCTAATCTTTTTACTATTATTATTATTTATTGTAGAGATGAGGCCTCACCAAGTTGCCCAGGCTGTCTTGAACCCCTGAGATCAGGCAATTCTCTTGCCTCAGCCTCCTAAAGTGTTGGGATTACAGGCATGTACCATCGAGTCCAACTTTTTTTTTTTTTTGAGTTGGAGTCTCACTATGTCGCCCAGACTGGAGTGCAGTGGCCGCTCCCGGCCACCGCAGCCTCGACCTGCTGGGCTCCGGCGATCCTTCCGCCTCAGCCTTCCAAGTAGCCAGAATTACAGGCATGTGCTACCACGCCCGGCTGATTTTTTTATTTATTGTAGAGATGAGGTCTCGCCTGCCCAGGCAGGTCTCAAACCCGCGGGCTCAGGCAATCCACTCATCTCAGCCTCCCAAAGGCACGGAATTACAGGCTGAGCCACCGAGCCCGGCTCAGCTTTTTTTTAAAGAGACAAGGCCTCACTCACCAGAGTGCAGTGGCACAATCATAGCTCACTGCAGCCTCGAACTCCTGGGCTCAAACAATCCTCCTGCTTCAGCCTCCAGAGTAGCTGAAGGTATGAGACACCATACCTGACTCCCACTGACTTCCTTTATAGCACTTTATTGTGATTATTTGTTTGCCTGCTTGTTACCCCACTAAGCTTCAGGAGGATAGTGACTTATGTCGTGCTCACCATCAAATCCTCTGAAGCAGACATTGTAGAATTAATTGACTGTAGAAAGTCAATAAAAACTGTGTGAAAGACTGTAGAATGAACCTACCTTAGGTGGGTAAGAACAGGAGGCAGCATTTCGGCCAGCTCATCCATCGTGGGGTACTGGTACCTGAAATCCAGAAGGGTATTTCCTGAGTTAGAAAGCACTCAAACTTCCCAGTTGTAGAACAGTTGGAAAAGTCCATAAGTCTTAGATAAAAGCATTTCCTTTCACCAAAGTGTCAAAAGAGGTGATGTGCTACCTTGAAACAACTGTAGCATGTTGTATAACTCTCTATTACTGCCATGCTGAGGAGAAAGCATAAGAACCTACATGCTTCTGTATCTTAAAGAGCAGTCTCTGGAATCAGAGGAAGTCACATGAAAAGAACTGGTAATACGGCTCTCTTTTAATTTCCAAACCTCCAACAATCCCTTCAATTGGGGACCAGGCTCAGGAAACTTCCATCAATAAGCATCAACTCAGGAAGTGCCTCTTGGTCTGCTGCTTACATAGGCAGCTAAATGTAAAAGTAAACAAAGCTTTACTGAGTCTAAACACACAGTTACAAACCTTCAGCATGGGCTGGGTGTGGTGGCTCACGCCTATAATCCCAGCACTTTGGGAGGCTGAGGTGAGAAGACTGCCTGAGCCCACAGGCTTGAAAACAGCCTGGGAAACTTGGTGAGACCTCATCTCTATAATAAATAAAAAAATTAGCTGGGCATGGTGGTGCATGCCTGTAGTTCCAGCTACTTGGAAGGCTGAGGCAGAAGGATCGCCTGAGCCCAGCAGGTCGAGGCTGTGGTGGTTGCAAGCATGCCACTGCACTTCTGCCTGGGTGACATAGTGAGACTCTGACTCAAAAAAAAAACAAACAAAAAACCCTTCAGCATGAATGCTTATTTGTTTCACATAGGCATAAGATAATAAGGCTATTTTATTAATTACTTTTGAATTTTGTTCATGATATGAACCACTTGATCCCAAAATGGTCAGGAAAGCTCAGGAACAGATCCAGACCAGGAATCCAAGAAAAGTGATGAGCATCCATAGAGACTGCAGATCAGAGATCAGAGGATCCTAAGATCCCCTACATAAGGTAGGATCTGCTCTACATTGGACAGGGAAGTCAGCCTGTCTCTGCTTGAACACTTTAAGGGATGAGGTACTCTTGAACCATTTGTACACAAAATAGAAACAAGGAACTGGATACAAATCTTGCTGGATATAAACTGATCACTGGCGAATTTGCATTTGAAAGGCAGAACAACTTGAACACAGTCAACGCAGATTCTGGAGCCAGACCACCTGGGTTAAAATCCTAGCTCAACTACTTAATTGTTATATAACCTTAGCCAATTTACTTAATTTTTCTGAGCCTCAGTTTCCTCACTACTAAAATGGGAATAGCAGTAAACCTATCTCATAGGGTTGAGAGGATTAAATGAGTTATGCAAAGCATTTAAAGCAGTGTCTGGAACACTGAGTACTGTGTAAGTGTTAGCTATCATTTGTCTGCAATGGCCTGTTTCACGGCAGTCACTGACCAAAGGCAGCTCTGCAGATAAGTAAAAAGAGAGAGGAAGAATTGGCACTCTACAACGTGTGCTCGTCTCCTAAGGTCCTCTGAATAAGCATGCTGTCCAGAGAACAGGTAGGGAGCCTGTGACTTTGCCATGCAAAAAGCAGATATAGGATGAAGCTGAGGGTGTCAAGGTCAGCCACACTGCACCTTGACAGCCAGGGCAATGTCTCAGAAAACATGGTTATAGACATACTCAAACTTCTATCACTAGACTGGGAGCTAAGAATGGGGAGACGCTCTCAGGGAAGCTCAGAGGGATCTGAGTTTGGGCCTACATAGTTGGGAGTTTCAGGGAGGGAAACAAAAACAACAGACTTCCAACAGATGAGGAAGGAGACAGATAAAAGGTATGGGTGTTCCAGACACTTAAGCCTTGTGATTATAGGAAAGCAGGTCCTTGCTATGGAGAGTCATTCCTGGATATGGGAAAACAAGCAGTTTCCCCCAACAGACTTTGCAACAGCCCTCTCAGCCCAAGGAGAGGAAACATGAGGATTATTGGTTGATAACAGACAGGCTGTAATAAAATCGAGTGGGAGGGAAGCACACACTCCTTCTCCCACTGGAGCTCAGGCGCTTGCTCTTCTGAGTACATGTCTCCCACAAGATCTTGCTTGTGGTCTTACCCTGTTGGGAAAGGGGGTGCACCTTCCTGCTGGCCTGGGGCATCCACATGACAGACAGCAAAGTGCTGGGTGATCTCTTGCATATCCTCAAAGTTAAAGAACGCATTGAAACAGGATTTATCTACAAGAGTAAAAATACCCATAAGTCACAGGCTCTCCATTTCTCAATTTTCCTCTACTCAGTCAGTACCATATCATAGTGCTCTTTCACTTCCTTTTCAACACCATTCCACTAAAGTGAGGTGTCTGACCACTCTATCTGATTCAAGCTGCCCTACAGGCTGAATATGAGACGTTTCATATTGAGACACATATTGAAAACAGCTAATTCTCAATTCTAAACAATGTCTACAAAGTAGAAAACGCTTTGTTGACTTCTGTTGGTTTCCAGGTATTGCACAAAATAATATTACACCCACAATGCTGTTATTTCTCATGCACATAATTCGCCTATCTGACCAAGAGAGACTGACTGTACCCCAAAAGTCTGGCTAGAGTGAATGTCCTGAGATGCAAACATTCATGACATGGGAGTGTGTCTCTTGGGAAAATTGCTAGAGTGCAGAAAGAGGCTGTCACTTCTGTTTTTACCATCTTAGTATAACTGTGTAATCACTTTTCATGCTAAGGTGGTTACAAAAGTTCTATCACTGAAGCACTAGCCATACCTCAAATGTAGGCCACCTTTGAAAGTCAGAGCAGCATGAAGGAAAACTCATGTATATAGATTCTGTGTAACTATGACTAGAGCCAGAATCTCATACTACCATCTAGAAAAGTCCACCTTAAGTCACTGATGACTGGCTGGCTGTAGCAAGAATACTTTTACTAATTCACTGAAGACTCATAACAAAGTTAAGTTCAAACTCTGGATTTTTCTAATCTGAAACATAAAAAAAGCCAAGAACAGACTTGAAAAAAACGGATTTCGGGTCTACTTTCTTAATTAGGTCACTGTATAATCCTCAGTCCTTTAGCAGATATGACACAAAGGTAAGTAACTCCAGTATTCCCCAAAACACATTCTCCTGCACATTTCCCCAGGAACTTTAACCCTGCCATTAACAAACAAAGTAACGAGGAGGGAGGGTTAATACAGAGGAAAACCTCTGCTCTAATAAGAACACTGTTGTTTGATCTTTTTTAATATACAAAGGTTAAGTATGATAAAAAGACAAGGTGTAAAATCAAATACATACGGTTGAGGCCAATGTCATGATATGTCAGTATAACTGGTCTGTTTCCCTTCGGTAAGCCTCGTATAGTGACATGAACCACACCGTGAGTTGTTTCTATGTCGTGCTCCTGTAATAAGAGAATTTAAGGTCTCAGCAAAGGCAGAATGAACTTTTCAGGTTGCAAAAGTTTCACACACACACACACACACAAAGTTTCACAATACCTGCTTTACCACCATTTCCCACTAGCTAGAGCAAGACACATTAATAAACTATGAGCATACCAGAGAGATGCCACATTATATATAATATTCCTACTTTCTAATTCTTTCAGAAAAATAAATAGAAAGAAAAACATACCTTGTCATCCCTAAAGCTAACTTAAGAGTCCGGGAAATCAGGGACCTGTTGAGAATATATTCACAATTGGCTAAGAAAAGGAAATCAGCAAACTGAGTAAGAAGCCAGGTAAACTTGGGGGAAAAATGTTTACGGAAACAAAAAACATTAAGTTGCTGGGTAAAAAGTCAGAGGCTTCAGAGTTTCCAAATACATGTTCAGCTACTGATAGTTTCAGTAGACACTTGTGGGTGTGTCTCTTTTTCTGGGAGATGCCCTTCTGTGTTATATACACGTTACTGCAGTGGCTCTTGGCTGCCACGTTGTAGAACATAACCTTATAGCCACAGCTTACTGGAGGTAGGGAGGCACCTGGTCCATGCTGGGTCAGCAACCTTCCCTAGGAATTTGTAATTGGGACTAAGAGATTCCAACCTCAGCTTGGTTCTTTTCTTGAAAAGAGAAATAAACTAGGGAGTTTGTTTTTTGTTTTTCCCAAGTTGGAGTCTCACTCTGTCGCCCAGGCTGGAGTGCAGTGGCACACTCAGTCACCCCAGCAACGACCTGCTGGGCTCCAGTGATCCTTCTGCCTCAGCCTTCCAAGTAGTCAGAACTACAAGTGCACACAACCACACCTGGCTAATTTTTTTTTGATTGTAGAAATGAGGTCTTGCCAAATTGTCCAGGCTTGTCTCAAATCCATGGGCTCAGGCAGTCCACTTGCCTTGGCCTCCCAGAGTGCTGAGATTACAGGCTGAGCCACCGAGACTAGCCACTAGGGAGCTTTTAGGAGGTGCTACTACTCTAATTTCTGTAGTAGGTGCTACTACTCTAATTTCTGGTTCCAGTTGAGTTCTGAGACACCTCTGGATTATCTCCAGTTTAAACTATATTGGGTGGGTTTGTTTCCTATATCCCAAAGCATCCTAACCAAAGCAGTGAGTCAAGTTCGGTGACTGAAGAAAGCCAAAACAGGATGTAAGTAGAATGACTAGGAGTGGCTGAAGCACTAGGACAGATTGGGTGGAAAAGGGACTTCAGAAAAGTTAACTGGGATTTATTCTAGTCCTCTTCAACTTTTATATTTCAAAAAATAAAAAACTACAAGATTTAGCTTAGAGGATTTCTGAAGTCTGTATTTATCTCAGAAAGTCTTATATTAGACAAGATTAACTCTGTCAACAAGAATATCAACAAAGGCAAAGGACTTTCAACTTAATTTCCTACATAATAAGAAACCTTATCGGAGCTTTGGTTCCTTCTCTGATGTGGGATAAAAAAGACAATTGTATGCTAACTGGACATCAGCATGTCTCAAATCCTAGGTCCCAGGTTGGAGCAGACAGATATCTCTATCAAGTCAAACCATGTGTGACTCAGTATTTCTGTTATTCTTTATTATTACTATCACCTATTCAAGTCTATCAAGGCTTAAAAAAGGGAAAAAATGAAAAATAAAATCAGGGCTGGGCACAGTGGCTCATGCTTATAATCTCAGCACTTTGAGAGGCCGAGGTGGGAGGATTGCTTGAGCCCAGGAGTTCAAGAGCAGCCAGGGCAACATAATAAGACCTCATCTCCATTTTTAAAAAATATCAAATTAGCCGGGCTCGGTGGCTCAGCCTGTAATCCCGCGCCTTTGGGAGGCTGAGGTGAGTGGATTGTCTGAGCCCGCGGGTTCGAGACCCGCCTCGGCAGTGAGACCTCATCTCTACAATAAATCAAAAAATCAGCCGGGCGTGGTAGCGCATGCCTGTAATTCCGGCTACTTGGAAGGCTGAGGCGGAAGGATCGCCGGAGCCCAGCAGGTCGAGGCTGCGGTGGCCGGGAGCGGCCACTGCACTCCAGTCTGGGCGACAGTGAGACTCCAACTCAAAAAAACAAAACAAAACAAAAAAAATCAAATAAAAAAAAAATCAGGTACTGTGAACTGGCTATGGAATAAACTATCAGGTTTGGAAAGGAGGACTATGAAGAAATAAATTCCTGCTTCTGATTCTCTTATAGTATTTTTAGACTTACTTATTGAGGGACTTACCCCTGCCAGGTTTATCTATTAAACATGTATTTCTTGAATACCTACTACATGCCAGGCCTTAAACTGAGCTCTGGGGATGAAACCATAAACTAGAGAGATGTGATCTCAGTTTTTACAGAGATTATGTTCTAGATAACGAGGCAGACAATAAGCACACACACACAAACCCATCATAATGGCTTATGATAAGTGCTATGAAAGAAACGAGGTGCTATGGCAGAAAATAAAGTAAGACATTAGCTTCACTAAGTGGTCAGGAAAGTATAAACTACATTCAATGAGATACTATTTCATGCATACCAGGATGGCAAAAACTTAAAGTCAGGTAATGCCAAGTGTTGGTCAGGATGCAGACAAATAAGAACTCACATATACTGTTGGTAGGCATGTAAACTGGAACAACTACCCTGGAGAATGATTTAGTAATTTCTAGTAAAGTTAAAAGGCACCTATCCTATAGCAATTTTATTTATAGATATACCCTAAAGAAACTCAAATATGTCACACACACAAAAAGACATACACAGAGATGTACAGTTATTCTTGAACAACACAAGGGCTAGTGGTGCTGACTCCTCATGCAGTCAAAAATCTGCGTTTATATTTTGATTTCCCCAAAACTTAATGGATAGCCTGCTGTTGACTGGAAGTCTTACCAATAACATAGTCAATTAACATGCGTTTTTCATGTTATTTTATACACTAGATACAGTAAAGTTAGAGAATGGAAAATGGTATTAAGAAGCTAAAGTATATTTGCTGTTCATTAAGTGGAAGTGGATCACCATAAAGGTCTTCATTGTCTATGTTAAGTAGATGGAAGAAGAGGAGGAGGAGGAGGAAGAGGAGTTGTTGATCTTACTCTCTCTGAGGTAGCAGAGGCGGAAGAAGTAGAGGAGGTAAAAGAGGAGGCAGAGGGGGCAGGCACATTCAGTGCTACTTGATGGAAATACATCATAACTTCTGACTTTTTTGCTTTTTCATTTCTCTACAAATATTTCTATATGGCACCAATCTTTCTATCATTTGCTTTAGTTCCAGGGCCTGTATCAAAGAACAGTCTATGTTGTAAAAAAAGTCAAAAGCAGTCTTGAACTGGAACCCTTCTGCCAGACTGTATGAGGCCAACTTGTTTTCTAGCACTGCTTCTTCTACATCTTCTCCCTCATCTGGCACTGGGTCAGATGCAGACCTCTCTCTCCAAGTTGTCTTCTGTTATTTCCTCTGGTGAATTCCTTCTGTTAACTTTCAAATTTCTCCACAATTTGTGATTTTTTTAAGCCCTCTACCCTATCCTTCACCTTTTTTTTTTTTTTTGCTATATCCAAAATCTCTTTCACGATACTTTATTTGTTCTGCTGTAAATCCTATGAAGTCATACACAACATCTAGACACAGCTTTTTTTCAAGCAGGCATTTATTGTTTCTGGTTTGATGGCTTTTGTGGATTTTTCTGCAACAATAATGTAACCCTTCCAGACTTTCATGATGTTCTATTAGAATTTTCTTCCATGATGTCACCAATTCTTTCCATAGAGTATTGCATATGAATCCTAGAGGTCCTTATAACTCCCAGTACTAGAAGCAGAATTAAAGACATTGCTTGGGGGTAGGTAGACCGCTTCCACATTTTGGTGTTGAACTCAAGGGGTTGGAACAATCTGGGTGGCCAGGGGCGTTGTCCAACATTATAAAAAAAACTTTAAAAGGCAGTCCCTTACCGGCAAAGGAGTTCCTGACTTAAGGAACAAAGCATTGATGTTACCAATCCAGAAAAAAGGTTCTCCCTGTCCAGGTCTTCCTGCTGTACAACCAAAAGACTGGTAGCTAGTGTTTATCTTTTCCCTTCAAGACTTGGGAAGTTAGCAATTTTAAAGGGCAATCCTTATCATAAACTCGACTGCATTTGCACAAAACAGTAGAGCTAGGTTACCCCTTCCTGCCTTAAATCCTGGCACTCAATTCTCTTCCTTACTAGTAAGCATCCTTAGGCACTTTTCCAGAATAGGGCCTTTCTGTCTGCATTAAAAACCTGTTCAGACAGGCATCTCTTCTCAATAATTTTTTTATCTGTTTATCTATCTACCTATCTACCTACCTACCTACCTGTCAGGGTTCTCATTCTGTTGCCCAGGCTGGATAGAGTGCAGTGACATGCTCATAGCTCACTGCAGCCTCAACCTCCAGGGCTCAGATAACTCTTCTGTCTCAGCCTCCCAAGTAGCTGGTCAGCCATCACACACAGCTTTTTTTTTTTTTTTTTGAGTTGGGAGTCTCACTTTGTTGCCCAGGCTGGAGTGCAGTGGCATGCTCATAGCCACCCCAGTGTCAAGCTGCTGAGCTCCGGTGATCCTTCCGCCTCAGCCTTCCAAGTAGCCGGAACTATAGGTGCATGCTACCACGCCCAGCTAAATTTTTGATTTATTGTAAAGATAAGGTCTCGCCAAGTTGCCCAGGCTGGTCTCGAACCCACAGGCTCAGGCAATTCACTTGCCTCAGCCTCCCGAAGTGGTGGGATTATAGGCTGAGCCACCGAGCCCGGTCTTTTTTTTCTTTTCGTAAAGATAAGTTCTCACTATGCTTCCCAGACTGGTCTTGAACTCCTGGTCTTAAGCAATCCTCCTGCCTCAGTCTCCCAAAGTGTTGGGGTTACAGGTATTAGACATTGTGCCCAGCTCACCTTGATAATTTTTTTTAAAGGAAGCAAGATCGATTGAGAGGACAGAAAAGCTCCACAGTGGGAGGGGACCCAAAGAGGGTGCCCGGTAATTTTCTTAATGGTACCTGGGAACTGATCTGTTAACTCTTTGGTCAATAGACGTTGCTTCTCCGTTATCCTGATTTTTTTTTTTTTTTGAGTTGGAGTCTCATTCTGTCACTTAGGTTGGAGTGCAGTGGCACACTCGGCCACCACAACCTTGACTTGCTGGGCTCAGGTGATACTTCCACTTCAGTCTTCCAAGCAACTGAAACTACAGGCGTGCACCAACATACCTGGCTAATTTTTTTCATTTATTGCAGAGACGAGGTCTTGCCATGTTGCCCAGACTGGTCTCGAACCCATGGGCTCAGGCAATCCTCTTGCCTCAGCCTCCCAAAATGCTGGGATTACAGGCTGAGCCACCTTACCTGGCTTATCCTGATATTTTTATTTTTTATTTTTATTTTTATTTTTGAGTTGGAGTCTCACTCTGTTGCCCAGACTGGAGTGCAGTGGCTGCTCCTGGCCACTGCAGCCTCGACCTGCTGGGCTCCGACGATCCTTCCGCCTCAGCCTTCCGAGTAGCTGGAACTACAGGCATGTGCTACCACGCCCGGCTGATTTTTTTTTTTTTGAGTTGGAGTCTCACTGTCGCCCAGACTGGAGTGCAGTGGCTGCTCCTGGCCACCGCAGCCTCGACCTGCTGGGTTCCGGCAATCCTTCCGTCTCAGCCTTCTGAGTAGCTGGAACTACAGGCACGCGCTACCACGCCTGGCTGATTTTTTTATTTATTGTAGAGATGAGGTCTTGCCAAGTTGCCCAGGTGGGTCTCGAACCTGCGGGCTCAGGCGATCTACTCACCTCAGCCTCCCAAGGTGCGGGATTACAGGTTGAGCCACTGAGCCTGGCTATCCTGATATTTTTAAAGTGAAATCTCTTTCCAAAATTATCAAACCTTCCTTTCCTGGCATCAAATTCTTCAGCTTTAGATCCTTCACCTTCCTTTTGCCTTGTCATATAATGACTTCGCTTTTTCTCAAATCATATTAGAGTCTATAGGTATGCCTTTTTAAAAATTCTTAAATTTTTATTTTTTGCAGAGACAGGGGCTTAGTGGGTTGTCCAGGCTGGTCTTGAACTCCTGGTCTCAAACGATCCTCCTGCCTCAGTCTCTTAAAATGCTGGGATTACAAGTGTTAGCCATCGTGCACAGCCAGTATGCCTTTCTTACAGCAAGCTTGCACCATATAAAAGTTATATATACATATATATATATATAATATATTTTTTTTTTTTTTTTTTTTTTTTTTTTGAGTTGGAGTCTCACTCTGTCACCCAGACTGGAGTGCAGTGGCCGCTCCCAGTCACTGTAGTCTCAATCTGCTGGGCTCCGGCAATCCTTCCGCCTCAGCCTTCCAAGTAGTTGGAACTACAGGTGTGTGCTATCACACCCAGCTAATTTTTGATTTACTGTAGAGATAAGGTCTCGCCAAGTTGCCCAGGCGGGATTACAAAAAAAAAGTGCAAGGTTTTTGCACCTGCTGGCGTAGCTACAGTGATGGCTTCATGAATTTCCTTTTCCTTTTTTTTTACAGTGGTCCTTATGCTGGATTCATTTATCTTGAAATGCAGGCAACTGCACCTGTAGATCTCAATCTACAGTACATATCAAGCAATTCAACTTTTTCTTGTAATGTCATGACTTTGCTCTACCTCTTGGGAGCACCTCCAATATCACTTTGCATGGGTCCTATGGTGTTATTGAAGTATGTGAATGTAAATGGTCTTAGCAGAATAAAAAAAATGAAAAGGAGGCACTCACCTCCATGGTGATTGGCACATATATCCTTCACAACCTTGTGAGTGAACAGCTTTAAAGAGACTCAGTCTGAAGATGAATGTGCAGAAATCCTGGCTATGATGCTGATTCAATGGCCAGGCCACTGCAGGGGGTGACCTGCTGCTGCTACCTTTTAGCCTTAGTCAACTATCATCTGTTTCACTATGGGAGGCTCTTTCTTCAACATTCCCCCACAACAGCATTCTAGAGTGTGTGACTATACAATGAGCACCTATGCTCAAAGAACATAGACTAAGGACACATCCAATGGCTCTGGGCATTGATATTTCCAGGACTTTCTGATTATTTACCATTTCCAAAGCTAAATACTTATTGAACATAATCCCTTTATTCTCCAGGCTGAAATCATAAAGGTCCCTAGCATACTTCTCTATCCTGGCCTTCCTCTCTCACTTAATGAAAGATGTAGTCTTCATCAGAAAGTTTTTTTTTTTTTAAGAATTTAAGATATTACCAGTATTTGATTAACAACCAACTTTCACCTTTTTAAGTCTTCTCCCTTCAGGTAAATGTGCTGTCACCAGAATGACAACAATCTGACTTGTCTTATAACTCTAAACTTACTAAATTATGATCACCTCAAGCCAGTTATTACTCCTTCCCCTCCCTGGCCAGTCTGAAATAGTTTAGGGTAAACACTTATGACAACATACTCTAGGAAATTTCAACACTTTTATTAGTATAACATTTTATAGTTTCCAATAAGCAGGCTATTGTATGGGTCTTGGGTACAGTTTTTGTTATCATATAGGAATTTTTTTTTTTTGAGCCAGAATCTCACTCTGTAGCCCAGGCTGAAGTGTGGTGGTACAAACATGGCTACTATAGCCTCAACCTGCTAGGCTCATGTGATCCTTCTGACTCAGCCTTCCAAGTAGCAGGGACTACAGAACACGTCACCATGTCCAGCTAAGTTTTTGATTTATTGTAGAAATGAGGTCTCCCTATGTTGCCCAAGCTGGTCTAGCACTCCTGCACTCAAGCAATCCTCTCACCTCAGTCTCCCAAAATGCTGGGATTGCAGGTGAGCCACCACGCCCGGTCTCATATAGGAATTTTAGACATAAACCCCTACTATTTTGCTCACGTGTAACAGGTATAAAGGTCATTTGCAGACTCTTTCAATCTCATGGTAAAAGAATCTGCCTCTACTGATTGCTGTACTGGTTCTCCTGTCTATCAGTAGTAGATTACATTTTACTTTCCAAAGTTCTTTATTACATTTTCCCTGTCTCTAGCCTCAACACTTCTTATACCTTTCAGCCTAATTCAATACATTTTTCAGACATCTTTTACTGTTCAACCATCTACAACTCTCAGCCTTCTCACATATCACACTCTTCATTTGAAAGCTTCTGGTCGGGCAGTGGCTCAAGCCTGTAATCCCAGCACTTTGGGAGGCCAAGGTGAGAGGACTGCCTGAGCTCAGGGGTTTGAAATCAGCCTGGGTAACTTGGTGAGACCTCATCTCTACAATAAATCAAAAAATAGGCTGGGTGTGGTAGTGTGCACCTGTAGTTCCAGCTACTTGGAAGGCTGAGGTGGAAGGATCATTTGAGCCCAGCAGGTTGAGGCTGTGGTGGCCATGAGTGTGCCACTGTACTCCAGGCTGGGTGACAGAGTGAGAGTCTAACTCAAAAAAAAAAAAAAAAAAGAAAGCTTCTTTTGCAATATGTCAACCTAAAACCTGTCTTTTCCTTCTTCAAAGCTGACTCCAGTATCTTCTTCATGTAACTTTAGTTAACAATGAGGAAAGAGTGAATTACTATTTAATCCATACACGATAGCCCAGAACGTCTTCAATAGGCATTCTCTAGGAGAGACCAGGGAAAAAGGGGTCCAGGTCTGACCAATTCAAATAACTCATTCTTTGGCCACAGTGACCCATGCTAGGACTTTCCCCTTAGGTTACAGGTAACGATCTTCTCTTAGCATTGAGGAGGCTAAGCTGGAAGGGTATGAGTTTGGGGCAGCTGGCAGCCATCATGCATGTGATGTGACAAATCTTGCCAGAGAAATAAACCCTCTAGTGACAGAGGAAAGGGAAACCAAGTTTAGGAATGGTGATTTAAAAAGGACATTACTTTGTTCTAAAAGGCTCTTTTTGTTTTCTACCAAATAAGAATAAAGTCACCTATACAGTAAGTCCCCTACATACGAACAAGTTCCATTTGGAGAGTGTGTTCATAAGTCCAATTTGTTCGTAAGTCCAACAAAGTTAGATAATCAGCTACATGGTACTGTATTATAATAGGTTTATAATACTTTTCACACAAACATAAAGAGCAAACAAACACAAAGAAATAAAGCAAACATTTTAAATCTTTTTTTTTTTTTTTTTGAGTTGGAGTCTCACTCTGTTGCCCAGACTGGAGTGCAGTGGCACACTCACGGTCACTGCAGCCTCAACCTGCTGGACTCCGGTGATCCTTCCGCCTCAGCCTTCCAAGTAGCTGGAATTACAGGCGCGCGCTACCATGCCTGGCAAATTTTTTTAAAAAAAATTTATTGTAGAGATGAGGTCTCACCAAGTTGCCCAGGTGGGTCTCGAACCCGCGGGCTCAGGCAATCCACTCACCTCAGCCTCCCAAAGGCACGGAATTACAGGCTGAGCCACCAAGCCCAGCTTAAATCTTACAGTATAGTACTGTACAACAGCTGGCATACAGGGATTGGCATCAAGTGAACAGGCAAGAAGAGTTACTGACTGGAGGGGGGAGAGGAGGTGGGAGACAATAGAGTTGAAGAATTGTCAACAATAGCAGGTGGAGGACAAGCTGCAACGTCACTCACGACTGACGTTGATGGCACAGGCTCTGGTTCCTTGCTGGGTTCAATTCTTACTACCCTCTTGAAAAAAACAATTCAGTGATATCTGGGTAGTAGCTCTTTTTTTTCTTGTCATAAATGGCATGGTGGCAGTGGAATGCATTCTGACCAGCTGCTGCAAACTTCATGTACCATTGTCAATTTGGGTCCTGTGCCTCAAAAACCAACAGTGCCTCTGCAAATAAACAAAGTCCCCTTGCCACTTCCTGTATCATGTATCTGTTCAGTTCTTCAGTTACTTCTTCCTTCTCTCTTCGTCCTTTCACTGGGCTTCCAATTCCATCAGTTCTTCAATAGTAAGCTCCTTGTGTCGCACAGCAAGGAGTTTAATGAAGTTATCTTCTTGTAGATCTAGCTCAAGCTCTTCGCTGAGGGTCACCAAGTTGCTGAAGTCCTCTCTGGACTACTCATTCACCTTCTCAAATTCATGAAAATCATGAACAAACTGTTCAGCTGTAACTTCATGCCAAGCAAAGTCAAGGTATTTTATGGCCTTGTAGATGTTATAGTCCTTCCAAAATTGTCACAAGGTAGTTCCCGACTTGTCACTTGCCTTTACTGCCTGATGAAAAATAATATTTCTTGAAAGTCGCTATAACTCTCTGGTCAAAAGGCTGAATGAGCAATGCAGTATTTGGTGGCAGATGCAATACTTTGACACTAGGATGAAAGTCGTCCATGAATGGGGGTGGCCCAGAATACTGCTGAACAACAAAAAAAAGTTGATGTGACATCCTTCTCCAAACAATATTTCTCTACCTCTGGGATAAAGTGGTGGAAAAACCAGTCCTGGAAAACGTCCTGTGTAACCCAGGCTTTGGGGTTACTCTTCCATACAACAGGAAGAAAGACCTTGGGTTCTTTGAATGATAAACTAAGAGAGGTTTCAGCCTCATATCGCCAGAAGCATTGTCACCAAAAAACAGAGTTAGCCTATTCCTTGCTGCTTTATAGCCTGGGATCAGTTTTTCCTCCTTACTGATGCAACTCGACCTGGCATCCTCTTTCAGTACAGTCCATCTCATCCACATTAAAAATTTGCTCAGGTGATGTGCCTTCATCAATAATTTATCGAAGCGTTTCAGGAAATTCCTGAGCAGCCACCGTATCTGTACTCGCTGTCTTACCACTTACTTTTATGCTGTGAAGGTTGGGTCTAGCCTAGAACCGATGAAAACAGCCTTGGTTGGCATTAAAACATGTGCCCTCAGATTCTCTTAGTCATGTTTCTTCTTCAAGCCTTCATAAAGATTTTTTTTAGTTGTCGCTTGAATCAGCATAAAGCTGAGCAGGACGCAATACTGATGCTGATCCTACATCCACACACTGAGAAGTTTTCCCATCTCTTCCGTCACTTTTCCATTCTTCTTTGATATTATTGTCAACATTATCTGCACAGCAAACATCACATGTTTCATGATCTTGTCCTTGTTCTTTAGAATTGTGCTGATGGTTGAACATGTTATGAGAATGAATGATGTGACTGGGTGTGGTGGCTCACGCCTGTAATCCCAACAATTCCGGAGGCTGAGACAAGTGGATTGCCTGAGCCCGTGGGTTCGAGACCAGCCCAGGCAGCTTGGTGAGACCTCATCCCTACAACAAATAAAAAATTAGCCAAGCGTGGTAGTGCACATCTGTAGTTCTGGCTACTTGGAAGGCTGAGGTGGAAGGATTGCCAGAGCCCAGCAGGTCGATGCTGGGGTGGCTGTGAGTGTGCCACGGCATGCCAGCCTGGGTGACAAAGTGAGAATCCAGCTCAAAAAAAAAGAAAATAAGAAAGTTCACAACTTAAAGGTTTGTATGTAGGGGACTTAATGTAACTTAGTAAAAGTAACACCCTTTTCCAACAGAATAACAAAATCAACCCAAAAGTTGGTGGTGGGGGGATCTCAAGAAGAACAGTTAAACAAAGGCCATCGATGAGAAATGAAAAGCAAAAAGCAGAATTGGGGGATGTCAGCAACAATTCCAATTTTCCTGGAGGCGAGGTGGGGATATGAGTGGGACATGAGTCTGAAAGGTAGACTGGGGCCATCTTCTGATCAGCCTTCAAGGCTAGAGGAGGAGCATGAAGTTGATTCAAAATTTCTAACAGACTATGGTTGAATTCCAGCTCTTTCCAAACACCTCTGTTGAAAGAACTTTCAGGATTTTTATTTCACTACATTCTTATTTTGTAACAAAGTTCATTCACCAAGTGATATTTAAGGTTTAAAGTTGTTTACTAAAAACCAACCTCATATATGGGTTTTTTTGTTTTTGTTTTTTGAGTTGGAGTCTCACTCTGTCACTCAGACTGGAGTGCAGTGGCCGCTCCCGGCCACTGCAGCCTCGACCTGCGGGGCTCCGGCAATCCTTCCACCTCAGCCTTCCAAGTAGCTGAAACTACAGGCGCGTGCTACCACACCCGGCTAATTTTTTTATTTATTGTAGAGAGGAGGTCTTGCCAAGTTGCCCAGACAGGTCCTGAACCCGCGGGCTCAGGCAATCTACTCACCTCAGTCTCCCAAAGGCGTGGGATTACAGGCTGAGCCACCGAGCCTGGCTATAGATGGATTCTATAAATCAGCCCTATAAAGAGCAACAGCAATTAAATAGTCAGCATGAAATTACTCAGCCTTTGCCTGGATTATCCTAGGGGCATGAACTCCATCTATTATCCACCTCTTCTATAGGAATGATATATCCTGGCAGATAGCAGCAGATTTTCACTCTCTATTAATATTTATTGAGTATCCCTCTCACGGAAGAAGAAGGCAATTTAACAAGATATATCAAGTGTCTACAATATACTCATGCCAAGAATCTAGTTAAGGAAATAATCCAAAATTATGCACCAAAAAACTTTTTTAAAAAAATCTTTTTTCTTTAACATTGCTTAGGTTTCCTGTTAGGTCAGACAGTGGATGGGGGGTGGGGGTTCTGTGATTCAGTACCGAGCGAAAGATGCAAAGAATTGCACAGAAGTTAGATTCAATTCATTTAGAAAGTAAATTGGAGAGACAGTGTGTGAAAGAGAGGAGATTCACCTCCCCAGGGTAGAGAGGGGTCAAAGCTAGGAAACAGGGCAGCCATATCTCAAAGAGCCCCGTGGATACACCAGAGTTTAACAAAGCAATGGCCCAAAAAAACTTTTTCAAAGCATGGTGTAGGCTGACAAAAAAAGGTAGACAAAAATATTCGGTGAACTGAATACATTATAAAACCAAATTTCCAAAAAGAATGGACTAGTTAAGTCCTGGTACAGCCATATGAATAAATAATAGGCAGTCATTAAAAATTATTTTCATTATTGTTTGAGTCGGGGTATCACTCTGTCACTTGGACCGATGTGCAGTGACATGCTCATGGTCACTGCAGTCTCAACCTCCTGGGCTCAGGCTATCCTTCCACTTCAGCCTCCAGTGTAGTTGGGACTATGGGTACATACCACCTTGCCAAGCTAATTTTTTTAAAATTTTTGTAGAGATGAGGTCTCATAATATTGCCTAGGCTGGACTTGAACTCCTGGGCTCAAGCAATCCTCCTGACTCAGACTCCCAAAGTGCTGGGATTGCAGGTATGAGCCACGGCATCCGGACTATAAAGTATTTTTATAAGTTTTCAAAAATGACATGGAAATGAGACTGTGTTCATATATTAAGTCAGAAAAGAGGAAATAAAACTGTATATCTAATATGACAACAATGTAAATTTAAAATGTATTTTTATAAAAATTAAAAAAAATATGCATGTATCAACATCAAACATGTTGACATGGTTGGTCCTGGGTTACAGGATTACGAGTTTTTCTTTTTTTGAGTTGGAGCCTCATTTTGTCACCTAGACTAGAGTGCAGTGACACACTCCCAGCCACCGCAGCCTCGACCTTCTGGGCTCAGCCTTCCAAGTAGCCGGAACTACAGGCGTGCGCTACCACACCCAGCTAATTTTTGATTTATTGTAGAGACAAGGTCTTGCCAAGTTGCCCGGGTGGGTCTTGAACCTGCGGGCTCAGGTAACCCATTCGCCTCGGCCTCCCAAAGTGCTGGGATTACAGGCTGAGTCACTGAATCCGGCCAATCTCTGTGATTTCTAAGCATTCAACTATGAGCATATATACTTTATTTTTATTTATTTAACAGGGTCTCACTATGTTGCCCAGGCTGGAGTACAATGGATATTCACAGGTACTATCCCACTACTGATCAGCATTGCAGTTTCGACTTGCTCCATTTCCAACCTTGGCCAGTTAATTCCTTTGTCCACCTGGTAACCCCCCACTTCGGGGAGGTCACTATCTTGATGTTGACTTAGTGGAGACACCTGACTGATTGGTGTAGCACACTACAGCCTCCTCCCACCTCAGTTTCCTGAGTAGCTAGGACTGCTGGCATGGGCTACTACACTCGGCAACATGAACACTTAATAATCAGAATACAGCCAGGCTCAGTGGCTCAGCCTGTAATCGGGCGCCTTTGGGAGGCTGAGGTGAGTGGATTGCCTGAGCCCACGGGTTCGAGACCCGCCTGGGCAGCAAGACCTCATTTCTACAATAAATCAAAAAATCAGCTGGGTGTGGTAGCGCATACCTGTAATTCCGGCTACTTGGAAGGCTGAGGCGGAAGGATCGCCGGAGCCCAGCAGGTCGAGGCTGCGGTGGCCGGGAGCGGCCACTGCACTCCAGTCTGGGTGACAGAGTGAGACTCCAACTCAAAAAAAAAAAAAAAATCAGAATATAAAAATAAAAACTGGAAAGAAATATAATAAAATATGGTAGCAGATTATAGGCAACATTTATTTTTGTTTTTCTAAATTTGTTTCTGATAATACACAAAGCATTCTTATTTTTTTAAAGCAAAATATTATATATACAGAGAAGCTACAGCATCTGTCCCAACTTTAGTTTCCAAACGTCTAAGCAGTCTCACAAGAAGAGGAGCACTAAGCAGTACTGAAGTAGATAAATGGACAATAAGAAGCTTGCTGGCTCACTGTTTCATTCAGCAGTACTCCCCTCATTAACATGTAATCCTTTATATTCCCATTTTCTTTGGTGGGCAGGGGTGTGCACTGAAAATAAATACTTTCACACTTTTAGTCAGGAGTATACGTATACTAATTCTGAAGTTCCTCACCTTGAATTTTACTGTCACCCTCTCTCAAATGATTTCCTTCTAGGTAAGTTATACCAAATATTAACAGCAATCAAGCTCAACTGGTTCAACCTAGGATCCAAACCATAACTGAAGTTAGTCAAAATTAAAAACAACCAAACCCAAACTTGACTGCCACTATTTATCAACAAAAAATATATGATTTCTTGTTTCTGAGTAAAGTAGTCATCACCTATAGTGAATGATTCTCTAACAGCATAAGGCTGATTATGCTGTAAATATAAAGTACCAAATAGTTACACCAAGAGGTGTTTGGAACTGAGATTTGGAAATCTCTAATACTATGAGCCTGTCCCTTCCAAGGGGAGCCTCATATGTCCTGCCAAGGAATGTCAGCTTTAAGGACAACACAACTCCTTATAACATCTCAGCTCTGGACATGTCCAAGTGGGAAAGATAAGCAACAAATTCAGGAAGAATGCGGTTTTCAATCCCAACCATTCAATGACAAGCTATGAAACCTAATTTTTAATTTCCTCACCTGTAAAACGGGAATAATGAAAGCCATCTTGCAATATTGCTGTATTGGAGATAATGTATGTTTAGTAGCTACCTCCAAAGTTATTATGATATAACTGGTTTGCTTATGAGACAGATATTGGTTCTTCATTTCGATGTTAATGCTATAGAGATTCTACTGTCCTTAACATAAAATGCATATGTGAAAATAACCATTTACCTGTGGATAGTATATATGTAGGCTGAATATTGGAAGCAAGCAAGTTGGTTTCCCAGTACTCTGCTTTCCTACTAGTATCCCCTGAGTGTACTTCATGTCATTTCTATTACTATTACCGTATGTACCCCAAAAATGGAAGCGTCAAGCTGCCCAAGCTTATAAGGCCTCCACTTCCATGCACTTTTCCATCCTCCCCTTTCTTTTGAGATAAAGTAGGCAGGCGGGGAGTTGCTAGTTCATTTTACTGATTTTTTTTTTTTTTTTTGAGTTGAAGTCTCACTCTATCGCTCAGACTGGAGTGCAGTGGCGCTCCCGGCCACCGCAGCCTCAACCTGCTGAGCTCCGGCGATCCTTCTGCCTCAGCCTTCCAAGTAGCTGGAAATACAGGCGTGCGCTACCACGCCCGGCTGATTTTTTTTTTAAAATTTATTGTAGAGATGAGGTCTCGCTGCCCAAGCACACGAGGAAGAACATATCACTTAGGAAAGTAAGAATGAGTCGTGTTGGATTTGGCACTTCCAAACATAAAGCCAAGAGAAACCAGTATTTTGTATTAACAACTTGACTTTTTCTCATAGAAAAGGATTTTACTGTTGAGAAGTCCTTCCCTCAAACTGCTCCTCTCCTACCTTCTCTGCAGTGAGTAACAACACCCCCTCCATCTGTCACCTGTAACAAATGAGGTTTCCAATATCGTTTGAGGACCTTAATCACAAAGATCCAGCTCAGTGCAGTAACCTACATTCAAAAACAGGTACCTGGCAGGCAATCTTTGAACATGATAGCAAACCATTTTTAAAATTTTTATTTTTTAAATTCAGAGTCTTGCTCTGTTGCCCAGGCTGGAGTGCAGTGGCATGCTCATGCTTACCACAGCCTCAACCTCATGGGCTCCGGTGACCCTTCCACTTCAGTGCAGGTAGCCAAAACTACAGATGTGCACCACCGCGCCTAGACAATTTTTAAATTTTTTGTAAAGACAAGGTCTCGAGGTTTCGCCAAGTTGCCCAGGCTAATCTCCAACCCCTAGGCTCAGGTAATCCTCCCGCCTCTGCCTCTCAAAGTGCTTGGATTATAGGTGTGAACCACACACCCAGCAACAAATCATTTTAAATAAACTTGATCCAATGGCCAAAAAGAACATTAGGATTCATGCTTGGCTTCTACAAAACCGCCACAACAGGAAGGGAAGCACTGCAGAAATCCCGTGCTTGTACAGACCTTACCTGACAGTCAAAGTCCTGGAAGTTTCGTGTACCATTCTGTCAACAGAAGGCAGAAAAGACAGTCAGTTTCCCCATTTGGTTTCCCCAAATGTGCAGCAAATTCAGTTCACGGTGAAAAAGCAGCGCATGTGCAACTTCTTGGTTGCCACACAACTAAAATGATTCTCATCAGAAGGCTTCAGAGGCAGGGTGGGCTATGAACATGTTAGTAAGAGCTAAACCTTCAGAGGTGAGATCATGCTTTGGTGGACTTAAAGAGAAGAAAAGGAAAAAAGACAGTTTCTCAGCAAGTTTATATTCTTGCCTTCCTACCTACCTAAGGAGAGCAGTGAGAACCTGTAGGAAGAGGGTAAAAATGGGCCAGAGTCAAAAGTACACCTTCAACACATGGAGGAAGTACCTGAGAGGAAAGGAGTTGGAGGCCAACCCGAAAGGGGTAACAGAGGAGAGCAGGGACCAGGGTGTCCCGAATCAGGAGATAAAGAAAGGTCAGGAAGAGGAAAACACACGAATGGGTCAGAAACCACAGCCCTGAGATCCAATAAAGAAGAAAGGTAGTGTCACTGAAGGAAGGAAAGAAAGACAAAACAAGGTTCCTAATGCATTAGTATATCTGTTGCATTTTATGAAACTGCTGATGGGGAAAAAAGGACATGTCACTGAACCACAGTCTAAAGATTCAAAGAAAATTCACTAAGCTAAAAAAGAATATTATAGTAATGATTGAGAGAAAAAAAAAATCAATGGCAATGATTCAGAAGTACTTTTGCAGTATTTCAGATGCCAGAATTGCAAGATTATGACATAAGAGTATAAAAAGGGTAATAAGCAATGTATTTGGGAAGAAACTTCTAACCTGATTTTTCACTAAGTATAAGCCCCTCCCTTGAAAAAACATCTCATTATTTAGAAACCGATTTATCATAACTACCCTGTTACTACATCTTCTAGAAGGTCCCAACTGCTTCCTAAAGCTGCCCCTCCAGAAAAGCTCTAGATAGATGATCCCAAGGGAGCATTCTGCCTTCAGGAAGATCCTCTTAGAAACAGTTCTTCTGGATCCCCTCACTCACACTGCTGGAAGGACACAACAGTGACAAGGCATGGCCTGGCCGGGTGCAGTGGCTCACACCTATAACCCCAGCTCTCTGGGAGGCAGAGGTGAGAGGACTGTCTGAGCCCAGGGGTTTGAGACCAGCCTGGGCAACTTGGTGAGACCTCACTTGTACAATAAATTAAAAGAATTAGCGGGGCACGGTGGCGTGTGCCTGTAGTTCCAGCTACTTGGTAGGCTGAGGCAGAGGGATCACCTGAGTCCAATAGAGGTTGAGGTTGCGGTGGCCCTGAGCGTGCCACTGCACTCCAGCCTGGGTGACAGAGTGAGGCTCCAACTCAAAAAATAAAAAAATAACTGGCTCAAGCCTGTAATCCCAGTACTTTGGGAGGCCGAGGCAAGAGGATTACCTGACCTCAGGGGTTCGAGAACAGCCTGGGCAACTTGGTGAGATCTCATACCTACATTAAATCAAAACATAAGCTGGGTGTGGTAGCATGCACCTGTAGTTCCAGCTACTTGGAAGACTGAGGCGGAAGGATCACCTGAGCCCAGCAGGATGAGGCTGTGGTGGCTTGTGAGCATGTCACTGTACTCCAGCCTGGGCGACAGAGGGAGGCTCTGACTCAAAAAAAAAAAAAAAATTAAAAATTAAGTTAAATTAAATGTAAAAAAGAAAAGCATGGCCCAGTGTGGTATAAACACCCAAAGAAACAGTCCACCCCATGAGAGGAACAAATGAACTCACTGGGATTATTGAGAGCTGCACTATTCAATATGGTAGCCATTAGCTTCATGCACAATTTAAGTTTAAATCAATCAAAATTAAAAATTCAGTTTCTTAGCTGCATTAGCCACATCTCAAGTGCTCTTCCTTTTTTTTTTTTTTTTTGAGTTGCAATAAAGTTATGAGTAAGCAGTCCCTGTTTAAAGGTAGTGGTAAAGTCACAACAGATAACCAATCAGAGAAACTGTGGATGCCACTGAGAACAGGCAGGAGAGTGGTTGAGACAGCTAGTCTAAGTATTATTCCTGACAAGAAACTGACTTCACAAAAATAAAGTCTAGGCCAAGTGTGGTGGCTCATGTCTATAATCCCAGCATTTTGAGGCCAAGGTGAGAGGACTGCCTGAGCTCATGGGTTCTAGACCTGCCTGGACAACATGGCTTGACTTCATCTCTACAATAAACCAAGAAAAATTAGACGGACATGGTGGCTTGTGCATACTGCACTCCAGCCTGGGTGACAGAGTGAGACTCCAACTCAAAAAAATAAAAGAAAGAAGAAAGGAAGGAAGGATGTCTGATGCTGTGCAGATGGGACTAGGCAGCACATTTCCAAGGAACGTTGCCACTAACAAAAAGTATCATAGTGTTCCATGGCTCCCACTAGCCCCATGAGATATCTGATAATGTCTTCACAGCAGTCATTGTGTTTAATTTCCAGTTAGACAATGAGAAACAGAAGGAAGGGTCATCTCATGCACTAAGGTAGATGGTTTCAGTAGGATATAAATGACCAGCTAGTGAGTTCCCGATATGATTCACTTAGTACCTTCCTCTAAATATAGCACACGGGGTCTGGTATAAACCAGGTGGCTAATATAGATTTATAAAATGAATAAGCCACTATACAAAAATTAAATGTTGACAATTTTTTGTTAAGACTTTCAAACTGCTGCATTCCAGTTTAAGATATGATAAGGGTTTGTTTGGTTTTTTTTAGTCGGAGTCTCACTTTGTCGCCTAGGCTGAAGTGCAGTGGCACACTCAACGGTCACCGCAGCCTCGACCTGCTGGGCTCAGGTGACCCTTCCGCCTCAGCCTTCCAAGTAGCTGGAACTACAAGTACGCGTTACCACTACTGGCTAATTCATTACCACTACAGGCTAATTTTTTGATTTATTGTAGAGAAGAGGTCTCGCCAAGTTGCCCAGGCTGGCCTCGAACCCCTGAATTCAGGCACAATTCTCTCACCTCGCTCTCCCAAAGTGCTGGGATCATAGGTTTGAGCCACCATGCCCAGCCATGATACGGTTATTAAATGGAAAAAAATAGGATACAAAAATGGACTTTACAGTTTGACCTCAACTATATTAGAATACACAATAAGGCCGGGCTCGGTGGCTCAGCCTATAATTCTAGCACTTTCGGAGGCTGTGGTGAGAGGACTGCCTGAGTTAACAGGTTCGACACCAGCCTGGACAACATAGCAAGACTTCATCTCTACAATAAATAAAAAAATTAACCGGACATGGTGGCACGTGCCTGTAGTTCCAGTTACTTGGAAGGCTGAAGCGGAAGGATCACCTGAGTCTAGTAGGTCGAGGCTGCGGTGGCTGTAGCGTGCCACTGCCCTCCAGCCTGGGTCGCAGAGTGAGACTCTGACTCAAAAAAAAAATAAATAAAATAAAATACACATTAAGACGACTGGAAGAAAAATACTAAAACATTATCAATAGCAGCTATTTCTGCCTAGAGAGGTTATGGGTGATTACAAGTTTCTTTATACTTTTCTACAATAAGCATGTGCATCCTCTCCAGAAATTAGAAAACTGGAAGGATTTGATATGCAAAACATATGCTTGCAATTTAGTATTTTGTAATATAAGACTTAAAGATTAATGATTTATAATAATATCTAAGCTGACCATATCAGGGATTTACTCTCACAGGGTTCCCAGAGGTTCCTTTAGAGATTATTTAGAGCCATCAATTCTGAAAGCACTTTGGGAAGTAGCTGGACATAGCTATACCCTCCAGATAAAAGGTACTAATAATTGAGGGAAGACTACTTAGCACTTGTTGTCTTGGTTTTTTTCCTAAAGAGATACCAGACCTACTTGTAGAATGGCTTTCTGGGTTTATGAGTGATCAATCATCCTGGAAAATGGACATAACTGGGTCTATTTTACAGTGTCTGGCATCCAGTTTCTGAATGGAGATCATTAGCTGGTCCCCAACTCAACTATGGTTAACAGAGGCCATATTCCCTGCATTCATTAAAAGTTTAATACTACTAATTGAACACACCAGAAAGGGATTCAAGGAAAAAATTAAAACAATAGAATGGAAAACGATCAATTATTATTGAAAGTTGCAGACAACAGAAGCCAGCTAAGAGGAGTGTTTTCTAGGGGAGTATCAGAGTCAGATGTAGAAGGTAAATAAAGCAGCTCCAGAAGGTAAATTAAAAGCAAGTAATTCTCACAATTACAAGCCTGGAGAATAAGCAAAAACAACTAAGGAGAGGTCAATGATTAATGAGACGTATACCCCAAAAAGAAGTTAAAAAAAAAAAAAAAGTTTCAAAAACAAGTAATTGCCAGGGAGAAGAAAGATATAGTTTCCTAACATAAGACCTAGTCAAGAGGCATATGAAATTTCAAAAGATGTAAGACAACAGACATTACATAAAGACAGATAAGATTCATAAGACCTTAGAACACTACCAATAGGAAGAAAGTTGGAGCCAATCTACCTGTTCTGTGAACTTGAAGCAAGGATCTGTGTCTGATTTACCACTCTATTCCCAGTCCTGACACCTAGTGAGTACAATAAATATTGTTTGTAAAAGTTATGAATATCTCAAAATAGAGATACTTGGTATCAGTAAGAAATGAATACCAAAGAGGAAAGAGTTACATGTAACTGATGTGCTAGGGATTAAAGTGGGAGAATGAGTTGTTACAAAAGAAAAGATTTCAGAAATAAGCTGACTTAAAAAAAAAATGTCGAAGAGAATAAAATATGGCATCTCTAGTCAAAATAGACAATAACCCTTCCCAACAGAAAGTAGAAAGAAAGATGAGAGATTGTGCGGGCAAAACAGAAAATACCCAGTTTTTCTTAAATAAAAAAGATTAGTAGAATCAATTAATATAGATTAATAAGTCAATATTTTACAATCAATGTTTTCCAATTTTCTGGTAGAAATCTGTTCAAACATATAATCCAGAGACAAGAGTGAATTTTTTTTTTTTTGTGAGTTGGGAGTCTCACTCTGTTGCCCAGGTTAGAGTGCAGTGGCATGCTCATGGCCACTGCAGCCTCAATCTGGAAACTTAGGCAATCCTTCTGCCTCAGCCTTCCAAGTAGCTGGAACTATAGGCATGCACCACCATACCCAGCTATTTAAAAAAAAAATTTATCATAGAGATGAGGTCTCACCAAGTTTTCCAGACTGGTCTTGAGCCTCCAGGCTCAGGCAATCCTCTCACCTGCACCTCCCAAAGTGCTGAGATTACAGGTGTGAGCCACCACACCCAGCAAGAGTGAAAATTCTATATACATATGTATATATATTTGTAGGTGTTTATATCTTTTTTTTTTTCCTTCTGAGTTGGAGTCTCACTCTGTCACTCAGACTGGAGTGCAGTGGCCGCTCCCAGCTACCGCAGCCACGACCTGCTGGGCTCCGGCAATCCTTTCGCCTCAGCCTTCCAAGTAGCTGGAACTACAGGCGTGCGTTACCACGCCCGGCTCATTTTTTATTTATTGTAGAGATGAGGTCTTGCCAAGTTGCCCAGACAGGTCTCGAACCCGTGGGCTCAGGCATTCCACTCACCTCAGCTTCCCAAAAGCGCGGGATTGCAGGCTGAGCCACCGAGCCTGGCTGGTGTTTATATCAATCATTACCTTCAAAGAGGACTAATTAAGAACTTGAGACTTCATTAAGAAATTTATAAAGAGATCAATTACTTGGATAAAACTTATCTATGATCAGTTAATCACCTGCAGATCGATTTTTTTTAAAGTACAAATTTCTTCTTTAAAAATTCCCTGGGTACCCTGTTAAGTTGTGGCTAATGCTTGGGATATCCTGCAGGCCTCTGATAACTGGCTGAAAGTCATCTGGTCTGCCACAGTGGCAATACTACTTGCTTGGGCACTCATTTCCTGCTCCAGATCCATCTAGGGCATTTCTGACAACAGATGTGACAAATCACGTGCACATTAAGGGACATTCACCCTCCAGTCTACACTTGCTGTAATACTTCACGAATATTCTCTGATGAAAATGTCAATAAATCTATTTTTAATTGCAGCTGCTATTTACTGATTGATTGATTGAGTCCAAGTCTCACTCTGCTATCCACACTGGAGTGCAGTGGCACATTCACGCCCACTGCAGCCTCCATCTGCTGGGCTCAGACAATACTTCTGCCTCAGCCTTCCAAGTAGCTGGAACCACAAACATGCACCACCACACTCAGCTAATTTTTAAATTTATTGTAGACAAGGTCTCACCAAGTTGCCCAGGCTGGTCTTGAACCCGTGGGCTCAAGCAATCCTCTTGTCTCCGCCTCCCAATGTGCTGGGATTACAGGCATGAACCACTGCGCCCGGTTAATTATTTTTTTTAAAGCAACCTTGGCACAAACGCTTTGCCTGAATCTGATGTTCTGGATATTACAAAAATGTTGATTTCTGGGTTCCCTCTCCTCCCTTCCCTGCTTACATGTCCAGTCATTTGTAGAAAGGGAAAACTTAAATCATAGTAAGGGTTACCTCACCTTCCTCTGTAACAACCTAAACAAAGTAAATAACTTGTTTCTGCTCCCCCCACTAAGTATTTATTCCCCTTCCTGATAAGTCTTCAGAAAACAGGCAGCACCTCTGTTTATCACTAGGTCTTTTTGGTGAAGAGTGTGGAACAACCAACTATAAAAGGAAGCAAATGGTAGTTAGAGCTGTAAACCCCCAGATGCACGTCAGGGCAAAAGATGTAGGTTTTAGTCCTGGCTTCACCATATTAATAGATACTCGCTTTGGACGTTATCACATAACCTCTCAGTATGATCTGTGAAATGGAGTTAAAATATCTCAACTACTTACTTCACAAGAGGGTGGAAGACTAAAATAGGATAATATTTGTGAAAAATGCTCTGAAAATGATTAAATGCTATTAAAAATTTCATTTCACATGCCTGTGCAATTTCTGCCTTCAAAACAAAGATAAATATGGGTGGCTGCTTCTTTTCATCGTTGAAGCCAAAACAAGCATGACAAAATTATCCACTTCTTGACAATTCTGAGCCACAGACAAAATTAAAGGCTTACTAAAATAAATTGGGAAAAGTACCAACAAATGACAAGAGACAAGTTAACACAAGCCTTGCTTAAAGCTATATTGAGAGTGCTTCCTTACAGTCATCTCAGGACAAATTTCTCCACAACAGGTTGGATTTCTAGACTTCTTTTAGCTCCCTGAGGTCTGGCAACATCTTTGGCAAAGAATATATTTATGAGAAGAATGGACAGAAAGATTAGGTAAAATAATATACATCTCTAAGTTTCTCCTTAAAGAGACAGGGCAACCCACAAAGGTGATGTCAAAATATCGACATGATCAGCCAGATGCGGTGGCTCACGCCTATAATCCCAGCACTTTGGGAGGCAAGAGGACTGCCTGAGCTCAGGGGTACGAGACCCAGTCTTTCAGTCAGTCATTTTTTTGGGGGGGGGTTGGGTCTCTCTCTGTCCCCCAGGCTGGAATGCAGTGGCATGACCATGGCTCACCGCAGCCTCAATCTCAGGTTCAGGTGATGCATCCACCTCAGCTTCCTGAGTAGCTGGCACTACAGGCACAGACCATTATGCCCAGCTAAGTTTTAAAATTTTTTTTGTAGAGACGAGGTCTCACTATGTTGGTTGGTCTCAAACTCCTGGGCTCAAGCAATCCTCTCACTTCAGCCTCCCAAAGTGCTAGGATTACAGGCATGGACCACTGCACCCAGCCCAAGTTAGGTTTTTAATCTGCTAACTGAGGAATAATACTGTTGACCTCAAAGGGATATTCTGATAATTAGAGAGAATGCATTTATTTATTTATTTATTTTTGAGTTGGAGTCTCACTCTGTCGCCCAGACTGGAGTGCAGTGGCCGCTCCCAACCACCACAGCCTTGACCTGCTGGGCTCCAGCGATCCTTCCGCCTCAGCCTTCCACTACAGGCGCGCGCTACCACACCCAGCTAATTTTTTGATTTATTGTAGAGATGAAGTCTCGCCAAGTTGCCCAGGTGGGTCTCGAACCCGCGGGCTCAGGCAATCCACTCTACCTCAGCCTCCCAATGGTGTGGGATTACAGGCTGAGCCACCGAGCCCGGCTGAGAGAGAGAATGTATGTAAAGCACCTGGCACATAGGAGGAGCTTAAAAAATAAGCAGAATAGGTAAAAACAAAACAAACAACAACAAACAAGACACCTATTCCTATGTAAATCTGGAGGCTTTTGCTCTATACCAGAAGTTCTCAACCAAAGCGACTTTGCTCCCCAGGGAACATGTAGCACCATCTGGAGACATTTTTCGTTGTCACCAGTGGGCGATGCTATTGGCACCTAGTGGGAAGAGGCCAAAGATGCTGTTAAATATCCTACAATGCACATACAATGTTCCACAACAAACAATCATGTGGCACAAAATATCAACAGTGCCAAGACTGAGAAGTCCTGCCATGCAGCAAGCTTTCTTTGGTCCTCTACATGAGTAAGCTACTTCACCTTTCCTAGTTAGCCTTAGTTTACTCATTAGTAACAAGGGAATAAGTTTTTCTGTGCTCTCTATCTCATCAAACTAATGGGAGGATCAAACGAAATAATGAATGAGAGGCATTATCATCATTATACCTTTTATAACATATGCAAAAGCACCCACCTGCTGGTCAAAGACAGAAACACTGACATATTAGGGAGAGAGGGAGGCTAAAGAGGGTAGAATTCTTTGAGAATGCCACTACCTAAAAAGGGCCCCTTGCTTATCTACCTGCTTGGCTGGAGCGAGAAAGTTCTCATGAATAGTGATGAGATAGGAGCACCTACTTCTCAGGGAGAGAAAGAAGATGGAGTGTGGAAGTGGGTAGGAACAAAACAGACATATCAAAGAAGAACTGACAGATGTTGGGAACTGAGATAGTCTGGTCTACCTGTGCGGCCATAACAAAATAATATAAACTGGATGGCTCAAAACAACAGATATTTTCTTTCTTTCTTTTTCTTTTTTTTTTTTTTTGGAGATAGAGTCTCCCTCTATCACCCAGGCTGGAGTGCAGTAGTGCCATCATAGCTCACTGCAGCACTGACCTCCTGGTCTCAAGCAATCCCACCACCTCAGCCTCCAGAGTAGCTGGGACTACAGATGTGCACCATCATGCCTGGCTAATTTTTTTTTTTCCAGCAGGTTGAAAGGTTTTATTTTTACAAAATCACAGCCGATGGATAGTAAAGCCTTCACCTATGGAGACCATGCTCCAGTTTGGGTCTGGGGCACTACTCTGCCTGAAGTGCTGCTCCCAGGAAAGGGGGTGGTGCCACAGGCAGGAATCCTTGGAGTCCAAAGTCCAAGACTTAGCCAGAGCAACACAGTGTGTGCACTTGATGGCGGCAGCCACAGTGTGTGCATTTGATGATGCGGCCCACTTCCAGCTTGCTTTTAGGAACCCGGCAGATGCAATTTGTCCCAAAATTGGTGTCCCGTGTCTGAATGCACCGCAGGCAGCACAAGTTTTCGTACCCTTGCTTTTTCCATTTTGCAATCAGGTTTTTGTCTGCATAGCCTTCCTTAACACAATATTCATATAGTTCTCTGCTGATGGCTTTCCGCTTGTAAAAGAGGTCATAAGATATAGTGAGTTTTCTGGTGTTGGATACTGAAGATGGGCCACAGAGATTCCACTTTCCTCTTCCCTTCATGAGGTTCTGTTTCAGCATCTCTCATCTTTTGATCTAATTCATCTAATGTTGGGTCTATCAACTCCCACCCGTCTGGGGGTGCATTCCGGCTTCTTTTGACTTTAGGCATTTCCCCCCCACCGGATCTGTAAAGATCTTAGGAGCTGTTTCCCAAGAGTGTAACAGAAATATCTCTGGTCTCTGCAGTTACAGGCGTGGATTTTTGTCCTGCTCTAACAATTATTCTGTGACTTTGGGGACGTCACTTTCCCCCTTTGGTCCTCAGTCTCATCGGAAGACTAGGTGCCTGGGGCCGCAGCCTCTCTACCCTGGCTAATTTTTAAAATTATTTTTTGTAGAGATGGGGTCTTGCTATGTTGCCCAGACTGGTCTTGAACTCTCGGCCTCAAGTGCCTCCTGAAGAGCTGAGATTATAGGTGTGAGCAACCATGCCCAGCCTAGATATTTATTTTCTCACAGTTCTGGAGGAGGGAAGGTTCAAGCTCAAGGTTCTCGGCAGGATTCTGTTTCTGGTGAGGGCTCTCTTCCTGGTTTCTAGACAGTTGCCTTCGTGCTGTGTTCTCACATGGCATGGGGGAGATAAAGAGAAAGAGAGATGAAGGATCTCTCTTCCTCTTCTTATAAAGCCACCCAACCTATCGGATTAGGGCTCCATTCTTGTGACTTTATTTAACTTTAATAACCTCCATAAAAGCACTATCTTCAATACAGTCACATGGGGGAGGGATTAAGACTTCAAAATATAAAGTTGCGGAGGACACAATTCACATGCATCAGACACAACTAAAGCATCTCTGTGGTCTCAGAGAAGAGGCTCAGACATTAATTCTGTGGGTGCATACTAAATCTTTCTTTTGCCAGCTGCCTTTTCTAAGAGATAATCAATCAATTAACTCCTTGATTCTTTCATTTAGGTGCTTCCTTGGGCATTGTGCAGACTTTCAGGGTTACGGAAGGACTTTTCTTTTTTTTTTTTTGAGTTGGAGTCTCACTCTGTCGCCCAGACTGGAGTGCAGTGGCCGCTTCCGGCCACCGCAGCCTCGACCTGCTGGGCTCTGGCGATCCTTCCACCTCAGCCTTCCAAGTAGCCAGAATTACAGGCATGTACTACCATGCCTGGCTGATTTTTTGATTTATTGTAGAGATGAGGTCTCGCTGCCCAGGCGGGTCTCGAACCCGCGGGCTCAGGCAATCCACTCACCTCAGCCTCCCAAAGGCGCGGGATTACAGGCTGAGCCACCGAGCCCGGCTAGGACTTTCCTTTTATTTGTGTCCCAGTCCTCAAATATCTGAATCCCATCAGGTCATGGGTCTACAACATTAATCAGAATCACTTTAGGCACAGTTCTCAACCTTGGGAGCTTTTTGTTTGGTTTGGTTTGGGATTTTTTTGGAGTCAGAGTTACTCTGTCACCCAGGCTAGAGTACAGTGGCACAATCATAACTACTGCATCTTTGACCTGCTGGGCTCAGATGAACCTTCCACCTCAGCCTTCCAAGTAGCTGGAACTACAGGCACATGCCACCATGACCAGCTAACTTTATTTATTTATTTACTTATTTTTAAATTTACTTATTGTAGAGAAGATATCTCGTCAAGTTGCCCAGGCTGGTCTCGAACCCCTGGGCTCAGGCAATCCTCTCACTTCTGCCTCCCAAAGTGCTGGAATTACAGGCATGAGCCACCACACCAGGCCACAATCTTGGGAGCTTTCATAAAAGTTCAACCACACCCCAGACCAATTCAGTCAGGTATCAGTAAGAGGCAGAACTTAGGCATCAGTAGTTTTTAAATCTCCCCAGGTAGTTCCAACAAGAAGCCGAAGTTAAGAACTCGAGAACAGTCATTGCTTTGTTAAACTCTGGTGAATCCATGCGGCTCTTTGAGCTATGGCTGCGCCATGTTTCCTAGTTTTGGCCCCTTCCCCTACCTTGGAGAGGCGAATCTCCTCTCTCTTTCTAATTTATTTTCTCACCATTGTTTTGTTAAGCACTGGTCAAGCCAAATGCTCTTTGAGGTATGGCTGCTATATTTTCTTAGCTTTGGCCCCCTCCCCTACCTTGGGAAGGTGAATCTCCTCTCTCCAATCTACTTTCTAAATAAACTATATTTTCCAATCTAAAAAAAAAAAAAAAAAATGACTGATCACAGAGGGTGTGGGTGTGTCCTGCCCCCTCTATTCACCCTCCAGATTCCAATTAAGTTGGTCTAGAGTGGGACCCAGGAATCTGTATTCCCCAGCTGACTTTGATGATCAACCAGGTTGTGGATAGATTACTAACTTCCTAAAGCTAAACTGTCTACTCTACCTGCCTTGTAACTATTCATTACTATGGCTCAGCTTTAGAGATGCAGATTTTATTTCCTTCCTCCTTCATGGCACATGTTTTTGAGACAGCCCTTCACATGTACAAAAAGATAGTACACAAAGGAGAGAGTTTTCTGGAAACATGAGAGGAAGCAGCAGGAGAAACCAAACGTGTGTTTAAAAAGTGTGCAGCTTGCCAAGGGAGAATGCAAGAAGTCTAGTGAAAGATAAATGAAGGGTTGGGAGTGGAGATGGAGAGGTCACAGGGATGAAAAGGGGCTAGCAGGATGCAACAAATTAGTAAGCACATAAAAAGTCAGCAGCCCCAAAGTTGTGGGTGAAGTGCTTTGCTTTGGGCAGGAAAAGCCAATAAGCAATAGAATCTTCTGGTGTAGCCCCCCAACCCCAACATCAAATATCTTCATCCTTACTCTCTGTTCACCCTCCTCAGGAAAGGATGCCATGGACTCATGCATACCAAGCCATAAGAGTATTTAAATAGGGGACAAGAGCAATAAACCCAAAGAACAAGGTGAAAAGGAAGGAATTCCAGGCATGTATACTGAACAAAGAGGGACAAGAGAGAAAATAAGCCTTTCTTAACTTTTTGGTAACTCGTATCATGCCACCCTTTATTTGCTGAGTCCTGGTGGCTGTCAACCATGCTGCGCACCTTGTACTTCTCTAACACTAACATAAAAATGAGGAACGTTACTGACATTCAAGCATCGCTGATGAAAACTGTGATGCCAACAGAAAGTTCACCTCAAAAACTTCACAAACTTTAGGGAGAGCGTTGCAGCCTATGTACTTCACCAACCATGGATGTTAATTTTTTCCTTGGTATTTGACTCAGGGTCTCAATCTGTTGCCCAGGCTGGAGTGCAGTGGCACGATCATAGCTCACTGTAACCTCAATCTCCTGAGTTTAAGTAATCCTTCTGCTTCAGTCACCTGGGCACTACCATGCCCAGCTAAATTTTTTTTATTTTCTGTAGAGACAAGATCTTGCTATGTTTCCCAGGCTGGTCTTGAACTCCTGGGTTCGAGCAATACTCCTGCCTTAGCCTCCAAAGTGCTGAGATTAAAGGCATGAGCCACTACACCAGGTCTAAATTTTTCTTATAGAAACTGAAAGTCAAACACTTGGATTTTTAGTCAAACTCCACCCTCATACTTTCTGTTTGACTTCGCCATAATATTTTTTCCCCTTAACATCTCTATCTGTAAAATAGGAAAATTTCAAAGATAACCTAATTGAATCTGGCCCATGGAAACAAAGGTAGAAAGAAAAGGAGGGAAGACATCAAAAGAGGGTGATGAAATATAAAGGAGGGATTAAAAAACCCAGAATATATGTTCTCACTCATAAGCGGATCCTGAACATTTACCATAATACCATAAAAAAGGGATTGGAAGGACACCGTGGGAAGGGGGGCGGGTACATGCATCAGTAAGGGTACCTGATCTCAAACCAGGCAAAGTGGGGACCAAAGGGAGGCCCAAACTTTACCTGTATGATGACTACTTGTATACCACATCCTGAATTGTACCTCACATTTTTAAAATAAAAAAAATTATTTATAAAAAATTATATATTTATTCTTACACGTTTAAATTTCATCTTCAAAAGTACTCTGTTTGATGCAAAATACCTAATGAGATGTTTTTTTCCACCGCTCAAAACAGTTTATGAACTCATCAGTTTGGATGCCTTTTTTTTTTTTTTTTTTTTAAAGAAAGCAGGATTTATTAAAAGGACAGAAAAGCTCCCACAGTGGGAGGGGACCTGAAGGGGGTTGCCCCAGTTTGGATGCCTTTTAGTGCTTCTGCCATTTTTTGTTTCACCTCTTCCACATCAGCAAAACATTTCCCTTTGAGGAATTTTTTCATCCGGGGAAACAAAAAAAAAGTCACTTGGGGCAAAACTAGGTGAATAGGAAGGGTAGGGCGTGAGGACCAAGCTGTTTTTTGGTCAAAAACTGCTGAACACACAGCACAGTGTGAGCAGGTACACTCGCAAATTACCCATCGTAAATGGTCAAATCGTTGAAACAATCTCCAAAAAAAATTCACTGAAGCTGAATGTAGTATCTTACAACAACGCTAGCTGGTACACTGATGCCAACTGGTTCCTAGAACACTTACCTAGCTGGAAGCCTGTACTACAAGGGGCCTGCTCTCCAAAGATAATCCCAGGTTTTTTGGGGTTCCCCCTCGCATGTTTTTTTTTTAAGTATTCTCTCCATTGAAAGTCAATCTAAATATGTTTTGAGTGAAGGTACTACTCAGATGATGTAGCAAATGAGTACCAGAAGAAAAGACTTGTACATATTTTAGTGAAAACAGTCTATACCTTATCATTTAGAAGTGGTTTGATCTCTGTGAGTTGAACATCCTGAAGTTCATCCATGAGGACAGATGACAGTAGGAGTCTCAAGAGTAAGTCAGTAACTCTGAAACAGAAGAGAAGTGAGGAAAAAGGCTTAAGCCAGGAATTGGAAACAAAATAATCACACTACACACGTTTGTTCAAATATGAGCACTTACTCTGTGCCATGCACTGTTCAGGGTGCTGAAGACACATTGCTATGGCAGACAGAGACTCAAGTGGGACTCAAGTGGCCCGCAGGATTCTTGCTTCCTGATATTCACACCCTTACATAATCCCCTCACTAAGTGTGGGTGGGACTTGTGGCTTGCACGTGGCAAAACTGATGGAATGTATGTGAGTGCCTGTACATGAATACATGACATATTATTTTCACATCTGTCTTGCTGAAAGAGACCCTCCTCTGCTAGCTTTGAAGAAGTAAGCTGACATTCTGTGAGAGGGCCCTGTGGCAAGGAACTGAGAGCATCCTTCAGCTGAAAGACACTAAGAAACTGAGACCCTCACTCCAACAATCTGCAGGGAACTCAATGCTGCCAACAACCACAGGAACCTAGAAGGGAATCATTCCCCAGTTGAGATGAGAAGCCAAGTGATATCTTGATTGCAGACTTGAAGAGGACCTAGTAACCCTGACTCCTGACCCACAGAAACTGAGAGATAATAAACGTGTGCTATTTTAGGCCACTAAGGTAATTTTTTTTGAGTCGGAGTCTCACTCTGTCGCCCAGGCTGGAGTGCAGTGGCATGTTCGACCACTGCAGCCTTGACCTGCTGGGCTCAGGTGATCCTTCTACCTCGGCCTTCCAAATAGCTGAAAGCACAAGCATGTGCCACCATGCCCAGCTGATTTTCTGACTTATTGTGGGAAAGAGGTCTCACCATATTGCTCAGGCTGAGCTCGAACTCCTGAGCTCAGACAATCCTCTTGCATCCACCTCCCAAAGTGCTGGGATTACAGACATAAGCCACCGTACCGGTTATGGTAATATTTTTATGCAACAACAGATAATTAATACAATAGGCTTTACCTTCACATTTTAGTTACCAAAGATGGATACGTAAGGAAACAAGATTCTCAAAGCTATAATTCAGGAAGCAACAGTTTGGAAGATGGATTCAGAGAATATAAAAGGGGATGATGGGACTCCACCTCAAAAAAAAAAAAAGGGCTATAGGAGTTCAAAGGAGGAGCAATTACTCCTGATTGGTAGAAATCAAAAAAGCCTTTAGAAGATATTAGTCTACTATATTAATCCACTCTTTTATTTACTCTCCAGAGACAGAATGGCATGGTTTTGATTTAATTAACTTAGAGATGCTATGTGGTCCAGACTATCTTTTTTTTTTTTTTTGAGTTGGAGTCTCACTCTGTCGCCCAGACTGGAGTGCAGTGGCCGTTCCCAGCCACCGCAGCCTCGACCTGCTGGGCTCCGGCGATCCTTCCACCTCAGCCTTCCAAGTAGCCAGAATTATAGGTATGCGCTACCACGCCCAACTGAGTTTTTGATTTATTGTAGAGATGAGGTCTTGCTGCCCAGGCGGGTCTCGAACCCGCGGGCTCAGGCAATCCACTCACATCAGCCTCCCAAAGGCGCGGGATTACAGGCTGAGCCACAGAACCCGGCTCCAGACTATCTCTTAGCTATCTATTTATTTATTTATTTTTTGAGTTGGAGTGGGCTCAGGCAATCCCCTCACCTTGGTCTCCTAAAGTGCTGGGATTATAGGCAGGAGCCACAACACCCTTTTATTTATTTATTTAAATCAGAGTCTCCTTCTGTTGCCCAGGCTGGTGTGCAGTAGCATACTCAAGGCCACTGCAACCTTGACCTATAGGCTCACGCAGTCCTTCTGACTCGGCTTTCCAAGTAGCTGAAACTACAGGCGCGTGCCACCGTACCCAGTTAATTTTTTTATTTATTGTAGAGACAAGGTTTTGCCAAGCTGCTCATGCTGGTCTCGAACCCCTGGCCTCAGACAGTCCTCTCACCTCAACCTCCAAAAGTGCTGAGATTATAGGCATGAACCACCATGCCCGGCTCTTTTAGCTATTATTAACCAACACATGAAAATAAATCCCAGCTATGCCTACATTAGGACAGACCAACAAAAGTCGTTTTATCATTTCTTCAAGGCACCTGGGAGATGTAAACTGGGAACACTCCTCAGACTATGAGCCCCACAGGCCAATCATGAACATTCCAACAATGTAAGTGACATACAGGGCACAAGCCTAATGATTTTTTTTTTTTTTGAGTTGGAGTCTCACTCTGTCGCCCAGACTGGAGTGCAGTGGCTGCTCCCAGCCACCACAGCCTCAACCTGCTGGGCTCCGGTGATCCTTCCGCCTCAGCCTTCCAAGTAGCCAAAATTACAGGCATGCGCTACCACGCCTGGCTGATATTTTTATTTATTGTAGAGATGAAGTCTCGCGGCCCAGGCGGGTCTCGAACCCGCAGGCTCAGGCAATCCACTCACCTCAGCCTCCCAAAGGCACAGGATTACAGGCTGAGCCACCGAGCCTGGCAATGATTTTTTTTTAACAGTGTAGAGTTTTTTTTATTGTATGTAGAACATTAAAAAATTTCTTAAATAAATTCTTAATCAAAGAATTTCGCACATCATGATTTCTTCCACTGTTCATCAAGGTCAGATTCGATATATATTTTTTAAAGCATTCATTAGCATTTAATGAACGTCCCTCTGTGTGGCTTCAAGCCACAATGATACAGGCTCCCCCCACACCTTTAATCTTCTCTTCAGCTCTTCTGCTGAAGAATTTGGCCTTCACAGTGACAGGATGCTTTGGGAGTTTTCCCTTTCCCAGACTTTTGTAGTAGCCCGATCACACCACATCAATGATGGGAGTAGCTCCAGTCTTGTTTTCAGCAGTATTCACCCATGTCTGCTCACTGACCAAACTCCAAAATTTATCAAGGCTGACAGCTGGACAGAAGCTCTGGTTCCTTTTATTTTTGTTGAAATTGATCCTGTGGTGATGCAAGTCACCAGCATTGCTATAACATCCCGGGTGCTTTCGGGGCTCGCTGATGCGGCCATGGCCTTGGCTCACATAGCCCCGAAGTTTCCAAGTCTTCCTCAGTGTGAATGGCATGTTGGCAGCCAAGTTGAAAAAAAAAGCCTGATGATATTTAGCACTCCTATCGCACAGTGGTTCTTTTCTCAGCTCCCAGGCACCCACAAACTTAACAGAGCTATTAAATGTGAAATATCTATCTGCAAAACCTGTAATAGCCTGTAATAACTTACTTGACATAAGTAACTCCATTTTGTAACAGATCCTCCATCTTATCCTAGAAATAACTCCCTTGTGTAACCTTCCGGTAATCATACCACACACCCACATTGTTTCCCTTGGTGCTTGGAAACTCCCTAAACGCAAGTTCCATATCTAATCATAACTGTCAAGTGTTCTGCCAAGAAATGTAATCATAACTAGACAGCTTCTGTGATTTTTGCCTTTATAAACCCCCTGCTCACTCTGTTTGGGGTCGAGAGTTTCCCTGACACTAGCCTACTCTCAACTGCCAACTAATAGAGGACTCGAAAATTCGACCCTCTACGTGTTGGTGTCTCCTTTCTGGCAATCCGGCTATAACAAATGCCCATAAGTTGAATTTCTATTTTATTTTGTTTTGACATCAGTCACACTTCGAAAAGGGGATGCGGTGGCTTGAATCTTACATAGTGAATTTCTGCTAGCAGCTATAATTCTCTTTTTCACAATCCCCACTTAACGCTCAAAATATTGGCCTAATTGGAATCTACTCCTAGTTTGTTTTATTAATCACACTATAAACTGTGGCTACTTTTCATCTGGACTTTACTATTTACCAGTTATTTAAATAGCAATGGAAAAGTTTTCTTCCTATTATAAAAGCAGTATATGCTCACTTGAGAAAATGTGGAAATCAAAGAATAACAAAAATATATTTTTTGCTGTACACAGTGGCTCACACCCGCAATCCCAGTACGTTGGGAGGTGAAGGTGAGAGGATTACCTGAGCCCAGGGGTTTGACACCAGCTTGGGCAACTTGGTGAGACCATGTCTCTACAATAAATAAATAAATAATTAGCCAGGCATGGTGGTGTGTGCCTGCAGTTCCAGTTACTTGGAAGGCTGAGGAGGAAGGATCATCTGAGCCCAGCAATCCAAGGCTGTAGTGGCGGTGATCATGCCACTGTACTCCAGCCTGGGTAACAGCATAAGACTCAGACTAAAAAAAAAAAAAAAAAAAAAAGATATTTTACTCATAGTCCCTCCATCTAAAGAAAATCATAGGCCAGGCGCAGTGGCTCAAGCCTGTAACTCCAGCACTTTGGGAGGCCGAGACAAAAGAATTGCCTGACTTCAGGGGTTCAAGACCAGCCTGGGCAACTTGGTGAGACCTTATCTCTACAATAAATTAAAAAATTAGCCAGGCATGGTGGTGTGCACCTGTAGTTCCATGGCCGTGAGCATGCTGCTGCACTCCAGCCTGGGCAACAAAGGGAGACTCCAACTCAAAGAAAAAAAAAAAGAAAAAGAAAATCATTTTAGTCTGTTTCCATTTGTTCTTTATTCCACATAAAAAAGTGATTTCCTGAAATTGTTTTTCCAACCCCACAGGCTTTATTCCTTACTTTAATTCATTCACTGGAAAGCAGGGTACTTACAGAAGTTAATTATTCAAATGTGACTCCACGTTGTGTAAATGAGCCTGTTAAGAGGTCAGAAGAAAACCTAACGTGCCTTCAGGTCCAAAGTGATTGGCATTCACTTAGCATTCATCCCCTGTTCCTGTGTAATTTTTAAAAATGAAAAAAAAAATGCAATGTTTGCCCCAACAAACACTTAAAAAAAGAACACAAATTAAATGAGAAAGCTGTCCCTATCAGCTGGGCCCAACGCAGACTCAGGGGATAATGTGCAGGACATTAAGCTGTTCCAGTGTGACTTAGGAATTAGCAACAAGACAGAAGACATTCACCTTCCACATATTAGGGGACCTAATGCATTCTTCCAGAGATTCAATTTTTACTCAGTTCTCAATGTCTTGAGGCCTTGCCAATGAGCAGTTTTATAACATCTATAAGAAAGCTAAGACTACATGGTGGAAAACTCCATCTCCAGATCCTCAGCTGGCTCCCTCCTGCAGGCCTAATGTCTGCAGTTCCGGCATCTGTACAAACAGTATGGCTGCCAGATCCCATCCTGGTGCTAAGAGAGCTATTAATATTTTCAAAAGGTTAGTTAGGATTTTAAAAATTGCAGTAGACAATTTTCACCTCTTACCTAGTCTTAGGAGGAACCTGGAGGAATGTCAAGTAAAAACCAGCTATCCTCAAATTGAATAAGTGAGTCTGGTACCAAATGGCTGGAAAGGGAAAGGAGAAAAGATGGGTACCTACTGTGTCAGGAATTATAAACTAAACACCCTATATATATATATATTTTTTTTTTTTTTTTTTGAGTTGGAGTCTCACTCTGTCGCCCAGACTGGAGTGCAGTGGCCGCTCCCGGCCACCGCAGCCTCGACCTGCCGGGCTCCGGCAATCCTTCCGCCTCAGCCTTCTGAGTAGCTGGAACTACAGGCGTGTGCTACTACGCCAGGCTAATTTTTGATTTATTGTAGAGATGAGGTCTCCCCAAGTTGCCCAGGGGGTCTAAACACCCTATATTTAATCCTCATAACAATCCTCTCTGGTAGTTATCTTCACTTCTTACTTTATAGATTAGAAAATTAGGCTAGCCGGGCTCGGTGGTGCAGCCTGTAATCCCGTGCCTTTGGGAGGCTGAGGTGAGTGGATTGCCTGAGCCCGCGGGTCAAGACCCGCCTGGGCAGTGAGACCTCAGCTCTACAATAAATCAAAAAATCAGCCGGGTGTGGTAGCGCATGCCTGTAATTCCAGCTACTCGGAAGGCTGAGGTGGAAGGATCGCCGGAGCCCGGCAGGTCGAGGCTGTGGTGGCCGGGAGCGGCCACTGCACTCCAGTCTGGGTGACAGAGTGAGACTCCAACTCAAAAAAGAAAATTAAAAAATGAAAAAATAAATAATAAAATGCTCCAGTGAGTATTCCCTTGAGAGTCATGCCAGTGCCCAAAACTTTTAGATTTTGTAGCATTTTGGATGTCAGATTTTCAGATTTGATATGCTTCACCAGTAACCATATTACAAAGATTCCAAAATCAGAAAAAGTCTGAAATCTGAAACACTTCTGGTCCAAAGCATTCTGGATAAGAGACACTCAACCTGTAAACCACAAAGTCTGTGCCAGGCCCCACCTTACTGGTTATAGGTCCCTGGGCAAGCACTTTGGGATGCCGAGGTGAGTGGACTGCCTGAGCCCCCGGGGTTCAAGACCAGCTTGGGTAACATGGCGAGATCTCATCTCTACAATAAATAAAAAATTAAGCTGGGCATGGTAGCACACGCCTATAGTTTGGGCTATTTGGAAGGCTGAGGCAGAAGGATCGCCAGAGCCCAGCAGGTTGGCACTGGGGTGGCCGTAAGTGTGCCACTGCCCTCCAGCCTGGGCGACAAAGTGAGACTCCAACTCAAAAAAAAAATAATAATAATAATAATAATAATTTTGTCTATCTATGCCTAACCTGTGCTAGCTATCCTGCCTCAGCATTTTGGTGAATCCTTGTCACCTCTGTAAGACTCAGTTTCTTCATCTCTGTATCAGAGATGATGCTAGTGTCTCAATATTTTTGCTCACAGTGTCACTGTGATAATCCAGTGAGATGTTAGATGTGAAGGTGTAAATTGTAAAGTGCTGCAGTGATTACTCATTTAGCCACTGTTTAGGGTAAAGAGAGAGAGGGTGTGAGTTTGTTTGCTGAGGACATCTGCTGACTTTCTTCCCAGACAGTCCCCTGGTCACTTTCTGCAACTTTCTAGCCATAACTGCTTCAGCATCAGCTCCGGCTTACCCCTTCCAAGTTATTCTCCGCAATGGAACTCTTGTTTGCTGCCTTCATTCTGTTTTGGTTGTCTGGCTACAATCGTGTCAAAACCACAAGTGATTGATTCTGCCCCTAGAACACAGACCAGTGGCTTGGTGTCAGTAAGGACATCCTGGCAAAGTCTAACAAAAGCCAAATTACCTTAGTCCTGGGAGAAGGATACAAAACAGGACAGGTTGCAGTTTAGAAAGTCAGAAACTTTATTGTTTTTATTGTCTTTTTTTAAACTAACAAAGCTATGTTTTCAAGCTCTGGAAATCTCAGTGAGCTTGCTCTGATTAAATGGACACAGTACGTAGGGTCAGGCCAAGAGTACCCTTCTGCTGATTTGATGAGTGACTTTCAGGTCATTTACCCTGACCAGGTTGATACCTGGGTGACCACTTAGGATTGCAGTAGATGTCATAGGCTCACACTAGGTAAGAATTCAAAGTACTACTTTTTTATTTTCATTTTTTGAGTCAGAATCTCACTCTGACCCCCATGCTGGAGTACAGTGCCACACCACAGCTACCGCAGCTACTGAGACCTACTGGGCTCAGGCAATCCTTCTGCCTCAGCCTTCCAAGTAGCTGGAATTGAAGGCATGTTGGCCACCAAGCCCAACTATTTCTTATTTAGTGTATTGTAGAGTCAAGGTCTTGTCAGGTTGCCCAGGCTAGTCTCTAACCCCTGGGCTCAGTCAGTCCTCTCACCTCTACCTCCCGAAGTGCTGGGATTAGTCATGAGCCACCGTGCCCAGCTAAAGTACGACTTTTTCAGGGAGCTTCTGGATCACAGAATGTCAGCCCTATCAGGGACACAAAAGGTCATCCTGCCTTACTTCTCTTTTTTTTTTTTTTGAGTAGGAGTCTCACTCGGTCACTCAGGTTGGAGTGCAATGGTACACTAATGTTACACAGCCTTGGCCCACTGTGCTCAGGAGATCCTTCTGCTTCAGTCTTTTTTTTTTTGAGTTGGAGTCTCACTCTGTCATCCAGACTGAAGTGCAGTGGCCACTCCCGGCCACCGCAGCCTCAACCTGCTGGGCTCCGGCGATCTTCCGCCTCAGTCTTCCAAGAAGCTGGAACTTTGGGCGCGCACTACCACACCTGGCTAATTTTTTGATTTATTATAGAGATGAGGTCTTGCCAAGTTGCCCAGGCGGGTCTCGAACCCGCAGGATCAGGCAATTCACTCACCTCAGCCTCCCAAAGCGCGGGATTACAGGCTGGGCCACCAAGCCTGGCTGCCTCGGCTTTTAGGTAGCTGGAACTACAGGTGTGCATCACCATGCTGGTCTAATTTTTTGATTTATTGTAGAGATGAGGTCTTACCAAGTTCAAGCTGGTCTTGAACCCCTGGATTCAGGCAATCTTCTTATCTCCTCCTCCCAAAGTGCTGAGATTACCAGTGTAAGCCACCACACCCGGCTAACCTATTGAGCACTTGTTCTATTTCAGAGTTTTGGTGCAAAACTTAAAAGTTTCTGGTCTTGATTATTTTTAAAAGCCCTCCTAGTGCTGATCCCCTCTGTCTCTCTCTCCTGGTCTCCTAGTAACAAGTTTGCTTGTACTTCAATTCAGAAATGTTAGCTTCTATATTTCTTTCTTTTTTTTTTTTTTTTAGTCAGATTCTCATTTTGTTGCCCAGGCTAGAGTACAGTGGCACCATCATGGCTTACCACAGCCTCAATATTTCTCCCTCAGCCTCCCAAGTAGCTGGGACTACAGGTGCACACCACAATGCCTGGCTCATTTTTTGATTTTTTTGGTAGATATAAGGCCTCACTATGTTGCCCAGGCTGGTCTCAAATTCCTGGCTGATCTGTTTGCCTCAGCCTTCCACAGTGTTGGGATTACAGGTATGAGCTGCTGCACCTAGCCCCAATGTCTATATTTCTTTTTTTTTTTTTTTTGAGTTGGCGTCTCACTCTGTTGCCCAGACTGGCTGGGAGCGGCCACTGCAGTCTCAACCCGCTGGGCTCCAGTGATCCTTCCGCCTCAGCCTTCCGAGTAGCTGGAATTACAGGCACACATGACCACGCCCGGCTGATTTTTGATTTATTGTAGAGACGAGGTCTCGAACCCACGGGCTCAGGCAATCCATTCACCTCAGCCTCCCAAAGGCAGGCTGAGCCACCGAGTCCAGCTGATAATGTCTATATTTCTAAAAGGTGACCTACATAGTCATGGATTTTTCAACATGGAGAACCAAACCTCATTTTTCTTATATTTTAATACTATTGACTTTTACTGTCAAAAATTAATGGCCCTTTCTTAGTCTTCATCCTTCTTTCTTCTTCAGCATTTGACAAGTTTCCTCTCCTACTATGTAAATCTTTCTTCTCCTTTGACTTCTTTGACTTGTATTTCTGCTTTTCTACTAGCATCTCTGAATATTTTTTCTTAGTCTATTACTTGTTCTTTCTTTTCAATCTCTGAGTTGTCCTTCAGAAGACCCCAGGGCATGCAGCTACTACTCATCTCTGTTTTGGTGTTACCTTACAGATTGGTCTCACTAGTTTTCACTCCTACCTGTACTTGGCTCGCTTTTGGATTCCTGACTCAAACTGACTTTTGTTTTTTGGTTTTTTTTTTAGTTGGAGTCCCACTCTTATTGCCCAGGCTAGAGTGCAGTGGCACACTCATGGCCACCCCAGCATCAACCCGCTGGGCCCCCGCGATCCTTCCACCTCAGTCTTCCAAGTAGCCAGAACTACAGACATGCGCTGCCATGGCCAGCTAATTTTTTTTTTTTTTTTTTGAGTTGGAGTCTCACTCTGTCACCCAGACTGGAGTGCAGTGGCCGCTCCCGGCCACCACAGCCTCGATCTGCTGGGCTCTGGCGATCCTTCCGCCTCAGCCTTCCGAGTAGCCAGAATTACAGGTGTGCGCTACCACGCCCAGCTAATTTTTTTATTTATTGTAGAGATGAGGTCTTGCCTGTCCAGGTGGGTCTTGAACCCACGGGCTCAGGTAATCCACTCACCTCAGTCTCCCAAAGGCGCGGGATTACAGGCTGAGCCACCGAGCCCGGCTCGGTCAGCTAATTTTTTATATTATTGTAGAGACGAAGCCTCATCAAGTTCCCCAGGCTGGTCTTGAACTCGTAGGCTCAGAAAATCCTCTTGCCTCGGCCTCTCAAAGTGCTGGGATTACAAACCTGAGTCTCTGTGCCCGGGTTGTTTTGTTTTTTTTTTTTTGAGTCGGAGTCTCACTCTGTCGCCCAGACTGGAGTGCAGTGGCCGCTCCCGGCCACCGCAGACTCGACCTGCGGGGCTCCAGCGATCCCCCCGCCTCAGCCTTCCGAGTAGCTGGAATTACAGGTGTGCACTACCACGCCCGGCTGATCTTGTTTTTTTTTTTTTTAAATCAATTTCTCTGTTACTCCTTCTCAGCTCACTGATTTCCATTCATTGTGCCATCATTCTTTTATCCCCCTAACTAGAAATCTTGTCAAAATCTGACTTTTCTCTGAACTTGTGTAATTTTTACCAACTTTATATTCCAGATCTCCCCCCTCCTTTTTTTTAAAAAACATTTTGTTATATCAGTAGCCTGACAGACTGTCATCTTTCAGCTAGGCTTTTGCAAACTGTTCTCTTTCTTTTTGTTTTTGAGTTGGAGTCTCACTCCGTCGCCCAGGCTGGAGTGCAGTGGCATGCTCACGGCCACCCCAGTGACAACCTGCTGGGCTCAGGCAATCCTTCCGCCTCAGTCTTCCAAGTAGCCGGAACTACAGGTGCCTGCTACCATGCCCAGCTAATTTTATTTTTATTTTTATTGTAGAGACAAGGTCTTGCCAAGTTGCCCGGGATGATCTCGAACCCATGGGCTCTGGCAATCCACTCACCTTGGCATCCCAAAATGCTGGGATTACAGGCTGAGCCACTGAACCCGGCCAATAGGACAAAATTCTTATAGGCAGGTTTTAGGAAGTGTTCAGACATTTTTTTCTATTTTTTTTTTTGAGTTGGAGTCTCACTCTGTCACCCGGGGTGGAGTGCAGTGATACACTCATGGCCACTGCAGCCTCTATCTACTGGGCTCAGGTGATCCTTCTGCCTCAGTCTTCCAAGTAGCTGGAACTACAGGCATGGGCCACCACGCATGACTAATTTTTTTGATTTATTATAGAGATGAGGTCTTGTCAAGTTGCCCAGGCTGGTCTCGAAATCATGGGCTCAGGCAATCGTCTCACCTCAGCCTCCAAAAATGCTGGGATTATAGGCACAAACATTTTTCTTAATACATTCTTACTGCAAGCAGGTCAGGCTGGAATGTAGACTGCCAGTTCACCCCAACCTCTTGTCCAATCAAAAGAAAATCCCAGGTGGCTCAGCCTGTAATCTCAGCACTTTGGGAGGCTGAGGTGAGTGAATTGCCTAAGCCCGTGGGTCCAAGATCAGCCCAGGTAACCTGGCAAGACCTCGTTCCTACAATAAATAAAAAGTTAGCTGGGTGCGGTAGTACGCGCCTATATTTCCGGCTACTTGGAAGGCTGAGGCAGAAGGATCGCCAGAGCCCAGCAGGTCAATGATGGGTTCACTGTGAGCATGTCACTGCACTCCAGCCTGGGCAACTGAGAGAGACTCCAACTCAGGAAAAAAAAAAAGAATAAGAAAAGAAAATCCCATCAGATGTAATGGGATAGCCTGACCTTTTAGCTCACGGTTCAGCCTAATAATCAATAATAAAAGTCCTTCAGGTTCCCTCTTGAAAGTAAAAGACTCAACCCCATCCCTGATCAAATCAAAACCCCAGAAATGATAGTTAATGAACTTGCGCATTCAAAGACTGACAAGTCTCCTACAAAGGCAAAAAGTCATTCTGAAAAAGTCCATCCCTCCTCCCATCAGAGATGGAAAAATGACAACCTCTCTGCAGCATTACCTGTGTGCCACCCTCTTTAGCATATCAATTATTGTGAAAATATATCTAGGCCAGGTGCAGTGGCTCACACCTGTAATTCCAACACTTTGGGAGGCCAAGATGGGAGGACAGCCTAAGCCCAGAGTTTGTGACCAGCCTGAACTTGGGGAGACCTCCTCTCTACAATAAATCAAAAAGTTAGCCAGGCATGTGGCTCACACCTGTAATCCCAGCACTTTGAGAGGGCAAGGCGAGAGGACTGCCTGAGTCCAGGAGTTCGAGACCAGCCTGGGCAACTTGGTGAGACCTCATCTCTACAATAAATCAAAATATTAGCCAGTCATGGTGGTGCACATCTGTTGTTCCAGTCACTTGGAAGGCTGAGGTGGAAGGATCGCCTGAGCCCAGGAGATCGAGGCTGCAGTGGCCATTAGCGTGCCACTGCACTCCAGCCTGGGCGACAGAGTGAAACTTCGACTCAAAAAAAAAAAAAAATTACCTGGGTGTGGTGGCACACACCTGCAGTTCTAATTACTTGAAAGCCTGAGGTAGAAGGGTCGCCTGAGCCCAGCAGGTCAAGGCTGCGCTGGCCGTGAGTGTGCCACTCCACTCCAGCCTGGGCAGCAGTGAAACTCCACCAAAAAAAAAAGAAAGAGGCCTGGCACAGTGGCTCATACATGTAATTACAGAACTTTGGGAAGCAGAAACGAGAGGATGCCTGAGTCCAGGGGTTCGAGACCGTCTGGGCAATTTGGCGAGATCTCATCCCTACAATAAAATAAAATTTAAAAAAATTAGCCGGGCATGGTGGTGCACACTTCTGATTCCAGCTACTCAGAAAGCTAAGGCGGAAGGCTCACCTCAGCGTAGAAGATTGAGGTTGCGGTGGCTGTGAGCTTGCCACTGCATTCCAGCCTGGGTGACAGAGTGAGAGACTCCAACTCAAAAAAAAAAAAAAAAAAGAAAAAGAAAAATAGATCTAGCTTTTAGTTAAGAGTAAAAGACTCATCTATGTCAGGTCTTTCTGGCATGAATCTTCCTCTTTCTTTCTCTTCTTCTCACTACTAAACTCTGTTTTAAAACTTTGCTGGCTGCTCTGAAAATCATTTCAGGATCCAAAGAATCCATGAGTTTTACACCATGCCACATCTGGCATCAATACCATAACTAATAAATGGCACAGCTGGAAGTGAAGCCCAGCTATTCTGATCCCAAACACTCACTCTATATCCTATATCACACCGTCTGCCGGGTCATCACAGATGAAAAGACCTGGGATGAAAAAAAGAGAAAACGAGAAGAATTCAGAGGACTTCCTCACCACACCTATTCCCACAATGAGGACTTCTTTATTGCCAGTTGAGCAGTTAGGATCAGGTCATAGACTCTAGAATTAAACCTTGATGTGCAATAAATAACAAGAAAGCACAGACTTGGGACTAAAGTTAGCCTTCACTTATTAACTTGAGTAGGGGAAATAAAGTGTATAAACATCACTACAGTTTAAGGCACTATACACACAAGCCTATAAATTGGACAAAATCAATGGCAGTTTCTCAGCCTAGGTGTAACTGACATTTTAGGCTGGATAGCTCTGTTGTGAGAAGACTGTCCTGTGCACTGCAGAATGAGTAGTGGTATTGCTGGCCTCTACAACTAGGGGCCAGCAGCATCCTTCCCCAACAATTGTAACAACCAAAAAATGTTTCTAGACAATGCCAAATGTTCTCTGAGGGACAAAATCACTCCCAATTGAGAATCATTGCTCTAAACGTTACGGAGGTTTAGGGAAATATGTCAGTGAAAACAGGTTGTGGGTGCTGAAAAAAGTGTCATGAAGCAGGGAATATTTGAACTGCACTGTGAAGAACATATAAAATTTCTGTAGGTGAGGAGAGAATAATAAAATAAATTCCAGAAAGGGAAGATAACTTAAAGACAAGGAGATAAGAAAGCATAAGGTCTGCTGGAGAATGTTCCAGTTTGTAAACAGCAGAGGGCTCCTGTTGGAAATAGGACATTATGGTAAACATGACAGCTGGGGTCAGGTTATGGATCACTATCCATCAACTAATGCTTAAAAGATATACACACATAATGAAACAGTCAACAATAAAAGATACCACACATGTTTAATGGTATACAAGTCACACCAGTGCCATAGGCTGAGCATCTCTTTTTTTTTTTTTTTTGAGTTGGAGTCTCACTCGGTTGCCCAGACTAGAGTGCAGTGGCTGCTCCCAGCCACCGCAGCCTCAACCTGCTGGGCTCCGGCAATCCTTCCGCCTCAGCCTTCTAAGTAGCCGGAATTACAGGCCTGCACTACCACACCCGGCTGATTTTTTGATTTATTGTAGAGATGAGGTCTCGCTGCCCAGGCGGGTCTCGGACCCACGGGCTCAGGCAATCCACTCACCTCAGCCTCCCTAGGCGCAGGATTACAGGCTGAGCCACCGAGCCCAGTGGCTGAGCATCTCTAATCTGAAAATCCAAAATCCAAAACTTTTTGAACACCAACATGATACTTAAAGGAAATCCTCATGAGAGCAATTTGGATTTTGGATTTTCGAATTAGGAATGTTCAGCTGCTAAGTATAATATAAATATTCCCAAATCCGAAAAACTCCAAAATCTGGAACACATCTGGGCCTAAGCATCCTGGATAAGGAGTATTCAACCTGTATTTCCATGTGTTCTACCTTTCCCAGAGGACAGAACGTTGCTTGAGTTACCATGTCCACAGTGCATCTAGCGTTTGGAACATATACTCAGAGCTAAATGAAACTTGGAACCAGTGCAGAGGAGGGAGAAATAACTAAGTACGAGGATGATCAGGAGATTCCCAAGTGAGGTGAGACTGAAGGACTCTGAAGGGATATGTTTTGAACAGCTGGAAGGGAGGAGAACACATTTCACCTGATGACATCTAGGCTGGAAAAGAAAGAAATGTACAAAATATATTCAAGAGACACCAAGAACAATGTACCTAAGAATGAAGACAAGCTGCAGAACTAAGCTAAGTCAGAATGCAGAGCAGCTGAACAGAACTTTACTGTACAGACAACACCTAATGGTTTCTGAGGAACATAAAATCACAGAAGTTTAATTTTCAGTTGTTTAAAATTTGATCATCTTGCCAGGCACAGTGGCTCACACCTGTAATCCCAGCACTTTGGGAGGCCAAGGTAACAAGGATTGCCTGAGCCCACAGGTTCGAGACCAACTTGGGTAACATGGCAAGACCTCGTCTTTACAATAAATCCAAAAATTAGCTGGGAGTGATGGTGCCCATCTGTGGTTTCAGCTACTAGAAAGGCTGAAGTAGAAGGATCATCTGAGCCCAGCAGGTTGAGGCTGTGGTGGCAGTGAGCGTGCCACTGCACTCCAGCCTGGGCAACAGAGTGAGACTACAGCTCATAAATAAATAAACAAACTTGGTCATCTTGCCAGGAAGTTATCTTAGCTACACTTAGAAAGACCTGGGGCCAGGCTTGGTTGGCTGAGCCTGTAATCCTGCGCCTTGGGAGACTGAGGTGAGTGGATTGCCTGAGCCCGCGGGCTCAAGACCCACCTGGGCAACCTGGTGAGACCTCATCTCTACAATAAATCAAAAAATTAGCCGGGTGTGGTAGCGCGCGCCTGTAGTTCCAGCTCCTTGGAAGGCTGAGGCGGAAGGATCACCAGAGCTCAGCAGGTCAAGGCTGCAGTGGCTCGGAGCGGCCACTGCACTCCAGTCTGGGTGACAGAGTGAGACTCCAACTCAAAAAATATATATATATATATCTTTGCTGGGCTCGGTGGCTCAGCCTGTAATCCTGCACGCTTTGGGAGGCTGAGGTGAGTGAATTGCCTGAGCCCACGGGTTTGAGACCCACCTGGCCAACTTGGCGAGACCTCATCTCTACAATAAATAAAAAAATGAGCCGGGTGTGGTAGCATGCGCCTGTAGTTCTAGCTACTCGGAAAGCTGAGGCGGAAGGATCGCCGGAGCCCAGCAGGTCGAGGCTGTGGTGGCCGGGAGCGGCCACTGCACTCCAGTCTGGGCAACAGAGTGAGACTCCAACTCAAAAATATTAAATAAATAAATAAATAAAAAGGCTTTGTTTCTTCCATGGAGCTTGGTGGTTTGTCTTGTTTATCTGGCTTCCTGGGAGAGTCTCTTGAGATACTTTGCTTTCCTAAGGGCCCCCAAGAGACAGCGATGAAACCAACATCTATTACCCTAGACACTTGAGGAGATGCTTAAGTCAATATGGTCAGATTAATTCAGGCTTTAACCCTGACAAAACTTAAGAGCCAAGTCATCAGATGATTGTGCATCTTATAGACTGAAGTATGGAATTAAGCCCAGTACTCTGGGATCTCTTTCAAAGCCTGGGCGAGGAGTCCAGATGTTAGTTCCAGCCCCATACCTCGCTGGCTGTGTGAATTTTCTTAGCCTCTTTTCTCATTGGAGGATGAGAGCACTGCTGTATATTAGTGGGTCTTAGTCCTAGCTACCTATGAGAATTACCTGAGACCGGACGTGGTGGTTCATGCCTGTACTTCCTGCACTTTGGGAGGCCAAGGTGAGAGGATTGCCTGAGCCCACAGATTCAAGACCAGCCTGGGTAACATGACGAGAACTCATCTCTACAATAAATAAAAAAAAACTAGCCAGATGTGGTGGTACACGCCTGTAGTTCTAGCTACTTGGAAGGCTGAGGCTGAAGGATCACCTGAACCCAGCAGGTCGAGACTGCTGTGGCTGTGAGCATGCCACTGTCCTCCAGCCGGGGCAACAGAGTGAGACCTCTACCGGAAAAAAAAAAAAAAATTACCTGAGGAATTTTAAAAACAATTCTTGGACCCTACAGTAGCCCAATAAATTAGACCTTTAAGGTTGGGGCCAGGGCATTGATACTCTCCAAAGCTCCCCAGGTCTTTCTTTTTCTTATTTATTTATTTATTTAATTTATTTTTTTTGAGTTGGAGTCTCACTCTGTCGCCCAGACTGGAGTGCAGTGGCCGCTTCCGGCCACCGCAGCCTCGCCTGCTGGGCTTCAGCGATCCTTCCGCCTCAGCTTTCCAAGTAGCTGGAATTACAGGCATGCGCTACCACACCCGGTTGATTTTTTGATTTATTGTAGAGATGAGGTCTCGCTGCCCAGGCGGGTCTCGAACCTGTGGGCTCAGGCAATCCACTCACCTCAGCCTCCCAAAGGCACGAGATTACAGGCTGAGCCACTGAGCCCGGCTATTTTTTTTTTTGAGTTGGAGTCTCACTCTGTCGCTCAGACAGGAGTGCAGTGGCCGCTCCTGGCCACCGCAGCCTTGACCAGCTGGGCTCTGGCAATCCTTCCGCCTCAGCCTTCCAAGTAGCTGGAACTACAGGCCCGCGCTACTGCGTCTGGCTAATTTTTTGATTTATTGTAGAGATGAGGTCTCTCCAAGTTTCCCAGGCAGGTCTCGAACCCGCGGGCTCAGGCAATCCACTCACCTCGGCCTCCCAAAGCGCTGGGATTACAGGCTGAGCCACCGACCCCGGCAAAGATATATATATTTCTTTTCTTTTTTTTTTTTTTTTTTGAGTTGGAGTCTCACTCTGTTGCCCAGACTGGAGTGCTGTGGCACACTTCCGGCCACTGCAGCCTCGACCTGCTGGGGTCCAGCGATCCTTCTGCCTCAGCCTTCCAAGTAGCTGGAACTACAGGTGCGCGCTACCACATCCGGCTAATTTTTTATTTTATTGTGGAGATGAGTTCTTGCCAAGTTGACCAGGCGGGTCTCGAACCCACGGGCTCAGGCAATTCACTCACCTCAGCCTCCCAAAATGCGCAGGATTACAGGCTGAGCCACCGAGTCCAGCAAAGATATATATATATATTTTTTTTTTTTTTTTTTTTTTTTTTTGAGTTGGAGTCTCGCTCTGTCGCCCAGACTGGAGTGCAGTGGCCGCTCCCAGCCACCGCAGCCTCGACTTGCTGAGTTCCAGTGATCTTTCCGCCTCAGCCTTCCAAATAGCTGAAACTACAGGTGCACGCTACCACACCCAGCTAATTTTTTGATTTATTGTAGAGATGAGGTCTCACCAGGTTGCCCACATGGGTCCCGAACCCGTGGGCTCAGGCAATCCACTCACTTCAGCCTCCCAAGGCGCGGGATTACAGGCTAAGCCACCAAGCCTAGCCCCAAGTCTTTCTAAGTGTAGCTAAGATAACTTCCTGGCAAGATGACCGTTTGTTTATTTATTTATGAGCTGTAGTCTCACTGTCGCCCAGGCTGGAGTGCATGGCATGCTCACTGCCACCACAGCCTCAACCTGCTGGGCTCAGATGATCCTTCTACTTCAGCCTTTCTAAGTAGCTGGAACCACAGATGGGCACCACTACACCCAGCTAATTTTTGGATTTATTGTAGGGACGAGGTCTCGCCATGTTACCCAGGTTGGTCTCGAACCCGTGGGCTCAGGCAATCCACTCACCTCAGCCTCCCAAAGCACGGGATTACAGGATGAGCCACCGAGCCCGGTTGAAACAAAGTCTTTTTAAAACACAGGTCAATGAGAATTTCCATTGCATAAAGGAAAGTCTGTGTACCTCTTCACCAGAAAACTCTCCATGATGTTATTCTCCTATCTCCAAGCTAAAAGGTGGGAAGCTGCTGAAGTATGCTCAAAGAACCTCACTGTTACATAAATACCCTGGTAGTCTTCAGACCTGGGTAAGGACCATTCACACTCATTATATTTTCTTTTTGTTGTTTTGAGTCGGAGTCTCACTCTGTCACCCAGGCTGGAGTATGGTGGCATGTTCATGGCCACCACAACCTCAACTTGCTGGGCTCAGGCGATCCTTCCACCTCAGCCTTCCAAGTAGCTGGAATAACAGGCATGCACCACCATGCCTGGCTAATTTTTCTTGATTTACACAGAAATGAGGTCTTGCCAAGTTGCCCAAGTTGTTCTCAAACCCATGGGCTCAGGCAATCCTCTCACCTCGGCTTCCCAAAGTGCTGGGATTATAGGCATGAGCCACTGCGCCCGGCCTCTTTGTATTCTCCAGAAAGGAAAAGGGCAGGACCCTTTATAACAGGCCCACCTTCCTACAGTGTTACTCCAGGGTTCTGGCAACAGATGGTAAACTGGGAGTTTGTAGAGCCTACCAAGCTGAAATCAGAGTCACTCCAGGGTCCTAGTACAAATAACTGTTAAACAAAGCAACTCAGCCAGGCACTGTGGCTCACGTCTGTAATCCCAGCATTTTGGGAGGCTGAGGCAAGAGGATTGCCTGAGTACAGGGGTTCAAGACCAGCCTGGGCAACTTGGCAAGACTTGTCTCTACAATAAATAAAAAAATTAGCCGGGAGTGGTGGTGTGTGCCTGTGGTTCCAGCTATTTGGAAGGCTGAGGTGAAAACATCACCTGAGTCCACCAGGTCGAGTCTGCAGTGGCTATAAATGTACCATTGCACTCCATTCTGGATGACAGAGTGAGTTTCTACAAAAAAAAAAAAAAATGCAACTCCCATCTACAGGCCTTCTTGTTAATCCCATTAACCAGCTGAAGTTCTAATAGCCAAGATAACTTTAAAAGCAGAAACACAACCCTATGCCTTCCACTCTTCAAGGATGCAGCTCAGGACACCAGGAAAGCTACTGCTGGCAAGGCCTGGTGTGTGCTCTTGGATGGGCTCCAGGTTCCTGCCTGGAGCAATCCCAGGAAACAATCTGTTCTTTAAGACAGCCTGAGTGAGGTAAAGGACAAAAAAGAGCCCTCGTATGGTGCGTACTTACACTATGCAGGTACCATAAGCACTTTATCCATTCATTATTTCATTTTATTTGCCAACACACGTATAAGCTAGGTACTATAATCCTTACCATTTTACAGATGAAGAAACTGAGGCTTGGAGAGGTTTCATAATTTGCCAAAGGCTACCCAGCTACTAATGGCAAAGCAAGGATGTGAGACAGAGTAGTCTACATTCAGACCTCTATAAACAATTTTTCCCGCTTGAAGGCAACAAGTGGTTTTTTGTTTTGTTTTGTTTTTTTCAGTTGGAGTCTCACTCTGTTGCCCTGCTGGATTCAGGCAATCCTTCAGCTTCACCCTTCCAAGTAGCTAGAACAACAGGTGCATGCCACCACGCCTAGCTAATTTTTTTAAAAAAATTATTGTAGAGACGAGGTCTCACCAAGTTGCCCAGGCTGGTCTCGAATCCCTGGGCTCAGGCAATCCTCTTGCCTCGGCCTCCCAAAGTGCTGGGATTATAGGCTTGAGGCAGCAAGTGGTTTTTAATGGGTTTATGTGAACAGGGTAGCTAGCATAGCTTGGTGATAAACAGATAAGCTTCTTGCAGGCAGGCATACCTTAGATAATTAGAAGTGTCTTTTCTTTCTAATAAAATCTTGTCTTAAACTATACTTTGGGCTTGCTCTGAAATTATTTTCTGTAGTGGAATAAAGAATCCACAAACAACTATATCACACCACCTGGCATCATACGTATTTTTAGGCCCTCATACTAGTAGTTCCCCCAAAATGATGAATATTGCCCCCCAAAACTTGAAACAGCATCATCTTTAAAAAGATACTGCAGGCCGGGCTCAGTGGCTCAGCCTGTAATCCCAGCACTCTGGGAGGCCAAGGCAAGTGGATTGCCTGAGCCTGCGGGTTTGAGACCCGCCTGGGCAACTTGGCAAGACCTGTCTCAACAATAAATCAAAAATTAGTCGGGCATGGTAGCACACGCCTGTAGTTCCGGCTACTTGGAAGGCTGAGGCGGAAGGATTGCTGGAGCTCAGTCAAGGCTGCGGTGGCCAGGAGTGTGCCACTGCACTCCAGCCTGGGTGACAGAGTGAGACTCCAACAACTCAAAAAACAAACCAAAACAAACCAAAACAAACATTTTGGTTTTATAGCAGAACTGAATGTCAAGACCCCTTCCTCCTTTTTAAGTGACTGACTGAAACTAGCACACAAAAACTTACCTAGCTTAGTATGAATATTTGCCAGGTTTCAGTTTTTTCTTTGGTAAATGAAATTTTTATTTTTATTTTTAATAATTAATTTTTATTTTTGAGTTGGAGTCTCAGGAGATCCTTCCACCTCAGCCTTCCAAGTAGTTGGAACTACAGGCACACATCACTATGCCCAGCTAATTTTTCTTGATTTATTGTAGAGGTGAGGTCTCACCAAATTGCCCAGGCTGGTCTCAAACCTGTGGGCTCAGGCAATCCTCTCACCTCGCCCTCCCAAAGTGCTGGGATTATAGACATGAACCACCACACCTGGCTGGTAAATGAAATTTTTTAAAAAAATCACATTGCCTATTCTACTGTATTTTTTTTCTTAAATTTGTTGATTTATTGTAGAGATGAGGTTTTGCCAAGTTGCCCAGGCTGGTCTCAAACTCAGGCAATCCTCTCACCTCAGCATCCCCAAATGCTGGGATTATAGGCATGAGCCACCATGCCTTGCTGAACCCAAAATGTTATCAATCTTTGGACATGAAAATCCTTTTTGATGTATGCCTTCTTTCCACCATCCCTATCCAGGCTTGCCAATTTTCTTCCACAATTTCCCATTTGGCCTTTCCCCCCCCTACTGTTGTCACTTCTTGCCTGAATTTGCTCATTCATTCATCATTTACCAAATGCCTATGATCACCCAAGCAGAGCTAGACCCTGGTCCCTGCTCTTAGCTCACATGATATTAAGTAAAGCTGCCCATCTTGATCACCATCACCAGACTGCAAGCTTTAGCAAAGGCTTTGTAAGCTAGCAGCATCTGGCATAAAGCAGACACTCTAAAAACATTTGCTGTATTACATTAGATTGCTTTAGTAAGCTCTTTTTTAATCCATAAATATTTTAGCATGTATCTTCAAAAAAAAAACACTCTTATTTGTTTTTCCTTTTTAAAACACAAAAGCATGGTTGGGCACAATGGCTCATGCCTGTAATCCCAGCACTTTGGGAGGTAGAGATCAGAGGACTGCCTGAGTCCAGGGTTCAAGACCAGCCTAGGCAACTTGGTAAGACTTTGTCTCTACAATAAATTTTAAAAATTAGCCAGGTGTGGTGGCATGCACCTGTAGTTCCAGCTACTTAGAAGGCTGAGGCGGAAAGATCACCTGAGCCCAACAGGTTGAGGCTGCGGTGGTCATGAGCGTGCCACTGCATTCCAGCGTGAATGACAGTGAGACACTAACAAAAAAAAAGGAAGAAGTGTAGTGTGTATGCTAGCATAGGAGAGTTCTAGAAAGATATATACCAATATATATATCAAGATATATACTCCTGTGACATACCCAGTACCTCTGTCACACAATTTAACAATTAGGTATACACTGTCTTCGATGTTAGAGAACAGTTCCTTACTCTTCCCCAGGTCTCGCCAAGTTGCCCAGGCTGGTGTCAAACCTGTGGGCTCAGGCAATCCTCCTACCTCTGCCTCCCAAAGTGCTGAGATTATAAGCATGAGCCAATGTGCCCAGTGCATATACTTCTTTGGAACAAGTTCTATGACAATTTCTGATTCTAGCTTCTCAATCTTTTAATTCAGTGGTTCTCAAAATGCTGTCCTTAGGCTTGCAGCATCAGCATCATCTGGGAACCTGTTAGAACAGCAAATTCTCGGATCCCACTCCAGACCTACTGAATCAGAAACGCTGGAGGCGAAACCCAGCTAATACGAGTTTTAGTAAATTGGGTACTTAAAGCCCAGACTTTTTTGCCACTATATGACCATGTAACCAAGAACTATTTGTACCACCTAAAGCTACTAATGAAAGAAAGAAAAAAAGAAAGAGAGAAAGAGAGATCTCCAGGTGACTCTGATTCATACTAAAGGATGAAAACCACTGCTCTAATCCTGTCAAGCTGCTTTTTGTTTTTTTTTACCATCCCCTAAACATGGCAGGCATTGCTATCTTGTCTGTCTTATCACCTCTGCTTCAAAATATTTTCCTTGACATTTTGATTAATTCTGATCATATCCTCTGTCAAAGCCCAGAAAGTCCTAACTCCCCAAAGTGGTCTCACCAGAGTCCATACTGATTCTTCTTATCCCCTTTCCTCAACTCCTGTGACATACCCAGTTCCTCTATCACACAATTTAACAATTAGGTATACACTGTCTTCAATGTTAGAGAACAGTTCTTTACTCTTCCCCAGAAAACCATAACCTCTTTGAAGACATGAATCATGTGCTTTAATCTCTTCCCCTACCCCTGTCCTAAGCACATAACTGGAATTTTAATAGAGTTGCTGGTTAATATCTTTAAGGATGAATTCCCTAAGAGAAAAAATGCTGATAAACCTTTACAATGGATATAAAGTCTGGATTTCAACTTGTAGACCCAGTTCTGTGACCTTGAGCAAGTTCGTTTCTCAGAATGATGTCTATAAAACTGAAAAGGTTGAACTCAATGATTCAACGCTTCCTTTTAGCTTGAATAACATGATTTTATGAAATGTTTTATCTTGGAATATCTCATTTCAGTATACTCTAAAACTGCTTTGCTTGTAACACTAATGTGGGAATTTTAAACTTGATTTGAGTACAGTTATATACAGTGTTTCCTAATTAGCTAGTAAGCTCTTTCAACAGGAACCATGACAGTTTGAGCAACTGTGAATCTTCCACCATACCCAGCACCATACCATGCCTTATACATAATAACAGTTCAATACATTTGCAGGAGTTTATTTAGAAAAACTCTTTCAGCAGCTTCATTTATATAGAGGACCCATGCACATATCTGCTGTCCCCCAAAGGGTCTTTTTGAATATTTATTATTATAAATTCCATGTAATAACATACAGTAAAAATTGTGATTCCTCTAATATCACCAGGAACAGTCAGCCACATAAGAAAAGAATGTAAAGATGAATCTCTCGTTGGGTGTGGTGACTCAAGCCTGTAATCCCTGCACTTTGGGAGGCTGAAGCAAGAAGACTGACTGAGCCCAGGAGGTTGAGACCAGCTTGGGTAACTTGGCGAGTTCTCATCTCTACAATTAAAAAACACAACAACCCAGGTGTGGTGGTGCGAGACTGTAGTACCAACTACTTGGAAGACTGAGATGTAAGGATCACCTGAGTCCAACAGGTGGCGGCTGTGGTGGTTGTGGGCATGCCACTGCACTCCAGCCTGGGCAACAGAGTAAGACTACAACTCAAAAAAAAAATCTCTCGTGCACTCTGGGCTAGATTAAAAGGTTGTAAGCCGCAGGCTACCCTGCTGCCACATACAAATAAAAACTGCCCTGTACATGCAAACTGCATACACCAACTCCACTGCTGGGGATCAAAAGATTTCTTGATGTAAATTTTCAAAAACAAGGTGGACAGTAGCCTTTGAGTGGCAAGTGATGACCAGAAGCTGAATCTAAAGGAAGGGACGGACAGCAAAGAGACTCTGAAGGGCAAGGAGGAAGATCAGAAGGGCAGCAGGAGAACTTGTAAAGGAGCAGGAGATCCACTAAGACTTCACCCAGCATCTGCCAGAGTCAGGCATTGGGACAGCAAAGAGGCCCATGCCTCCAAGAGCTAACGGTCCTAAGCAAAGAGCGATGCTAAGGCTGTTTGGTGGGAGTGCATGCATAACTCTAATCGGGAAAATCAAGCAGGGAAGGCTTCACAGAGAAGGCGTCTTTGACATGTGGAGGAGGATTTACTAAGAGAAAAAAGACAGTTGGAGCTAGTTATTTTGGGGGAGAATCATTCACATGTTTTTATAGCTGTTCACTTGGAGCTTTAAGTCATGGGAGGCACCACGTCAATGCTCTTTCTCTTACTTCATCTGGATCGGAAACGCTCAAGCCCAGCGTTGGAGCAGAGCCATTAGTCCAGGGTGAGGCGAGCGCTGGCCAAATCTGCCCTGTCACCTCCAAGCCCAGCCGGCCAGCCCAGCCCCGCTCTCCCCGCAGCCAGGAAAGGCAGACGGACGGTCTCCCCGGGGCCGGGGGGGATGCAGGCGGGCAAGGCTCAGCCAGGTCCCGCAAGAAGCCGCCGTGGGCCGCCGAGAAGCGCTCCGGTCAGGAAGCCGCCCGGCTCCTGTCCACCTGTGAGAGGGGCCCGCTCCGCAGACGCGGGCTGCAGGGAGGGAGGGGAAGCGCTGGGATCTCGGCGGGGTAGGCAACCCTGGCGAGACGCCCGCCCGACGCCCGGCCGGCCAGCACCGGGGGGCTCCCGCACCAGCCCAGCTCCCACGACCGCCACGCAGCCACACTCCGCGCTCCCGGCCACAAGAAACACCCCCTGCAGCCCACTTTCATGACGTGTCAGCGCAACTTCGGGAGATGACAAGCGTATTTCAAAACGCTCCAAAGGCACGAGAGGCACTGTCCTGCGAGCCCGAGTCCCAGCCGAGTGTGAGAGCCCCCCTCCACTTGTCAGCTGCGTGACCTTGGGCGGGCACGTCGCCCCCCCGTGCCTCAGTTTCCCCAGCCGCAGAAGGGGCCGGAACGCCTCGCCGCAGGGTCGTCGCGGGGTCGCGCCGGCGGAGACCGCCGCTGCCTCGGGCCACGGCGCCGGCGGCGCTCCCGGCCCCTTTCCGCGCCCGGGCTCCGGGGCGGGGGAGGACGCCCGGCCCGAGCTCCACCGGGCTCCGCCGCCGCAGGGCAGAGGCGCGGAAGTGGGGCGCGCCCGCGGGGGTCTGCGCCCGGGGGAGGCTGTCGCCGGCGGGCCGGCGCGGGGAGCGGCCGAGGGAGGCCGGGCTGACTCGGGCCGGTGGCGGAGCGGGGCGCGCCGGGGGTCCGGAGGAGGCCGGCGACACGCGTCGCCGGACCCCGCGGCGCGCGCGGACGACTCGGGGAAGGGGCAGGGAAGAGGAGCGGCGCCCCCGCATGCGGGGCCGCGCGCCCCCGGCGGGCAGGGCTGAGGCGCTCACTCACCTGAGGCGCGGGCATCCGCCGTCAGTGCAGCAGCAGCGGCGGCAGCGGCGAGGGGGCGGGGGAGGCGCTGCGGCCGCGCAGGCGCGCTGAGGAGGCCGGGCGCCGCGCATGCGTGCTGCGCCTGCCCGCTCGGGAACTACCGGGAAAATGGCGGCCGCGCCGGGAGGGGCCGACGGCGCCATCTTGAGTGTAGTTTTTCTTGCTGCGGACTTTACTCGGAGAATGTGAGGTTTAAGAGCTACGGGGAAGGAGGGGCGTTGAGTGCAGCGCCTTGTGAAGCTCCTCGGAACGCTTGCGGTGCATCCTTTTGACCAGACCTACAGAGCCACACCCAAGGTCACACGGAGCCTGACACAGTGCTTGGCACGTGGAAGGGACTTAGTAAGTTTTGGTGAATGAACACAGTAATTTAAAAATTAGAATCCGGGCCGGGTGCGGTGGCTCACGCCTAAAATCCCAGCACTTTGGGAGGCTGAGGTGAGAGAATTGCCTGAGCCCATGGGCTCGAGACCAACCTGGGCAAATTGGCGGGACCGCGTCTCTACAATAAATCAAAATTAGCTGAGCATGGCGGCGCGTGCCTGTAGTTCCTGTACTTGGGAGGCTGAGGCGGAAGGATCACCGAAGCCCAGCAGGTCAATGCTGGGATGGCCGTGAGCGTGCCACTGCACTCCAGCCTGGGCGACAGGGTGAGACAACGACTCAAAACAAAACAAGAAAACAAAAAATAAAAATTAGCCGGGCTCGGTGGCTCCGCCTGTAATCCCGCGCCTTTGGGAGGCTGAGATGAATGGATTGCCTGAGCCCGCGGGTTCGAGACCCGCCCAGGCAACTTGGCGAGACCTCATCTCTACAATAAGTCAAAATGATCCAGGCGTGGTAGCGCGCGCCTGTAGTTCCAGCTACTTGGAAGGCTGAGGCGGAAGGATCGCCGGAGCCCAGCAAGTCGAGGCTGCGGTGGCCGGGAGTGGCCATTGCACTCCAGTCTGGGCGACAGAGTAAAACTCCAACTCAATAAATAAATAAATAAATAAAATAAAAATTAGAGGGTGCGGTGGCTCACACCTGTAATCCCAGCACTTTGGGAGGCAAAGATGAAAGGACTGCCTGAGCCCAGGAGTTCGGATCTGCCTGGACAACATAGTAAGACGTCATCTCTACCAAAAAAAATAAAAAAATTAGCCGGGAGTGGTGGTGCAGGCCTGTGGTCCCAGTTACTTGGATGACTGAGGTGGAAGGATCGCCTAAGCCCAGAAGTTTGAGGTGTGATGAGCATGATAGTGCCAGTGCTCTTCACCCTGGGCGACAGAACAAGACCCTGTCCCTCTCGTCCCCCAAAAAACAACAACAAAAAAACCACATGCTAGAATCTGAAACTCAGGACTCCTAATTCCCAGTCCTCCATTTTATCATCTCTCTTGTAACTGCCTGCCCCACCACCTACTCCTTGAATGCAACATGATAGAATTTTTTTTCCAGAATGATTGCACATATTAACCCTAATGACCCAACAATTTGAATAAAACTAGAATGTACAGGACATAAATCTCTTCCTCTAAAGAGTTTATTTATTGGTTAATCTATTATTTCTCTAGTATTAAGTATCATTAAAAGTAAAATATTAACTAAATTAGGGTAAATTAAACAAATTTTACCAAACATCTCAGAGGACAGTAATATTATTATTCATCAAGCACAATTTCTCAACCAAATCTGAGTAGAGGGAAAATGAGTATTAACTGACCACAGCCCTCCATCATATGATGTATGTTTGTTGACATCTACTGAATGCCAAGTAGGTTCTAGTTCACTGTTTACTACTTACTATCTGTATGTCTTCTGTTAGATTATTAAGCCTCCCATACCTGCATTCTCATCTAAAATGACAAAGAAGTTACAAGCTTGTGGTCAAAACTGAACAAGAAAATGCTTAAAGCTCTTTAAGTATTATTTTTGTTTTATCTTGTTTAGCTATTTACACAAAACACATTTCTTGAGTTTGAACAAATCCTTATCCACAAAAAAATGCAATACAATGTAACAAATAATGGGAGGTGTAATCACACATAGACAAGTGATCTATCCTTATTTCACAGAAGAAATTGAGGATAACAGATGAAAATTCACTACAAACTCTCTCCATTACACTACTCTGCTTCTGAGATAGAAGGCAATTAACATTATTCCTCTAATTCTTTTTTGTGTGTGTGTGTTGGTGTCTTACTCTGTCACCCATGCTGGAGTACAGTGGCATACTCACAGACACCACAGCCTTGAACTGCTGAGCTCAGGCAATCCTTCAGCCTCAGCCTTCCAAGTAGCTGGAACTATAGGCATGTGCTACCATACCTGGCTAATTTTTGATTTATTGTAGACAAGGGAGGTCTTGCCAAGTTGCCTGGGCCAGTCTTGAACCCACAAGCTCAGGCAATCCACTTGCCTTGTCCTCCCAAAATTGCTGGGATTACAGGCTGAGCCACCAAGCCCGACCTGATTTTTTTTTTTCTTTGAGTTGGTCTCACTCTGTTGCCCAGGTTAGAATGCAATTATACGCTCACAGCCACTGCAGCCTCGACCCGGTGAGCTCAGGCAATCCTTCCACCTAAGCCTTCCAAGTAGCTGGAAATACAGGTGTGTGCCACCATGCCCAGTTAATTTTTCTTGATTTATTGTCTCACCAAGTTGCCAAGGTTGGTCTTGAACCTCTGGGCTCAGGCAATCCTCTCACCTGCCTCTGCATCCCAAAGTGCTGGCATGATAGGCATGAGCCACTGTGCCCGGCCTCCCCCCCTCTTTTTAAAGAGACAGTGTCTTGCTCTGTTACCCAGGCTGGAGTCCAGTGGTGAGTTAACAGCTCACTACAGCTTCAAACTCTGGGCTCAAGAAATTCACTGCAGCCTCCCAAAGTGCTGGAATTACAGACATGAGCCACTGTACCTGACATTCTTAAAGCCTCCTAATGAGTTTTAATTATCTTTGTCTTAGGTCACTCTTCTATAGCTGCCCAGCACTCCTGCCTTGTTTTTTTTTAGTGTCCCAGAATGGTCCACTCTCTCTCCCCTCAAACCTTTTTAAATAGCTTCTTCTTTTGCCTGAAATACTTGCCCCATTTAATTCCTTCATCCTTCCCAAGTCAGCTAAAATATCACTTCTGTACAGAAGTTTTCTCTTCCTTTTCCTTGTCTGCAGAAGACTGGCAGCATCATGAGGGGAGAGCCCATGTGTTTTTGCTCCTTGTTCTCTCCAGTTCCTAGAACTGTGCCCGGCATAGAGTAAGGACTCAGTAAATGTATAAAGGATTAAAGACTGAATGTAGGTCAAAGCAAGTAGATATCACCTTTAATTAACTGGCACCTGGGCTAAGACTTAAGATTATGCCTGGGCGTTTAGCTGAAATGGGTTTTGACCCTTTATTGGGATCAGAAAATAAGAAACATTAACAACAAATGAGCTGGTGTTTTCTTGGTAATTAATGCTGAAACTTGTCTCTGTACTACTGTTCACTTCAGCATCTGGGCAAAGAATCCTATTTTCTGCAAAACCTCCATCTTTTAACTTTTTTTTTTTAGTTGGAGTCTCACTCTGTCAACCAGGCTGGAGTGCAGTGGCACGCTCACAGCCATCGCAGCCTCAACCTGTTGGGCTCAGGTAATCTTTCCCCCTCAGCCTTCCAAGTAGCTGGAACTACAGGCACGCGCTACCATGTCCAGCTTATTTTTTTATTTTTTGTAGAGATGTGGTCTCGTCAAGTTACCCAGGTTGGTCTCGAACCCCTGAGCTCAGGGAATTCTCTCACCTCAGCCTCCCAAAGTGCTGGGATTATAGGCTTGAGCCACCACGCCCCCATGAACCATATTTGAAAGAATGAGCCCCTGGTTCTGAGGTCATTTCCAAAAAAGAAGCTTCACGCATTTTGCATATTTCTGGAAAAAGTGTCTATACAATGTTCTTTTGGATGCATACATTCCATCACTTTTAGAAATAAGCCAAAGTAGCCGGGCTCGGTGGCTCAGCCTGTAATCCCACGCCTTTGGGAGGCTGAGGTGAGTGGATTGCCTGAGCCCACGGGTTTGAGACCCACCTGGACAGCGAGACCTCATCTCTACAATAAATCAAAAAAATTAGCCGGGTGTGGTAGCGCGTGCCTGTAATTCCGGCTACTCAGAAGGCTGAGGCGGAAGGATCACCGGAGCCCAGCAGGTCGAGGCTGCGGTGGTCGGGAGCAGCCACTACACTCCAGTCTGGGCGAGAGTGAGACTCCAACTAAAAAAAAAAAAGAAATAAGCCAAAGTGCGTTCCAGTCAGCCAGTTATCCTCGGAGGTGACAGGGTAGAAGTCCCCATGTGTTGCCACTGCCGGGTGCTCTTCCTGTCCCTCTCCTCTCGAGTATCTTGTGCCAAAAATCTGCATACTGTCACTGATAAGGTCCAGACCCCTGTGTGGCAGGTGGCTTCTGGAGCTGAAGCTTAAGCAGTTTTCGAGCTGGTGAGGGGTCTAATTGTTGCATACTTCTCTTTCCTGCAGAGAAGGAGAGCCAAAATATAAATTTCAGTTGAATTCACACATTTCTTGAAAACTTAATGTGTGGACACTGAGCCAGACATTGAAGGGCAGTATAAGGACAAATAGAGAGTCTCTGTCCTCAGAAAGATGGCAATCTGGTAAGAAAGTCAGCAAAACCACCAGGCACAATGGCTCACACCTATAATCCCAGCACTTTGGAAGGCTGAGGTGAGAGGACTGCCTAAGCCCACGGGTTCGAGGCCAGTCTGGGCAAGTTGGTGAGACTTCATCTCTACAATAAATAAAAAAAATTAGCCTGTAGTTCCAGCTACTTGGAAGGCTGAGGTGGAAGGATCACCTGAGCCCAGTAGGTCAAGGCTGCGGTGGCCTTGAGCATGCCACTGCACTCCAGTCAGGGCAACAGAGTGAGACTCCAACAACCAAAAAAAAGGAAAGAAAGAAAGAAAGCCAGCAACCTCTACAACTACAATGCAGTGTGATGAATAAGAAAACAAAAAGTGTCTAGCAAGTAATTTAGGGCTGTGAGATCAGGAAAAGCTGTGAAAGAGCCAAGTCAGTGTCACTTAGTGGGTTCTTGAAAAATGAAGAGGGAAAAGGCAATGGGTAGGTACTTCTTAAGGCTTGGATTTACCAAAATAGCACAGTTCATGGGTATTTACTTATCAGTCTATTGTGCTGCTGTGGAATTTACATCTAGAAATTTCTCATCAACTCTGAATGCCTACAACATACTACTTATTGCAGGGAGAAAAACAAATCACTTGGTAGCGGTCTTGCCCCATGGGACCATGTGCTCTGAAGGGCAGTATCAGATGTAAAACAGTCCAAGCTCTGGGCCCTCAAGAGACAAGCTTACCGAGCTGTACTGACACCTTCTGGAAACACTGGGTACTTTCATCCATAAAGGCCTGCAGCTGCTTCACAGAGCCTTGCAGCTCATCCATCTGTAGACAAAAGAACACTGTTGAGCTGGAAGGGTCCCTGGCTTCTTGAATGTTCCTCAAACCTGCTGGGCAAGTGCTCACTCAGGAGCTTCAGCACTGCTGTTCTCTCAGCCTGGAATGCGTATGCCAGGCATTCTGTTGCTCTCCAGAGTCACACTCACTCTCCTTTAGGCTACTCTGCGCCCCAGGAAGCTGATCCATATACCTCCACCAATGGGACATCATGTCCTCTGACTGCTAGTAGGTGTGGTACGAGGAGGCCGAAGCCAGTGGGAGCTGAGCAAGGTCAGGCTTGCTCCCAGAGGGGGCATTCTGAGTTAGCTGTGCCCTCACCTGAAGACTGTGGCTCTCTCAAAGCAGCCAATTGTGTGACTTTCTCCCTCAGGTGCCACAGTAACTGCTCCCCTGTCCTCCTTTCAGGCCTAGGAGCAGTGAGAACTCTGCACCTACCAGCCTCAGGTGACTTCGCAACCCTTGAGGTTCCCCAGTACACATATCTTTATACACAGCACCTTAATAAACTCTTCTGCTGCGCATAGTGGCTCACGCCTGTAACCCTAGCACTTTGGGAGGCAGAGGCAAGAGAACTGCCTGAGCTCAATGGTTCAAGATCAGCCTGAACAATATAGCGAGAACTTATCTCTACAATAAACAAAAAAATTTGCTGGGCATGCTGGTATAAGCCTGTGGTTTCAGCTACTTGGAAGGCTGAGGTGGAAGGATCACCTGAGCTCAGCAGGTTAAGGCTGCAGTGGCTGTGAGCATGCTACCAAACTACAGCTGGGGTAAGAGAGTGAAACTCTGACTCAAAATAAACAAACAACCTCTTCTTGCCAAGTGCGGTGGCTCATGCCTGTAATCCCAGTACTTTGGGAGATGGAGGCTAGAAGACTGCCTGAGCCCAGGGGTTTGAGACCAGCCTGGAAACATGGTAAGACCTTGTCTCTACAATAAATAAAAAAATTAGCTAGGCATGGTGATGCGTGCCTGTGGTTCCAGCTACTTGGAAGGCTGAGGCAGAAGGATTATCAGAGTCCCGCAGGTCGAGGCTGCAGTGGCTATGAGCATGCCACTGCACTCCAGCCTGGGCGACAGAGTGAGACTCTGGTTGATACAATCCTATTCCCCACTCATCCTCAGGTCTCTGTTCCAATGGTACCTCAGAGGAGCCTTCAATAACTGCTACATAAAAGAGCAGCCCACCATCCTCCCTGTGCGCTCACCCCCTTGCCCTGCCATGTCAGCACTCCCTACCAGTTATTTAACTGTTTAGTATTGTGTTACTATCCCTCCATATTTCCATGAGGTGGAGTCGAATACATGTATTACACATGTTCTTCAGGTATTTTAATTTCTTTCTTTTTTTTTTTTGAGTCGGAGTCTCACTCTGTCACCCAGACTGGAGTACAGTGCCCTCTCCCGGCCACTGCAGCCTTGACCTGCTGGATTGAGGCGATTCTTCTGCCTCAACCTTCCAAGTAGCTGGAACTACAGGCATGCGCCACCACACCCAGCTAATTTTTTGATTTATTGTAGAGATGAGGTCTCGCCAATTTATCCAGGCTGGTCTCAAACCCGTGGGCTCAGGCAATCCTCTCACCTCGGCCTCCCAAAGTGCTGGGATTATAGGTGTGAGCCACTGCTCCTGGCCAGGTCCTTTAATTTCTCAGGATTATGAGATCGCAAGGCTGGATGGCTCAGCCAAATAAACATGAACCCACTCACCACCAACTCCATACAGCCAAAGACTTTGTCCTGGTTCTGTAATATTTTCTGGTAGTCAGGCTTTGTATTAAGAACTTCACTCTGGGAGGACCCAAGATAAGTCACAGGTTCCACTTTGACTTCAGTAATTTTGGTTTCAGTTGATCCTCTAAAAATAAAACAAGGAATTTTATAATAATTTTCTGGGAAAGAAATGACAGATTACCTTGGAAAAAAGTCTCCTCTAAGGCTGAATCAAGGTTCTTTCACCTACTCCGGGTATTGGCTCTTTTATTAACAAGAGGTTCTGAAACAATTGTCCAGTATTCATGTTTTTATACCTCTGGACTCCATGAAATGCTAGAAGCTTCAATTCAGTTGACTCCAACTAACAGGAAGGTCTGCATATGGGAAGGACTACACTTGGGAGTGAAGCCAAAGCTTACTATCCTATAGTCAATGTCTATGATTTTTTTTTACCAAAAAGATGCTGACCTTCCTCAGTTTCCTAAAAGAACTCAATAGGACTGAGAGTTCATGAAAACTGATGATCCCCTTTAATAACAACTACTGCTACAATTTACGAGAGCTTAGTAGCTGCCAGACACATTCCATTTAACTTCATTTAACACTGACAACAACTCAATGAGGAAGGTACTTTTATTATTCCCCACCCCCTTATTTTAAGTCCAAGTCTTACCATGTTGCCCTGGCTGGAGTGCAGTGGCACACTCATGGCCACGGCAGCCTTGACCTGCTGGGCTCAGGTGATCCTTCTACCTTAGCCTTCCAAGTTGCTGGAACCACAGGCATGCACCATTATGCCTGGTTAATTTTTTTATTTATTGTAGAGATGAGGTCTTGCCAAGTTGCCCAGGCTGGTCTTGAATCCCTGGACTCGGGCAGTCCTCTCGCCTCTGCCTCCCTAAGTGCTGGGATTACAGGTGTGAATCATCACACTCGGCTATTATCCCTATTTTCTATGAGGAGCCTCAGGCTCACTCAGATTAAATGACTTGCCCAAGAGCACAAATATATATTTTTTTTAGATAAGAAAATGTAGTTTATTTAAAAAGTAAATGAGAAGCCGGGCTCGGTGGCTCAGCCTGTAATCCCGTGCCTTTGGGAGGCTGAGGTGAGTGGATTACCTGAGCCCGCAGGTTCGGGACCCGCCTGGGCAGCGAGACCTCATCTCTACAATAAATCAAAAAATCAGCTGGGTGTGGTAGCGCATGCCTGTAATTCCGGCTACTTGGAAGGCTGAGGTGGAAGGATCGCCAGAGCCCAGCAGGTCCAGGCTGCGGTGGCCGGGAGCGGCCACTGCACTCCAGTCTGGACGACAGAGTGAGACTCCAACTCAAAAAAAAAAAAAAAAAAAGTAAATGAGAGAAAGAGGAGATCACTACCTCCCCAAAGTAGAGTAGGGGCCAAAGCCAGGAAACATGGTGACGGCCATAGCTCAAAAAGCACATGGCCCCACCAGAGCTTAGTAAGGCAATGGCCAGAGCACAAAATTAAGGAGTAGTTAGTTAGGATCTGAACAAAAGCAGTCTGCTTCCAGAATTTTTTTTTTTTTTGAGTTTGAGTCTCACTCTGTTGCCCAGCCTGGAGGGCAGTGGCACGCTCCCAGCGATCCTTCTGCCTCAACCTTCCAAGAAGCTGGAACTACAGGCACACACTACCACGCCCAGCTAATTTTTTGATTTATTGTAGAGATGAGGTCTAGCCAAGTTCCCCAGGTGGGTCTTGAACCTGTGGGCTCAGGCAATCCACTCACCTCAGCCTCCCAAAGCATGGGATTACAGGCTGAACCACCAAGCCCAGCTTTTTTTTTTTTTTTTTGAGTTGGAGTCTCACTTTGTTGCCCAGGCAGGAGGGCAGTGGCAAGCTTCCAGCCACTGCAGCCTTGACCTGCTGGGCTCAGGTGATCCTTCCGTCTCAGTCTTCTAAGTAGCTGGAACTACAGGCACACGCCACCATGCCTGGCTAATTTTTTTTATTTATTGTAGAGATGAAGTTTTGCCAAGTTGTCTAGGCTGATCTCGAAATCCTGGACTCAAGGCAATTCTTTCACCTCAAGTGTTGGGATTATAGGCGTGAGCCCCAGCTCCTAGTCTAGAAGTATTCTTCTTAACCTGTAAGCTTTGTCACAAAAGTTTTTATTCTGAAACTTTCATCTTGCACAGTATTTATCTTCACAAATAGAATATGTAAGGTGTGAATAAAGTAACTGATAACCATCATTGCCTGGATTACAGAAGCTTTTCAAATCATATTCCTTTACTGATTGGCCACTTTTGCAATTAGAGTTTTGGTTAACAAAATGTTACTTTGGTTAACAAATAGTTGAGCTTTTAGCTAAGATTCTTTTTGAGGGGGAAAACAAAGTTTAAACCACAAGCTTAAATGTTCTACTGAATCAAAATCTAGCATTTTCCTACTTTCCTCTGCATTCAAGACTCAAAGATCCTTTCTTTCCCCACACCCTCCTCCATCACCACCCTTCATTTCTTTATGTCTCCACAAAGGCCCTAGCCAGGAATATCCCCCAAATCTGCAGTTCAAAGGCCACTGAAGCCCCAGCCCTGGGTACAAGGTGCCAAGTATAAGTCAAAGAGATGTGCCTGTCTCCCCCAGGATGTGAAACAGCAGCCAAGGACACAGAACAGAGGCTATTGTGTTCTTAGACTGAAAATAGTGACACCAAGTCTCCCTTCCTTCTCCCTCACTTCCCATTTAAGAGCAGAGTGCTAACATACACCTCACAGAACAGGATGAGCTGACTGGCCCATGAGAAAAGAGTCCTTATTCAATTTATGATAACAAAACTGAAATAAATTCTAATCGAAATCCACAAGGGAAAAAAACAGCTTATTTCCAGTTTATAGATCTAACCTGCATAATATCTCTTCAGCCTCCTTCTGGTAGTGAAGCAGGAGCTGATCCCAAGTCTGTCGTTCTAAAGAAAACCTAAAGAATCAGAAAAAAAAATTCAGTTAATTTTTATCATCTCATTCTGAATCACTCAGAGTAACAATAAATATGTCAGGTATATAATCTGATTATCAAATGTGAGTTGAAAGGCCATTAAAGGATTAGAAAGCCTGACTGATTCAGAGGAAATTAATTTAATCAAATCAAACCCAAATTCTTAAAATAGAATTAACATCCTTATTCCCTAGACTTCACGCTATGAAACTGGCCATCAGTTGGGGCCCAGAAACATCTCAAAATACAGCCTTCTTATTTGTATCTTGTTGCACTAGTACTGATGCCTCATATACAATGCTTACCATTCATTCTTCCCAGGTTTGGTTATTTTTCCAAGACAAAAGAAAGAATTTAGATTTTTCAACATTTTCACTTACTTTTTAATGTATTCCTTCATCTCAGCCACAGATGTTTCCAGAGACAAATCTGCTGCTTTTCTGGAAAATAGGATTATGAGAATAACATGTATCTTTCAAGAAACACTTGCTTTAATATAATGCCTTACATAATTTTTTTTTTTTTTTTTTTTTTTTGAGTTGGAGTCTCACTCTGTCACCCAGACTGGAGTGCAGTGGCTGCTCCCGGCCACTGCAACCTTGACCTGCTGGGTTCTGGCGATCCTTCTGCCTCAGCCTTCCAAGTAGCTGAAAATATAGGCACGCGCTACCACGCCCAACTAATTTTTAAAAATTTATTGTAGAGATGAGGTCTCGCCAAGTTGCCCAGGCGGATCTCGAACCCGTGGGCTCAGGCAATCCACTCACCTCAGCCACCTTACATAATTTTAATGGCAATAAAACATGATCATAATTATTTTTAAAATTCCACTTATTTGCTTTCCCCTAGCACCTTGATTTTGGACATAATTATTATCTTTTATTTTTTTGAGTTGGAGTCTCACTCTGATGCCCAGGTTGGGTACAGTAGTATGATCACAGCTATCGTAGCCTCAACCTGCTATGCTGTGCTCAGGCGATCTTTCTGCCTCAGCCTCCCAAGTAGCTGGAACCATTAGTGTGCACCACAATACCCAGCTAATTTTTTGATTTATTGTAGAGATGAGGTCTTGCTGAGTTGCCCAGGCTGGTCTCGAACCCCTGGACTCAGGCAATTCTCTCACTGGAGTGCAGTGGCCCACTCACAGCCATTACAGCCTTGACCTGTGGGTTCAGGCGATCCTTCTATCTCAGCCTTCCAAGTGGCTGGAACTACAGGTGCATGCTATGCCCAGCTAATTTTTTGATTATTGTAGAGATGAGGTCTTGACAAATTGTGTGGGCTGGTCTCGAACCCATGAGCTAAGGCAATCCTCTTACCTTGGCCTCCCAAAGTGCTGGGATTATAGGTGTGAGCCACCATGCCCAGCCTAGTAGCTTTCTTTTTTTTTTTTTTTTTTTTTTTTTTTTTGAGTTGGAGTCTCACTCTGTCGCCCAGACTGGAGTGCAGTGGCCGCTTCCAGCCACTGCAGCCTCGGCCTGTTGGGCTCCGGCGATCCTTCCGCCTCAGCCTTCCAAGTAGCTGGAATTATAGGCGTGCGCTACTATGCCCGGCTGATTTTTTGATTTATTGTAGAGATGAGGTCTTGCTGCCCAGGTGGGTCTCGAACCCGCGGGCTCAGGCAATCCACTCACCTCAGCCTCCCAAAGACGCGGGATTACAGGCTGAGCCACTGAACCCGGCTGGTAGTAGCTTTCTTAGTGGTCTCTTTATGTTCTATTTCTCTCTTTAACTCCAATTCACACCATGGTCAGATTAGATACCTTTCTTAAAATATACCTTAATTTTCTTTTTTCTCTTTGCCTAAAAACTGTTACCTGGCTGTGCACGGTGGCTCACACCTATAATCCCAGCACGTTGGGAGACCTAAGTGAGAGGACTGCATGAGCCCACAGGTCAAGACCAGTCTGGGAAACCTGGCGAGACTTCATCTCTACAATAAATCAAAAAATTAGGCCAGGCACGGTGGCTCAAGCCCATAATACCAGCACTTTGGGAGGCCAAAGCGAGAGGATCGCCTGAGCCCGCGGGCTCGAGACCAGCCTGGGCAACATGGTGAGACCTCGTCCCTACAATAAATTAAAACATTAGCTGGGCGTGGTAGCACATGCCTGTAGTTCCAGCAATTTGGAAGGCTGAAGTGGAAGGATCGCCTGAGCCCAGCAGGTCGAGGCTGTGGTGACTGTGAGCATGCCACTGCCCTCCAGCCTGGGTGACAAGAGTGAGACTCCAACTCAAAACAAAAAACAACTCTGTGACTCTACTACACATAAAAGAAAAGTCAAAACTCCTTAACCTGGCACTTAAGGCATTCTTTGTACTGATGCCACCCACCCACCCACTTTGATTCCTACTGTTGCCCAATGGCTCGGCTCAGTTGGATGCCTATTTCTAATGTAAAAGAAGCAGACACTAAAAATGCCAAAATGTTGCAGATGTAATTGGTACTCTACCTGGCAAAGACACATTGGTTGTGCCATCATTCATGTTTTTCTCCCAAGGCCTGTGACACACAGCCTCTACCACCTCTGCCTAAGATGTGTAGCCTGTGCTCGCATATGCTGCATTGAGATGCTGTTAAGTGAAAGCACTTTTCTCTTCCTGACTGGCAAAGTCAATCCTGAGGACTTTAGCAAAAGCAGACTTTTGTTAAGTCCAAACAAAGTTCATGATGGAAATCAAGTGACATGACTTGTTGCAGGGTGGGGGCTAGAGGGTTGGGGATGTTAGGCTCACCCCTATAAAGGAACTACCAGTTTTGGAGGTAGCATTTAAATAAATTTTTAAAATATTCTTGCTTACCAAGAGCCAAAGCACATGAGTTTCTGTCATCCTGGGTGGTTGGCAAAGACCTGAAGAATGCTTTTCCGCTCCTCATTCTATGGCTGGTTCCTTCCCACAGTTCAGAGCCTGCAGGTCTTGGTCCATAGTCAGGCCATTAGAGGTCCTCTCCAAACACTCCAGCTAAGGTCATGCACCCTTCTCCAGTCATTATCACACATGTTGACCTCCTAGACTATCACTATCTGAATTCATTCATGTATTTACTTTGCCTGCTACTGCTTCTGAGGCATGAAATCATTCTTTTTTTTTTTTTTTGAGCTGGAGTCTCACTCTGTCACCCAGACTGGAGTGCAGTGGCTGCTCCCGGCCACCGCAGCCTCGCCTGCTGGGCTCCGGCGATCCTTCCACCTCAGCCTTCCAAGTAGCCGGAATTACAGGCATGCGCTACCACACCTGGCTGATTTTTTGATTTATTGTAGAGATGAGGTCTCGCTGCCCAGGCGGGTCTCAAACCCACGAGCTCAGGCAATCCATTCACCTCAGCCCCCCAAAGGCGCGGGATTACAGGCTGAGCCACTGAGCCCGGCTTCTTTTTTTTTGAGCTGGAGTCTCACTCTGTTGCCCAGGGTGAAGTGCAGCGGCATGCTCACGGCCACTGTAGCCTTGACCTGCTGGGCTCACACAATCCCTCCACTTCAGCCTTCCAAGTAGCTGGAACTACAGGCAGGGCCACCACGCCCAGCTAATTTTTTGATTTATTGTAGAGATGAGGTCTCATCAAGCTGTCCAGGCTGTTCTTAAACCCATGGGCTCAAGTAATCCTCTCATCTCGGCATCCCAAAGTGCTAGGGTTATAGGTGTAAGCCACTGCGCTCAGCCTGAAATCATTATTTTCTCGGTATTTTTTGGACTGACTCTATCATAATGTCTGACAAACGGGACCTTGCTTGGCTTATTTATCACTACATGCCCAGCATCTAAGAGATCCTGGTACATAAGAAGATGCTGAGCCGGGCTCGGTGGCTCAGCCTGTAATCCCGCGCTTTGGGAGGCTGAGGTGAGTGGACTGCTTGAGCCCGTGGGTTCGAGACCCGCCTGGGCAACTTGGCGAGACCTCATCTCTACAATAAATAAGAAAATTAGCCAGGCATGGTAGCGCGCGCCTGTAGTTCCAGCTACTTGGAAGGCTAAGGCGGAAGGATCGCCGGAGCCCAGCAGGTCGAGGCTGTGGTGGCCGGGAGCAGCCACTGCACTCCAGTCTGGGCAACAGAGTGAGACTCCAACTCAAAAAAAAAAGAAGATGCTGAAATAATGTTTGTTGAATGAATAGGCAACAGTCTAATTATAATTCAATTGTAACTTAGGACAGAAGGGAAACTGCTCTTACCCACTTGAATCTTCAAAACATTTTTGTAGCGCTCCATCACTTTCCAGAGTGTCTGCAAAACGTTTCAATTCTTCAGAAAGAGAAGATGCTGAGAGAATAAATGTACTTGTTATAAAATAAAGAGGATATACATTTTCACAAAGGTCTGATGACAAAGATACAACATTTTTAAGGTGGTCTCTGGTTATCTTAAGGATCTCCTGGTTATATTTTGGACCTAATACCCACTAAAAACAGTTTATAAGTATGTGGAAATATTTTATCTTTTTCTGTGGTAGTTATAGACAAAATGGAAGACAACTCCTCATTATGACACTAATAACAAGTATTTTTACAAATGGGTAGTGAAGGCTGGGCACACCTATAATCCTAGTATTTGAGAGGCCAAGGTGGGAGAACTGTTTGAGCCTAGGAGTTCGAGATCAGCCTAGGCAACACAGTGAGATCTCTACAAAAAAAAATTAGCTGGGCATGGTGGTACACACCTATAGTCCCAGCTACTTAGGAGGATGAAACGAAAGGATTGCCTGAATGCTGGGCACGGTGGCTCCTTATACTCCCAGCACTTAGGGAGGCTGAGGTGAGAGGACTGCCTAAGCCCACAGGTTCAAGACCAGCCTGGGATACATGGTGAGACCTAATCTCTACAATAAACCAAAAAATTGCTGGGTGTGGTGACACACGCCTATAGTTCCAGCTAACTGGAAGGCAGACGTGGAAGGATGGCCTGAGCACAGAAAGTCGAGGCTGCAATGGCCATGAGCGTGCCACTACACTGCAGCCAGAGTTACAGGGTGAGACTCCGACTCAAAACAAAAACAAAAACAAAGAAAGGATAGCCTGAGCCCAGGAAGCTGAAGCGAGCTAAGATCATGCCATCACACTCCAGTCTGGGTGACAGAGTGAGACTCCTACTCAAAACAAACAAATAAATAAATAAATAGTGAAAAGGTAGTTTAAAAAGTATATCTGCATTGGTATTTCATTCTTTTTTTTTTTTGAGTTGGAGTCTCACTCTGTCGCCCAGACTGGAGTGCAGTGGCATGCTCACAGCCACCACAGTCTTGACTTGCTGGGCTCAGGTGATCCTTCCAACTCAGCCTTCCAAGTAGCTGGAACCACAGGCACATGCCATCATGCCCTGCTAATTTTGTGATTATTGTAGAGATGAGATCTCGTCAAGCTGCTCAGGCTGGTCTCAAACCCCTGGGCTCAAGCAATCCTCTCACCTTCGCTTCCCAAAGTGCTGGGATTACAGGCATGAGCCAGCATGCCTGGCCTATTTCATCCTTTTCAAGAGAGTTAAAAGGCTGGCACTAGAAGTGAAAATTTTACAGAAGTCAGGCAATAGGCAAGAGTGTAATGAGAAACAAGGGGGGCAAATAAAAACTTAGGGGTATAGCTAGGAGTGGTGGCGCACACCTGTAGTTCCAGCTGTTCAGGAGGCTGAGACGGGAGGATCTCTTGAGCCCAATCGAGCCTGGGCAACACAGCAAAATCCTATCTCTTTAAAAAAAAAAAAATTATGGGCCAGGTGCGGTGGCTCAAGCCTGTAATCCCAGCACTTTGGGAGGCCAAGGCAAGAGGATTACCTGAGCCCAGGGATTCAAGACCAATATGGGCAACTTGGTGAAATCTCGTCTCTACAATAAATCAAGAAAAAGTTAGCCGGGCATGGTGACGCATGCCTGTACTTCCAGCTAGTTGGAAGGCTGAGGTGGAAGGATTGCCTGAGCTTAGCAGATAGAGGCTGCAGTGGCTGCGAATGTGCCACTATACTCTAGTCTGGGCAAAAGAGTGAGACTCTGACTCAAAAATTTAAAAAAGAACATTTTTAACTTACGTCACAGAAAAAGTTAATTTCTTTACTACATAAAGATTTTCTGGCCAGGCTCAGTGGCTCAGCCTGTAATCCCAGCACTTTGGGAGGCCAAGGCAAGTGGATTGCCTGAGTCCATGGGTTTGAGACCCACCCAGGCAACTTGGCGAGACCTTGCCTCTAAATATATCAAAAATTAGCCGGGCATGGTAGTGCACACCTGTAGTTTCGCCTGCTTGGAAGGCTGAGGCGGAAGGATAGCTGGAGCCCAGCAAGTCAAGGCTGCAGTGGCCGGGAGCGTGCCACTGCACTCCAGTTTGGGGGACAGAGTGAGACTCCAACTCAAAAAAAAAAGATTTTCTACAAATCAATATAAAAGAGCCGATATCCCAATTTTTTAAATGAGCAAGGAAATGAACAGACAATACACAGAAAATAAAGTGCAAATGGCTCTAAAAATATGAAAAGCTGTTCATCTTCAAAAGAAAAAGGTATGCACAAATTAAACCTATAAAGTGACGACTTATCCAACAGAAGAAAATCTAAGTGTTTTGCTGTTGACTGTGTGAGAAAACAGGTGTTTGCATATATTGTTGGTGAGAAAATAAATTGATATAACCTCACTGGAAGTCAGTCTAGTCATTCCTCTCAATTCATTTGAACTAGTTGATTCTAAGTCTAGGAATTTATCTTATTTTTACTTGCCTATGTGCCAAAAGTTTTGTGTAAAAAAAAAAAAAAATTAATTCCTTACACTATTCATTGTAACAGCAAAAGACTAAAAAAAGACCTAAAAGCCTATCCTCAAATAAATAGCTAAATCATATACAAGGGAGGGGGAACCCCCCAAAAATCAGAATTATGTTTTGGAGGGCGAGCCTCTTATAGTGCACTCAGAATTTGTTGCTCAAGATTAAATGGTCACCCAAAGTTTTTATCTCGAAGTTTTCAGATGGTTTCATCACGATTTGCGGAAGAAACGTCTTGAGTTGTTGCAAACAGATGAATGGTTCTTCCACCATGACGACACACCTGCTCACACTGTGCTGAGTGTTCAGTAGCTTTTGATCAAAATGACCCCTATGCCCCTACCCTCTCTTTTTATCGATCTCAACCCAGCAACATTTTTTTTTGTTTGCCCAGATAAAAAATAGTCCTCAAAGGGAAACATTTTGCTGATGTGGAAGAGATGAAACAAAAAATGGCAGAAGTGCTAAAAGGCATCAAAATTGATGAGTTCAAAAACTGCTCTGAGCAGTGGAAAAAGCATTTCAATAAGTATATTGTATCAAGTGGAGAGTACTTTGAAGGTGACTGAAGTTTAAACATGTAAGAATAAATGCACAATTTTTTACAAATAAATTCCAGGTTTGAGTCCCCTTCATACTGCTCATTTATATAATGGAATATTATGTGACTGCTGAAAAATGTCAAGGCAACTCTATCTATGTGATATGGAACAACCTGCCAAATAAATTGTTAGGTTAAAAAAAGACAAGAAGGCCAGCAGTGGTGGCTAATGCCTGAAATTCCAGCATTTTGGGAGGAGGAGGCGAGAGGATTGCCTGAGTCCAGGGGTTTAAGACCAGCCTGGGCAACCTGGCGAAATCTCGTCTCCACAATAAAAAAGAAAAATTTGCCAGATGTGGTGGTACATCCCTGTGGTTCCAGCTACTTGGAAGGCTGAGGTGGAAGAATCACCTGAGTCCAGCAGGTCAAGGCTATGGCTGTAACCGTGAGTGTGCCACTGCACACTCCAGCCTGGGTGACAGTGAGATTCCTTCTCAAAAAAAAAGAAAAAAAAAAAAAGACAAGGTGTAGAACAGTAAACAGGTGGGTAGGTAGGTGGGGAAACACAACATCAATAAGGGTACCTGATCTCAAACCAGGCAAAGTGGGGACAAAAGAGAGGTCCAAACTTTACCTGTGTGATGACCACTTATATACCTAATGCTGAATTGTACCCCACATGTTTAAAATTAAAAAAATAATGCCAGGCATGGTGGCGCATGCCTGTGGTTCCAGCTACTTGGAAGGCTGAGGCAGAAAGATCACCTGAGTCCAGCAGGTCTAGGCTGTGGTGGCTGCACTCCAGCCTAGGGGACAGAGTGAGACTCCAATCAAAAAATAATAATAATGAAGAACAGTACACAGACTATATATGCGTAAGATTCCAGTGAATATTTAGAAAAGCAATAAATATCTCTGGAAGGACATATTCTTAAAATTTAAGAAAAAAGAGGAGAGCTGGTTATGAGGCAGCAGCTTCTATAAATGGGGGCCCTGCAAGTGAGACCCTGGCCACCAAGGGTCAAAGGTCAAAGCTCACTCATCTATTCTTAGTAACTTACCTCTGGCTCTAAAACTCTCAAGACTGAAGCCCTTAGTGTCCCTTAGGAAAGGTTCCAGTTTCTGAATAGAGAACTAAATAGAGAAAAGCATTTTCAGTACTACAACCAAACTTTTCCAGGTTAGTCTTTTTTTTTTTTTTTTTTTGAGTTGGAGTCTCACTCTGTCGCCCAGACTGGAGTGCAGTGGCCGCTTCCGGCCACCGCAGCCTCAACCTGCTGGGCTCCGGCGATCCTTCCGCCTCAGCCTCCCAGTAGCCGGAATTACAGGCATGCGCTACCACGCCCGGCTGATTTTTTTGATTTATTGTAGAGATGAGGTCTCGCTGCCCAGGCGGGTCTCGAACCCGCGGGCTCAGGCCATCCACTCACCTCAGCCTCCCAAAGGCGCGGGATTACAGGCTGAGCCACCGAGCCCGGCTTCCAGGTTAGTCTTAAGTTTATGTAACTGTATGATATTCAATAAATGTGAAACTAAGCCAGGCACAGTGGCTCATGCCTGTAATACCAACAATTTGGGAGGCGGCAGCGAGAGGATTGCTTGAGCCCAGGGGTTCGAGAACAGCCTGGGAAACTTGGCAAGACATCGTCAAGAAAAATTAGCTGGGCGTGGTGGCGCACATCTGTGGTTCCAGCTACTTGGAAGGCAGAAGCGAAGGGTCGCCGGAGTCCAGCAGGTAGAGGCTGCAGTGGCCATGAGGATACCACTGTACTCCAGCCTGGGTGACTGAGCGAATAGCTGGAACTACAGACACACGCCACCATGTCTGGCTAGTTTTTGTGATTTATTGTAGAAATGAGGTCTCACTAAGTTGCCCAGGCTGGTCTTGAACTCCTGGGCTCAGGCAATCCTCTTGCCTTGGCCTCCCAAAGTGCTGGATTATGGGTTGAGCCATCGCGCCCGGCCAAAAGTGGTTGCTTAACACAAATTACTTGCTTATCTAAAGTGACATAAGTACCCGTTATATTTTTACCTCTAACCATTTGAAATTCCCATCATTTGGGCGAGTGTGGGGTCTTATACCTGTAATCCCAGCATTTTAGGAAGTTGAGGTAAAGGATTGTCTGAGTCCAGGGGTTCAAGACCAGCCTGGGAAACGTGGAGACACCTCATCTCCACAATAAATCAAGAAGTTCGCTGGGTGCAGTGCTGTGCACTTGTAGTCCTAGCTACTTGGAGGGCTGAGGCGAAAGGATCACCTGAGCCCAGCAGGTCAAGGCTGCACAGCCATAATTGTGCCACGGCACCCAGCCTGGGCAACAGAATGAGACTCTAACTCAAGAAAAAAAATTTTTTTAATAAAATAAAGAAAAATCCCCATCAGTTGCTGTCCATGGGCAAGAGAGATATTCCTTTTTTTTTTTGAGTTGGAGTCTCACTCTGTCGCCCAGACTGGAGTGCAGTGGCCGCTCCCGGCCTGCTGGGCTCCGGCGATCCTTCCACCTCAGCCTTCCAAGTAGCTGGAATTACAGGTATGCGCTACCACGCCCGGCTGATTTTTTGATTTATTGTAGAGATGAGGTCTCGCTGCCCAGGCGGGTCTCGAACCCGCGGGCTCAAGAGAGATATTCTATAGGGGAAGTCTCTGTTAGCTGCTTGGTTAGCAGCAGCAGCACCAATGAAATTGGTAAGAGCCCAAGCCAGAGAAAAATCAGCTGCGGGATTAAATTTGACTTTTAAATTAATCCCACCCAGAAGGAAACATCTTTTTCTTAATAGCTTCATCACACAGTATTGGATATCTCTTTGAGGTTGACATAATAACAATCCAAAAGTCTCACCTGAAAGCTGGAAAGGAGGAGGGAGACGAGCCGCTTGCTTTCTGTTAAATTGACACTGATGGACTTGCTGAGCTCTAACATAAAATATTACAACATTTAAGGAACTGGACTTTTACATGGTTAGCAAAGTAATAAAACTGAAAAATTTCCTCCCTCTTGGTGCAATTCAACTAAAGCAAGAAGCAGCCTTCTCTGATAAAGAGAGAATTCTAATTTTTCTAGGATCACTGAAGAATGAAGTTTATTTGTGTAAGTAAACTCAAAAAAAAAAGTGGCCAGGCATGGTGGCTCACGCCTATAATATCAGCACTTTGGAAGGCCAAGTCAGGAAAATTGCTTGAGCCTAGGAATTTGAGAGCAGTCTAAGCAACATAGAGAGATCTAGTCTGCAAAAATTTTAAAAATTAGCAGAGTGTGGTGACGTGTGCCTATAGTCCCAGCTACTCAGGAAGCTAAATGGAAAATTCTCCTGAGCCCAAAAGGTCAAGGCTGTGGTAAGCTGTGATTGTGCCACTGTACTCTAGCCTGGGCAACACAGTGAGACTAGGACTCAAAAAAAAAAGTTGTAAGAATCTTTTTATGTATTACCTTAAAATCTTATTTTGTTAAATAAGGTAGATAAATCATTTAGGCTGGGTATGGTGGCTGACACATACAACCCCAGCATTTTAGAAAGCTGAGGCAGGAGGATTGCTTGTGCCTAGGAGTTGGAGTGCAGTCTGGGCAATATAGTGAAACTTCGTCTCTTCAAAAAAATTGAAGCTGGGCTCGGTGGCTCAGCCTGTAAAACCACACCTTGGGAGGCTGAGGTGAGTGGATTGCCTGAGCCTGCGGGTTCAAGACCTGCCTGGGCAACTTGGCAAGACCTCATCTCCACAATAAATCAAAAATCAGCCGGGCGTGGTAGCACGCGCCTGTAATTCTGGCTACTTGGAAGGCTGAGGCGGAAGGATCGCCGGAGCCCAGCAGGTCAAGGCTGCGGTGGCTGGGAGCGGCCACTGCACTCCAGTCTGGGTAACAGAGTGAGACTCCAACTCAAACAAAACAAAACAAAACAAAACAAAACAAAAAATTGAAAAATTAGCCAGGGGTGGTGGCACACGCCTGTAGTCTCATCTACTTTGGAGGCTGAGCTCAGGAGGTCAAGGCTGTGGTAGCCATGATCCTGCCACTGCATTCCAGCTTGGGCGTCAGAGTGAGATACTGACTCAAAAGGAAAAAAAAGGAAATATTTTAACTTTTTGATGATTCATATTTACCATTCAGAGAAAGGAAAGGGAATATTTGAGCATTCTGTGAGACAGGCACTGCAAGTGTTTCACACTGTCTTGGGAATCCTCTCATAAAGTCTCATAAGTCCTATTTGACAAATGAGAACTTTAAACTGAAGCTCAGAGGGGAAATGGCTAATTTGAGGCCAGAGACTGGTAGAGCCAGAATTCAAACCCAAGTCTATCACTAAGATCTGTGCTTTTCCCAAGAATATCACACTGCCTTTCTATAATGAGCTAATAATAACATCAATAGCTAAGACATGTTGAATACTTCTTATATAAAAGGTTTGTTTTGTTTTTTTTTTCGAGACAGGGTCTCACTATCAACTAGGCTGGAGTACAGTGGCTTGATCACAACTCACTGCAGCCTTGACCTCCTGGGCTCAAGCCATCACCCATAAAAGGTATTTTATTAAATGCTATACACACCTCATTAAACTTTGAGGTAAATATATTACCAATTCCATTTTGATGACAGATGACACTGAAGCACAAAGGTCATATGGTAATAGGTAACTTGCCTAAGGTCACACAGTACATTATTAGACTGCTTTGGGTGGGCATTTTACATAATTATTCCACTGAATTCTCAAATGACTACAAGATGCAGATACTGGTTTTTCAATTCTGTCTATTTAAAAACAATTATTGCCGGAAGCCCTGGCTCAGGTCTGTAATCCCAGCACTTTGGGAGGTCAAGGTGAGTGGATTGCCTAAGCCCATGGGTTCGAGATCAGCCTGGGCAACTTGGCAAGAAGACCTCATCTCTAAAATAAATCAAAAAATTAGCTGGGTGTGGTCGTGCATGCCTGCAGTTCCAGCTACTTGGAAGGTGAAGGCGGAAGGAATACTTGAGCCCAGCAGGTCACACTAGGGTGGCCATGAGCATGCCACTGCACTCCAGTCTGAGTGTCGGAGTAAGACTCCAACTCAAAAAACAAAAACAAGCTAGGCTCGGTGGCTCAGCCTGTAATCCCGCGCCTTTGGGAGGCTGAGGTGAGTGGATTGCCTGAGCCAGCGGGTTCGAGACCCGCCTGGGCAGGCAAGACCTCATCTCTACAATAAATAAAAAAATCAGCCGGGCGTGTTAGCGCACGCCTGTAATTCCGGCTACTCGGAAGGCTGAGGCGGAAGGATCACTGGAGCCCAGCCGGTCAAGGCTGCGGTAGCCGGGAGCGGGCACTGCACTCCAGTCTGGGCGACAGAGTGAAGACTCCAACTCAAACAAAACAAAACAAAACAAAAACAATTATTACACTGGGCACTCTAGCTCATGCCTTAATGCCAGCACTTTGAGAGGTCAAGGCAAGAGGATTGCCTGAGCCCATGGGTTCGAGACCAGCCTGGGCAACATGGCAAGACCTTGTCTCCACTACAAATCAAAAAAACTAGCTGGGCGTGGTGGTGCACACCTGTAGTTCCAGCAGATTGAGGCTGTGATAGCTGTAAGCATGCCACTACACTCCAGCCTGGACGACAGAGTGAGACTCCAACTATAAATAAAAATAAAAAAATAAAATAAAATAAGCCAGGTACAGTGACTCACGCTTGCAATTCCAGCACTTTGGGAGGCCAAAGCGAGAAGATTACCTGACCCCAGGGGCTTGAGACCAGCCTAGGCAACATGGTGAGACCTCGTCTCTATAATAAATTTAAAAAATTAGCCAGGTGTGGTGGCATGTGCCAGTAGTTCCAGCTACTTGGAAGGCTGAGGTGAAAGAATCACCTGAGCCCAGCAGGTCAAGGCTATGGTGGCCGTGAGTATGCCACTGCACTCCAGTCTGTATGACAGAGTGAGACTACAACTTACAATAATAAAATATAATAAATTAGAAACAATTATTACATAGCAAAGAAAGTTTGCTTTGGGAACTAAGAGAGCTATATGTCCTTCTGCCCTCAGCCTCGACCTGCCGGGCTCCGGCAATCCATCTGCCTCAGCCTTCCAAGTAGCTGGAACTACAGGCGCGCACTACCACGCCTGGATAATTTTTGATTTATTGTAGAGATGAGGTCTCACCAAGTTGCCCAGGTGGGTCTTGAATCCGCGGGCTCAGGCGATTCACTCACCTCACCCTCCCAAAGGCACGGGATTACAGGCTGAGCCACCGAGCCTGGCTAGCGAACTGTTTTTTAAAGTTCTCTTGCCTTCTCTCTTGATTAAGTTTTGCTGTGGTTAGTCAAAAAAAAAACAGGCTACTTTCTGCCTGTAGCAGGTGGCAATAACCAATCTTATTACATTGGTGATTTTCTGTTATATGGAATTTTAAGTCTAAACACGCTGGCAGAGAGCTTAAGGTAGGAGGAATCTTGGGGAAGCACTCATGTTCTCTCATTACATCTAGGAATTAAAGTGCACAGCCTTGTGGTAGTATTCTTCTGATGTGATAAGTAGCTGTTTTTACCCAAATTTCTTTCTACACATCAGACCACCAGGAAGTGAGGTAATATCTTAAAAGTTATCACAATAGTTTAACATTTGGGGGCTTACTTTGTGCCAAGTATTGTTTTAAATATCAACTCATTTAATCCTCAAACAACCCTGTCACATAGGTACTATTTCATCCCCATTTTACTGATGACAGCCTTAAGGTAAAGGAAGTTAAGTAATCTGCTCAGGATCACACAGCTTACTTGTTCTTCCTGAAATATGCTAGATTTTCTACATTAATCCGGTATTTTGATGCTTCCTGAGATATAGTTACTATTGTAAATTCACACAAAATGACGCAAATCACGTTCAAAAGCATCCCTGAAAACTAAGTTTTCACTCTAGATCTCTTTTTTTTTTTTGAGTTGGATTCTCACTCTGTTGCCTAGGCTGGAGTGCAGTGGCATGCTCATGCCACCACAGCCTTGACTTGCGGGGCTTAGGCAATCCTTCTGCATCAGTCTTCCAAGTAGCTGGAACTACAGGTGTGCATCACCACGCCCAGCTAATTTTTTTATTTATTGTAGAGACGAGGTCTCACCAAGTTTCCCAGGCTGGTCTCAAACCCATGGGATCAGGCAATCCTCTCGCCTCTACCTCCCAAGGTGCTGGGATTACAGGCATGAGCCACTATGCCTGGCTAGATCTCTTTATATGCATCTTCTCTCTGCGATATTTCCAGTGATAAAGGCTAAAGATACCAGCCCACCCACCTTTTGTTCCACTTGAGGGCACAAGGCAGAAAGCCACAGAAAGGAATCTGTAAAATCTCTCATCCTCGGTGCTGGACAATTAGAAACCAGAATTTCTGTTTGTGGCAGCTAACAATATAATCTTTTTTTTTTTTCCGCATCAGTGTTTCACTCTGTTGCCTAGGCTGGAATGTAGTGCACACTCACAACCACCACAGCCTTAACTTGCTGGGCTCAGGCCATCCTTCCACCTCAGTCTTCCAAATAGCTGGAACCACAGGTGTGAGCCACCATGCCCAGCTAATAATATAATCTAAATGGCAGTAATACTGAACACTTCCTAGGTGTTTGACATCCGTCCTTATAAATGCAGAACATCTCCACAAGGTAGGTAATACGATCTCCATTTCATAGATAAGGAAACTGAAGCTCAAAGAGGCAAAGTGGTCTGCTCAAGTCACATCTATTTTGCTATACTTTCCACCATACCTCACTGCCTCTGTCTGAGCTGGAACTTGCCTGTCATGCACACAGCACCCCACCTGTGATGCCCTGGTGAACAGGAGGCAATGACTTCCGCTGCTTCGTTTCTTTCATGCTTGCTCTCCGCCAGGATTGTCTCCTATCTTGATGACAAATGGGTTGTTCTCGAGGGGACTTCGACTGAAGTCCTTCCTGGTGGCTGAGATCACAACTTCCCCCTTTTTTTGGGCTCAAGTCAAAGTAAATTCTTTCCTTTGAAACACCTTGAATCATCTCCAGGGAGGCAGACCGTTTAGTAAACACTTTCGCAGGGCTGAGACTTGATTCTACTTGATGATCATGAGTCTTAGACGTCACTGGTTCTTCTAACATTTGTTACAAAAAAGTCAAAATACAAAATCAAACCCATCACAACTAAATATTTGTGTAAAAGGGTAGAAAAGAAAACATGTGCCCCAGATCATGGAAACATTGAGGAAGCATCTCTGCAAATACATGAATACGTGATTCCAAATCCACCAGGAGCCAGAGAGATTGGAGTATAGCTCAGAAGCCAGAACAGGACATACTGAAGGTCACTAGAGTACTTACCTTCTGTGACCTCTGATCTAGTCACTGAAGTCATCCTGGCTAGGAAACTCTGAAAATAAGAAAATAAGGCAATCTGTTCTTTCCTTTCAGTGCCAGCCTCAGTGGTAGTGGTGCTTCCCTACACAACAGGCCTTATGCTTTCCGGCCGCTCTAAACGGCCCTCACTCACCTCCCCCATAGAGAGTACCAGCAGGGGTCATCACCTTCTACCCTGAATTTCAACAGAACTAACTGCTAGAAATATTTGTACCGCCCTTAACACACACTGTACCTTATTTCCCAGTTATTTTGTGTTTAACTAGTCCCTAATTCTGTTGATGACATATGATCTACTGGTCTTCCAAACTGGAAAAACCATAGCATCCTTTCTTATAGTCAGCTCCCCAGACCCCAAGTTCTATCTGCTCTACCAACAGTCTCTAGAAGTTTTCTCAGCCCCACCGTTACTAGTTTAGTTCATGTCTTGTATTTTTGCTCCCCTCTCTCACTAAGTCTCTCACTAGTGTTCCCGTGTCCAGCTGCTCCTCTCCCACCCATTCCTTAGACAGATACCGAGATTCTTCCAGTGTACTCAACCCTTTCCGAAGCTAGTCCCAGTCTATGCACTCCTGTGTCCTGCCACTCCTATTCCCTGCAAATACTCCCTTTGCCCCTTCGTACACATCTTTCCTTCTACCTGTGGACTTATCCTTCCCAACCCAGCTCAGACATGAAGCTTTCGCACACCACTTCTCTTCGGCAGTTGGTGGCTACACTTCTCTGTCTCTTTAGCCCAGGCTGTATAACCTGTTTAAATCTCTGCTCCCCCCAGCTAGGCTGTATTTTCCTAGTGTCTGTAACGGACAACTGACGGGAGGTGGGCAGGGACAAGACCAAGGTATTTCTGGATCTTCCATGCCACCCCTGGCTCTCAGCAGAAATCTGTGAGTGTTTAGTAAAGAGAAATGAACACAGGCGGAAGGGCATGGAAAAGATAACAAGGAGGGGTTAGTCAAGGACCTAATCCCTACAGTCCCATGACCATCACACAGATCCAAGCTTGGGTAACAGACACAACTGCCTTTGTCAAGTGCTTCTAGTAGGCCAGAACCTGTACTATGTAAACACTTTACTTGCACCCTGAGCTCACGTGACCCTTTCCACATCTCCTTAAGCACTATTAACTCCACCTTGCAGATAGGGAAACTGAGGCTCAGAGGAGTAAAAGGCCTGGCCCAAGCACGGCCAGCCTGGGGGCAGATGGGCAATGCGAACCCAGGCCTGTGACCCCAGCCCCCTGCGCTGCCCTCAACTTTCTTCTGGAGTCTAGACCCCTGGCTGTGCAGACAGCCCCGAATGAGAGACTTGACCCGCCCTCGGGTGTCACTTCACCCAGGAGGAGGTCGCAGCGCCCCCGTGGGCCCAGAGTCCGCTGTCGGAGGCCGGGGAAGCGGTGGGTCGGGTTGGAGCAGGCGGGGCCATATCAGGGGACAGATCTGCGACTTCCTGACCTCAAGCGACAGCCGTCCAGTCCGGAGCCTCCGTCCCTGAAACTCAAGGCCACGGATCAATCTCCACGCCCCCAGGCCTGGACTCCTTGTGATTCGGGACTCCTTAGACTCCTCGGACTCTTTGCACCTCTGCTTCCGACCCTCCCAGGTCCGAGTCGGGCGCACGATTCGCGGTCTATTCTAGGGTCGCTTCGGAAACTCCCGCCAACCAAGGACGCATGCGCGGCCGTCGCCCTCCCGGGCGCGCGCGCGCGAACACCCGCCTCCGACAATGCGCATGCGTACGCCGGCATTCCGTGCTCTTGCCGGCCCCGCCCCTTGTCTAAGCCCTACCGGGTCCCGACCGCCACGTCTCCGTCTTCTCCCGCCGCACCCTACCCGGGGGAGTCCCCGCCCGGGACCCGCCAAACTATCGTGTCCTTTTGCGCCCGACGGGCCCCAGAGTCCATCTAAAATGGGGAGACAGAGGCCCAGAGAGACACTTGCCGATCGAATCCAGCCCATGAGAGAGCATCTCTTACCCGTCGCTGGGATCCTCTTAACTCCAAAATGGGGTCGTGACTCTCCCTGGAACCGACTGGAGCTGAGCTCCCTTTGCCTCAGCGCATCCCACTCCTGCTTTAGGATACTTTCTCCTTTGGTAGACCCTTCATTACATGGAAAAGTTCAAGAATGCTCCGGCCTTATCACAGGTGCCCCTCAAGCCCCACAAACTGCTTGCTTTGCTGTTCCCTTGTCCCTCTGCCTGGGAAGCCCTCCCCTGCATTTCCTAGCAAAATTCTCCGATTTTAAGCCTGACCTAAGAAATCATCTCTCTCAGAGCCCTCTCTGTGGCCCCAGACTGAAACCCAGATGTCCCTTCTGTGCTCCCAGGAGCTCAACCTGTGCCTGCCCCACTCTCCCACACTGGCCTGGGAGCACCCCGCTGGGCACCATCAGCATGCCCCTGGCTGTGCAGTCTTCTTTTCGGACTGAACCCTCCACATGTTGGGTTAAGAGCAGCCCCCAAAGTCTGCAGGAGGGGTTGGAAAGAGGCAGCTGGAGCTGAATGTAGTCATCTTGCCATAGCAGTCGTGGTCCTTGGAAAAGTTTTCTGGGGGGAGGCAGAAATCCGCCTTCTGAAGTTTCCACTCTATGGTTCCAGCCTGCTGGCTCCAACTACCATCTGAAAGACGTTTGCTCTTGGTTCCCTGAATATCACTTTCTGGGGCTAAGGTACCCTACTCCCTCTATACTTGCCCTTCTCTTAAACTTATTTGTCAATGTCCCAAGAACAGGACACAGTGTTCCCAAGCAGGGATGGCCATCCTGGGGTACACTGAAAATACCACTTCATGGAATCCAGACCCGGTGCATCCTCTGTGTCCTTTCCAGGCTTTGAATTGTCCCATGGCTCCCTCAAATCCACAGGATGTATAAACTTTTTTCCCAATAAGGCATCGTGTGATCTGACCCAGCCCCTTCTTTCAGTTCCCCTGTTCTCTCTGCTCTGTTTTTACTAGGCTTTCACACGTGTATTCCCTCCCTGAAATCACTTCCCCTCAGACTTATAGCACACCACCATCCCCTTTATCTGGTCAACATCTCATCCTTAGGTGACAGTTCAGATGTCCTTTCCTCCATGAAGCCTGAGTCCTCTGGGCTCTCTGAGCACCCTGGGCTCCTCCCTGCCATGGACAGTTGATTCCCTTTCAGGCCCATCTATTGTATCCTCAATGCCTAGCACAGGCCTGGCTGTTGTTAGCCTCTCATAAGAGATCTCTAAAAGTATCGTGTGGTACCCAGCTTCCAAGATGGCCCCCAACAATCCCTGCTTCCCATTGCTGATGCCCTTGTGTAGTCCCTTCTCACAATGAGGGGGGCTGGTCTATATAACCAATAAGATATTGCAGAAATTATACTGTGTGACTTTCAAAGCTTAGCTATAAAAGACATCGTGGGCTGGGTGCGATGGCTCATGCCTATAATTCCAGCATTTAGGGAGGCCAGTGTGAGAGGATTGCCTGAGCCCAGGGGTTCAAGACCAGCCTGGGCAATTTGGTGAGACCTCGTCTCTACAATAAATAATTTCCAGGCATGGTGGTGCACGCCTGTAGTTCCAGCTACTTGGAAGGTTGAGGTGGAAGGATTACCTGAGCCCAGAGGGTTGAAGATACAGTGGTCGTGAATGTGCCAATGTACCCCAGCCTGGGCGACAGAATGAGACTCCAACTCAAAAAAATGAAAATAAATAAATAAAAGACATTGTGACTTCTGCTCTGCTCTCTCATAGATCACTTGTTCTGGGGGAAGCCACCATGTTGTAAGGACACGCAAACAGCCTTGTGGAGAAGTCCACACAGTGAGGAACTGAGGCTTTCTGCCCACAACCAGCACTGACTTGCCTGGCACAAGAATTAGCCCCTTTGCAAATCCCCTGAGAGCCTGAGTCAGAACTAACCAGCTCCCACAGCACCTGTGGGATATAATAAATGTTTGGGGATAATTACACCATAATTGAGAATTAAAATACATCTATAATGCCTTTTTTCCACAATAATTTTTTTTTTTTGAGTCGGAGTCTCACTCTGTTGCCCAGACTGGAATACAGAGGCACACTCACTGCAGTTTTGACCTGCTGGGCTCAGGCAATCCTTCCACCTCAGCCTTCCACCTCAGGAACTATAGGCGTGTACCACCACACTCAGCTAATTTTTTAATTTATTGTAGAGACGAAGCCTCTTCATGTTGCCCAGGCTGGTCTTGAACCCACAGGCTTAGGCAATTTTCTTGCCTCTGCCTCCCAAAGTGCTGGGATTACAGGCATGAGCCATGGTGTCTGGCTCCATGATAAATTTTTTTTTTTTTTTTTAGATGGAGTCTCACTGTCGCCCGGGCTGAAGTGCAGTGGCACACTCATGGTCACCCCAGCATCGACCTCGTGGGCTCCGGTAATCCTTCCACCTCAGCCTTCCAAGTAGCCAGAATTACAGGCATGCACTACCATACCCAGCTAATTTTTGATTTATCATAGAGATGAGGTCTTACCAAGTTGCCCGGGCTGGTCTTGAACCCGCGGGCTCTGGCAATCCACTTGCCTCAGTCTCCCAAAGTGCTGGCATTACAGGCTGAGCCACCAAGTCTGGCCCACGATAAATTTTTAAGACTTTTATAGAAAAGTTCAATTTAGCCAGGCTCAGTGGCTCAGCCTTTAATCCCGCGCCTTTGGGAGGCTGAGGTGAGTGGATTGCCTGAGCCCATGGGTTCGATAGCCGCCTGGGCAGAGAGACCTCATCTCTACAATAAATCAAAAAATCAGCCGGGCGTGGTAGCACATGCCTGTAATTCCAGCTACTTGGAAGGCTGAGGCGGAAGGATTGCCGGAGCACAGCAGGTCGAGGCTGCAGTGGCCGGGAGCGGCCACTGCACTCACTCCAGTCTGGGCGACAGAGTGAGACTCCAACTCAGAAAAAAAAAAAAAAAAAAAAAAGAAAAGTTCAATTCTAATTTTTTGAGCACTCTGCATTCACTTCTCAATGGTCTTATCACACTTTGCGGGAGACACTGAAGTATCAGCAGCCAGAACACCCTCCCAAGAAACTCTAAACCAGTCAGCTGGCTGTGGCATTCCCAGGGGTCCCCACTTCCCAGGCAACTGGAGGGTGGGGTGGAATCAGGTTTTGAATCTACCAGGGGCCCCACCTACCCCACTAGAGAAATCAGAGAGGAGGCCAAGTCCATGGCAAATGTTCATATGACATACTTTATTTCCAATCTACAGCCATTAAAAACGCTTTGTAAGTTTACACTGTACAGTTATTCTCATGTCTGGAATAAGACACTGGGGCAGGGAGAGCTGGTGGATTGGACCGCAGTCATCCTAGCACCCGATCCATCTTGGGAAGGAGCCTTTTGAAGACAGAAGTAGGGAAGAGAGAACAGTGGACAAGAGAGTGGACAATTGGCCCAAGGATGCCCTTGGTCCCTTCCCTCCCAAGAGCCTTTCCCTGGGAGTCCCCCAGGGCCCACGACTGCAGGACCTTCACCAGGAAACCAGGCTGAGCAGGAAGGGGGGGTTCACAGTATTGGCGGGGGCTGGGAAGCGGGGGGCTGGGATGAGGAAGGGCAGCTTCTGACCTTCTTCCCAGCAGCCACGGATTGGGATTGAGCTGTTATTTGGCACTGTCTACAGGTCTCCCTAGAATTGGGAGGAGGAGAGCTGGGGTTTAGGAGTCTTTCCTTGCAGAGTTAGGTTTCCTTCCATTCAAAGAGCGACCATCTGGCCTATGGTGAGGTTCCCAAGGGATACAGGGACAGGCTCTTTTGCCTTCTGCCTTTCCAGGCCCGCCACCCCCTGCCTGGCTGGCACCACCCACACAGACTGTTGTTAAATCAAGACAGGTGGGAGAGGTGAGCAGGGTTGGAACCAAACTAGAAACAGGGAAAGGAACAAGGCATGCCTTTCCCAAGCCCACCAACTTCCAGGAAGAGACTACAGGGTTGGGTTTTGGTGGTGGTAGGGATTCCCAGGCCCAGGAGTACAGGTAAGACTGATGTTTTCCACCTGTTCTTGGCCTGGACCAGCACCAGGCCACAGTAACTGCAAGCCTGGATCAGCACTTGGCAGACTCTTGTGCATGTTAGAATCATCTGGAAGCTCATTAAAACCTCAGCTGGGGCTGGGAGTGGTGGCTCATGCCTGTAATCCCAGCACCTTGGGAGGCTGAGGTGGGAGAATCGCTTGAGGCCAGTTGTTCAAGCTCAGCATTGGCCACGTAGTGAGACACTGTTTCTCTTTAAAGAACAGAAGAAACACTCCAGCTCACTGGGCCCCACTCCATAAGTTCTAATTCAATGGGTTTGGGGTGGAGTCAATAATTTGCACTTCTATCAAGTTCCCAGGTGATGCTCCTGCTGCTGGAACACAATATGAGAACCACTGGTCTAGAATGGTGCCCCAGTCGCCTCATTCTCAGCAACATGGTCCCCTGGGCAGTGCTAAGGAGCTAGGCCACGGCTGGCAAAGCCCAGCCTAGAGGCACAGTATCTGTGAAGCTGCTGGAATGGTCTTGGGGTGAGCCCCCCTGTGCGGAGAAGTAAACTAAGGCACAGAGATCAGTGGCAGAGCCGAGAGGAGCCAGGATACCAGGGCCCAGTGGAGAAAGGATGGGCTGCAGGATCCCAAAACACCAGAGGTGCTCTGGGAGGCCAGAGAAGTGACAAGGCTGTCCAGAATTGGGCCTGCTCTGTGGCTGCCAGCTGAGAGCCTCCTCAGGGGAGTGCTCAGAGTGGCTTCTGACTGGAGAGGACATGGCGGCCAAGCCCGGACTGCCTTAGCCCTTCAGGGATATTCAGAGGAAACTGGAGCTCCTTTCCTTGGGGTATGGGGTCCGGAGAGCTGGTGAAGGGTAAGGAGGGAAGGGAGCAGGACCCAATGGGACAGACAAGTGGCAGAGTAGGGTCCAAGGAGGGTGAGGCTGGAGTGGCAGGACAGGCAGTGGAGGAGTCCTGAGCAGAGGACTCAGGCCCAGCATCATGTGATCTTAGGATCTTGGATCTGTGGATTTGCAAACTGCAAGGGCTGTTGGGTTGTGAGGAGTAAGCCAGGTGAACTGTCGGTTCTTTCAGAACAAGCTGTCCTTCGGGGTAGTGAGGCCCGGGGGAGGAAGGAAGGGATGGTTGATTGTCACATGGACAAATGGGTGGACAGATGACCAAGTCAGGTGGCATTTGCTTTACAAGTGAAGCCTCCAGGACCATTCAGGGCAGAGGAGATGCCAGGGAGATTTAAGCGCCCCTCCACCACACATGCCCTGGGGAAGGTGCTGGGGTTGTGCTCGAGGTGCGGACAGAGAAGCCAGTGTGGCTCGAGAGTGGGACTGAGGGTTGCTGGGGCAGGGTAAACCCAACGGGAAGGGCTGTGAGGACTGGTGCCTCCTGACACCTTGGAGAAAGACACAGAACCCAGAACACCAACAGATGTGAAGGCAAGTATCAGAGATGGGAAACCATGGACACACAGACATGAGCACTCTCCTGACAGGATAGGCGTGTGATCTTGGGGCCAGGGCTGGGGGGCAGGAAGGGGGCTGCTGAGGCTCCAGGGCTCTCGTGGGAGTGAGCAGAGGTGGGGAGGAGAGACCTGGAAGGGTTGAGGGCTGGATGCCCAGAAGAAAGCCTGGCCACAGCCTGGAGCCACTCCACCTTCTGGCAGAAACCAGCTTAGAAGAGGCAGCAGGGGGAAGGGAGGCTTGGACGAGAGGATGGATGGGCTGTGGGGAGCAAACAGATCCCAGAGTGGAGGCTCAGCCATATCACAGAAAGGTAGGGCAGTATCTTGTTCACCACTGGGGATGCAGAACAGACCAGAAGCCAGGAAATCTGGGTTCTGGCCTTGGCTATGCTTCAGGTTTGCGGTGTGACCGTGAACCACACTGTCTTTTCTGGGCCTGATTCCAAGGGCTAGGCACAGAAAGAAAAACGGTACGATTCTACTTATGTGAGTTACCTAGAATAGGCAAATCCACAGAGAAAGAAAGTAGGCTAGAGGTTGCCAGAGCTGGAGGCTAGGGGAGGGGGCAGTTATTGTTTAGTGGGTAGAGTTTCAATTTGGGTTGATGAGAAAGTTCTGGAAATGGACAGTGGGAATGTTTACACAACATTGTGTGTACTCAGTCATTTAAAATGGTAATTAAGTGCCAGGCTCGGTGGCTCAACCTGTAATCCCGCGCTTTGGGAGGCCGAGGTGAGTGGATTGCCTGAGCCTGCGGGTTTGAGACCTGCCTGGGCAACTTGGCGAGACCTCGCCTCTACAATAAATCAAAAAATTAGCCGGGCATGGTAGCGCACACCTGTAGTTCCAGCTACTTGGAAGGCTGAGGCAGAAGAATTGCCGGAGCCCAGCAGGTTGAGGCTGCGGTGGCCGGGAGCGGCCACTGCACTCCAGTCTGGGAGACAGAGTGAGACTTCAACTAAAAAAAATAAAATAAAATAAAATGGTAATTAAAAAAATAGATTCAGGGTCTAAAATAGAGACAGGGTCTTGCTTTGTCACCCAGGCTGGAGTGTTGTGGCACAATCATCACTGCAGCCTCAAATTCCTGGGCTCCAGCGATCCTTCTGCTTCAGTCTCCCAAGTAGCTAGGACTACAGGCGTGAGCTGCCAAACCTGGCTTTCTTTTTTTTTTTGAGTTGGAGTCTTACTCTCTCAGTCAGGCTGGAGTGCAGTGGCACACCCATGGCCACCTCAGCCTTAACCTACTGGACTCTGGTGATCCTTCAGCTTCAGCCTTCCAAGTAGCTGGAACCACAGGCATGTGCCACCATGCCCAGTTGATTTTTTATTTATTGTAGAGACGAGGTCTCCCCATGTTGCTCAGGCTGGTCTTGAACACCTGAGCTCAGGTAATCCTCTCACCTCTGCCTCCCAAAGTGCTGGGATTACAGTCATGAGTTACCACACCCGGCTTCACCTGGCTAATTTTTAAAATCTTGTAGACCCCTGAGTGTAAAGACAGCTCTTGGAGTTGCTTCCATGCAACTGCCATTTGCCACCGATGATTGTTTTTCTCTTCCTCTGAGAGAGCAAGAGGGGGAGGATGTTGAGTGGTCTCTTCTTTTTTTTTTTTGAGTTGGAGTCTCACTCTGTCGCCCAGACTGGAGTGCAGTGGCCACTCCTGGCCACCGCAGCCTCGACCTGCTGGGCTCCAGCAATCCTTCTGCCTCAGCCTTCCAAGTTGCCGGAATTACAGGCATGCGCTACCACGCCCAACTGATTATTTTTATTTATTGTAGAGATGAGGTCTCGCTGCCCAGGCGGGTCTTGAACCTGCGGGCTCAGGCAATCCACTCACCTCAGCCTCCCAAAGGCGCGGGATTACAGGCTGAGCCACCAAGCCCAGCTGGTCTCTTCTTGATTAAAAAATTTTTTTTTTTTTTTTTTTTTTAGAGATGCTGTATTGCCCGGGCTGGGCTCAAGTGATCTGTCCACATCAACCTCCCAAAGTGCAGGAATTACAAGGCCAGCCATAAATTTTGTCATATGTTTTGCCACAACTTTTTAAAAGGAAGGGGATGGTCCTGATTGCCTTACAGCCTCCCTTCTATTCACGAAGACTAGTGAAGGGAGTGAGGGGATATCATCCTTTCCCCTCCATGGCTAGGGCACTGAGAGGCTGGCATGGGGACACTGGGTGTGATCGGACCCCTTTACATTTGTATGAAACTTTATGCTTTTCCAAGTAGACTTGTAGGCACAGTATTGAATGTAGTCCTCGCCACAGATACATGAGGTAGGACGTTATCCCCACTTTAAATCTGAGGAAATTGAGGCATAGACTAGCCCACATGATCTCGCCAAAGTCATTCAAGTTAATGGCAGTTTATTATTTTTTAAAAATAGTCACCTGGAAAACATTCTTGCATGTTAGCTTCATCTGTTGAAACACCAACTCACTCAGTGGTTTATGCTATAAATTAGTAGTAGGAGAATTTTTGTCTCCTGGGGCAAACATGCTTGCTTCCCATGATTGGATGATGAGACTGATAAATCCTGGAGTGTTTCTCATTTTACCACAGCTGCCAGGAAACTCATGAGTAAAATTTAATTGCATAATTAAGCAAAATTATACCAGGTAGATTTGGAGAATAATTTGCCTTGTTCTTTAACTTTCTATTTTTGTTATCTAAGCATGTATAAGTGAGTTTGTAAATTGCCTCTGATGTCTTCCGGAAATCCTCAGAGTAACTAAACAAATCAAAGTGTGGTTGAGGACCTGGTCCCTTAAGTTCCAGCTTGGTGCTCTTTTTAAGATCCAGCATCATGGTTATTGGTTAAAAGTGGCTTGGTGGTCAGGACTGTGAAAACAAATTGTGTGGCCAATGGCTAAACATGCAGATTCCTGGCTCAGATGTGGCCCAGGGATCTGCATTTTGAATTAACCCTCAGAGGATTCTGATGAAGGAGTCCGCAGACCACCTCCTGAAACACACAGGTCCAGCGATCTGGAATGCTCCTGTTTCATATCTGGGTTGGCCAGTGGCATATTCTGGGTGTCCTGTGTCCACGCAAACCCCCAGCGAGGCAGTGGGCTTGCACAGCAAGCAGGACAGAGTTGGGCTGGGGAATCCAGCGGCCCCAAGTTCTCATCTAAACTCGATGACTTTCCAGCTGGGTGCTTTGGGGTGAGTCCTGTCCCTCAGTTTCCTCATCTGTAAAATGAGCACTAACCTGTGCCCTGCCAAGGCTGCCTCGCAGGGTTGTCCTGAGAGGTCTGGAGGAGATGGCGGGATGGAGAGGTGATTTCTAAATGGTAAAGTGCTCTAGGCAGATGTGCAGGGGGTTATTATTATCATTAATAAAGAGGTAGTGGGAGCATAGGATCTGATGAGGCTGGAAGTGAGGGGACATTCCAGATGGGAGGGGAGAGGGAGAAGAGCCTGGACATTGGGTGGGTAAGAGGACAAGAGACTGGGTGATAAAGCCATGGAAGGGGCATGGAAGCATTCACAATGGACCATCTGGCATCAGGGTTTAAGAGGATCCAGGCTTGGGGCCCTTGACCTTGCAACTCAGGAGGCCAGCGGTAGAAGAGCAGTCCTAGGGACACCAAGGGGTGGGCCCATTTGAAGCTCATAGAAAGCAAGACCTTGGGGAGGGGGGTGGGACTGGCAGCTGAGGGAAACTGCTAGGGGAGGGAGGGGCATACCTCATTAACAGGGGTACCTGCATGATCAATGTTTGTACACCTAACCCCACATCTTTACAATAAAAATTAAAAAAAAAAAAGCAAGCAAGACCTCTTGGAGGTCAGCCTTTGGTGGGGAAAAGCTGGGGGGAAAGAGCTGGCAAGGGGAAAGGGAATTGGATTCTGAAGTCCTGTGCATGGGGGCCTAAGAGCCACTGATGCACCCAAGTGTGAGGATTTTCATGCCAATGATCACCATTGCCCCGGAAGGGACTAATTTGGCTCTGGGAAGAGGTCAGACCGAAGAAATGTGAGGATGCTCAGTTTCGGGTCAGTCACTAACTGGTTCCCCAATTCCCCCAGCCAACTGGGGCCAACCCCATGGACCCAAGCCGAGCGGTCTATAGGGGACTGGGCCCCCGGGGTCCCTTGGGACTTTGGTTGAAGAGAAAGTAGAAATGGGGAAAAGAGAAAGAAGGATGGGGAGGGGACAGGGAAGGGACTGGGTTTTAAAAGGTAGAGGGGCAGGAGGAAGGAGCAGGAGGGGAAAGGGGCAGCATTCCTTCCTGGGACCCCAGTTCTCTACGGGAATTCCCACTGTGGGTCAGGCAGTTTTCTGCTTTGGGAATGTTACCAAGACTTAAAAGGCATTTGACCAAACAAACTTAGAAATCACATTCCAAAAGAGTAGAGAGTTTTTACAAACCAATCCTCCCACCCCCAAAAAAGAAAACACAAGTTACCAAGTAAAATGCTAAAAACCAAAGCAAACCGATATTTACAGGTAACACTTTCAACCCCATCAAGCCGGAGTCCAGAGGCTTCTGCAGGAACTTTGATGAATGGCCATGTACAGTGGCACGCAGGACGCAGAAACCGGGACTTCAGAAAACCCAGGTCTGGAGCCTCTGCCACTGGCTGGGGCTGGGGGCCAAGTGCTGAGACAATGATGATGGCAAGAACACCTTGGATAAGGACGATGGTAAGGCTGAGTGGTCTCCAGGCTCAGGTTCAGGACTCACGGGATTTTTCCCCAAGGCTGAGGGTGCATCCTCCCAGGCACTCTGCAGCTCTGGAAGGTGGTGGAAGGCCTCTGGTAGGAATCGCCTCACCTGGAGATAACCTTGGAAGCCCCCTGACCTCTCGGGCGGGAGCAGTGGCATCACAGGGTGGGAAGTGGGGGGGGGTCAACCGGCCCACAGCTCCACTGCCTGCCCACTCTGTTCACACAAGTCACTACGGCTTGAGGAGGCGGCTGGTAGGACTGACAGGACCCTGACATTTAGCCTACAGGATAGGCGGGCCTTGGAAGGGTGGGACTGAGAACTGGCTGGTGGGACTCGGAGTGCAGGAGCATCTCCTTCTTCCTGGAGCAAACTTGCAACACCGCTGGCTTGTGGCTTCCTGATGGGGAATTTTGCAGACAAGCAGATCCATCGTGGTGTTTCCAACTCAGGGTCCCCAGCCAGGTCCAGAAGGGTCGCACATCTGTGTGTGTGTGGGCATCTGTATGCATATGTGTGCAGTCAACAAGGGTTCACTGGCACCAAGGGGAAGGCCATGGCAGGCCCTCCTCCCCCTAACACAAGCCACACCGCAATCCAACTGATGGCTCGGGCAGCTCCCTTGGGATGGGGGGAAGGGTGAGCAGTGGAGCTGGGGCCAGAACAGAGCCATGAAATGCTGTAAGGCTAAGGAGAGAGGCTGGTGAGAAGGCTGGCGGGCTGGTGAGAACCAGGGCAGGCTGTCGACACTCGCAGGTCTATGTGCAATAAACATTCTCAGAGTTCAGTCCTGTTCCTGCGAGTTCTCACTGAGGCAACTTGAAGGGATCGCCATGCTCTTCACAGAGCCTCAGTGATCCATGTTCGGCTTGTTGACAAAGGTGTCAGAGGAAGAGGAAAATGAGAAGGGAAATGGAGAATGTCTGGGAGTGGTGGCAGCAGTCCAGCCTTCTACCCCGTCAGTGAGCTTTTACAGACTGACGGCTGGGGCCAGGCAAGTGCCAGCTGTTGAGCGACAAGCAGTGCTCAGAGGCCACGTGGTCAGCAGTGTTGGGGTGAGGGCTCCTGCTCTGTGGAGGGGCCCTCCAAATCTGGCCAGCAGAGCAGAGCATGGTCTCCAGACCTGGCTGCTGAGCCACCTCATCCACGTGGGGGACCCCAGCCTGTCCATGCCATCAGAAGCCCCACGTTGTCCCAGCAGGAAGAATACATGTCTCAACCTCCAATAAATTACCTTAGGGACTTTGGGGTAAATTAAATTATTAAAATAAAGTAAACCATTTTAAATATGTATAGTATGAAAAATTCAAATAAACAATCTCGGCAAGAAATGTGTTTCCGGGCCCCAGTCTACTGCTTGTTAGGGGCACAGGCCTCTTGGCATTCTCCTTGGCCTGACCTGGCCATCTGGGAGTCTTGTTGGGACTATCTTTGCCCCCCACCAGCTGCAGGGTGTAAACACAGTGGAGATGTAGCTTCCCAGGGTGCCAGGGAAAGAGGCCCCCAAGATCAAGGCAGTGAGCATTTAGGCATTGACGTGTGCACCAGGTCTTGAGCCTGACTCTCCCTCCTTTTGTCCTCAAGGAGTCTGCTGGGAAGGTTGGGCCCTCCGAGTAGCCTTGGCAAGGGAGGCAATTCTAACAGCTCCCAGTCCTGAGCCCTACACACCCCGTCTCACCTCCCCATCTTGCTGCATCAGGCTCTGGGCAGGGAGATCCAGGGTCGCAGGGTTCCAAGCAGATTGGTGGCCCTGGCAACTGCCCTATCATACCCCCTGGAGTCCTAACAACCCAGAGCAGCGGGGCTGGGAGGAGACACGCCGGAGGGGAGGAGGTGATGGTGACGATGCCCAGCCTGGCTCCACCCGGGAACCCACGTGGAGCCCTGGAGCAAAACCTGTTCTTTTGCACAGGGTCTCCTCCCCAGGGAAGGGGTATGTGATCAGCAGGGAACACCACTCTGAGCCCTGTTTCCTGAGGGCGTGGCCAGAAGTGCACCCTTCCAGCGTTCTCCCAGGAAGTGGGTGAGGGCAGAACCAGACAGGGCTCTCCCTTGGGACCCATGAATCACTCTTGATGGCCTCTCTCTGTGGGTGCTTCCAAAGCCCAGGTTTGTTCTTTCTCCCACTCACTGCCTTTCCCCCAGGAAGTTGGGGCTCACCACCCAGCGGTCGGCAGGAGACCCGGCTTTACCTTGATTGACGGCTGCTCGCCGGCAATGGTGTCACGGAGGGCGCGGCCCCTCACCCCATCCCTGCTGGTTCCCTTCTGCTACCCAGGGGCTGGGCTGGCTGAGGCGGGGAGCTCGGCTCCTCTGTCACTCGCTGGGGGGGGCCACCCTCTCCTCCCCGCCCCAGCTGGACTCTGAAGGGTGCAGCCGGCACTTGGAAGGAGAGTGGCGGACCGCAGAGCGGGATGGCCGGGCGAAGCAGGAGGTGAGAGACTGCGTGCTGCAGTCACAAACAGCATCCTGGGAGGAGAAAGGCAAGAGTCAGGAGGCACAGGCTGATGTGGCTGGGCGGCCCGCCAGGCAAGGCGTCAGGATTCAGCTGTACCCTCATTTCCCAGGGGGCTGTCGTCCCTCTCTGGACGCATGTTTCATTTTATTGATGTTCTCCCATTAGACCAATACTGGATATTCATTGTAACATATTCTGGACCACCAGAGCAGAGAATGCACACTGGCCACGGTCCTACACATCGAAGGTAGATTTTCACCATATTGCACATACGTCTATTGACCAGAATGACTCCATCCAAGCTATTCTGCCATTGTAAAACATAAACGCTTTTCTGTCACTACGCATATCTGGATCTCCTTCTGTTTTAACAGTGTATGCATATGCCATTCCACTGAATGAAAATGACTTATCCAACTTTTTCTTTTTTGAGTTGGAGTCTCACTCCCTGTCGCCCAGGCTGGAGTGCACTGGCACGCTCACGGCTTCTGCAGCCTCAACCTGCTGGGCTTAGGCAAGCCCTCTGCCTCAGTCTTCCAAGTAGCTGGAACTACAGATGCATGTCACCACGCCCAGCTAGGTTTTGTGATTTATTGTAGAGATGAGATTTCACCAAGATGCCTAGGCTGGTCTCAAACCCCTGAGCTCAGGCAATTATCTCATCTCAGCCTCCCAAAGTGCTGGGATTACAGGCTGAGCCACCATACCCAGCCTTTATTATTATTTTTAAGTAGACATCTCACTCTGTTGCCTAGGCTAGAGTACAATGGCACGCTCACAGCCATTGCAGGCTCAACCTGCTGGGCTCAGGCGATCCTTCCACCTCAGCCTTCCATGTAGCTGGAACTACAGGCATGTGCTACCATGCCCAGCTAATTTTTTTTATTTATTGTAGAGATGAGATCTCACCAAATTGCCCAGGCTGGTCTCGAACCCATGAGCTCAGGCAATCCCCTCACCTCAGCCTCCCAAAGTGCTGGGATTACAGGCGTCAGCCACCGTACCTGGCCCTCCAGTTCACTTTTGACATGCAGGGGTAGTTTCTAATTTTTTACTATTTCCATTAAAGATAATGGTTAAAAGTGCTGCTATAGGCCAGGCGCAGTGACTCCAACCTATAATCCCAGCACTTTGGGAGGCTGAGGCGAGAGGATTACCTGAGCCCAGGGGTTTGAGACCAACCTGGGCAACTTGGTAAGACCTCATCTCTACGATAAATAAAAAAAATTAGCCAGGCATGGTGGTGTGTGTTTGTAGTTCCAGCTATTTGGAAGGCTAAGGCAGAAGGATTGCCTGAGCCCAGTAGGTCGAGGCTGTGGTAGCCGTGAATGTGCCACTGCACTCCAGCCCGGGCGACAGAATGAGACTCCAACTCAAAACAAAAAATGCTGCTATAGAACCAGATTTCTTGGTTCAAATCCCAGCTCTGAGTCAGAATGATCATCATCAATAATAACTCAGAAAACAACAGATGCTAGAGAGGATGTGGGGAAAAGGGAACGCTTCTACGTTATTGGTGGGAGTGTAAATTAGTACAACCTCTGTGGAAAACAGTGTGGTGATTTTTAAAAGACCTAAAAATAGACCTTCCATATAACCCAGCAACCCCCCTTCCGGTCATATACATGGAGGAACTCAAATCATTCTTCAAAAAAGATACCTGCACATGCATGTTTACTGCAGCACTATTCACAATAACAAAAACATGGAACCGACCATGCTGCCCATTGAAAGTGGACTGGATTTTTAAAAATGTGGTATATATACATGATGGAATATTACACAGTCATAAAGAAGGACAAAATTATAGACTTTGCAGCAACTTGGATGGATTTTGAGTCTATTATACTCAGTAATCTATCACAGAAACAAAAACTGAGTACTACATGTTATCACTCACAAGCAGACCCTGACCATTTTTCGTAATACTACAAGAAAGGGAATGGCAGTAGCGGGTCACTGCTGGGGAGAGGGGGTACATAACACTAATAAGTGTACCTGCTTCACCTGTACAATGACCACTTATGTACCTAATCCTGAATTGTACCCCACATCTTTAAAATAAAAAATACATATAAATATATATTAAAAAAGAGGAATTAAAAAAAATCCCAGCTCTGATATTTACTAGCTGTGTGACCTTGGGCAAGTTACTTAACCTCTCTGACCTTTGATTTCCTCCTCTCTAAGATAAGGGACATGATAACTTTCTCAAAGTTATGAGAGTCAAATCAGATATGATATGTAAAGCATTTGGCATGGTACCTATTAAGCACTCAACAAATGTTAGTAATTTTTATTAGTAATATAATACATTTCTTTATGGCCAGGTGCAGTGGCTCACGCCTATAATCCCAGCACTTTGAGAGGTGGAAGTGAGAGGATTGCTGGAGCCCAGGGGTTCAAGATCAGCCTGGACAACTTGGCGAGACCTTATCTCTACAATAATAAATCAAGAAAAATTTGCCAGGCGTGATGGCGCATGCCTGTAGTTCCAGCTACTTGGGAGGCTGAGGCAAGAGGATCACCTGAGCCCAGCAGGTTGAGGCTGTGGTGGCTGTGAGTGTGCCACTGCATTCCAGCCTGGGCAGCAGAATGAGACTCCAAGTAAAAAAAAAAGAAAGGCAGCCAGCTGGGAGAGAGCGTAAAAAAAGTGAAGCACTCACCACACACTACTGTAAGTTACAAAAATTGGATCAACTCTTTTGAAAAACAATTTGAGCTGGGTGCAGTGGCTCACGCCTGTAATCCCAGCACTTTGGGAGGTGGAGGCAAGAGGCTTACCTGAGCCCTGAGTTCAAGACTAGCCTGGGCAACTTGACAAGACCTCATCTCTACAATAAATCTAAAAAAAATTAGCTGGGCGTGGTGGCTCATGCCTGTAGTTCCAGCTACTTGGAAGGCTGAGGCGGAAGGATCTCCTGCCTCTGTACTCTAGCCTGGATGACAGAATGAGACTCTGACCCCAAAAAAACACCAGGGAAGCAGACCTTCTGGGTCAGCCACAGCCCATCCCATACACATCCCTTCTCACATCTCTGTGCCCCCACCAAGTCCACCGCAGGCCACATGGTACCACCCCCAGCCACAGCTGACTGGACCAAGAGATACACCTGACTCAAGTTGGCCCAATCAGTTTCCTTCTTCCAGAAACGGGAAGTTGGGACAGGGAGATTTGAGTCAGTCCCTTACAGGCGCTTGAACTGGAAGGTGTTCTAAAACCATCTGGGACCTTTGTGCAAATGCAAGAATGGGGTGGGGGCGGTATAGAAGAGGAGGAGGAGGAAGAGATCTCAGAGAATTTGAAACTCAAGGAAGCGGAGGCGGCCAAGGAGAAGCTGCTGGTGTCTTCTGGTGCCTCTCTTGGGTTCTGTAAGACACCCTGTCGTCCTTCAGAGACATTTCCTTTCCCTTCTGCAGAGCTAACCTGGAAGCACCCTTCTAACATTCAAATACTCCCTAACTTATCAGAAATTGCTACCAATTTCTCAGAGGAAATGTGAGCACTCAGGAGTGAAGTCCTGCTGGAGAGGGACGTGGCGTGCTGGGTGATGTCTGGGAACTAGTTTTCCAGGAATGAGGGGAGGAACCCTGACCTGTAGCATTTGCCAGTCATTATGGTGCAGGTCTTCCCACTGTAGCCAGTCTCAAGGTACCACGGTGACATGACTAGACACAGACGTTGACATCTGGCTCTCACAAGCCAAACAAGCTGGCTCCAGTGTACTGTTGGGTGGCAGGAGGGGGTGGGCACACCCCTCTCTTGAGGGAAGGCTGGCAGTCTCCAGCATGCAGTGGCAAAGCAACTAGCAAAGCCATGGTCACTAGTCTCTTGGTATTCATGCTATGTGACCATCAGGTCAGTGTTGTTCCAGGTCTGGGACCGCCTAACCCCATCTAAGACCAGCATAGGAGCTCTTAGAGACACACGATCACATTCCCTGAGTTAAAAAACCAAAAGACCATATGGCTGAGACGAGACATTGGACCTGAGAAGCCAACCCCACCTCCCAAGAAAAAGGGCAGACTCGACCCACCTACCTCATTGAGAAGGACCGTGGCTCCATCTCCATCCCGGAGGACACCGTCCTTCCCCACCTGGGGGAGCATGGTGGGCCTGGCCTCCTCACAGCCGCCCGGCTTGGCTGCTTTCTTGTTCAGGATCCTGGCCACGCCCTCAGGCTGATGGTAGCTGGCCGGAGAGAGGGGCTCTGGCTTCCTGGTGCTCTCCTCCCCTGCTGCCGACGTGGGGCTCGGCGCCCGGCCACACACATTACGAAAGAACTCCTGCACAATGCCATATCTGGGAGGCTCGGGCTTGGCCCGGGCCTCAGGCACGCCCAGCTTCCAGACAGATTCCGTGCTGCCCGAGTGCTCCACCACACTGAAGAGGCTGGACAGGCCGTCATTGATGTTCCTCAGCACAGGACTGTCCCGCGTGGTGGTGGAGCGGGCCCAGGCCGAGCCGTTCTGCTTGCCCTGATGGAGGTTCCACAGGCTGCGGTCCTTGGCACCATCCAGCTTGGACACGGACCGCCTCTGGAGCTTTGGCGAGCCGTACTTGGGCGAGCAGCAGGGTCGCTCGACGCGCGCGTGGACTTTGTCCAGCGAGGAAGAGATCTGCTTGCTGCGCACAGACACAAGCGAGGAGCTGCGAGGCGACCAGCTCTTGCCGTGGAGGCTGCCGCGGGGGGGGTCGGTCTGCAGGCCCACACTGACGGCGCGGACGGTCTGCGTGCCCACGCTGGCCAGGCCCACCGTCTGGCTGGACGTGCTCTTCACTTTCCTCTCCAGTGAGCCTGAGCGCATGGCCTGGCGCACGCAGTTGGTGATCTCCTTCATGTCGTCGCTCATGTTGCCTGACATCTCAAAGTCATGCAGGGCTGTGGGGAAGCCAGGCCCGGCTGCAGAGGGGCTGGCCCCAGCACCTCCGTCCAGGCGCTGCCGGGAGAAGTTGCAGAGCCACCGGCCGTAGGCGCTCTCAGCCAGCCCATCAGCCTCAGCCGACTCTTTGGGCTTGGCAGTGGTGAAGAGGAAGCCAGGCTCGATGATGATCTTGCCCTCCGTGTCATGCACCACGGGGACGCCCAAGCGCCGGGCCACCGGGGGGCTGTAGTAGACACGGATGCCCGTCTTGTCGGGAGCCGTGTAGCTGCGTTGCATCTGCCTCCCTGCGGAGTCCTGGCAAGCCAGGGCGCCCAGGTGGGTGCAGTCCCTCGGCGAGAGCCCGGGCTTTTCCTTGGCATCTTTCTCTGGGTCCACTGGTTCGGCACTCACAAAGGCAAAGGTGGGGCTGCTGGGCAGTTTCTTGGCCCGGGCATCACTGCCAGCAAGGTAGGGGGAGCAGTCCAGCAAGCTTTCAAACTCAGACATGGAGGAAACAGACTTGGTCCTGCGAAGACAGAGAGGACATGTGGTACCAGTGGAAATAACACATGCTGAGTGCACACGCTGGTCCACGACCCTGGGCCACATGCCAAGGAGGGCAGAGACCAGAACTGGCTCGTTACCTCTCAGAGAAGACACTGCTGGGGCCTGGCCCAGTTCTCTCCACACTTTCTCCTGCACTCCCCAGCCTGCACGCTCTGAACCCCTGCCATTCTCTACCTGAGGGTTTGTCTTCTGCCTGGGGATCATCCTTGGCCTCCACATGGAGGCTAGAAAGAGCAGAGTTAATGCCCCTAAACACAGCCCTCAACAAAGAACGGGCAGGATCTGGTGAGCAAGCACCCGCCTCCTTGTTCCTTGGGTGGGATGCTCGAGCTGTGGGTTCTCCACTGGCCCCCATGTTCCTTGGCAAGACTGTGCTCCAGCTGCCCACAGTATAACTCGACTGGAACTCCCTTTATTGGCTGCTTTCCCATCCCTGTCTCACTTCTAGGTATTTCTTGAAATCTCCTCCCAAATAAGCCGTTTACATTTCAATCTTTGTTTCAGGGTTTGCTTCTGGGGAAACCCAAACTAAGATGCAACAAACGCCCAGCACAGACTCAGTGCACGTGCTGCCTGGGTGACTCAAAGTGCCCACACATGGACGTGCATCACACACGCTGGAATGCTCTGACGTCTCTAGGAGGCAGCACTGGTTATGGAGGTGGGAAGTGCTGCCCAAGGTCAGGTCACAGAGGTGGCTGGGCTGGAATGCAGACCTGCCCCCTGACTTCCAGGCCCTCCTCCACCCCAGAGCCCGCCTCGCCTCTGGGTTGCTCTGATGGCTCCTGTGGGCTTCTGCTCCTTTCACTCCTTCCAGGGGCTTCCTAACGGTGGAAACACGGCTCTCACAGTCTTGGAGGTCAGGGCCGCAGTGCAGGGCTGGGACCAAAGGATGCTGCTCAGTAACCCCAAGGGTGGACGTCCATCTCGACTCTCCTCACCCAGAGACAGCAGAATCCCTGAGGAGCTCAACAGCTTCAGTGCCGGGCCTGTTGTCCTTGCCCAGAACCAAACAAACAACAGACTGCAGGCCGGAATTCCCACTGCCCCAAGCCTTCCACTCCTGAGTGACCTGGGCTGCAGAGGTGCTCTCCCAACTCGGATGAGCTTCCGTGGTGGCACATGGGACAGGGAGGAAGAGAGGCGAGGGGCGGGGCGGGGCCGCAGGGTGGGGCGGGGCCACAGGGCAGGGCCAGGATGCCAGCACCTCTTTAAGCCGGATCCCCCGAGCTCAACGAGCTCAACTTCGGAAGCAGCTTCCTTGTCGTGGATCTTCTCACTGCGCGTCTGTCCGGGAAGAAAAACGGGAAGGCTCAGTGCTGGCCACCATGTCACCGAGGGTAGGTGACAGGAGGCCAGCGTGGGAACCGACCCCAGACCGCAACGCCTGAGTCTCATCTGCAGAGCAGGCAGAGCGTCATCGGCAAGCCCGAACGCCTGGAGGTCAGTCTCCGGCTGCACCACATCTAACTCCCCTTTACAGACCTGTGATCCAAGCGAGGCCGATCAGAGCTCCAAGAATGACTCCCCCAAGGAAAGAGAGAGGTCGCATATGGCGGCAGCAGTAAAGTGCACGGCGGTCCACGGCTCAGTTGGTGGTGACAGCAGCAGTCTGGGAGCTACTGCTCTGGGCTCGTCCCACCCTGGGTCCAGAGGCGCAGTCCCCAGGACCTGCACTGGTTTTCTAACGGCATCATCCGCCCCTCTCGAGCCCCCTGGAAAATCCTCTCTTGCCTCAGCTCCCCAGAATTGGTACCTGACTGCAACCAAGCTGCCTGACTGATGCGCTGCTTCCTTGGGTGTCACGGGGATAAGATGGGGCAGCGCAAAGGGCTCGTATGTTCCCTGCCCATTGGTTCACGTGTTGCTCTGTGGACAACGAACCAGGGGCTACGTGCAAAGTTCACCAATGTACCGTGATCTCCACTCTCAGGGCTGGGCGAAGGCAAAAAACGAGTCTCATTTACCAGTGAGGCCAGTGGGGTTGAGAGAGAGAGAGTGACTTACCTAAAGTCACACAGCTATTTTTTTTTTTTTTTTTTGAGTTGGAGTCTCACTCTGTCGCCCAGACTGGAGTGCAGTGGCCGCTCCCGGCCACCACAGCCTCAACCTGCTGGGCTCCGGCGATCCTTCCGCCTCAGCCTTCCGAGTAGCCGGAATTACAGGCGCGCGCTACCACGCCCAGCTGATTTTTTTAAAATTTATTGTAGAGATGAGGTCTCGCTGCCCAGGCGGGTCTCGAACCCGCGGGCTCAGGCAATCCACTCACCTCGGCCTCCCAAAGGCGCGGGATTACAGGCTGAGCCACCGAGCCCGGCCACACAGCTATTTATAAAGACCCTGCTTTTCACAGGGGCATGGTGGGAACCAACAGTGGCCACAGGTTTCTCCCATATGTGGAAGGATGGCATTGGCAGACCCTTCCCAAGTCCTAGACTACAGGAAGGAACCAAGGGAAGCGGACCCCAGGGCTGAGGAGCCCGGGTGGGAGGGTGTGAGCTGTGGGAGAGGGTTAGCATCCTCCTGTCATGTCTCTCACAAGCAGGGAACTTTCCAAGGTAGCCAGGAACCAAGAGAACACGGTCAGCTGCTGTCCCACTCACCTCTTTCCAGCTGTTGTCCTGCTTCTCCAGGTCCGAGTGTTTCAGGACCCACGGGTCAGCAGCCTTCTGCAGCTGGGCAAGGGCAGAGAGGGCAGGTCAGTGGTAGGCAAGGCTGGGAAGCAGGGCCTGCTCTGAGCAGGGCCACTCCCCAGGCTCCATATCATGGACTAGGGGCCGCCGTCTCAGTGGACAGCAGCTCAGAGTCCCCACAAGGTGGATTAGGAAGAGGATGATAAAAGCCACTATTTGCAGGCACCCTCCTAGGTGTCCTTCCATCCAACACAGTGATAGGGGTTATGACTGTGCTAACTCATGGGAGGGCTAGATCAGCGAAGCAGCAAAGCACACAGGGTGGCAAACACAAGACCCAGATGCCCTGCTCCATCACGGTGGCCACTGTGAGCAAATCCAGCACCCCTTCCCGCTGACCCTCCAGGAGGCCTCTGGTTCCCTCCCCTCCTGGAGTTTTACCACCTCCAGACGCCACGTGGTGCAACCCATTTGGTGCTCAATCACACATGGAAGGCGTTAACTATGGCTGCTTCCATTTTACAGATAAGAAGATCAAGACAGAGAAGCGGAGGAACGTGCCCAGGGTGGGGCTGCTGAATTCGTGGCAACAACAGCACCAAGAGGTAGGACATCCCATGGCTCAGTGACCCATCTGTGCCACCTGACACCGCAGCTGTCTCTGAAGAACCACCTTGGGCACTGGAATGCAGTCACTGCTAATGACAGATAAAGGCAGGGGGCCCAAAAGGCTGGCCCAGAAGGCCACCCCTGTCTTAAGATGGACCAAAGTGTGTGGGGTAATTTACTATAGACATGCCTGAGCTTGTTGTGGGTCACCAGAAAACATATTGTTGCTTGGCTTCTTTCTCATCCCTGACCCAGCTTCCTCCCTCCCTTAACAGCCGCTCATGCACAGGGTAACCAGCTCATCCTGGTGTGCCCAGGACTCTCTCAGTGTCAGCACTGAAAGTCCCATGTCCCAGAAAACCTCTGTTCTAAAAAACTGGAAGGCAACAGCCAGGACAGCTCTAGTTTTAAAACAAAAGTCCCAGAAACTCTCAGTCCCAGGCAGGCCAGGATGGGCTGGTAGCTTTACTTGCTCTGGAGTCGATGTCTCAGGCTTTGCTTCTGAGGAACCGAAATGAGATACATAGTGGTGAGAATAGCAATGAAATAACATGACCATGAGGGGGTAGTGATGGCAGAGGAAGCCCACAGAGGTGAGCCTCAATTAGGGCGGGCCCTCAAGCACATGGGATCACCCCCAAGTATCCTATGGTTATCTCCTTTTATTTCCACAGCTGCCCTGGGAGATGAGAAGGCCAGGTATGGTCATCCTCATATTACAGATGAGGCCCAGAGATCAGAGGCCATTGACAGGGTTGAACCTGGCAGGACCAGGTAAGGACGGGGGACTCCTGGTCAGAGGCTGCTTTCCCCCCAGGCTCCTCTGCCTGCTGCTTCCGCCAGGCTCGCTTGTCAGTTCCAGTCTAAACAGGTATGCTGTTTGGGAGACCTGAGGTGACGTGCAGGAGACACAGGCAGCCAGGAATGGAAGGCCAGCAAGTTCCACCAAGATGCCCTGATATGAAAATGGGAGGAGGACACGGAGCTTCCACCCTGATGAGCCAAGAGCACCCACCTGTGGGCGGGTATATGTTTCCCCAGGATGACACAGAGCTTGTATCATAATTGCATAACCATTTAAAAACATTTTGTTGGCCAGGCTCGGTGGCTCAGCCTATAATCCCAGCACTTTGGGAGGCCGAGGTGAGTGGATTGCCTGAGCCCGCGGGTTCGAGACCAGCATGGGCAACTTGGCGAAACCTCATCTCTACAATAAAATAAAAAATTAGCCGGGTATGGTAGTGCGGGCCTGTAGTTCCTGCTACTTGGAAGGCTGAGGCAGAAGGATCGCCAGAGCCCAGCAGGTCGAGGCTGTGGTGGCTGGGAGCGGCCACTGCACTCCAGTCTGGGCGACAGAGTGAGACTCCAACTCAAAAAAAAAAAAATGATCCCTAAGCTCACGAAAAGATGCTCCCCTTCACTAGAAGCCAGAGAAATGCAAATTACAATGAGACAGCATTTTACACCCTAAGATGGGCAGATGTTTCACAGATTGGTAATCATGAGAACTGACAAAACCTGGATAACAAAATGAGACTCCTACTCAAAAAAGAAAAGAAAAAGCACTGACTGATGTAATTAACACTAAAACATTAAAAGTAAAACAGGAAAAAGTCACAATGGCGAGTGGAGCTCAGCAGCGCATAGTTGGTGCATGGCAGGAACTGGAATGGGCAGAATGATCAATGACTGCTTTTTCTTTCCCACCTTTTGGCCAGAGGACTCCAATTTCTTCATGGGAACCATTCTTAGTCCCTCCCTCCTGGTTTCTGGGTTTTGGGAGACTCTGGGAGTGGGCACATGACTCCAACTGACCAATCAGAGCATTGGGGAAATGGAACCTTATCCACTGCTGTTGCTAAGACATGACACAGGAGCATGAAATGAACAGTGGCCATTGCTTAAGAGTGAAGCTGGCTGAGCGAGGAGGCACATGCCTATAATCCCAGCACTTTGGGAGGCCAAAATGAAAGGATTGCCTGAGGCCAGGTGTGGTGGCTCACAACTATAAGATCAGCACTTTGGGAGGCTGAGGTGAGAGGACTGCCTGAGCCTGCAGGTTTGAGACCAACCTCCAGCCTGGGTGATAGAGTGAGACTCCAACTCAAAACAAAAAACAAAAAAAAGAAAGGATTGCCTGAGCCTACAGATTCAAGACCAGCCCGGGCAATTGGCCAGACCTCATCTCTACAATAAATTAAAAAATTAGCTGGGCATGGTGGTACATGCCTGTAGTTCCAGCTACTTGGAAGGCTGAGGCAGAAGGATCGCCTGAGCCCAGCAGGTCGAGGCTGCAGTGGCCGGAAGCGTGCCACTGCCCTCCAGCCTGGATGACAGAGTGAGATTCCAACTCAAAAAAAAAAAAAAAAAAAAAAAGAGTGGGCCAGGCTTGGTGGTTCAGCCTGTAATCCCAGCACTTTGGGAGGCTGAGGTAAGTGGATTGCCTGAGCCCACGGGTTTGAGATCAGCCTGGGCAACTTGGCGACACCTCGTCTCTATAATAAATCAAAAATTAGCCGGGCACGGTAGTGCACACCTGTAGTTCCAGCTACTTGGAAGGCTGAGGTGGAAGGATTGCCAGAGCCCAGCAGGTCGATGCTGGCGTGGCCATGAACAAGCCACTGCACTCCAGCCTGGGCAAAAGAGTGAGAATCTGACTCAAAAAAAAAAAAAAAGAGTGAGTTAACACAGAGGAGAGCAGGCCTGAGAGACTGAAGCATGAAGAACTAGTTCCTGCTACATTCTCTAAGCTCCTGGAGCCAGCTATTCCTGAAAGAGCTACAATCTTGGACCTTTGGGATGAGCACCTAGATCCAGCTATACCTGAAGGAGCCCACCTCTGGCAGGCAAGGGCAGGCCTCACCTGGCTGAGGTGGTTCTGCAGCTCCTTCACCTGCTGCTCCACCTGCTGCTTCTCACCCTGCAGCCGTTCCACCAGCTGCAGCTTCTCCTGGCTCCAGTTGCGCTCGCTGACCTGCAGCTGTCGCGTCAGCTCCATGACAGCGCTGTAGGACTCAGCCAGGAGGTGCTGCTGCTCCTCACGCTCCCTCTGGAGGGCTGCCTTCCAGTCGGGCCCAGTCCGCTCCCCGGCCCCTTTCCCAGCCTTTAGCTCCACCTGCAGAAGAATCAGGCTGGGCAGCTGGCACCAGGCACCCTCATCTCCGTCCCTCTCCCGCCTTCCAGTGGGGGCAGAGGAGAGTTCTCATAAGAAGGGCTGGTGGAGCTCTTTCTACAGGCTAAGCTCTGTGCCCTAGGCTTTTCAGGCATTACGTCAGTGTTTTCACAGAAACTCTGCAAGACAGGGCATGGGGCTCATGCCTGTAATCCCAGCAATTTGGGAGGAGGAGGTGAGAGGTTTGCCTGAGCCCAAGGGTTCAAGACCAGCCCGGGCAATTGGCCAGACCTCATCTCTACAATAAATAAAAAAATTAGCTGGGCATGGTGGTGCATGCCTGAAGTTCCAACCACTTGAAAGGCTGAGGTGGGAGACCACTTGAGCCCAGTAGGTCAGGGCTGCAGTGGCCATAAGTGAACCACTGCACTCCAGTCTGGATGACAGAGTACAACTCCAGCTCAAAGAAAAAACCAAAGCAAAACAACAACAACAAAACTCAGCAAGGTCACTACCATTATCCGCATTGTACAGAACAGGAAGAGGCTAACAGGGACAATCTGTCCAGCGATGACTTGAGGTTCCCAGTTATTGTTTCTCACAATATTTCATCAACTCTTTTGGTTTGGGTTAATGGGGACATTTTCGATTCCATTCTAGAAAGCTGGGGCCTCACCTTGTCTCCCTCAGGCCCTGAATGGGGACGTGCACCCACCCACACACATCACTTCAGCATGACGGCTTTCTCAGCCCCAGACTTTAGGTGTCAGGAGGGAAGTGTACAACCTCAATGTGGCCAGGCATGGGGGCTCATGCTTGTAATCCCAGCACTTTGGGAGGCTAAGGTAGGAGGATCGCAGGAGGCCAGGAGTTCAAGATCAGCCTGGGCAACAGAGCGAAGTCTCGTCTCTATAAAAAGCAAAAAACTCGCCGGGCATGTTGATGCATGTCAGTAGTCCCAGGTGCTCATAAGGCTGAGGTGGGAGGATCACATGGAGGCCAGGAGTTCGAGACCAGCCTTGCAACAGAGTAAGGCCCCCATCTCTACAAAACAATTTTTAAACAAATTAGCCAGGTGTGGTAGCACACACCTGTAGCCCCAACTATAAGAGAGGCTGAGGTGGGAGGATTGCTTTATTTTAGCCCAGGAGGCTGCATCGAGATATGATAGCACCACTGCCATCCAGCCTGGACAACAGAGCTAGACACCGTCTCTTTAGAAAATGAAAAAACAAAAGGCTGGGCACAGCGGCTCATGCCTATAATCCCAGCACTTCGGAAGGCTGAGGCGAGAGGACTGCCTGAGCCCACGGGTTTGAGACCAGCCTGGGCAACTTGGCGAGACTTCATCTCTACAATAAATCAAAAAATTAGGCCGGGGTTGCGGTGGCTGTGAGCGTGCCACTGCCCTCGGCCTGGGTGACAGAGTGAGAATCCAACTCAATAAATAAATAAATAAAATTTAGAAAATAAATAAAGACTCAGTGCTCCACAGCCCCCCAGGCTGTGGTCTGGGGTATCAACCTCATGAGCTAATCAGGTTGCTGAGGGGAGTACCACCTGGAATGGCTGGGCTTGGGAGCAGAAGGAACAGGGGACAGGAGCCGTGTGATCTGCAGGAAAGGCAAAGAGGGGTCATGGTGGCCCCAGGAGGGGACACGATGGCCCCAGGAAGTAGCTGGGAGTCTGTGAGCTGTGGGAAGAAATGGAATCAGGTCATGGGAGCCAGGAGGGGCAGAGGTGTGGGGAGCAAGGGTCAGTCTGCCACTCATTGGCCAGGTGACCTCAAGAGGAACTTAACTCCTCTGTGCCGATCTTGTCACTTGCCCAGCAGAGATCATCAGAACACCTGCCTCCTGGGGACTGGCAAGGCCTGGGAAGGCATCCTGCCACAGGGTCAAGCTGGAGGAGGCTGGACATCCCCTCCACCCTGCCACAGAGCTATGGGGTCAACATGTTCTCCCCAAGAAGAGAAGACTGGCCTCTCACTTTTTTTTTGAGTTGGAGTTTACTATGTCACCCAGGCTGGAGTGTAGTGGCATGCTCACGGCCACCACAGCCTCGACCTGCTGGGCTCAGAAGGTCCTTCCACCTTAGCCTTCCAAGTAGCTGGAACTAAAGGTGCATGCTATACCACATCTGGCTTGTTTTTTGATTTATTGTAGAGACGAGGCTTTGCCATGCTTCCCAGGCTGGTCTCAAACCCCTGAGCACAGGTAATTCTCTCGCCTTGGCCTCCCAAAGTGCTGGGATAAGAAGCGTGAGTCACTGCGCCCAGCCATGGCCTCTCACTTTTTTTTTTTTTTTTTTGAGTTGGAGTCTCACTCTGTCGCCCAGACTGGAGTGCAGTAGCTGCTTCCGGCCACCGCAGCCTCGACCTGCTGGGCTCCGGCGATCCTTCCGCCTCAGCCTTCCAAGTAGCCAGAATTACAGGCATGCGCTACCACGCCCGGCTGATTTTTTTTTTTTTTATCGTAGAGATGAGGTCTCGCTGCCCAGGTGTGTCTCGAACCCACGGGCTCAGGCAATCCACTCACCTCAGCCTCCCAAAGGCGCAGGATTACAGGCTGAGCCACCGAGCCCGGCGGCCTCTCACTTTAAAGCAGAGGGGGTCAGCTACTCACCCGAGGCACACAGCAGACACCAAAGCCCCTTGGCCACACTGGGTTGTTGGAGGGAGGCTCTCAGGGTGAGTGGAGGGAGCATATCAGAGGCAGGTAGCAGAGGCTTAAAGGAAGCCTCTGAGGAGAGGAGGCAGCAACAGGCCCGGGGGCAACAGGAGGCCAACATGTGTGGAAGGGCACGCCAGGTGCAGACAGGTGTCTAGGCATGCTGACCTTACCTGCAAGCCCACAGAGCCATGGTAGGGCCTGCAATGCTCTCGTGTCCTCTGTCAGTTCCCACCTTTCTGCCCTGACCCAGTGACTCCCATTCCCCACTGTCTCTGATACCCTTGCTGTGTGGTTCTAGGCAAGTCTCTTGCCTTCTCTAGGCCACAGGCTAAGAGGGGTCTTCTGCCTCCAGGAGCATGGCTTAGGCACTCTACCCTCAGACCCAACAGCTGGGGTGTGGCTGAGAGCAAGGGGGGCGCAATGTCTCTGACAGTGGGGGGCTTACCTGGGTGGCATGGCCCTTGAGCTCTGCCCGCTCTGTCTCCCAGGTGGCCTTGGCCTTGGCAAACTGTTGCTGAAGCTCTGTCAGACCACGGCGTTCGTCCCGGAGCAGCCAACACAGTTCCTTCAGCGTCACCTTCATGTCAGCCAGTGTCTTGATATACTCGTTGGGCTGCAGACAGGATGAGGTTGGGTCAGGGGCTTTTGCAGGTGCGAGGAGGGGATCCTGGGCTCAGAGAACTCATCTCAGGGGCCGGCTGGGGGCCTGTCGGGCCTCAGACAAGGCCCATGACCTCACTAGGTCCCCATGCCCATGAACTGGGGATGACAAGCCCAGCCCCGCCCACCTCCTCGGCTGACATGAGTCCCAAGCCTGACATCAACAAAGCGCTCTGTAGGTATGGTAATACTCATTCATCCTGAGTTTGCGCGGCATGGCCTGGCTTTCTGGAAACTCTCCCACTGGGGGTCTTCTCCCTGCTCGGGATCGGCCTCTCTGACCTGCCACAGGCCTATGTGCTGTGTGCTCCATGGAGCTGCCCTGACTGAGCCTGACTCGGTCCCACATCTCTCTTGGGCTCACTAGTCACGAGACCCAAACAAGCAGCCTACTGATGACATGCATATAAACAGGCGCACAACTCCTTCCCCAAAATCCTTGGAGCAGGTATGTTTAGAATTCAGAACTTTTCAGGATTCAGAATGGTGACATAGCATTTCCACTGTGTAACATCCCATGTGCAAACACCCTAAGGTTTCCCTACAAATATAGGAACATTAACATGAAATAAGTGAGGGCTCTGTGGCCCAGTGAACATCAGGCCAGGTTTTGCCAACTGTCTGTCCCAGCCCAATCTAGCCCACTGTGTGTGATCCTGAGATCCTGAGCCCACTGCTCTGACCTATGGCTTGGCTTGAGCATTCCTGACCCTAGACCACAAGACCCTTCTTCATGTGATCCCTGCCTGAAGTCCTTGTCCCTATTATGCACATCCCAAGCCACACCCAATCCCACAATATCTTGCCACGCTGCTGCATACCCAGACTTCTTGGTCCAGAATAGTCTTTTCTTCACTCTCTACTAAGCAAGCTCCTATTCATCCTTCAAAAACCATCAACTATGTCCCTTGCTCTGTAATCTCCAGACAGAATCAGTTGCTCTCTCTCCTGCAAATCCACAATCTGGCCTTCTGTCACTGCCCTGGAATTACTTATGTACCACAGTGCACTGAGCATCTGGGGGCCAACGACCAGGCAATAGCGGTCTGCAGCTCTAGTACCCAGGGCTGGGGTTGGAGAAGGCAACAGGATGTGACCATTGAACAGTAAAACGAACGAATGAACAGAACAGGACTGGGAAGGGGCTGAGACCGCACCGTGTTCTGGGTCCAGCTGTCCCCTGCGCAGGCCTTGTTGTCAGCGTGCTGAGCGTTCATCTCCTCTTCCTCCATCAGCAGGTACAGCTCCTTCATGCTGTTCACCTGGTTGTTAAAAACTACACTTAACGGGGGGTGGGAAGAATCCCCAAATCTTAACTTTGACCTCAGGCACTGTGCAGGCTGAGGAGCACAGCTGGATAGTCAGGCCCTCCTGGCCACCCACATGTCAATTCTGCCCCAAGGACCAGGAGGCAAGCCTGAGAGTCACCCAGAAATAACACGTTCACAGGCTGGGCCAAGGGAGGCACTGTGGCTGAAAGGAAAAGGCCGCTCCCCTGAGGACAGATAAGGGCGACTAAAGGTTTGGGTGGATAGCAGGGACACTTCCTGGAAGGGGGTTTGTTGCCTGTGGATTCTGGGCAGGAGCCCGAGGCCAGCCAAGGAGACCAGAGACCTAGTTAAAGCAAAAGGAAGCCACCTTCTGATTGGGTGCTCATTTGTCACTTGTTCCTTCATCATTCATTCATTCACTCAACAGTTATTTTGTGAACACCGTCATGTGCCAAGTCCTGGGTGAGGAGCTGGAGACCAGAGAGCAAGACACACAACAACTTGGCCCCTGCAGCTTACATTCCAGTGGCAGGAAAACAAGTGAATATGGGAAACGTGGCACTCCATGTTGCCAGTGATGTTTCAAACATTCCACTCAAGGTCCTGGAAAGGCCATTAAGGCCTGGAGCCTGGACGAGCTCCCCAGGGGAGTCAGCATAGGTGAAGGAGAGGTGCAGGCCAGGAGCCGAGCCTTGCAGGTGCTGACTTTAAGAGACCAGGTCAGGAGACAAGGTGGAACCAGCTGAGGAGCCAATGAAGGGCCCTGTGTCCAGAAGATGCCAAGGCTGTGAAGCACGTGGGGGAACAGGGCCCATCACTTGTCACGAGATCCAAACACACAGCCTACTGATGACCTGCACAGAGCAGGTGCACAACTCCTTCCCCGAAATCTTCGAAGTAGGTATGTATAGAATTCAGAACTTTTCAGGATTCAGAATAGTGACAGAGTACTTCCACTGTGTAACACCCCAATGTGCAAACACCCTAACTTTTCCCTACAAATACAGGAATATTAACATGAGATGGGATAAGTGAGGGTTCTGTGGGCCAGCAAACATCAGGTCAGGTTTTGCCAGCTATCTGTATTTATTTATTTATTTTGAGTTGGAGTCTCACTCTGTCGCCCAGGTTGGAGTACAGTGGCACACTCACAGACACGGTAGCCTTGACCTACTGAGCTCAGGCGATCCTTCCACCTCAGACTTCCAAGTAGCTGGAACTACAGGAGCATGCTACCACGCCCAGCTATTTTTGATTTACTGTAGAGACAAGGTCTCGCCAAGTTACCCAGGTGGGTCTTGAGCTCCTGGGCTCCTCTTGTCTCAGCCTCCCAAAGTGCTGGGATTACAGGTTTGAGCCATAGCGCCCGTATTTATTTATTTATTTACAGGCTTGAGCCACCATGCCTAGTCTTGAATTTATTTATTTATTTATCTATCTATTTATTTTTGAGTTGAAGTCTCACTCTGTTGCCCAGGCTGGGAGTGCAGTAGAACGCTCGCTGCCACCACAGCCTCAACTACAGACACACACCACCACACATAGCCAGCTAATTTTTTGATTTATTGTAGAGATGAGGTCTTCCCTAGTTTTCCAGGCTGGTCATGAAATTGTGGGCTTAGGCAATTCTCTTACCTTGGCCTCCCAAAGTGCTGGATTATAGGCGTGAGCCAGTCCTTTGTATTTGTTTTTAAGAGTTGGGGTCTCAGCCGGGCTCGGTGGCTCAGCCTGTAATCCCGTGCCTTTGGGAGGCTGAGGTGAGTGAATTGCCTGAGCCTGCGGGTTCAAGACCCGCCTGGCCAACTTGGCGAGACCTCGTCTCTACAATAAATCAAAATGAGACAGGCGTGGTAGCAAGCGCCTGTAGTTCCAGCTACTTGGAAGGCTGAGGCGGAAGGACTGCTGGAGCCCAGCAGGTCGAGGCTGCGGTGGCCAGGAGTGGCCACTGCACTCCAGTCTGGGTGACAGAGTGAGACTCCAACTCAAAAAAAAAAAAAAAGAGTTGGGGTCTCACTCTGCCAGCATGGTTGGAGTGCAGTGACACGATCATGGTTACTGTGACATTGTCCTGCTGGGCTCAGACAATCCTTCCGTGCCTCAGCCTTCCAAGTAGCCTCTGCCTCCTAAAGTGCTGGGATTACAGGCATGAGCCACCATGCCCAGCTCTTTTAAAAATATTTTAAGCCGGGCTCGGTGGCTCAGCCTGTAATCCCAGCACTTTGGGAGGCTGAGGTGAGTGGATTGCCTGAGCCCGCGAGTTCGAGACCCACCTGGGCAACTTGGCAAGTCCTCATCTCTACAATAAATCAAAAATTAGCCGGGTGTGGTAGCGCACGCCTATAGTTCCAGCTACTTGGAAAGCTGAGGCAGAAGGATCGCCGGAGCCCAGCAGGTCGAGGCTGTGGTGGCCAGGAGCGGCCACTGCCCTCCAGTCTGAGTGACAGAGTGAGACTCCAACTCAAAAAAATATATATATTTTAGGCCAAGCAGGGCTCAGTGGCTCAGTCTGTAATCCCAGCGCTTTGGGAGGCTGAGGTGAGTGGATTGCCTGTGCCCATGGGTTCGAGACCCGCCTGCGCAACTTGGTAAGACCTCATCTCTGCAATAAATCAAAAAATTAGCCGGGCGTGGTAGCATGCGCCTGTAGTTCCAACTACTTGGAAGGCTGAGGCAGGAGGATTGCCGGAGCCCAGCAGGCCAAGGCTACGGTGGCCGGGAGCGGCCACTGCACTCCAGTCTGGGTGACAGAGTAAGACTCCAACTCAAAAAAAAAAAAATTTAGGCCAGGCACAGAGTACAGCAGTACGCTCACAGCTACTACAGCCTCGGCCTGCTGGGCTGAGGTGATCTTTCCTCCTCAGCCTTTCAAGTAACTGGAACTATAGGCATGCGCCACCAAGCCCAGCTAACTGATTGACTGTAGAGACTAGGTCTCATCAAGTTGCACATACATATTTTTAATTCTGTTTGTGTGGACACACTATTCTTTAAAGGGATGAATGCAGCCAAGAGCAGTAGCTCATTCCTGTAATCCCAGCACACTGGGAGGTAGAGACAAAAGGATTGCCTGAGCCCTTGGGTTCAAGACTAGCCTGGGCAACTTGGCAAGATCCCCATCTCTACAACAAATCAAAAAATTAGTTGGGTGTGGTGGCATGTGCTTGGAGTTCCAGCTACTTGGAAGGCTGAAGTGGAATGATCGCCTGAGCCTAGGAGGTCGAGGCTGTGGTGGCCATGAGCATGTTCATGCACTTCAGCCTGGGCAACTGGGTGAGACTCAGACTCAAAAAAGAAAAAAAGGTATGAATGCATTTCAAGTTTATTATCTATACAGTTATATGTATTGTATTTTATATTTATGTGTATGCATTTTTACACATGTGCTTTTTATACTACATATGTGTAAATTTTCATAATGCATGTGGTTATGTTTATAGCTTATTAATTATGTCTATTTTGATAAATATGTATATGCGTACTTCTGTTAGTTATAGGCATATATATTACATAATTTTCTATATTCACACCTTATTTTTTTTTGGAGTGGGGTCTCACTCTGTCACCCAGGCTGGAGTTCAGTGGCACACTCATGGCCACTGCAGCTTTCACCTGCTAGGCTCAGGTGATCCTTCAGTCTCAGCTTTCTAAGTAGCTGGAACTACAGGCACGTGCCACCAAACCCAGCTAATTTTTTTGATTTATTGTAGAGATGAGGTCTCACCAAGTTGCCCAGGCTGGTCTCAAACCCCTGGGCTCAGGCAATCCTCTTGCCTCTGTCTCCCAAAATGCTGAGATTACAGGCTGAGTCACCATGCCCGAATCTTATTTTTTTCCTAAATTAAGTTTTTCTCTTTGTTATCCTAGGGCATGGAAATGGTTACTAAGTTTCTTACCAAATGTGGAAGATTTTCTGAGACAAACTGACTTAAAATACAGACCATGTGGCCTGCAGGCAACCCCCTTTGTGGGTTCTGGGAAGCATATTCCCAAAAGGTAAAACTGAAGAGGAAGTTTCCAGCAGGAGGCCAAGGGCTGCACTACAGGGCAGCCTTGCTGGGCTTCCGAGCTGCATCTCACATCGGCATCTTGCCAGGTACTGTGGACAATGACTTTCCCACGTGTCTCCAGGGAGGAGGCGGGTAGCCTGAGAACCATGAGCTCTGCTGGGATGGGATGATACAGTCTTGCTACAAACTCATGTCTAAGTGTCATCCCTGGTTCCTAGGACTTTTTGGCTACTCTGGGGACCCTTGATGGGGTCAATGGCGATGTGAGGCGTGCATTGGCTCCCTGGCTCTGAAAAGAAGCCTGGAAAGAGCAGCTTGGCCTCGGAAGAGGGCGAAGCCTAGGCTACGCTAGAGGTACCTAAACCCCAAAACCAAGGTCAAGATGAGCCAGCTAAGGTGGGGTGATCAAGGTCTGACATTCTCACATGCCTCTTCCTCTTGCAGTGTTACCACACTGATGGGAGAACAGGCCTTGAGCAGCCAAGGGTCCTACACAGGCTGGGGTGAAAGGGCCACGTGCGTTTTTCACAAGTCTCACTCTTTCCCAAAGCTCCACCCCTGCTGTTTCCTGCCATATCCCAACACCACCTGTACTGTCCCCTGTGTTTCAAGTCAGCCTACCTCCTCTAGTTAAATACACATTATGACTACAGATGGAAAGCCAGTATCCACTGGCATAAATCAAAAGCAACATTAAAACCAAAATAGGCATATTCTTTTTTTTTTTTTGAGTCGGAGTCTCACTCTGTCACCTAAGCTGGAGTGCAGTGGTATGCTCACGGCCATCACAGCCTCGATCTTCCACCTCAGTCTTCCAAGTAGCTGGAACTACAGGCATGTGCCGCCACACCCAGTTAATTATTTTGATTTATTATAGAGATGAGGTCTCGCCAAGTTCCCCAGGCTGGTCTTGAGCCCATGGGCTCAGGCAATCCTCTTGCCTTGGCCTCCCAATTTGATGGGATTATCGGCATGAGCCACTGTGCCCAGTCCAAAATAGGTATATTCTTTTTTTTTTTTGAGTTGGAGTCTCATTCTGTCTCCCAGACTGGAGTGCAGTGGCCGCTCCCGGCCACCGCAGCCTCGACCTGCTGGGCTCCGGCGATCCTTCCACCTCAGCCTTCTGAGTAGCTGGAATTACAGGCGCGCGCTACCACGCCCGGCTGATTTTTTAATTTTTATTATAGAGATGAGGTCTCGCTGCCCAGGCGGGTCTCAAACCCGCGGGCTCAGGCAATCCACTCACCTCAGCCTCCCAAAGGCGCGAGATTACAGGCTGAGCCACCGAGCCCGGCTCAAAATAGGTATATTCTTAAATCAATAGTATACAGCAATAAAAAAGAAAGAACTACTTAATGCAAAACATAGATAAATCTCAAAAAATTATCTTGAGCAAAGCAGCTAGACACATCTGAAGTTCTCACACGAAGTTCTAGAATAGGCAAACTAACCCCTAAGGTAAGAAATGGAACAGTGCACATCACTAGGCGGGCATATTTCACTGGGAAGGGCTACAGGGAGCCTCATGGCAGCAAAACTAGATTCCGAAATCCACCTGGACACTGCAGCCTGCTGGAGACGGCATTCAAGACCCATCAGCCCCACAGGGGCCTTTTCCTGCTGAGGCAGGATGGAGTGTCTCCTTCCCCACGGTACCCCAGCGCCTGCCAAGCACCCAGAAAGAGCTGGTTGTCAGCCGACAGATGTCGAATAAGTGAAGGAATGCAGAAAAGACGCCTGCAAGTTGGCAGCATGTATTCGGTCCTCGCAGCTGTGTCTGCCTCGACCAGGAACTCCCCTCACGCCCCAAGCGCCCGGGCCCAATCATACCTCAAGGAAGTCATCCCCCTCGCTGGGTAAAACCTTGCCCTGCCGCCAGCGCTTGAGGAACCATCTGAGCTTCATGAAGAGCAGCAGGAAGTTATGCTTGAACTGCTGGGACTCCTGCACCAGCATGTTCTTCTCCTGGCTCCAGAATTTCTGCTCCAACCTCCGCTGGAGGCTCAGACTCTGCAGTTCAAACTCTCGCCTCAGGAGCGCCCTCTGTTGGTCTTCTTTCAGCTGCCGGGAGGCAAGAGTTTGAGCAATCCCAGCTTCACGGGCCACCAACCCACCCCATCCCTGGTCCCAGACCATGGGAAGAGGAAAATCTGGGCGGTGCCTGTGAGTGATCCTGGCCAGGGACTGTACCACTACTGGCTCATTCTGTGGAGATGAGCATGGCCCTTGGCTACTCCAGAGGAGAGACGCCTAAAAGCAGCAACAGCCTCAGTGTGAAATCAGTAAAGGAGCTGGGATTTGGCCCAGGCTCTGACTAAAAGAAATCAGCACATCGCATACTGAGCACCTGCTGGGCACCCTTCTCACATTCCATGAAGAACCCATGAGGAGAGCCATGACGGCAGGGAGGGATTGAGAACAGGTGATGAGCAGGATACCCAAGGAAGCAATGCAGCGTCATGGCTGAGACAGAGACTTGGATGAGACTCCCAGCCCACTTTGGTTGGGATGTACAAGCCTGGGCAGAGCACTTCAGCCCTCTGGGCATCAGTTTCCTCATCTGTAAAATGGGGACAGCTCATAGGGAAGGACATGAGGATTAAAGGATATAACGTGTGCAAAGTGTATGGCATAGGCTTGGTATGCATTAAGAAATGCTATTCTAGCAGGGCTCGGTGGCTCTGCCTGTAATCCCACGCCTTGGGAGGCTGAGGTGAGTGGATTGCCTGAGCCTGTGGGTTCGAGACCCGCCTGGGCAACTTAGTGAGACCTCATCTCTACAATAAATCAAAAAACTAGCCAGGTGTGACAGCGCATGTCTGTAATTCCAGCTACTTGGAAGGCTGAGGTGGAAGGATTGCCAGAGCCCCAGCAGGTCGAGGCTGCGGTGGCCGGAAGCAGCCACTGCACTCCAGTCTAGGTGACAGAGTGAGACTCCAACTTAAAAAAAAAAGGAAATGCTATTCTAAGCCGGGCTCGGTGGCTCAGCCTGTAATCCCGTGCCTTGGGAGGCTGAGGTGAGTGGATTGTCTGAGCCCATGGGTTCAAGACCCGCCTGGGCAACTTGGCCAGACCTCATCTCTACAATAAATTAAAAAATTAGCTGGGAATGGTAGCGCGTGCCTGTAGTTCCAGCTACTTGGAAGGCTGAGGCGGAAGAATCACAGGAGCCCAGCAGGTGGAGGTTGTGGTGGTCGGAAGCAGCCACTGCACTCCAGTCTGGGCGACAGAGTGAGACTCCAACTCAAAAAAAAAAAAAAAAAAAAATGCTATTCTAGGACGATAATCTTGATTAGCAGCCAGGCCTGATGGAGGCACCATTTCACAGACGGGAGACTGAGGTCCTGAGAGGAAACAGGACTGGCCCAAGGTCACACAGGCGGCTAATGACAGATTCAACTCCACACAGTTCCTGCACAATCACAAGTGCAGGAACATCCAGCAGAGCACGGGCTGGAAGCCTCAGGTTTCCCTGACATTCTTGCCTTCCAAGGGCCCACAGATCCCCAAGGCCTCTCCCCCAGTTCTGAGAGGCTGTACAAGGAGTTGCACAGAAGGCACTGGGCACCACGCACCTGGACCACCTTCTGGCTGAAGGCATCAGCCTCTTCCTTCCGTAGTTGCCGCTCCTGGGAGAGCTGCTCTTGTAAGCCCCGAAGGCTGTCATGGGCCTCAGCCAGAACCAGCTGCAGCTCCTTGATCTGGGGTGGGGCGGGGGACACACAGGGAAGAAGAGGACAGGGGTTGTGATCTAAGATGCAAGTGCTAGGGAGCAGCAGCAAACGGGACCCAGCTGCCCGAATCAGGTGCAATGACTGTCCTTACCTCAGTGGGCTGTCGTGATGGTTAAATGAAATCATGAATATCAAATCGAACTATTCTAGCATTTAACTTAATCATCTCTCTTTGAAATTTATCTGAAGAAAATAATATGCTGTGAAAAGTATGATTCACAAAGATGTTCATTGTCTCATTGTTTATCATTGCAAAATTTTAGAAACAATTTAGATAATAAATGATGAGGATTAAAATGTGTTTAGTGGGCCGGGCGAGGTGGCTCAAGTCTATAATCCCAATACTTTGGGAGGCCGAGGCAAGAGGATTACCTGAGGCCACGGGTTCGAGACCAGCCTGAGCAACATGGTGAGACCTGTCTCTACAATAAATCAAAAAATTAGCTGGGCATGGTAGCACGCGCCTGCAGTTCTGGCTACTTGGAAGGCTAAGGTGGAAGGACTGTCTAAGCCCAGTAGGTTGAGGCTGCAGTGGCTGGGAGCATGCCACTGCACTCCAGCCTGGGCGACAGAGTGAGACTCCAACTAAAAAAATGTGTTTAGTGGCTCTATAAATATATAAAAATATATTATTACGTTATAATTCAACAGAAAGAAAAAAAAAGATATATACCTCAACAGAGAAACATGCAAAGGACACAGGCACATTAGATAGGAGTTAACTGCGATGATCTTGTGATCTTGATCCTTCTTCATAAGTTTATGCAATTCTGTTTGGGGACGTTTTTTGTAGTTATTCATTATTTATAATGACTATGGAATAAGATCTCAAGAAAAAAATAATAAAACTACATTTTCACGGGAAAGTATGTTTAACAATAGTTGTAGTTAAACAGGCAAAACCTCGGTTAGAAGTCAGGTGGTAAAAAATAAAAAAATTTAAAAAAGAAGTCAGGTGGTGGCCAGGCACAGTGGCTCAAGCCTGTAATCCCAGGACTTTGGGAGGCTGAGGTGAGAGGATCGTCTGAGTCCAGGGGTTCGAGACCAGCCTGGGCAACTTGGCGAGACCTTGTTTCTACAATAAATAAAGTGCCGGGCTCGGTGGCTCAGCCTGTAATCCCGCGCCTTTGGGAGGCTGAGGTGAGTGGATTGCCTGAGCCTACGGGTTCGAGACCCTCCTGGGCAGCGAGACCTCATCTCGACAATAAATCAAAAAATCAGCTGGGCGTGGTAGCGCATGCCTGTAATTCCGGCTACTCGGAAGGCTGAGGCGGAAGGATCGCCGGAGCCCAGCAGGTCGAGGCTGCGGTGGCCGGGAGTGGCCACTGCACTCCAGTCTGGGCGACAGAGTGAGACTCCAACTCAAAAAAAAATAAATATAAATATAAATAAATAAATAAACAAATAAAAATTAGCCGGGCATGATGGCGTGCGCCTATAGTTCCAGCTAATTGGAAGGCTGAGGCATCACCTGAGATCACCTGAGAATCACCTGAGCCCAGGAGGTCAAGGTTGTGGTGGCCGTGAATGTGCCACTGCACTCCAGTCTGGGCAACTGAGTGAGACTCCAACTACAAAAAAGAAAAAAGTCAGATGGTGACTAGAAGGCCTTCCAGGGGCGGACCATGCTCTGTGCATTGACCTGGGCACTGATCACACAGGAGGGCTTAGTTTTCAAGAATTATTTGAGCTGTCAACTTACAATGTGAGTAATTTTCTGTATGTGTGCTATACTTCAATATAATTTTTAAAAAAATATTTCTAATAACAGGGAAATGTTTATGCTGTCACTTTAAGCAGGGGGTTAAAAAGGGGACAGATGTCAGCCCCAATTCCTACATAAAATCTTCCCGGGCATGGCAGATGTCCCTCTATGAAAGAAAATAAACTTCTGGCCAGGTGTGCTGGTGCACACCTATAATCCCAAGTACTTGGGAGACTAAGGTGCAATGATCACCTGAGCCCAGGAGGTTGAGGTTGCAGTGAGCCAAGATCAGCCTGGGCAACAGGGTGAGACCCAACTCAAAAAAAAAAAATTTTTTTTAAAGAAACCTTTATTACGCAGCCAATACTGGGATCCTATGGCAGCGGAAGACGCGCTGGCTGGAGGTGGATCTTGCACACACGTTTGGCCCGAACAATCCTTGCTGCTGTCTGAAATCCTTCTTGAAGTCAGTTGTTCAGCACACTGCCGGGCAGCTGCGACTGCTCAACAGAGTGGCTGAATGAGACACCTGAACATGCGCACTTTGCTGAAGGAGGTGGTCTTCTCCATAGGTGAGCCTGCAGAAAGGGGCTTCCGTTTTTCTCAGAAAATGAGGACTAAGTACCTCGTCTTCTCTCTTTTTTGAGTTGGAGTCTCACTCCGTCACCCAGGCTGGAGTGCAATGGCACACACACTCATGGCCACCCCAGCATTGGCCTGCTAGGCTCTGGCAATCCTTCCACCTCAGCCTTCCCAGAAGCCAGAATTACAGGCACGCTCTGCCATATCCAGCTAATTTTTTAATTTATTGTAGAGACAAGGTCTCGCCAAATTGCCTGGGCTGGTCTCGAACCCACAGGGTCAGGCCATCCCCTCACCTCGGCCTCCCAAAGTGCTGGGATTACAGGCTTGAGCCATCACGCCTGGCCTTTTTTCTCTCTTTTTGCAATGGCTTCTAGGAAGCTCAGATCAGCTCACTTAGAGTCTGATCCATCAGCTTCACGGATGCTTCCCCTCCCCACACAATTATGGACTGGCCTTCTAGGACCCCAGGGCTGCACAGAAGATAAAGGTGCTCAGGCTGGGCTGGACACAGGACCTACCATGGCTCGGAGTCTCAGGGATGTCCCACCCAGTTCACAGGAGTCTTTTCCTGCTTTGGGTGCATGAGGAGGGGCTGAGGAGGGGCTCGGGGGGGGGGCTCAGAACCACTCGCAACGCCTTGAGAATCAGAGAAGATCAGTAACTCACAGCCCTCACTCACTCCAAACCTCCCATGTTACATTACAGACAGGAAGTTGCAGCCAGAGGGTGGAAACAGGTGCAAGGCATGCAGTAATACAGGAAGAGCTGAGACTTGAACTCAAGCCCCCTGGGTGCCAGTGACATGTTATTATCATCATCATCATCCTCACTCAGTATAGACTTTTTTTTTTTTCGGGGTCAACCCAATTATATAATCACATTGTAACTCCCGTAGAGGATGGACTTTTCAATAACCCTATGAAGGACATTCATTTTACAGGTGAGAAAACTGAGAATTTAGAGAGATAAAATGACTTATCCAAGAACTCACGGCCAGCTCAGACTGAATCCACAATTTAAACCCAAATAGCCTGACTATAGAAACTGCTGCCTTCCTGTTACGCAAGTTAGTAATTCTGCCGGGCACGGTGGCTCACGCCTGTAATCCCAGCACTTTGGGAGGCAGGGGCGAGAGGACTGCCTGAGCTCAGGGGTTTGAGACCAGCCTCTACAATAAATCAAAAAATCAGTTAGACATGGTAGCACACGCCTGTAGTTCCAGCTACTTGGAAGGCTGAGGCAGAAGGATCGCCGGAGCCCAGCAGGTTGAGGCTGTGGTGGCCAGGAGCGTGCCACTGTACTCCAGTCTGGGTGACAGAGTGAGACTTCAACTCAAAAAAAAAAGTTGGGACATAAATTATTAAATTTCCAGTGGAATTTAATACAGAAAAAAATAATTTCTTCAGATGCGTGTATAAGTTTCCTTGGCTCAGGCTGTGAGAATGGCCCAAACTTCCTTATTTCCCTTTCTGCCCTGGCTTCCACGAAGCTCAAAACCAAATGGAATGCTCAAAATTCATATCACCACCAGCTAAGGGATCCATAGATCACTTTCTGGAGGTCCTAACCACCCTCTTCCTACCCAAGGTCCTGCTTGCTCAGGCCTAGACCCACCTCAGAGGCATAGGAATCATTATCTTCAGCTCGGTAAGGCCGGAAGCTCCGGCTGGCATCAGGCTTGGAGTCCAGGTCACCAGTGTGGAAGGCTTCACGGATCCTGGGCTCCCATTCCGGCAGATCCCTGAAGTCAGGAGGCTGCTTCAGAAGCACAGGCAGAAGAGACCAAAAATAATCAGGAACAGCCAGGAACAGCCTCCCCCACCAGGCCCCGGGCTCTATACCACCCACTTGAGGTGGGCTCTCACCACCCACTTGAGGGCCGGGACCCAGGTGGAGTTGCCTTTGTGGCCCAGTCCCAGCCCTGGCTGGAGACATGGCCACCACTTGACGAATGCGTGCGCAAGGATAAACGAGGAGGTGAGCGAAGGCTGAAAACATGGTTGTTCTGAGCCAGCCCCAGCTCCTACAACACACGTGGCCCTACTCATTCCTCCATCAGGTGCATTAGGAGGAGCTGAGGAGAGGCTTGCTTAAAAAAGCAAGATCAGGCTGAGCTCAGTGACTCAGCCTGTAATTCCAGCACTTTGGGAAGCCTAGGCGAGTCGACTGCCTGAGCCTATGGGTTCGAGACCAGCCCAGGCAACTTGGTGAGACCTTGTCTCTACAATAAAAAAAAAAAAAATTTGCCAGGCTCGTGGCTCAGCCCGTAATCCCACGCTTTGGGAGGCTGAGGTGAGTGGACTGCCTGAGCCCGTGGGTTCGAGACCCGCCTGGGCAACTTGGTGAGACCTCATCTCTATAATAAATCAAAAAAATTAGCTGAGTTTGGTGGCACGTGCCTGTAGTTCCAGTTACTTGGAAGGCTGAGGCGGAAGGATGGCTGGAGCCCAGCAGGTCGAGGCTGCGGTGGCCAGGAGTGGCCACTGCACTCCAGTCTGGGCGACAGAGTCAGACTCCAACTCAAAAAAAAAAAAAATAAATAAAATAAATAAAAATTAGCAGGGTATAGAAGCGCATGCCTGTAGTTCCATCTACTTGGAAGGCTGAGGAGGACGTATCACCGGAGCCCAGCAGGTCGACACTGGGGTGGTTGTGAGCATGCCACTGCACTCCAGTCTGGGTTACAGAGTGACTCCAACTCAAAAACAAAAAACAAACAAACAAAAAAACCCTGCAAGATCAGGCCAGTGCAACAGGGCCTGAGTTAAAAGAATCATGATCATGCTCTGCCGTGTAGTTGTTTAAACAAACAGCTTGATCTCTCCTCTCCCTGGAGATGGAAAGACCCTGCCACTGCTCTCAAGATGAAGACCAAACCTCCCAGATGCTCTGGGAGGTCCAGCCTTGCACCTTCTCCTCCCTCAGCACCCCAGATGTCCCGTGCTCCTTCCACCTCTGATCTGAGCTGTGCCTTTGCCCAGGCTGTTATCCCTGCTGAGAATACTGTTCCCCCAGCAATCTACCTCTTTGACCTCAGATCAGATCAGAGGCTTTCCCTGACTCTGGGGTCTAGGTCAAGTTCCTTATTCATAAAGCCATGTACCTCTCCTCTCCACCTCTCTTCTCAGTTTGTAAATTCATACGATTGGCATGACATCTTGGTTGACTTTTGCCCACTAAACACAAGGCCATAACAGCAGGAATCGCATCTCTCTGTGCTACCACGACTCCCTCAGCGCTGCGCACAGTAGTGCACGAACAGCAAACAAGGCATCACAGGCAAGTGAACAGACTGACACACTGCATCGAAGAACAAGTGTAGTGGACAGGACATAAAACAATTGGGTGGAAAAACAAATATGTGACAGAGTCTGCAGAGAGAGACAGAGAGGAGCTGGGCTGCAGGGATGAGATATTCCAGATCTATGATCCACAGCCGAGACACACGCACTCCTGAGCACCTGGAAGGTGGCCGTTGGGGCTGAGGAAGTGAATTTTCAATTGTATATCACTTTTTTTTTTTTTGAGTTGGAGTCTCACTCTGTCACCCAGACTGGAGTGCAGTGGCCGCTCCCGGCCACCGCAGCCTCGACCTGCTGGGCTCCAGCGATCCTTCCGCCTCAGCCTTCCAAGTAGCTGGAACTACAGGCGTGTGCTACCACGCCCAGCTGATTTTTTATTTATTGTAGAGATGAGGTCTCGCCAAGTTGCCCAGGCGGATCTCGAACCCACGGGCTCAGGCAATCCACTCACCTCAGCCTCCCAAAGTGTGGGATTATAGGCTAAGCCACCGAGCCCGGCTTATCTTTTTTTTTTAGTTACTCATTTATTATTATTTGTGTTGGGGTCTCATTTTGTCACCCAGGCTGGAATGCAGTGGGCACGATCACAGTTCACCATAGCCTCAACCTCCTGGGCTCTGACGATCCTCCTAGCTCAGCTTCCCAAGTCGATGTGACTACAGGTGTGCGCCACCACACCTAGCTAATTTTTAAATTTTTTGTAGCAACAAGGTCTCACCATGTTGCCTAGGCTGGTCTCAAACTCCTGGGCTTAAGCAGTCTTCCCGCCTCAGCCTACCGAAGTACTGGGATTATAGGCACGAGCCATTCCGCCCGGTTTTTTAATTTTTCTTAGAGATGGGATCTCACTACGTTGCCTAGTCTGGTCTCAAAACTCCACGGCTCAAGCAATCCTCCCACCTTGGCCTCTCAAAGGGCTCAGGTTACAGGCATGAGGCACCGCACCCAGCCCTCAATTACGTATAATTTTTATTGACACTTAAATAACCACATATGGCAGTGGTACTGTAGTGGACAGTGCCACTCCAGACTGTGAACAGTGGTACCAGCAGGAAGTGGGAAATGTGGGGAGGAAGTTCTCTTCCATGTTTTTACCTCAGCAACTTCTGAAATTCTTTGAATATTTGTTTTATTTTCTCAATGATGTATTTTTTGGACAAGTGCCTTTGCTACTTTTGTAAGTAGTATTTTATATACGTCAAGGCTGGAAGTTCATTACCTCTAGAAAACAAAGTTTCCTGCTGTTACACAGAACTCGAGCCCCCCAAATTTTTTTTTGAGTTGGAGTCTCACTCTGTCACCCAAGCTGGAGTGCAGTGGCACACTCACCGCCACTGCAGCCTCGACCTTCTGGGTTCAGGCAATCCTTCCTTTTTATGTCAACTTTTTACTGAGCCATAATGTACAGACAAGGACAGGCATGAAGCTCGGCTGCGTGAATTTTCCCACAGTGAACACCTAGGTGAGCATCAGCCAGATCAAGAACTAGAATGTGACCCGAGCCCAGAAGCCTCTCCTCACACCCCCAAGGCACTCCCACTCCCCTCTGTCAACTTAGTTGTGGTCTGTCTTTGAACCTGATATAACAGAATCAACCAGTACAGACTCACCTGCACCTGACTTCTCTCAGCATTGCGTGTTGTTGCATGTAGCAATGGCACATTTATTCCCATGGCCGGATACAGTCTCCCCAAGTGACTAGACCACATGTCTCTTATTTGAGAGATACTGGGGTTGACTCTGAGGCCCTATCTCCTTGCCCTTCTTACCTCTTTTATAATTTTGTATTATAAAACAAGTATCATTGGCTGGGTGCAGTGGTTCATGCCTGTAATCCCAGCACTTTGGGAGGCGGAGGCGAGGGGATTGTCTGAGCCCACAGGTTTGAGGTTGCAGTGGCCGTGAGTGTGCCACTGCACTCTAGCCTGGGCAACAGAGTGAGATTCCAGCTCAAAAAAAAAAAAAAGAATAGGGCCTGTGCCTGGGACACCTCACCTGGAAGTCTGAGCCAAGGTCTTTGGCCAGTAAAAGCTCCTTGGAGGGTCCCTGGGGGCCCAGCGGAGGAAGTGTGGAAAAGGGCCCCGACTCCCTGGCAGAGCCCCCGAGGCCCGTGCCTGCCTTCCGCGTGAAGGCATTGAGCTCCTGCTGCAGCACACTCAGCCGCACCAGGATGGCGTGGATGAGCTTGGCATCCCTAGGGCCCTCGCTGTTGTCGGGTGCCTCATGTAGCCGGAAGTCAGCACACTCATTGTCTAGACACAGCCGCAGGCCGGCTGAGAAGCCGTTGGCATCGGCCAGCAGCACGTCGATGGCCTTGCTGACCAGGGCAGCCTGCTCCCGCAGCGCCGGCAGTGCCTCTGCCTCCCTGGCCCTGCAGAGCCAGGTGGCACGGGGCTCGTGCGCCTCGCCCAGCGGGGCAGGCACACATTGGGCGGAGTCCCCGGCCTCGGCATCGGTCTCCAGCATGGGCCGTGTGCTCTGGCAGGAGGCCAGGTCGTAGCGCTGAAGGTTGGACAGCAGCACGCGGTTCTCGTACTGCAGCTTCTTGACCTTGCCACTGAGCTCTCCAATCTGCAGTTTGGCGGCGGCCAGCTCCTCCTGGGACGGCTCGCTGAGCACCGAGCAGCTGTCCTCCGACAGCGCCACGTCCAGCTCATGCTCTGAGCGGAACTTGGCCAGCTCAGCCAGCAGCAGCTTGTTCTGGTCCTCCAGCTCGGCAGAGGAGCGCCGCAGCAGCTCTGCCTCCTCCTCCACAAACTGCAGGTGTCGCCGCAGCTCAGCCAGGCTCTCCCCACACTCGCCGCCCAGCGCCGAGAAGGCCAGGCGTGCCTCGGGCCCCTCGCCGCCGCCGTGGTCCTTCATGTCGTCCATCTCGGCCCGCAAGCCCCGGTTCTCCACCTCCAGCTCCACGATGCGGCGGCTCAGCAGGTTGGCCTCTTCCTCCACCAGCTTCAGGTGCACCTTGAGCTCGGTCTCCCGCGAATGCGGAGCATCTGCCAGTTCCTCGGCGGACAGCGCACCGTCCAGGTCCCCATAGAGTGAGCGGTACTTGAGCAGCTCCTCCTTCATGCTGTCGTTCTCCTTGGCCAGCTTGGTGAGCTTCTTGCACATGAGGGCCGACTCCTCCTTTGCGAAGTGCAGCTGGCACTTCAGGTCTGCGCTGTCCTCCTGGGGCCGGACGACACAACACGGGGAAGGTTAGGGCCAGCCATGGCATTCTAGGGTAGCACTAACAATGCTGGGGACACGGGAATAATCAGACACAGCCCAACCCTCACAGAGCTGGGGTCCAGGGGGAAGCAGGAGGGTTATTCGCAGCAAGGATGGGACACCACACAGCCCAGGCCCTAGAGCAGGTGACAGTCTCAGGGACAGGTGCTGCTGCTACTGCCATCACAACTACAGCTCCCTTATCTGTAAAATGAGGCAATAACTGTCCCTCTCTCTCCCAGAGCCATGGAGAGGTTTAAAGGAGACACCATACGAAAAGGGGCTGGCAGGCTGCAATCCAGTACCGGAGCTGGCCCGTGGTGCATATAGTACTCCATCTAATTCTTACAACAAATCTACAAGGTAGGAACAGACCAGCAGACAGAGGCCAGAAGGTTGAAGTGACTTGCCTCAATCACACAGCAGTCAAGTGGCAGAGCCAAGATTCAAACCTGGGTCACTGAACAGACCTCTGGATTTGACCATGCTGTCTGTTAAACCAGCTTGCTGTTCTTGGGGAAGTCTGAGCGTCTAAGAACCACTCAGGGTATGGTTTGGGAAGTATAGTGGGCTTGCAGTCAGGCTCAGGCCTTCAAACTAAAACCTGAGATAGGGTTTGGGGGAATAGGCTGCCAGGAAGTACCTGCATCGAAGGTTTCTTATCTGTCTTCCCCAGTGAGCGGGTCCCTCTTTTCTTCAAGGAATGCTGCAAGGAAATAACAAAGTCACAGCTGAAAGCTCACAAGAGTGAAGCACATTCAAAGGGCAACCACAGTGCCCAGGGCTCCACTGAAGGCCCCACGGCCCTCCTTGGCCAGCCATGACACAGACTTGACCAGCACGCACTGGTGAGCTGGTGGGCCCTGGAGACCACGCAGGAGGTTGCAAAGGGGAGACAAGCCGGAGCACTGGTGACAATTCTCCACACACCACCCAGGGTTCCACCCCACACTGTGATGAAGGTGGCCTGGGCCAAGACCCGGAGAGCTGGCTCTCTGTCCTTGCTTGCCTTTCCTTCATTCATCAAAGATTTTCTGAGTACCCACCACGTGCCAGGCAGTTAGGTACAGAGAACACAGTCATGACACAGGGCAAAGTACCCAAGGAGGATGTTGTACTCAGTACAGATCCTCTCCAGAATAGAGACACTCATTCCCCTGGTGAAGGCCTCAGAACAGAACACCCTTCGGTGACAGCCACTGGCTGAGGGCAGCAGCCTTGTCAGTCAGGTGCTCCTCCTGGATAGAGCCCACATCCAAGACTGGTTCAGGCCTGCCTGGTTCAACTCTAAAGGGCCATTCTTGTTCCAGAATTCCCTATGGGGTCAGTTGAGGCCACTGGTATGACTCAACTTCCACCTCTGCCTCGCCCCCAGGGTGTAATTTCCAGGGGACGCATCACAAACCTCGGCATGCAAATCTTCACCTCAGAGGGAATCCTGTCCTCCTGAAACTGACATTTGACTAGTGGGAACTTCAGTTCAGCATTAATAAGCAGAATGAAAGTGGGTGCAACGAGTCATAATTATACAGGTGGCCAGAAACGATCACCAGAGACTGGTGGCAAATAGCAATTCACAAATCCCGAAGCAATGGGGGAGAAATTGATACACTTGATGACACAAGTAAACTCCACATGGGAAAAACAAAACACCCAAAGAAAAGTAAAAAATATAAATGACAAACTGGGAAAAAACATTTGCACAAAGGGTTAACACCTTAGATATGTAAAGAGCTTTAGAAACAAAGACTAAAAAGGCCAACAAACCTATATGAAAATAGGCTAGAGATATGAAAAGCAGTTCACAGGAAAAAAAAGAAAACTGAATCCTATGCTTGGCCCCACTCAGGACTATACCGAGATACCATTTCTCTCAGATTGGCAAAAACTCAAATAACTGACAACATATACTACTGGGGAAGCTACAGAAAACAAGAACGTTTATAAATTGTTGGCAAGAATGCAAAATGGCACAAGCTCTATGGAGGGGAATTTGAGGAAATGTCATACAACAATTATAACTGAGGTTTCTAGCTGTTTACAAAAGTCACTGAATTAGATGCATGACTCCACTGAACACTTCCTCCCAAGGGAGGGGCGATTTATGTTTATGCATGAAATCATGCTTAGGATGCTTTCCACTTTGCAAGCTGGACTGGTATATTTTTGAAAACGGTCCTGGGTGATTTGGATGCATGCTTATCCCTGAAGGTGAGAGCCTTGGATCTAATCCAAGCCCCATTTTACTGAAACCAAGAAGGTCCCAAGCAAACCCATAGCTGACCTGTGACCTTTCTTTTCATTTGTGTTTGAGTTGGAGTCTTATTCTTCCACCCAGGCTGGAGTGCAGTAGCACACTCACCGCCACCCCAGCACTGACCTGCTGGGCTCCGGTGATCCTTCCGCCTCACCTTTCCATTTTTTTTTTTTTAAATCAAGGTCTCACTCTGTCACCCAGGCTGGAGTTCAGTGACGCAATCCTGGCTCACTGCAGCCTCAACCTCCTGGGCTCAGGTGATCCTTCTGCCTTAGTTTCCCAAGTAGCTGGGACTACAGGCGTGTGCCACCACTCCTAGCTAGTTTTTTAAAAAATTTTTTGTAGACACAAGATCTCACTATGTTGCCCAGGCTGGTCTCAAACTCTTAAGCTCAAACAATCCTCCTCCCTAGGTTTCCCAAAGTGCTGGGATTACAGGCAGGAGCCACTGCTTCTGGTCAGCTTTTCCAAAGACCCCGTAGGAGAGCAGGGACCTTCTTTTACGAGAGCCACAGCGGAGCTAGCACTGTGGTTCCCAGCCTGGGTGCACATCAGAATCACCTGGGGGAAATTTCTAAAAATACTGATGGTCTGGCACAGGTCGCAGACATCAGTATTTTTAAACAGCTTCCCAGGTGACACAGCACAGTCGGATCCACAGTGCCAGGAAAAGGTGCTCCAAAAGGGCTCTGCAATACAGAGTATCTTATAAACCCCAATCAAATCCTAAAGAGACCTTTTGAAATGCAAATACAGCAGGAAGGTAGAGGCTGATATTTCACACTGGGGTATAAGGAGACAGGAGCCAGTGTTTCAGAAGAGCTGACCTGGGAACTTAGCTGCAACGGGAAGAGGAGGGAATGCCGGTGAGGGTCCCCAAACTCGTTCTTCCACAAGAGCCAGGAGGCAGCAGACAAGCACAGGTGGGACCCTGGATGGGGTGCACGGAGGTAGAGGCCCCAAATTCGGGCCTACCTAGCACAAACTGAGTGGGAAGCGCTGTGGTCTCAACTGGGAGTTGCCCCGGGGACCTGGAAACTGAGTTTAAGGTCCTAGGTGAACTCCTTTCTCTCCCTGAAACTCCATTTTTTGATCTATAAGACTGGGTTTAGGTGACCACACCTCTTCAAGCTCTGCAGATTCCCTAGAGGAAGGAAGTGAAAGGATCCAGGGGGCCTCCAAAGGCATTTAGGGGTCCCAACGAATGAGGTGACATAAAGTCATTCAGAAGGATTGAAGGATAATGAGATTCACTACATGGTCAAGTCTCTCAGACACCCTGTTAAGGGTGAGTAACCTGCAAAACAAAACTACAACCCAAATATGTCTACCAACTGAAGAATGGAAAAGGAAAATGAATCCATCCACACAATGAAAGAAATTAGATCCTGGCTGGGTATGGTGGCTCGTGCCTGTAATCCCAGTCAGCACTTTGGGAGGCTAAGTCAGTCGTACTGCTTGAGCCCAGGAGTTCAAGAGCAACGTGGGCAACATGGTCTCTATATACGAAAAAAAAAAAAAAGCTGGGCTCAGTGGCTCAGCCTGTAACCCCGCACTTTGGGAGGCCGAGGTGAGTGAATTGCCTGAGCCCGCGGGTTTGAGACCCACCTGGGCAACTTGATGAGACCTCATCTCTACAGTAAATCAAAAAATTGGCTGGGTGTGGTAGCGCACACCTGTAGTTCTGGCTACCTGGAAGGCTGAGGCGGAAGGATCGCCGGAGCCCAGCAGGTCGAGGCTGCGGTGGCCGGGAGCAGCCACTGCACTCCAGTCTGGGCGACAGAGTGAGACTCCACCTCAAAAAACAAAAAAAGTAAAGTCCTAACACAAACTACAACATGAATATACCAGTAGAATACCATGCTAGGTGAAGTAAACCAGTCACAAAAGGTCACATGTTATATGATTCCATTTACATGAAACGTCCAGAATAAGCAAATCCACAAAGGCAGAAAATAGTACTGGCTGCCAAGAGCTGAGGGAGGGCGGATGGGAAGTGACTGTTGGTGGGTTTCTCTCAGGGGAGACAAAAATATTCTGGTTTTAGGGAGTGGTGATGGTGGCACAATTCCACGAATACACTAAAAATCAGTGAACTGAGCCGGGTTCGGTGGCTCAGCCTGTAATCCCGCGCCTTTGGGAGGCTGAGGTGAGTGGATTGCCTGAGCCTGCGGGTTCGAGACCCGCCTGGGCAGCGAGACCTCATCTCTACAATAAATCAAAAAAATCAGCCGGGTGTGGTAGCGCATGCCTGTAATTCCGGCTACTTGGAAGGCTGAGGTGGAAGGATCGCCGGAGCCCAGCAGATCGAGGCTGGGAGTGAGTGGATTGCCTGAGCCTGCGGGTTCGAGACCCGCCCGGGCAACTTGGCGAGACCTCATCTCTACAATAAATCAAAAATTAGCTGGGCGTAGTAGCGCGCGCCTGTAGTTCCAGCTACTTGGAAGGATTGCCGGAGCCCAGCAGGTCAAGGCTGCGGTGGCCGGGAGCGGCCACTGCACTCCAGTCTGGGCGACAGAGTGAGACTCCAACTCAAAAAAATAAAAAACATAAATGAAGTGTGTGTTTATGGGTGTTTGTGTATGTATGGGGGGAGATCTGAGACTTTACAGAGGCTGTTAACAGTAAGAATATAGGGGACTTGTACCCTGGACTCTCCGCCTCACCTTTTCTGAAGGGTGGGAGATAGAGAATATGGTCTTCCAGATTTTTTCCTTTAAAATTTTTTAAAACTACACAATTTTTTTTTTTTGAGTTGGAGTAATCTTACTCTGTCGCCTAGGCTGGAGTGCTGTGGCATGCATGCTCACAGCCACTGCATCCTGGACCTGCTAAGCTCGGGTGATCCTTCCACCTCAGTCTTCCAAGTAGCTGGAACCACAGGTGTGAGCCACCATGCCCGGATAAGTTTTTTAAATTTATTGTAATCCACTCACCTCAGTCTCCCAAAGGTGTGGGATTACAGGCTGAGCCACCGAGACCTCATCTCTACAATAAATCAAAAAATCAGCTGGGCGTGGTAGTGCATGCCTGTAATTCCAGCTACTCAGAAGGCTGAGGCGAATCACTGGAGCCCAGCAGGCGAGGCTGCAGTGGCCGGGAGCGGCCACTTACAGGCATGAACCACAGTGCATGGCAAAATTACACAATATATACATTTTTTAATTCAGCATATAAAAATACATTTTTGCTGGGCGCAGTGGCTCATGCTTGTAATCCCAGCACTTTGGGAGGCCGAGTCGAGAGGACTGCCTGAGTTCAGGGGTTCGAGACCAGACTGGGCAACAAGGCAATACCTCGTCTCTACAATGAATCAAAAAATTAGCCAGGCATGGTGGCGCATGCCTGTGGTTCCAGCTATTTGGAAGGCTGAGACAGAAGGATCGCCTGAGCCCAGCAGGTGGAGGCTGCAGTGGCCGTGAGTGTGCCACTGCACTCCACCCTGGGTGACAGAGTTAGACTCTGATTCAACAAAATAAAACAAAACAAAATACATTCTCACTGTAAAAAATGTACCCAGAGCAGATAACACCAAAGGCCCCTCCCCTGCTGGGGCTCCTTCTGGACCTCTGTCTGTGTCCAAAATACTGAAATATGATGAGCTGTTTTAGTCTTCTTTCCTTCTATGTTTATTTGCTTCTGTGATCTTTGATTTTTATAACAAGCACCTTAGACAGAAGAAAACCCCCAAACATAGATCATTTTAAAAAAATAGCTTATGTTCATGCTTTATTAGTATGTATGTTACAAAAACAGTGTGTACAATATGATCCCATATTTCTTTTTTCAAAAAACACACACAGAAAGTATATTATATGAACACACAGGAAGGCCTGGGAGACACAAAGCAAACTGCAGACTCTGGCTCAGGCTGAGGAGTAGGGTGGTCAGGGTTGGGGAAGACCTTCTTTTATCTCACGTATAGTTTCATGACTTCTGTTACTTCTGAACAGATGACACAGCCTCATGGCTCAACATTAAGGAACACAAGGCCAGTCACCCGTCCTCCTGCCCCGGGCAGCAACGGGTGCCCGCAGCCTTTCCTGGAGGAATGCTAGGCACGCATTCCTGGCTTTTGTAACCAGCCTTTTGCTTCATTGCTTTTATATTACTTTTTTTTTTTTTTTTGAGTTGGAGTCTCACTCTGTTGCCCAGGCTAGAGTGCCGTGGCACACTCACGGCCACTCCAGCACCAACCTGCTAGGTTCCGACGATCCTTCTGCCTCAGTCTTCCAAGTAGCCAGAAATACAGGCGTGCATTACCACGTCTGGCTAATTTTTGATTTATTATAGAGACGAGGTCTTGCTAAGTTGCCCGGGCTGGTCTCAGGCAATCCACTTGCCTCAGCTTCCCAAAGTGCGGGGATTACAGGCAGAGCCACCGAGCCTGGCCCATATTACTTTTTTAGATAAAAAATACATATTCACATAGGCATTTAAATATGCATATATGTACACACAGAAAAACTTACTGGGAGTGTACGTACCCTCCACCCAAATAGACATTCCCTTTGAATAACGGATTCCAGGTGAGTTTTTTTATTAATGGCTTATTTGAATTTTCTTTCTTTCTCTGCTAAGCGTGTAATACTGCCTGATGGGGGAAGGGAAAAGTCATCAAACATGTTTTTAAAATGTACAAACCAGCCAGGCATACGGTGTCTCAAGCCTGTAAATCCCAGCAGTTTGGGAGGCAGAGGCTAGAGGACTGTCTGAGCCCACAGTTCGAGACCCACCTGGGCAACTAGGCGAGCCCTCATCTCTACAATAAATCAAAAAGTCAGCCGGGTGTGGTGGTGCACGCCTGTAGTTCCAGCCACTTGGAAGGCTGAGGCGGAAGGATCGCCGGAGCCCAAAAGGTCGAGGCTGCAGTGGCCATGAGTGTGCCATTGCACTCCAGCCTGGGTGACAGAGTGAGACTCCAACTAAAAATAAATAAATAAATAAAACGTACATACCACCGAAGAGAAGAAAAAAGAAAGTGTGCTTTCTCCAAGAAGTCACCAGACACCTTTCCAACAGACAGAGAAAAGGCAGGAGGAGATGAGTGGCTTGAACCTCACCAGAAAAGAGGGTGACATGCAGAAGAGAGGGCTCCAGCCTTTATGGTAGGACCTCTTCTAAGCCACTTGGCTCCCACACTACCTGGCCACTCCGAAGGGAAAACAGGGGAGCAGCTGGCCAGGCTGCTATGGTGCTGCCCCTTGAGGGAGCCAGGGTGTGTCAGCCCCTTTGTGCAGCCCCTAGGGCAGGAGCCAGTCCTTGCCTAAGAAGCAGATGTTCCGGCCCTGGGCCCTGGGAAGGTGGGACAGGGCAGGACAGTGCCTGGGTACCAGCAGGAATGTAGCCACAGGCCCAGGGAAGTGTAGGGCCCTGAGGGCACCCTGTGGCCTGGCCCACAGCAGGGGTTTTCCCACCCAGCAGCAACTCACAAGGAGGCCTGTGAGCAGCCAAGGAGGCCCTGAAAGCATCCTTGGTCTAGGGCTCCTATTAGAAGCCTGAGCCCCATCCTTCCGGGGTTCCTTCCCAAAGCCCCCTCCAGCCCAGCAGACAGCTGCCTGAGCACAGCTCTGCTGAGGCCTCTGCCCCAACACCTTCCGTGCCTCCCTGCTGCCAAGAAACAAAGGCCAGCCTTGTGAGGAGCAAACAAACCTTCAGTCAAAACAGCTGGGCAAGCCGGTTCGATGGCTCAGCCTGTCATCCCGCGCCTTTGGGAGGCTGAGGTGAGTGGATTGCCTGAGCTCGCGGGTTCGAGACCCGCCTGGGCAGCGAGACCTCATCTCTACAATAAATCAAAAAAATCAGCTGGGCATGGTAGCACGCGCCTGTAATTTCGGCTACTCGGAAGGCTGAGGCGGAAGGATCGCCGGAGCCCAGCAGGTTGAGGCTGCGGTGGCCGGGAGCAGCCACTGCACTCCAGTCTGGGCGACAGAGTGAGACTCCAACTCAAAAAAAAAAAAAAAAACAGCTGGGCAGATTTGCACCAAATACGGAGGGGGCATTTGGAAGGGTCTCACTGAAAATACAGACTGTGCTTCGTATACAAAGCTGACTCCAGAAGGAACCAGGGTGGGTGCTCCTCAGAGACGGAGGGCTTCTTTCTCCAGAGTGGCTGAGACAGCCAGGGAGGCCGTGTGGCTTCTGGGTAGGGCAGGAAAGGAAGAACGGTTTAGACATTAGCCCCAAATCAAATGTCACAGGGATAGACGGCACCAGCTGTGGGTGATGGCTTGAAATGTAGCTGCTCCTTCGACAAAACACCAGCAGCTCTGTGCAGAGAGCTCCACGCAAGGCAAAGGCTTCCCAGCCCCGGCCATCCCAGTGGTCATGATGGCAACAATAATAAGTACTTAGCAAGCCTTGATTCTATGCTAAGCACTTCATCTGCTTGTCTTGCTTAATTTTCACAAACACCTCTGAGAAGTAGGGATTAATATTCCAATTTTATAAATAAACAAACTGAGCACTGGAGCAGTTACACAATTTGCCAAAGATTATAGTCATTTGCAAATAAGTGGCAAAGCCAGGACAACGGTAGAACCAGGATTAGAACTCAAGCAGTCCAAGGCTATCTATGGTCAGGGCCCTTCCTACCCCATCAGGTAGAGAGTCCACAGGAGGGCAGTGCATGCTGGAGGGTACACTCTCCTCCAAAGCTCAGAAAACCCAACGAAGTCCCAGGAAAGCCCTTAGATGGGCAAGGAGGGGAGGCACCGCTGCAAGAGTCAGTGTGAGTTTGGAGGACGCACAGCCTGGGTTTGTGTCCTACCTTTGTCTTTTCCAAATCCCATCTGCGTATAGCAGTATTATTCCTTATTACATACCCAAGAGAACTGAGAACACGTAACCACAAAAACTTGCATGTAAATGTTTGCAGCAGCAGTATTCACAGTAGCCAAAAGGTGGAAACAGCCCAATGTCCACCAACTGATGAATGGACAAATATGACGTGGCAGACATCCATACAATAGATTATTACTCAGCCATAAAAAGGAATGACATCCTGTCTGATACATTCTTCAACATGGATGGATAAGCCTTGAAAACCCTTATGCTAGGCCGGGCTCAGTGGTTCAGTCTGTAATCCTAGCACTTTGGGAGGCAGAGGCGAGTGGACTGCCCGAGCCCACGGGTTTGAGACCCACCCGGGCAACTTGGCAAGACATCGTCTCTACAATGAAAAATCAAAAAGTAGCCAAGCATGGTAGCGCACACCTGTAGTTCCAGCTGCTTGGAAGGTGGAAGGATCACCGGAGCCCAGCAGGTTGAGGCTTTGGCGGCCTTGAGAGTGCCACTGCACTCCAGCCTGGGTAACAGAGTGAGACTCCAACTCAAAAAAAAGAAAGAAAGAAAGAAAGAAAATCCTTATGCTAAATAAAATAGTCACCCATGATCACATATTGCATGATTCCATTTGCATGAAATGCCCAGAACAAGCAAATCCACAGAGACAGACAGCAGTTTAGTGGTTGCCAGGGACTGAGGGGAAGGGGGTGTGGAGCAATTGCCAACAGGTATGGGGTTACCTCCTGGGGCCATAAAAATGTTCTGGAATTAGATAATGGTGATGGTCACACGACATCATGAATATACTGAAAATCAATGAATTACACACTTTAAAATAGTGAATTGTATGGTGTGTGAATTAAATCACAATTTTTAGAACTGCCAAGAAAAGAGTGGCACCTATGAAATGGACACAATGACACTATGTGCGCCTGGAGGCTGTTGGTAGGTTAAACAATGTGACACTGTGTGTGCAATGCTCATGTGGGGCCTGGTACGGAGCACGTGCTCACACACAGCAGCTACGTTACAATAACGCTGCCACTGGCTTTCTGCCTAAAATAGGGCGTGGATGACACTGGACAAGAGGGTGGCTGGTGTGCGGCCTTGAGCTGCAACCCAGCTGGGCAGCAGTGCTCCGCAGCCCTCGTTGAGAGCCTGCCTCCTCCCTTCTCTCTAGCAAAGAACTGTCTCCATGGCAACCACATCAGCTCAGGCCAGGGGCTCCTGTTCCCAGTCGGGTGACAGCATCGCCTGAGCAACCTGTCAGGATGGCAAAGGCAGATCTTGATGACAGGACTGCAGCTCAGGCAGCATTGCTAAGGGAACATCGTCTCCATAGAAACCAAGTCAGGAAAGAGGAGGGGGAGGGAAAGGATAAACAGCAAGTAAACACAGGCTCCTGCCAGGATCCAGAGACCACGGGCACATCAGGAGGGCAACCTGCCTTGCAATCCCATCTCCAAGGGGAAGTGAAACAGTGGTCCTTGAGCACCTACTCTGTGCAGGCACCACAAAGGGCTCTTTCTACACTTGACCTCTCCTGACATTTCACAAATAATGCCCAAATATATTCTTACTGTTTAAAAAAATCCCTAGCCGGCTCAGTGGCTCAGCCTATAATCCTGCGCCTTGGGAGGCTGAGGTGAGTGGATTGCCTGAGCCCACGGGTTCGAGACCCGCCTGGGTAACTTGACGAGACCTCATCTCTACAATAAACCAAAAAAAATTAGCCGGGCATGGTAGCACGTGTCTGTAGTTCCAGCTACATGGAAGACTGAGGCGGAAGGATCGCCGGAGCCCAGCAGGTAGAGGCTTCGGTGGCCGGGAGCGGCCACTGCACTCCAGTCTGGGCGACAGAGTGAGACTCCAACTCAAAAAAAAAAAAAAAAAAATCCCTAAGCACAGTACGAAGAAAATGAAAAGCAAATGTCACTGCCTAGCCCACTCCCACCGTCTCTAACTTCTCAGACCAGCAGGTTGTCCTGTAGTTTGCTACATGTTTGCACATATGTATACACGCTTCAAAGCAGCAGTGGCTTTGGCACTATATGTATAGTTCTGTAACTTTCTTTTCCTGCTTAATAATAGACTTGGAGGTCTTTCCATACCATATGTAAAGAATATATAATATACAATTTACCATTTTCACTATTTTTTGCTTTATTGTGGTAAAATATACATAATATAAAATCCACCATTTTTAGTGTTCAGCTCAATGACATACATACGTTCACAATGCTGTGCAACTATCACTACCACCATTATCTCCAGAACCTTGTCACCTTCCCAAACTGAGACCCTGTACCCACCAAACACCAACCCCTCAGTGTCCTCTCTGCAGCCCCTGGAAGCCACTATCCTGCTGTCTCTATGAATTGGACTATTCTGGATATTGCATATAAAAGGAATATACAATATTCATCCTTTCGTGCCTGGCTTATTTCAGTCAGCACAATGTTTTCAAGGCTCATCAACGCTGCAGCGTATGTTGGTATTTCTTTCCTTCTTAAGGCTGAATAATATATTTCATTATACGTATCCTCGTTCACTGATAAACATTTGGGCCACTTCCACCTTTTGGCTATTGCAAATAATGCTGCTAGGAACATGGGTGTGCACAAATGTCTCTGAGTCTGCTTTCAATTCCCTGAAGTGGAATTGCTGGAACATACTGTAATTCTATGATTACTTTTCTGAGGAACTGCCATGCTATCTTATTCTTTTTAACTTCTTCAGAGTACTTTATGGTTCCACAATCTTTTTTTTTTTTTCATTTATTGTAGAGATGAGGTCTCGCCAAGTTGCCCGGGCTGGTCTTGAACCTGTGGGTTCAGGCAATCCTCTTCCCTTGGTCTCTCAAAGTGCTGGGATTATAGGTGTGAGCCACTGTGCCCGGCCACGTTCCACAATCTCAATGATCCTACACAATTTCATAGGACGGGTATAGTTATCCTGCTATCAAGATAAAGAAACTGAGACTTAGAAGAAGGAAGTGGCTTCAGGGTTTTGGTTAAGGAAGCACATTTCTGCTAAGGAAAGACTGGGTGAACTCAAGTAGGATTTTCCTCTCTGGGCCTCAGTTTCTTCACTTGTGCAGTGGGAACAGGTTAATCTCCAGGATGGTTTCTGAAATTGTCTCCCCTTTTCACTGTCAAGGGTGGTGGCAGCAATAGTGTGGTGAGAAGACAGTGTCCTGAACTGTAGGCCAGGCCATGGCAGGTGGGAGGACACACAAGGGAAGGGTCCTGCCAGCCAGCCTGGTGCAGGGAGCAAGGCTCCGTAACTGCCCTCCGCAGCAAATACCCCCTCTCCACACGGAGAAGGCGCTGGTACAGTCAGCACGCTAAGCAGGAAGGACGGCTGAAAGACAGCTCAGGCCTTGGGCTGCGGCTTCTCAGTCTGGGAATGCTGGTGTGCCCACCTCCCGGGGAAGCAGGCAGGCAGCCTGCAGCAAGAAGTGTGCCCTAGAAGAATGCGTGATCACAGGATGGCTCACGAGAAGTCAGAGAGCTGAGGCCCAGCTGTCTCAGGAGCCAGAAGCCGACCCTGGCCTGGAACACAGAACCCTAGAGTAAGGAGGACTCCAGCCTTCAAGGATCGCCTAGGTTTCCCGATGGCATTGTGCAAATCCCCTATCTCTTTCAAGGGTTGTCTGCTTATCTACAAAATGGGTGTGATCAAGCTGGGCGTGGTGGCTCATGCCTACAATCCCAGCTACTTTTGGGAGGCTGAGGTGGGAGAGTTGCTTGAGTTCAAGAGTCAGAGATCATCCTGGGCAACACAGTAAGACCTCATCTAAAAAAAAAATGGGTATGATCACAACCTCATTGGGCCTTCATAAAAATTTTTGAGGTGGGACTCGGTGGCTCAGCCTGTAATACCAGCACTTTGGGAGACTGAGGCAAGTGGATTGCCTGAGCCCACAGGTAAACTAGCCTGGGCAACCTGGCAAGATCTCGTCTTTACAATAAATCAAAAATTAGCCAGGCATGGTAGTACATGCCTGTAGTTCTGGCTACTTGGAAGGCTGAGGGGGAAAGATCGCTGGAGCCCAGCAGGTCAACACTGGGGTGCCATGAGTGTGCCACTGCCCTCCAGCCTGGGTGATGGAGTGAGGCTCCAACTCAAAAAAAAAATTTTTTTTTTAGATGAACTATCAGGCATGGTGTGTAACACACTGCAGAAGGAGAAGAAAGTATGTCAAGAGGAGGAAAAATAAGCAAGAGCAAAGGCAAAGAGGATGGCGCCCAGGGATCACATTCAGGAAGCATCTGGTACCCAAGGGACATCAATCTGAGAGCCAGCCCCAGTACTGACTTCACACCAAGTAGCAACACCTGGCAGTCCCCAAAGCACGTCCATACAAGTTATCCCAGTTACCCCTTGCAGTGCCTCAGGACACTACTGCCCTATTTTCTTTTTTTTTGAATTAGAGTCTCACTCTGTCACCCAGGCTGGAACGCAGTGGCATGCTCACGGCCACTGCAGCCTCAACCTTTTGGACTCAGGCGATCCTTCCACCCGAGCCTTCCAAGTAGCTGGAACTACAGGCATGTGCCACCACGCCCGGTTAATTTTCTTGATTTGTTGTAGAGACGAGGTCTCGCCAAGTTGCCCAGGCAGGCCTCAAACCCTTGGGCTCAGACAATCCTCTCTCCTCTCTCCTCCGCCTCCCAAAGTGCTGGGATTATAGGTATGAGCCCGGCCTGTCCCATTTTATAGATAAGGAAACTGAGGCAGGAGGTCTGGGCCCCTGCTGGGCATTATTTTCCCAGCAACTGTGGTTCTTTGCTGAGCGACTCTCGGCCTTGTGAGCCCATGAGCTCCTGGGGGCAGGAATCTGCATTATTCCACTCACCATGCAGCCTCTGTATCTGGCACACAACGTACACAGCAGGTGCCAGAGGAATAAATGAGGGACAACCCAGGTGGTGAGGCACAGCCACCCGTGTCCCACAGGCAGGCAGAGGCTCAGAGACACCGGCCAGGCTGGGCGTGCATATGCCCGCAGCCCCAGGTTGCCGCCAGGATGCAGCTCACCTCCCTCGGCCGCTCCAGCTCCGCCTGCAGCACCTGCTTGGCCAGCTCGGCCTCGATGAGCTGCTGCCGAAGCACCTCGTTCTCCTCCTCCAGCCGTGCCCGCTTCTTCTCCACCACCTCGAGCTCCTTGTGCAGCCGCATGGAGATGTCCTTAGAGACCTGGGCAGGGCGGGGCAAAAAGGGCTGAGCAGGATGAGGGCAGCAGCCCCCACCAGTCCCACTGCCCACCCGCCTCTGCCGCAGAGCAGCCCTGGGGGAAGGCAGGTCTTACCCTGTCACCCCCACTTGGCAGAGGAGCAAACTGAGCACAGAGAGGCCAGGAAACCCACCAAGGGACAAGCAGCCAGGGAGGAACAAAACCAAAGCCCCAGCCCAGGCAGCCCTGCTCCCGCATCTGCAGCACAGCACAGCCCAGAAGGCTGGGGAAGTCCTGCCTGCCCTGAGCAACGCCTTTGCATTTGCCGGGGTTTTTCACACTTCCAAATCTCTCCCGGTCACCTTCCTGCCCAAGTCCTTGCGAGAGCCTGGGGGGGTGCCAGCAGCTCATCCTCGACGGAGTGACCGGGGGCGGGGCGGGGAGGACCCACAGCAAGACGGGCATCCCAGAACCACCAAGCCCCAGCTCTGCCGGTGAACAGGGTGTGATCCTGGGTGTGATTCTACGCCTCAGTCTCCTAAACTATAAAATGGGTACAGTAACAACAGGACCCACCTCGTGGACCCAACAGGAAGACTGAATCTGCTACTGCACACAGTGAGCAAAAGTGAGTGGTGACTGCTGCTCTGAAAAGCCAAAGCCCAGAGAAGGGCGTGGCTGGCCAGAGTTCACCATGCGATCCTGAGACCTATTTCCAGTCATCTGGGATGCAGAACATGCCCGAAATGACAAAGGCTGGGCAGGTGTCCAAGTCATCCTGAGAGAAAGACACTAAATGAGCCGCAGTCTCTAGCCCTGTTTCAGGACTCTGCAGCGACAGCACCAGTTCCTGGAAGACGTCCTGGCCTGCGCTGCCGGCTGGGTGAGGGAAGCCAGGAGGGGGCGGTGGGGATGTGGGCACTTAGCTCCTAGGCACTTAGTGTGTGCAGCCTGGTGCTGCTGCTGGGACACATACATAGGAATGAGCCCAGACCTGGTCTGAGACCTTGATCTCTATAACCCACCACTCCTGCCCCCAGTGACCCAGCAGGATGGCTGGCTGGCTGGCTGGCTGGCTGGCTGGCTGAACGAATGAATGAAGTGTTGGTCGGGGGGCCATGCACTAAGAGCTGGGAGGCTGCACAGACTCCACCCTTGAGTGGGCTGGGCACTACTGTCGGGTGGTACTCACTGGGTGCCAACCTCCCTCAGCTTCCCCCTAGTCCTGCTCCCATGTTCCTGACAAGGAAACTGGAGCTCAGGGCAGAAGTGACTTGCTCAGGGTCACACAGAGCCAGTGAGGGCTGGGCTGGAAGCCCCAGGGGTTGGCTAAGGGGACACGGGTGCCAGGGCTTTGCCAGCAGGAGTTCTGTGTGGGGCAGACAGCACAGCACTGGTGCCTGCTGGTCCCGGAAATGGCCACGGTGCCTCCTCCCTGCCGGAAGGGAGAAGGGCCCTCCCTGGCTGTGTCCTCTGCCTGGGCTCAAGCCCAGCTCGGCACGGACCCCTGGCAGTGTGCAAGACAGGCCAGGAAAAACAACCACTAGAAAGGAAAACTGGGCGTGGCCTCCCCCTCCCGCGCTGCCCACTGCCCCTCTCTGTCCCTGAAGATCTCCGATGGCAGCCAGAAGCTGCCCATAGGCCCCTCACAGCCTCCCTAGACCCCAGACTCTCCTCATCCACAAAGTAGGCAAGCAATATAGAGGAGAAATAGAGACTACAGTCTGGTCCTGGCACTTACTGCTCCATGACCCGAGACAAGGTATTTAACTGTTGAAGTCAGTGTGGGCAACAGTAAAGAGGGCTGCTGAGAAATAAAGGACGTAGATCTTGGGCTGCTGGCGGGAACACAACAGTTGCTTACAACAATCCAACAGGCCAGGCTCAGTGGCTCAAGCCTGTAATCCCAGCACTTTGGGGGGCCGAAGCAAGAGGATTGCCTGAGCTCAGAGGTTCGAGACCAGCCTGAGCAACTTGGTGAGACCTCATCTCTACAATAAATCAAAACATGAGCCGGGCGTGTGCCTGTAGTTCCAACTACAGCTACTTGGAAGGCTGAGGCGGAAGGATCGCCTGAGCCCAGCAGGTCAAGGCTGTGGTGGCCGTGTGCACTCTAGCCTGGGCGACAGAGTGAGACTCTGACTCAAAAAAACTCCAATCCAGCAATCTTTAATCACTGTCAAGGTGATTGCTCTACCTCTGGGCACTGATTTTGCCCATCTTGACCCAACCACACTGCTTTTGTGGGGTGTGCTCAGCCTTTGGCTTCTGGCTGTGGTTCCCAGGGTGGGGTTTTAGGTCACCCAGTAAGCCTCAGTTCTGATCAAAACTTCATTCATTCATTCATTCATCCTGCTTAGGCACTGGGAGCAGGAGTGGTGAGTTATAGAGATCGAGGCCCCAGACCAGGCCTGGGTTCATTCATATCTATGTGTCTTAGCTCTACACACTGTGCCTAATAAATGCTTGTTGGATGAACAACAATTCCAAGGGTACAAGTGACAAGGGAAGAGTGTGAACAAGTGAATGGCTGAATATATGTGGAGGGTTGTACCTGCCTGAGTAGGGCTGGGGGAGCTCTCCTCAAATGCCCATCCTACCACTGTCCAGAGAGGGGGCTGTGTCCCTGCCTAGGGTAAGAAAACAGGCCACCGGGGGCCAGGGCTCCTCTTCCAAATGTGCTCCCAGGTAGGTCAGTTCCTCCCCAGCTGGGGGGTGCCCCCCCTTCACCATGGCCTCCACCAGGGCACCTACCTGGTCACCACCAAGAAGGCATGACCCAGTGGGTTTCTGGATCCTCCTGGATTCATGAGTGACTCTATGGACTTCATGTCCCTGTGAAGCCCTGGTTCCCTGTGCCCCAATCTCATGGAACGCCTTCCCCATTTGCCCCCCCCAACAGCTGTGAGGTCAAGAAAGGCCAACCCCGGGCAGCTTGCAGCCTTCCAACACGGACAAAGAATGCTTCACCTCAGACCCCCACAGTGCTCTGCGCCCCAGATGGAGACCAATGAGAGCAAAGAACATGCCAGACTAGGAGGCATGAGCCTTGTGGCCTAGGCACGCCCCCTCCCCTCTCTGAGCCTCAGGGGTCCTGGGTCCCTCAGCCCTCACAAGTGATTGATGGAGTCAGTTAGCCTTCCCCCAGTGTCCACCACATGCTTTTCACCCCCTTGGGAAGCATTCTGATGACTACCCCCATTCTGGGCCTCTGAAAAGAAAGGCCACTTCCCAAGGCCACACAGCTAGGAAGCTGCAGAACCAAGATTTGAAATCCTGTAGGTCACCTCTAAAGTCTTGCTCTTGGATGGGTGCCCTCACTCACACCTATAATCCCAGCCCCTTGGGAGGCCAAGGCAGGAGGATCGCTTGAGCCAGGAGTTTGAAACCAGCCTGAGCAACATAGGGAGTCCCCACCTCTACACAAAAATAAAAAACTAGTCTGGCATGGGTGCACACCTCTAGGCCCAGCTACTCGGGAGGCTGAGGTAGGAGGATTCCCTGAGTCCCGGAGTTCAAGGCTACAGTAAACTATGATCATGCCACTACACTCCAGCCGTGGTAGACAGAGCAAGATTGTATCTCTAAAAAATAAATAAATAAACAAAAGCATAATAAAATCTTACTCTCAACCTGATCCTGTTGTATAGGCTCGAAGCTTGAAGACACATTACATTAACATCAACAATAGAAGATTAATAATAAGTCCCGACAGTGGGCTCACTGCATCAGGCGCCTGAAGGGCCCACGTGCCTACGTCATGGGTAGGGGGCTGAGATACTAAGGGAGGCAAGGCAGCTGCAGCTTCAGGAAACCAGGGCAAACCCCCAAGGCACAAACAAATGCACTCAGCCATGAGGTCACTGTTTATAGCACTGGGGCTTGGCTCCAGCCAAGGACAGCCAGCAGCCTCTAGTCTCCCCATGCACTGGGCCCCTCCACTCTGGGACCTCTGGGTCTGTCACTGATTCTCAGGGAGGGGGACAGGAACTCTCACTAAAGAGCTCAGAATGCTGCCCCCGGCCGCAGCATTCTGAGTTCGGTGTGGCTGAATCCTCCCATGAACCCCAGGACAGGGGGAATGTCAGCTCTATTTTATTTTACTTTATTTTTAGAGATTGGGCCTTGTTCTGTCACCCAGGCTGGAGTGCAGTGGTGCAGTTATAGCTCACCATAACCTTGAACTCCTGGGCTCAGGAGATCCTTCTACGTCAGCTTCCTGAGTATCTGGGACTACAGGTGTGCACCACTATGCCCAGTTAATTTTTATTTTTTATTTTTGTAGAAATGGGGTCTTGCTATGTTGCCCAGGTTGGTCTTGTTCTCCTGGGCTCAAGCAATTTTCCCACCTCAGCCTCTGGAGTAGCTGGGATTACAGACTGAAGCCATTGTACCTCGCTCATCCCCATTTTACAGATGAGGAAACTAAGGCTCAAAGGGAGGCCACCTGCACAGACCACATAGGAACTAAAACCAAGGTTTAATTGCTGAAGGTTTTCTCCAGCAACATCTGTATCTGAGGAAGGGAGCATGTTACTGGTGTGTCCTCAGCTTCCTACATGAGTCACCTCAGACAAGAATTTAATTATTTGAGTCAGGTTCTCACTGTCACCCAGGCTGGAGTCCAGTGGCAAAAACATGGCTCACTGCAGCTTCAACTTCCGGGGCTCAGGCAATCCTCCTGCCTCAGCCTCCTGAGTAGGTGGGACTATAGGTGCACACCAGCATGCCTGGCTAATTTTTTTGATTTTTTGGTCGAAATGAGGTCTCACTATGCTGCCCAGGCTGGTCTCCAACTCCTGGGCTCAAGTAATCCTCTTGCCTCGGCCTCCCCAAGTGCTGGGATTACAGGTGTGAGCCACTGTGCCCAGCCTCAGATAAGAATTCAGATCACAGATTCCCTGGACTGGACACTCCCTGTCAGAGTCCTGGGACTCTACATGGTGAACGAGCCCTCCAGATGATTCTTACCCACCTCAGAACGCTGACATTCTGGCCTATCCTCGCTCTGGCCACCAGTCCTTCTAGTACCTTTTAAGTTCTCCTGAGCAACCCACATCCAACAGGTGCTTATTTGCTAGACTTAGTGTGCAACACACTCTTCACTCCAACGATCTCATTTTATCCTCACAAAAGTCTCTAGAGGGAGAGGCAGGACGAGTTTTATTTCCATTTCCAAATGGGGAAACAGATTCAGAGCTGTGAAGGCACTTACTCAAGGCCCCAGAGTAAGCAAGTGGCAGAGCAGATCTCTGCCCCCTGCCCTTGTCCTCCTCATGCCGGGCAGTCTCCCCTGGGGTCCTGTGGGCTCTGACAACTGTGAGGACCGGCAGAGAGTGGGAGGGCCTGGGAGAGTGGGAGTGGGAGGTTGAGGCCTGAGGTTTTTCCCCTGACTCCCTCGCCAATAATCCACATGCCCAATAAAACCACTGGAGTTCAGAAACCCTTAGGATTCGGCGGTCAAAGCCCACATTTAATAGAAGGGGAAACTAAGGCACCAAAAAGTAGTGGGGGCCTGTCAGGGCAGGGGCCAAGGAATCTGCAGAGAAGTCAGGAGAGTTCCCAAGGATACCCTCCCAGGCAGCCCCCACCCCACCCGCGTGCATCAAGTCCTTCCAGCGACGGCAAGAAGTCAGCATTCTGAGGACCAAAACTGTCCAGAGGCCCGGCACACGGGGTACAGGGTGGTGGCCAGAGCGCCAGGCCCCAGGATGAGCTCAGCGCTGCAGCTGCGGGGCAGGGAGAGGGGGGAAGGAGGGAGGGGTAGGGTGGATTCTGACTGGCTAGTTCAAACCCCAACTGAAGGGGCTCCTCCTCCCTTCAGCCCAGACTCAGGAGCCTCCCCCATCTCCGCCCTCTGCACCCTCCTCCAACCTCCACCCTCCACCCCCCCACCCCAAGCCACCCGCCCCGGTCCAGCCTCTCTTCCACCCTGTCCTCACGGCCCTGAAGTCTGTTCTGTGTGTCCCTCCAATTGCGTGGGCACAAACGCAGATTCGCCTTCACGTCTCTCTGGCTCTCCTCTACCCACCCCCACCCTCCACCCAGTCCTAGCCCAGTGATTGGATTTGAATTAGCCGGGAGCTGCCCTCTCAGGCAGAGGAATGCTTTGAACTCCGAGGCATATTCGTGTACAGAGCTACAGTCCCACCATGCAGCCACTACAGCGGGAGACCGCAGCACCCGCAAGCAGCTGGCACCACCGTTTACTTCCCCAGCCCTGCCGGCCTCTGAGATCACAGCTTTCGTAGTCCTTCATGAATGCTTTGTTTTTCTATTCCGCTGAAAGGCTATAGGCCTTGAATCTGCCAATGTCGTCCAGCAGTGGGGGGGGGTCCTCTCTAGGTATGAGTGTGGCTGCCTTTCTCCCCGAGGCTATCATCTGGGTATGTCTCTGCCTGGCTCGGGCCACTCCCCACTGAGAGCCTTCGCTCACAAGTCACCCAGACTTCGTACAGAAGTCATTCCCACATCCTATCCCAGCCTCTCCTTCCCCGTGGTCACACAGGCTGAGCTCTGAGGGCAGGAGGCCAGCTCTTGGGCCCCACAGAGTCCTCGGCTCTGATACCAGGGCTTCTGCAGACACTCAGGGGAGACTTCTCTTATGGAGACTCCATCTGCCAGCCTCCTGAGGCAGAGAGAGCAACGCCAGGCATGGAGGCTTGGGAGGCTGATGAGTCTGGGCTCTGCCTCCTACAGATGAGGCTGAAACATAGGTGACTTTGCTCAAAATCACAAAGCTCAAGCAATCTGGAGCCAAGGTCTGATCCAGCCCTGTCCAGCTCCAGACCTAGACCACTCTCTTTAGCATAACAAGGAAATCTCTGCCCAGCACAATGGCTCATGCCTGTAATCCCAGCACTCTGGGAGGCCGAGGTAGGAGGACTGCTTGAGCACAAGAGCTGGAGATCAGCCTGAGCATCATAGCAGGATCCCATGTGTACAAAAAAGAAAAAAGAAAATTAGCCAGGCCTGGTAGCTCATGCCTGGAGTCCCAGCTACTCAGGAGGATCGCTTGAGCCAAGGAATATGAAGTTACAATGAGCCATGATTGCACCACTACACTCCAGTCTGGGCAACAGAGCAAGACCCTGTGTCTAAAAAGAAAATTAAAAGGGCCAGGCATGGTGGCTCACACCTATAATCCCAGCACTTTGGGAGGCCAAGGTGAGAGGATTGCTTGAACTCATGGGTTCAAGACCAGCCTGGGAAACTTGGCAAGAGTTCATCTCGACAATAAATCAAAAATATTAGCCGGGCATGGCGCATGCCTGTAGTTCCAGCTACTTGGAAGGCTGAGGTAGAAGGATCACCTGAGCTCAGCAGGTCGAGGCTGCGGTGACTGTGAGCGTGCTACTGCGCTCTAGTCTTGGGTGACAGAGTGAGACTTCAACTCAAAAAAAAAAAAAAAGAAAAAGAAAATTAAAAAGAAACTCCATGGCACTATACAGAGACAAGTCAGAGCCTAAGACCTGTGTGGGTGATACATACACAGCAGTAGCTACTGTTAGCAGGATTCACACTGTGATACCTCATGGGGTGTCCATGCAGATGGTCTGTGGACTCATCAAGGATCCCTACTTAGGAGATGAAGAAACTGAGGCCTAGAGAGGTGGTGTACTTGTCCAAGGACACACACAGAGCGAGCCACAGGGCTGACCTGAGCTGCACGAGGGCCTGTGGTTCCACCCCCCCAGTGAGGGCACCTGTGAGAGTTGGGGGCCCAGGCTGACCTTGACATCCTGCTCCAGACCCCGGATAAGCTCGCCATCCACCTGACCGGTCTGGGCGGCACGGAGGCTGCGGCGCTCAGCTTTGCGCAGCCGGTACTGCAAGATACGGCAGGTCTTGCTGGCCTGGTCCAGCTGCTGGCGCAGCTCCTGCAGCTGGTACACATCTTCCTCCATGTACACATCCCTCATCTCCAGCATCTCTGCCCGCAGCTCCTCAATCTCGTCCTGGAAAGAGAGGCACTGTCAGATCCCCGGGTGCCACAGCAGCAGTCAGTGTGTTGAGGACTGGCCACACCCAGTGCTGAATGAGGCACCCAGGGCCTGGAGGCATTAGTAGACTAAACACTTGCATTCCCAGAATCTGTGGATGTTACCTCACACGGTAAAAGGAACTTTGCAGGTGGGATGGAGGATCTTGAGACAGTCCTGGATTATCTAGGTGACCTACTGCAATCACAAGGACCCTTGTAGGAGGAAGGCAGGTGGAAGGGGACACGATGACCGATGCAGAGGCTGGAGTGAGGTGCTCTGAAGACAGGAGGGGGAGCCGAGGAGAATGGGCGGCCCCAGAAGATGGAGAGGTGGGGGAAGGACTGAGCCCTGCTAGCACCTCGATTTTCAGACTTCTAGAACTAGAAGATAATAATCTGGTGTTGTTTCAAGTCACTAAATGTGTGGTGATTTGTTATAGCGGTGATAGGAAACTGCTACATGTGTGAGCACTGACTATGTACTAAACACAGGGCAGGGAGGAAAGCGGGGACCAGCCCCTTCCATATTTTCTGCATGGAGTCCAAGCCTCATTGGGGAGCTACAAAGTCAATCAACAAATTAAAATTTTTTTGCTGGACATGCTGGCTCATGCCTGTAAACTCAGTGCTTTGGGAGGCCAAGGCAGGATTGCTTGAGTCTAGGAGTTCAAGAGCAGCCTGGGTAACATAGCGAGAACTCGTCTCCACAAAAAAAATTTAAAAGTTAGCTGGGCATGGCAGCATATACCTGTAGTCCCAGCTACCTGGGAGACTGAGTTAGAAGGAGTGCCTGAGCCCAGAAGTTAGAGGCTACAGTAAGCTGTGATCGTGCCACTACACTCCAGCCTGAGTGACAGAATGAGACATGGACTCAAAAAAGAAAAAAATGTTTATGCTGTTAAGTGCTATGAAGGTAAAAATAAAACAAACTTTTAAAATGTGGGTAACCTGACAGAGTGATGGGGGAAGGTGCTGTTTATGGGAACATGGTCAGGGAGGCCATTCACTAAAGAAGTGACATTTGAGCTGAGACAAGAACAGCCATGCAGAGAGAGCCAGGGAGAGATTTTCCAGGCAGAGAGAATAGTGTATGCGAAGGCTCAGAGGCAGGAAAGCGTTCAATGTGCCAAGATACAGCCAGGAGGCCAGGGCAGCTATGGGGGAAATCTGAGGCTGAGGAAAGAGAGACCAGCAGAGAGAGCCTTGGAAACTGAGTAAAGAGTCTGGCTTGGGGTTTTTGTTTTTTGCCTTTTTAGAGATGGGGTCTCACTCTGTCACCCAGGCTAGAGTACAGTGGTGCGATCACACCTCACTGTAGCCTTGAACTCCTAGTTTCAAGCGACCCTCCCACCTTGGCCTCCTGGGACGACAGGCACACCTCGCTAACGCAGGTTTGGGTTTTAAGCAGAGGGAGGTGGAGGGTGACCTCACTTCCTCAGAGCAGCTCCTGCCACCTCCGTCACCAGCCTCCAGCCTTCTAGTGGGCCCTCACTTCTCCTTTTGGTAAGCATCAGCACATGCACAAGTCTTTATTCAACAGTTCGACTCCTAGTGAGACAATGAGTGACAAGAAGGTCACCCCGTGGCCGCGCATATGGCAGGCTCCCAGCAATATGAACTACATGAATGCAGGTACACAAACACAACAAAAAGACACACAATACACAATAATCATTAGACACCAAGTATAGGAGGGAGCAGAGTGAAATTATGTAGCAAAACGCATAATTATTATGTCTCCTAACGTGGGAAAACTGAGTCACAAATGGAAATAACAGTGCCTACTCTTAGAGTGACTGAATAATACACTACAAAGAGAAACGGAGTCACTAAGGATGGATGATTTTCTAAAGGTGCCACTGATGAGCCAGAGAAACCACCCAAGGAAGGTGCTGATGGAAGCAGGGGGGTGGTCCAAGGAGCAAAAGACCACCCGCGGGCCTGACAGCAGGAGTCCTAACCCTCTGAGCCCCCTCTCCCAAAGAAAATGGGAATGAGTTCAGGGCCATGGCAGCCTGATCGCACTGGATCTCATGAGAGCTCGTGAAGCTAAGCAGGATCTAGCCGGGTTACTCTTTTGAGGGGAGACTGCCTGGGAAGACCAGGTGCCTCTGTAGGCTTTAGCTGGGCGCGGTGGCTCAAGCCTGTAATCCCAGCACTTTGGGAGGCGGAGGCAAGAGGATTGTCTGAGCTCAGGGGTTTGAGACCAGCCTGAGTAACATGGTGAGACCTCATCTCTACAATAAATCATAAAGTTAGCCGAGCATGATGGTACACACTTGTAGTTCTAGCTACTTGGAAGGCTGAGGTGGAAGGATTGCCTGAACCCAGCAGGTCGAAGCTGCATTGGCCATGAGCATGCCTCTGCACTCAGCTTGGGTGACAGTGAGACTCCAACTCAAAAAAAAGGGAACAAAGGGCCTGGGAAGCAGGTCTGTATTCCTCCTCCTGGCACTGCTATCCAGCCTCTGTCCCAACATCCCTGGCCCCACCCTGGGGCTGAAGGACTAAACTGCCTCTTGGGGCTCTCCCCACACGTGCCTCCCACAGGCGAGGGCAGGCACTGGGCTCCACACGTCAACTTGGCGGAGTGCTTCCTGGGGGGAAGGGGCATGGGCTGAGTGCCAGCACCCGCAAGGTGGAAGGATTTAAGCCAGGCCAGGCAGTTCTGAGCAGTGTGGCGGCTGAGTGTGGCTGCACCCACTTGCCTGACCCGGGATGTCTCTCCGCTGCCTCTCCTCTGAACTCAGGACAGGAACACAGAGGCGACAAACATCTCCCAGTTCCACCCGACGCCATCCCATTTCCACTGTCAGCTGGAGGGCTCCACTCCACCTGTCACCACAGCCTTGCTCCTGGGGGCAGTCTGCGGGGTTCCCACAGCGGGTAGTCCTGCCTGGCAGCTACAGGGGAACAGCGTCCTCGCCAACACCCCGTGCCCATCTCTGTCCCTAAAGACACACCACGTGGACAGAGCCAGCGAGGGAAAGGAGGAAGTGGGCCAGGCACTGATCACACCAGCCAGAGAGATGAGGAAGTGGGTCCTGGTGTCTCAGCAGCAGACTGGATGGCACTCAGGAAGTACAAGCGTCACTGCATCCCAGCCAGGCCAGCCTCCCAACAGGCTGTGTTCAGATCCTAGCCATGCCTCACTAACTCTCTGCAGTTACAAGGACAGGACCCGGTGAGGGGGAGGATGTGATGGTCTAAGAACCCAAGCTCAAGATGAGCCAAGTGCAAAGGTCACACGAGTTCATGATGCTGGGCTATATTTACAGATGCATAACTTTTAAGTCGTGGGAGGTGACATCTCTCCCCCTGGGATCACACCCAAGGCACTGGAGTCATTTTTGGGAATCACTTTTTTAAAACTTTTAAATAACTGATTTTTCTATTTATAAAAGTAAAACATGATCACGGAGACATTTTGAAGATACAGAAAACAAGAATCATGCGTAATCCCTCCACCTGGTCCTGAACACAGCAGCACTCTGAACTAGTGGCAACAGCATTCCCAGGAGCCTGTCAGAAAGCCTCCCAGATGGCCGGACCTACTGAGGCAGGGACTCTTGGGCTGGGCCCGGAGTGATTCCAACACAGGGCATTCCCTTCCAGCTGAAAGGGCAAGAGTCACAGGGCTCTCAGCAGGAGGCCACCCAGGGCTCCCCACAAGGCAGGGTCTCAACCCGCATTCTCTGAACAAGTGAGGGAACGGCTGAGGCCCTCACGCGATCAGCTGCCTCCCTGGGGCCTGCTCCCCCACTGTCCAATTGCCACAGTGCAGGAACCCGCAAGAATCCGCATGCGTGCCAGCTCCGTCCCTCCAGCAGGGCTCGTCCCAGCTGCAGGCAGAATGCGGGTCAGCCCCTCCTGGCACGGCCCACGTCAGAGGGTGAGTCGACAAAGGCAGGCGTGTGGCCCGGCGGGCCTGTGGGGACATGGGCAACAGAAGCTGGCAATGTGGGACTTAGGCCGGGGCTCTGAGCTCCTGGGCCTGAAGTAGGAAGGGGGCTGATGAGGCCTGGGGGGAACCCAAAGGGCACGACCCCTCTCTACTCCAGAGCTCTCTAGTCCTCCCTGAGCCTGGGTCACACAGCCAGGCCTCCATCCCAGGAAAGCTGGCCAGTGGCAGATCAGCTGAAAGGGTTGGGGCCCGGTGTGGGGGTGGGGAGCACAGGCTTCAGCTCCTTCCCAGACAGGCCAGGGTCTCCTCAGAGCCTGTCCCCTCTCCAGACCCTTCAACGAGCAGAAGTGGGGAGGGAGAGACCCAACTCCACTGGACTCAGTAGGCCTCGTGGCTGCAGAACAAGGTTGCAGAGGCCCCCGCCCCAACATCAGCGGGGAAACCTCAAACCTCATCCTTCACTGCTGACAGCAAAAGGGCACACAGCCTGGCAGTGCCACCTCAGAGGTGAAGGCCCTGATTCTCAACTCCTCCATGGTCTGGCCATCTGGTCACTTTCGCTCTTCTTTTCTTTTCTTTTTTTTTGAGTTGGAGTCTCACTCTGTCACCCAGACTGGAATGCAGTGGCCGCTCCCCGGCCACCACAGCCTCGACCTGCTGGGCTCCGGCGATCCTTCCGCCTCAGCCTTCCAAGTAGCCAGAACTACGGGCGTGCGCTACCATGCCCGGCTAATTTTTGATTTATTATAGAGACGAGGTCTCGCCAAGCTGCCCGGGCTGGTCTCGAACCCACAGGCTCAGGCAATCCACTCGCCTCGGCCTCCCAAAGTGCTGGGATTACAGGCTGAGCCACCGAGCCCAGCCTCTTTCTTCCTTTTCTTCTCTTTTTTTTCTTCCTTCCGCCCTTTAAAAATTTTTTTTGAGTTGGGGTCTCACTCTGTCACCCAGGCTGGAGTGCAGTGGCATGCTCATGGCTCACTGCAGTCTCTACCTCCTGAGCTCAGATGATCCTCCTGCCTCAGCCTCCCAAGTAGGTGGGACTACAGGTACATGCCAACATGCCCAATTAATGTTTGTACTTTTTAGAGACAAGGTTTATGTTGTCCGGGCTGGTCTTGAACTCCTGGGGCTCAAGTGATCCTCCTGCCTCAGTCTCTCAAGTAGTTGAGATAAACAGCTGCATACCACCATGCCTGGCAACTTTTTATTTATTTATTTTTGAGTTAGAGTCTCAGTCTGTCGCCCAGGTTGGAATGCAGTGGCATGCTCACAACTACCACAGCCTCAACCTGCTGGACTCAGGTGATCCTTCTGCCTCAGCCTTCCAAGTAGCTGGAACTACAGGTGCATACCACCACACCCCGGCTAATTCTTTGATTTATTATAGAAACAAGGTTTCACCATGTTGCCCAGGCTGGTCTTAAACCCCTGGGTTAAGGTAATTCTCTCACCTCTGCCTCCCAAAGTGCTAGGATTACAGGCATGAGCCACCATGCCTGATTGGCTAGTTTTTTGAAATTTCTTTTACGGTCAGGCACAGTGGCTCACGCCTGTAATCCCAGCACTTTGGGAGGCAGAGGTGAAAGAATTGCCTGAGCCCAGGAATTCAAGACCAGCCTGGGCAACTTGGTGAGACCTCATCTCTATGATAAATAAAAAAATTAGCTGGGCATGGTGGCGTGTACCTGTGGCTCCAGTTACTTGGAAGGCTGAGGTGGAAGGATCACCTGAGCCCAGCATGTCAAGGGTGCGGTGGCCAGGAGCATGCCACTGCACTCCAGCCTGAGCGACAGAGTGAGACTCTGACTCAAAAAAAAAAAAAAAAATTCGGGGGGGTGGGATTGGCAGTTGAGGGAAACTGCTAGGGAAGGGAGGGACACACCTCATCCACAGGGGTACCTGCATGATCAGTGTTTGTATACCTAACCCTGAATTGTGTACCCCACATCATCTTTATAATAAAAAATTTTTTTAAATTCTTTTGTAGACACACGGTCTCACTCTGCTGTGCTGGCTGGTCTTAGACACCTGGCCTTAAGTGATCCTCCTGCCTTGGCCTCCCAAAGTGTTGTGATAATGGCTGCATCTTTCAAGTTGACCTCTCTTCCCCTTGAAGGCTACCCTTGAAGCTTACCCTGATTATTTAACCTGGACTGGGGTATGGAGGGAAGATGGAGCACAGAAACAGAACACCACACTGCTCCAGGGTAGCTAGCACTTCCCTTGGTAGAGAATGCTTTGCTCTGATTACACAGGTAATACCTATTTACTGGAGAAAATTTAGAAAAGGCAGAGAGCTTTCTATCTCCCCCATCAGATCTCACTGGCTTCTGCACTGGCTTCTGCATCTGTCCAAGCCTCTCAACCTGGCCCCGAGCCAGTCCCCGGTCTCCTTTCTACTCTCTCTTGCCCTGGGCTACCAGCACCGAGGCACACCATGACCTTAAAAACGACTACCACCTACCAAGAGGCTCACCAGCGACCAGGCCCCAGCGCAGGCATGGAACATATATTGTCAGTTGGCAGTTTGATTCCCTCACCAACCCTGGAGGTAAGGGCTGAAAATGCTTCGATTTTGCAGATGAGGAAACCGAGGCTCAGAAGTTCTCCAAAGCTCCTCAAGCAAAGGAGGGAGCTGGATGCCAACAGGCTGTGTGACCCTGGGCCAGGTGCTGTAACTGTGTTCCTCCAGGCTTGCTGGGCTATTCCGTCTGCTCCAATGACCTTTGCAAGCTAGCTCCCAACTACTTCATCCTTACGGAGTGTTCCGTCCTCCCCCCATCCAATTCAGGCCTCCTACCCTGAGCTCTGTGGTGCCTTGTGCTAGCAACTTTAGGGTGTATTTTCCTGTTTTCAAGTGCGTCTTCTCCCAGAGCTGGAGGGAAGGGCCGGAGCTGGGTCTGACCCCATCAGGTCCCCAGCATCACCTGGGCTAGGACGTGGTACACAGCAGGCACCATCACTGTCTCTGTGCAGACGAGTGAGTTAAAGAATGGATGTGGCTTCCGGCCGGCCCAGACTCTGCCCACAGCCTGGGGCAGAAAACCCTCCTCATCCCAGCTCCAAGTCAGCTGCAACAAATTGGGAGAGCCTGGGCAGACACAGAGCTGCTCTGAGACACCCATGCCACCCCAAGAGGATAGACAGGGTCTGTCTGCCAGGGAACCTTCAGCTCACCCTTCCCACTCCCTGCCCACAAAGTGCTTCTCTATCTACCTGCTGGCAATCCATGAGGTCAGTCTGCAGGAAGCAGCCTCTCAGAGGCAGAGTTGCTCCCCTTGATGGACTGGCTCCCAGGAATCTGGGAGGAATGGTCCAGAAAGAGTCTCTGGGTCCTGGCTGGGCCCATGGGCCAAACATGAGCTCACACGATGCCTAAAAATAGCAAGACCTTGCACCGCAGTCAGAGCTTCCTGGTTTACAGAGACATTCCGTCTGAATCATCTCATGGGTCCTCTGAAGCCCTTAGTCAGGCGACACATGAGGAACCGCAGAGAAGCCCAGGGAGGTGGGCCATGCCCAAGCCCAGAGACAGGCCAGAGAGTCCTCCAGGCGGGACTCAGTCACTGACTTCAGGACCATGCGTTGGACCCAGAATTCAGCAAGCCCGTGAACTTGGAAAATCACATCTTTATTTTCATGAATCTCAACCTAAAATTTTGCATTTCCTTATTCTGGGCCTATGGAACAAACCATGGTTGTATGAGGAGTACCTATGACTTTGCCACCAAAAGAAATCACCGATATATTCTTCTTTTTTTTTTGGAGTTGGAGTCTCACTCTGTCACCCAGGCCCAGGCTGGAGTGCAGTGGCAGGCTCACGGCCACCACAACCTCGACCTGCTGGGCTCAGGTCATCCTTCCGCCACAACCTTCCAAGTAGTTGGAACTACAGGCGTGCACCACCACGCCCAGCTAATTTTTTTATTTATTGTAGAGATGAGGTCTTGCCAACTTGCCCAGGCTGGTCTTGAGCCCCTGAACTCAGGCAGTCCTATCACTTCAGCTCCCAAAGTGCTAGGATTACAGGCACCACACCTGGCTTGATATATTCAAATCATATAACAATTGCTGCAAAAATGCCAAACTATTGTTTACACTCATCAATACTTTGAACTTATTGTAGTTCACAGATCTGTCACCAGGGCTTATGAGTTAACAAATGCATATGTTACTATGCTGTAATTTTATTTATTTATTTATTTATTTTGAGTTGCAGTCTCGCTCTGTCACCCAGGCTAGAGTGCAGTGGCACACTCATGACCACTGCAGCCTCAACCGGCTGGGCTCAAGCAATTCTTACACCTCAGCCTTCCAAGTAGCTGGAACTACAGGTATGTGACACCATGTCCAGCTAACTTTTTTATTTATTGTAGAGGCAAGGTCTCGCCAAGTTGCCCAGGCTGATCTCGAACCCCTGGGCTGAGGCAATCCTCTCGTCTCAGCCTCCCAAAGTGCTGGGATTACAGACGTGAGTCACCACACCCATCTCATAATTTTAAATTATATTTTTTATAACTGTTTTTCAGTATATTTGGTTTCCTTTGTATTTCATTGTAACCATTTAAAAATATCATCAGTCCAGCTAATTAGGAGGCTGAGGCAGAAGGATTGAGAGCCCAGGAGGTCAAGGCTGCCGTGAGCCGGGATCATGTACTCTATCTAGCCTGGGTGACAAAGTGAGGCCCCAACTCAAGTAAATATAATAAATAAAAAAACCCAATTCTGATAATTATTCTCAGCAGAGACTGTCAAGGGTTCACGGCATACAATGAGATGGGGCTGCCTTCTCCCTGGAGCTGATACCCCAGACCTCAGACCTCCACCTCCACCACCAAAGCCAGCAGCTGGGAGCCGCACTCCACCAGACCGTACTTCAGGTGTTCTAAGGAAGCCGCTTCCTGCGGGAAAACTGCACAAACACGAGATAACTAATCTCTGCATGAGGACAGAAGGGTGAAGCCCTGATCTGGGCCCTAGGCACCCTTGCAAGTGATGCCAGCTGTGGGGGCATGAGGGGACTGACCTGCAGGTGCAGACGAGCTGGGAAGTGATCAGACACAAGCCCCTCTGCAGAGATACCCGAGGGGTAATGGCTGGTCCGAATCCGGTGACCGCGCCCAGCGGGCCCCAAGGGGATGGGAGGCTCCCGGAGGCCTGAGGAGGCTGCCTCTTGCCAGCCACCAAGGAAGAGACTTTTTAGAGACTGCTCTAGCCCCCCAGCTACCCACGCCCAAAAGCTGGCTGCAGCTCCCCCAGGGAATGCTAGCATGGGCCCTGCAGACTACTTGCTAGAAACCCCAGCCATGACAAGCCTAGGTCAGAAGTGGGATGTCAGTCTGTCAGCGCACCTAGTTCCCACTGTACTGCCTGAGCCTCCTTCCTCTCTGTACCCATCTTCCATCTCCTCGCGTCTCCACCTCTAAAGCCACCTCTACCAGGAAGCCTCCCTGCCTGCCTCTTATGTTGAACAATTAATGAGTGCCTATGGTGGGCCAGACCTATCACCAAATTGCTGGGTTTAATCCTCATGATGGCCACTCTGCTCTCCACTAATTTGTTCTCCATTCAGTACAGAGAGTAGTTAAAAAAAAAACACCCATGGTTTTTGTTTTGTTTTTTTTGAGTTGGAGTCTCACTCTGTCACCCAGACTGGAGGGCAGTGGCTGCTCCTGGCCACCGCAGCCTTGACCTGCTGGGCTCCGGCGATCCTTCCGCCTCAGCCTTTCAAGTAGCTGGAACTACAGGCACGCGCTACCACGCCTGGCTCATTTTGATTTATTGTAGAGATGAGGTCTCACCAAGTTGCCCAGGCGGGTCTCGAACCCGTGGACTCACGTAATCCACTCACCTCAGCCTCCCAAAGGCACGGGATTACAGGCTGAGCCACTGAGCCTGGCTAAAACCTATGTTTAAAATGTGGTTTAAACTGTTTGAAAGCCTGTCCTGTTTAAAACCTTCAATGATCACCAAAACCTGGGCACCATTAGCCAGGTGTGATGGCGCATGCCTATAGTCCCAGCTACTCAGGAGGCTGAGGTGGGAGGATCACTTGAGGCAGGGAGTTTGAGGCTGTCGTGAGCCATGATGGTGCCACTGCATTCCAGCCTGGGCAACAGAACAAGACCCTATCTCTCTCTTTTTTGAGTTGGAATCTCACTCTGTCGCCCAGGCTGGAGTGCAGTGGCCGCTCCTGGCCACCACAGCCTCGACCTGCTGGGCTCCGGCGATCCTTCTGCCTCAGCCTTCCGAGTAGCCGGAATTACAGGCATGCGCTACCACGCCCGGATAATTTTTTGATTTATTGTAGAGATGAGGTCTCGCCTGCCCAGGCGGGTCTCGAACCCGCGGGCTCAGGCAATCCACTCACCTCAGCCTCCCAAAGGCGCAGAATTACAGGCTGAGCCACCGAGCCTGGCTAAGACCCTATCTCTTAAACAAACAAACAAAACACTTGGGGACCAACAAAGGTCCCTTGCCTGGTGAGTGGATAAGCTATGGTACGTCCATACATGGAACAGTACTCAGTAGTGAAAAGAAAGTACTTTTCAGGTTCCTGTAGCCACACATGGAGGCTCACAGACCGTATGTTAAGTGAAGGTGCAGACTCAGCAGGTGACACGCTACTGTCATATCATGCCGTTTACATGACATTCTGAAAAAGGTAAGACCGTAGGGACAGCAACAGCCAGGGCTGTCTGGGTCTGAGGTAGAGGGAAAAACGACCCCCAAGGGGGAGGTCGGGAGTGGGACGGAACTGCTCTTCACTTGGTTGTGGTGGGGGCTGCAGAACTGAATACACCTGTCAAAACTCACTTTCTCTGTGTAAATTACACCTCAAAGCACCTGACTGAAAACCAAAACACAAAAAAGCAAAGCAAAACCCAACCTCCAGTGACAATGATCGCACTTTAAACAGAGCCTGAAGCCCATCACAGGGTGCAGGCCCTGCCTGGCCTGCCCACCTCCCTCCCTCCCTCTTCCTTGCTCCTCCCCTGTGGCTGTCTTCCGGCCACCAGAAGACGCCTCGCCTGTCACCTTAAGCCTGTGCCCTTGCCGTTCCCTCCACCTGGGTTTCCTGCCCTTCATCTCTGCCCTGCTGGCTCTGCCTCCTGCCTGAAGTCTCCGTGGACATGCCACCTCCTCAGAGAAGCCTTCCACGCTCCTGCGAGCCCCACTCTGTCTCCCTGACCCTCTGTGTTTTTTGTGGTGTGTGTCACAGGCTCATTTGCGGTACTCATGATTTTACTTCTCTGATTGTGGGATGTCAGTCTCTGAGGCTGGGATGTGATGTTTCGAATGGAGCCTCACATGGTACCTGCATGCGTAGAACAGCTTAGTCGGGGGGGGGTGAGGGACGCCCACTCCATATCCCTGCAGCAAACCGCTTCCGGTCAGTACTGTGTTGTGTGGACCTAACTCTGATTCTGTGAAGCGAATGCCCTTGGGGTTGGTGGACCACAAATCCCAGCCCAGCAACACCTAGGTCACAGCCCTGCCAGATTCCAAGGGCCCAGGCAGCCAGCTGGTGGGCAGATGGAGACCCAGGAAGAACAAGAGCTGAGCTGAGGGGCCCAGAACCTTCCCTCGTGAGGAATAGGAGTGTCTGCCTGGCCCACCCTCTCTCACACCTCCTTGGCCACTATGGTCCCTCTCTCGGGCCAAGGCCCAGGCTGCCTGCCCATCTGCCACCTTGGCTCTGGGCCACTCGTCTCCCATCCTGGCCCCAGCCACTCACCCCCACCCCAGAAGGGTTGACCTGCGGGGAGGGCCAGCAGTGGCCACAGGGGCGACATGCCAGCCCCACCAAGAGGCCAGGACAGCCATCTGCTGTTCCTTCTGCTGGTCCCCCAGAGTCTGTCAAGGCTCCAGATGAGCTCATCCCACTTTGACCCCAAAGAGGGCCTGTACCAGGTCTACAGAATGCCACTCCCCTCTCAGCCCAAAGGCAAACACTCTGGGCACAGCAGCAGGGGAGGGGACCCAAGACACTATGGCTTCACAGACAGGGACAGAGAGGCCTAGAGAGGGACGGGGACAATCCCAGAGTCCCCCACAGGGGCCAGAGTTGAGCAAGGAAGGACTCTGGGCTCCTGCCTCCCAGCCCAGAGCTCAATCTAGTTTGGCCTCCTTGGGTGGGGGCTGAGCCCAACTTCTGCGGGGGGGGGGCTGGGTTACAGGTACTGGGGGAGGAAGGCCAGGACAGCCAGTCAGGCATCCCTGCGCCACACGATGCCCCCGCTCCAGCCGGCACTGGGACGGCCTGGCGCTGAAGACCCCCAGGGTCCTGCTTCTCAAGTTGGGAACAAAGAGGGAAGGCCAGGTTGGGACCTGCCTCTGCAACATCGCCCAACTGCCAGGCGCCTGCCAGGCAGTGACGTTCTTTCACTGTATCCCCAGCAACCCGCCATGGTGAAGGTCAAGCATGCTGCCCAAGGTCATTCGCCAAATGGCACAGCCAGAATCTGGGTCCAATTGAGCGCCTGTAAACTAGACAGTCTTACTGTAAAGGGACAGTAATGACAATGGTGGCTTGCCGTGTTCCAGACGGCAAGTTAGAAGAGCCATTATCTCTTGTTCAGTGGTGGTCCTCAGAGGCACGTGCCATTGCTGTTTTATCCCCACTTCACAGATGAGCAAACAGAGACTTGGGGCTGAAGGCTCCGCAATCAGTCAGGAGTGAGCCTCCCAGATCTGACGCAGCTCTGGCAAAGAGACCACAGATGCTCCCTCTGCCAGGGAGTTGTGTGTGCACATGTGTGCTGGCGGAGAGGAGATGCCCAGATTCCACTGTGCACCAAGGCCACAACTGGCTTGTCACTGTCCCCTTCAAGGCCTCTGAGGATCACTCACAGTAGGAAGTGCCTGACAGTGTTCCTCCCATCCTTTCCATGTGAACAGGAAGGAAGGCAGCATTTGGATCTGGATATGTTTTAAACATCCCCCATGCAGGGCATGGTGGCTTATACCCATAATCCCAGCACTTTGGGAGGCTGAAGCAGGAGGACTGCTTGAGTCCAAGAGTCTGAGACCAGCCTGGACAACATAGTGAGACCTGTCTCTACAAAAAATTAAAAAATTAGCCAGGCATGGTGGCTTGCACCTGTAGTCCCCAGCTACTAGGTCTAGGCTGTGTTGAGTCGTGATCTCACTACTGCACTCCAGCCTAGGTGACAGACTGAGACCCTGACTCAAAAAATTCCCCCAAATGGCCTCTGAGCTGCAGCCAAACCTCTAAGCTCAGAGCAGGATCTGTAGTCTCTGGGGATAGAAAGTGAGGCTCTGAGAGCTGAGGGTGCCTCGGGGCCACACAGCTTGATGCTCCAGGAAGCGCCAACATTTCAGTCTCTGAGCCTTTGCTTGTGCCATTCCCCCTATCTAAGGTCCAGTCTCCTTGTCCCTCTGCCTCTTGACACTTACAGGCTGTGTGATGCGTGGCAAGCTCCTTACCCTCTCTGGGCCTCAGTTTACCTTTATAAAAGAAGGGGGTTAAGTACCCTGGAAGGTCTTATGCAGGACAAGGGGAGTGGTGACACAAGCCTATAATTACACCACTAGTAATCATCACTGTCAGGTCAATGTCCCAAAGGAACACACAGGGGGCTCTTAGGGTCTAACGGGGAGCCTGGCCTGCAGCAGCCCTGCAAGGAGCTGCTGGAGCTGAAGGCAGGCAGGTAGAGGCTGGGGGGAGGGGGGAGGGGGGCGCTGCAAGCACCAAAGCCCGTGGGAAGGGCACAGGGCAGAGGCTTGGGGTGTGTCGGGGGCAGAAGCTTGGGTGAGGCTCAGGACCACACAGGCCGCTCGGCTGCTGGGCAGGGCCCAGGTGGGGTGGAGGGGAGAGGTGGTGCAAGTGACCGGGACCCAGAAGCTCCCAGGCAGGTCTGGGCCAAAACCAGGGAAAAGACTTTTAGCCAATCCAGACTAGCTGGGGGCTTCCAACTTCTTTTCCCTGGAGTCTGAGCCTCTCTTTGGGGCCCAGACCATGGGAGGTTATTCACCTCAGTTTGAGCATGAGCGACCCCAACGGCCCTCTGTTAGCAAAGCAGTGTCACCAGGTTACTACTCTGAGGTGTGGCCCCGCCCTTCCAGGAGGAATGACGCAACAGGAGGGGAGCACCGCCACGCAGGGAGAGATGTGCTAGGGCACCCAAGACGTGGTTCCGCTCATGCACAATGCCCAGACCACACCCCAAGCCAGGCACAGCCCTGCTGTCAAGGGCCCGGGCTCACAGGGCGGACCAAGGTAGGAACAATGGATGAGGGCTGGGCGCTGCTGAGTCGCCCCAGGAGCCCGACCTAGTACACCCCCTGCACACATGCTCTCTCATGCTGACTCCTCACGGCAGCCTGTGGGCAAGCACATCAGTAGCCCCATGCTACAGGTGAGGAGACTGAGGCCCCTAAAGGAAAAGGCCAAGCCAGGATCCAAGCCCAGGTTGGCTTGGCTCCAGACCACAGTGATCTTCAGCACCCTGGACCCTGGAGCAGGGGAGGGCTGGCCCGCTGACTCCTCACTGGGCTTCGGAACATCCAGGGCTCTTGTTAGAATGCAGGTGCCGCTCTGAAGGCCTCTGGTGACCAGCGGCCAGAACACCCTAGTCTCTGGCTCCTTCCCCACCCCAGCTCCAAGCTCCTTCCAGCACCAAAGGGGAGTGAATGTGACGGCAGATGGGGTCATGCATGCGGGGACAGGGGAATGACCTTGGTAGAGACCTTGGCTGCAGATCAGGCCCTTGCCTCACACTCAGCTGAGCCCTCCCCTGAGGACTCCCTCTGCTCCAGGGGCTAAAGGAGTCCTGGGGCTCTCTCTCTTCCTCCCTCCCAGGACAGGGCTGGGTGTGCCATACGTCTGAACTCCAATCTTCCCAAGTGTCTGCAAGAAAGAGTTCAATTCCCATTTCACAGGAGGAAGACTGAGGCCTGACAAGGGACGGACACAGAGAAATCCTGCACAGAAAGGAGATGACGAAGTGAGGCTGGGCTCCACACTTGACCCCAAAGATGGAGTTTGCCCATGAGACCACACAGCCTTCCTTTCCTTCCTCCCTGGGCATGGAGAGGGGGCAGCTCCTCCCAGCAAGTGCCTCACAGTGCCTCACTTTGGCTTGACGTTCAATGTCTTTCCCAAGCAGGCCAACTCCCCTTCCCAGACTCTCCCCTACCCCCACCCCACTCACCATTCCCTCCAGCTTTTTTTTTTTTTTTTTTTTGAGTTGGAGTCTCACTCTGTCACCCAGGCTGTAGGGCAGTGGCACGCTCCCGGCCACCTCCAACTGCTGGGCTCAGGCGATCCTTCTGCCTCAGCCTTCCAAGTAGCTGGAACTACAGGCACGTGCCACCACGCCCAGTTAATTTTTTAATTTATTGTAGAGATGAGGCCTGGCCAATTGCCCAGGCTGGTCTTGAACCCGTAGGCTCAGGCAATCTTCTCGCCTCAGCCTCCCTAAGTGCTAGGATTATAGATGTGAGCCACGGCGCCTGGCCCAGCCTCCAGCTTTTTTTTTCAAGCATGAACCCCACCTCCAAACCCTGACTACTGCCTTTCATTTAATCACACACACATACTTATTGATCCCCCTACAATGTGGAAGCATAGCAGAGGCACTGTTCTAGGAGCTGGGCACAGAGGCAGGCACTCAAGGCTAACTCCTCAGTGCTAATGCCTCCTCCTCCAGGAAGCCTGCCAAGCCCCTCCTCTGAGTGCCCACATCCCCTCTGACCTCCTTCTTCGTTTCCCAGCCAGAACTGGGCACGCTTTGCAGATGGGAGTGGCACTCCACACCCCCCACCAAGGGAAGAGGGGCAGAAAGGGGAGACAGGGCCAGCAGGAAATTCCGAGGAGTTTAGGAGGAAAGTTTCCCCCGGCAGTGCTTCTCCTGTGGCCAGGCCTGACACTCAGTTCGCTTCACTCAGCCCCTGTGGGCCTGGACCTGAGTGCTGGGCATCAGGGGCTAGGGCCCCTGGTGCACCTTCTTCTGACCTCAAGACCTGCCAGCCCCTGTGAACCCACACCCCAGCTCCACCCAGGCTCTCAGGACCCCTAGATGCAGGTCACAAAACCAAGTCTCTAGCCACACTCCTCACTGTTCCCAGCAGCCCTGTGGAAGGAAGCCTCATGGAGGAGATGAGAACAGTAGTTGTGTATACAAACTAGCTCCAGGGAAACAGAGACCAGGATTTCCTGTTTCTGTGTATGGGTGAAATGTCACTGTGTGTGTGTGTGTGTGTCTAGGTATCCTGGTCTGTGGGTCACTGGCTCCTGATGGCAAATGCCACACACCTGGCATGTGCATGCTTTGTGCTGTGTCCCTGCTTACATAAACATGATTGCTTGTGTGCGGACATCTCCATGAGTGTCCCCTTGGTGAGTGTCTGTGAGCCTTGAGTAGGGGTACAAGCTCTGCTATGCTTGTGAAAGAGGTGAGGAGATACCAGGTGGTGAGCCTGACAGTGGATCTGTGGCGTTCCACTGTGCTAGTGTGTGTGTGGTGTCTTCGGGGGCTGTGTGCATGCCTGCGTGTGCCTGTGTACTTCTGACATGTCTGAGGGCATTGCCAGGCCGTGTATCTGTCTCCGAGACACATCCAGGTGTGTCCAGGGGTGTGAAAGGTGTGCCTGAGGGTGGGTTTCTGAGCCTGGGGTCTCCTGGGTGATATGAGTATCTGTGGTGTCTGCTGGTAACGTGTGGGTGTGACAAGACAGGAGAGTGTGTCTGTGTAGGTTTGTGTGCTTCTCTGAGCGGGTGTGGAGGCGTGTTTCTGGGAGCAGACAGCATCAGTGCATCACTGGATGGGTGGGTGTGAGACATGATGAGTAGCCGTAGGTCTCCAAACCCGGGCCACAAATGTGTGTTTGTGTGCACAAGGAAGAGTGTGCCCAGGGACACAGCCCAGCCCTGCTGCTGGCCGCCTTGGGAGCGCTGGGTCCCTAAGCCTCACAGCCCAGTCTCACATTTTCCATCTCAATTTCCATCTCACAGGCGCTGTCCCCTCCCCCACAGGCCAGCCGCTGAGGATTCTTCAAGACCCAGGTCTCAGTGCAGCCTCCTCCAGGATACCTCTCAGCTACCACAGGGAGGCTGGGGCTCAGCACAAGGACCAGGGGAGCTCTGCTGACTGCGATGACCACCCCTCCCCGCCAGAGACAGACTAGAGCCCTCCCCCTGCAGCTTGCAGGGGCCACGAAGAGAAGAGCTGCCTATAGGGGCCCACACGTGGTCACGGCATCCAGACACCCAGCATGAGACTTGGCACCCAGGAGGTGCCCAGAAGATATATGTATTGCATGGATGGATGGATGGACTGGTGAGCGGATGGATGGGTGGGTGGGTGGGAGCCTAGAGGAACAGGGAAAGGCGATGACTGGGACGAGCACTAAGACTGTGCACTCAATCTGCATCCTCACACTGCAAAGGGTCCCCAAGACCCTAGGGCCACCATGCTCAGCCCCCATGTCACGGAAAAAGAAACCATCTCGTGTACACACCCCTGGCCCCAGAGCCTGTCTTATTCTCTACTTGCCGTCGACAAAACTCAGCCTAGAGCCTGGCCCATGACAGGCCTCTTCTCCCCAGCCTGTGTCCAAATCAGACATGCTGTTAGCAACCATAGGCTCACTACTCTGGCCACACTGCAGAAAGAACAGGACCCTTCAACAAGGGTAACTGCATGATTAATGTTTATATACCTAACCCTGAAATGTACCCCACCTCTTTATAATAAAAATTTTAAAAAGAAAAAAAAAGAAAGAACAGGACCCACAGGTGGACCAGCCCGGGTTGAAATCTGGCTGTGTGACTTGGTGCCTCCATTTACCCATCTGTAAAATGGCAACGGAGGGTTGATCAGGTGCTTCCCCGAGGCCTTCTGTGTGGTCAAACAGTCACATCTAGGATCTCCAAGGAGGCAGGGAGGCCAGGCTCCCTAGAGCCTGTGCCAGGAATGTGATCACACCCTCCTGTCCTCCCTGGAGTAGCTACAGGAAATCCACCCTCCTGGGTTCTTCTAGTTTCTTCAAGAATGAAGACACAGATATCCTGTCTGTTCATTGGCTAAGAATAATAACAATTCCTCACGAGACATGGGATTTCAGTTAGCAAAATGTCTTCTTGCCTACTCATACCTCCCGATCCCTGAAAACACTTCTATGAGTGCAGGTTCCATGATCTTCATTATATACACGAGAAAAAAAGAAACTCAAAGCCAGGTCTCTGGGCCTCAACTTGCAGGTTCTTCCATCCCAACCCAGTGGGTTCCTGCAGGCCCTCGTCTCATGGTACCTGTGTAACAGTTAGTGGTCACCAGGGGCTCTGAAGGTCAGACAGTCGACGTGCCTGGTCTGTGGCTGGAGCTGCGGTCCAGCACCCTGGAGCCACAGCAGTTCACCTTCAGGCTTCCTGGGCTGGAAGCTCCCCAAGTTCAGGCAGCTCAACCGCAGCCACCCCAGGCCCTCCTCGAGTCATCATGACCATCACATTTTAGACAGTTTACAGCTGCTTTCCACAAATCCTGTCGTTATCCAAGCATCCAAGTACACGAGGTCAGCGGCTTCTCTGAGTAATTAAAATGACAGTGAGCTTACCACCTCCCTGTGTTCTCAATGGGCCCACGGGGCACTTTCCTCACTAGCGCCTGAGAGGCTGCATTCCCTGGTAGACAGTTCCCGGTAACCCCCACTGCTATGAGGTGAACCTGTGTTGGGCCACCCACCGGACTCAGTGGGACTCCCTTCAACAAAAGCAGCCTGTGCAGGAGACACACTGCGGAGGTGGTCCTTATCCTTGTCACCCACTTTCCACATTTTGGAAGCAAAGTAGCCCAGAGGGCCAGGAAACATGTCAAGAGTGTAGCACATTCGTACTCCAAGCCTGGCTGCCCCCGCCTCTGGGACCTGCAATGAGTTCTTTCCCGCTCTGGCCACAGCTCACCCACCTGTGAAGGAATGAAACGGCGCTTCCTGTAACAACCCCTCCTCATGGCCCACGTTCCACCTCTAAAATCTCACCAGCCTCTACAAGGCTGACAGCTGGGGCAAACAACCTCAGTGAAGCTGAGGGATCAGCCCGATGCACCCGGCAAGAACAAGCACGGGCTGTCCTGCTCCCCACTCCTCCGTTCCTTGCCCTCTCTGGCTTAGCGGTCTTGACCTCGGCAAGGCTGCTCCAGCTTCCCGTAGCCTGGAATGCTCTCCTGTAGCTTCTTTTTCAGCTGGCTCCAAATCACCACAGCCCTCGGTCCCTGCCCTCACATGCTCTTGGCACAAAAATCACACCCTCACCACGATTGTGTGTGATTGACTACATGACTACTGTCAAATCTCTGCCTCCCCCAAAGCTCCTAAAAACAGACACTTCTTCACCTGTGTCCACGAGGGGTCCCAGATCACAGCTGTGTGCTGAGGTTTACTATATGTAGGCACTCAGTGGCATCCGCTGGCATTATGTCATTTAACCCTTGAGTTGAAGAGTGTGTCACTCTCCCATATTTACAAGACAGAAAACCAAGGTTTAGAGGTATTGAGTAACTTGCCTGTAATCACACGGTCAAGAAGCCACACACCCTAGATCCCACTGCAGCCCGAGGCTTGTACCTGGAGCCTGTACCACTGGATGAACAGTGGAAACTGAGGCTGAGCCTGGCCCATGCAGGGACATGTTCCTGGCTGGTCCCTGGGCCCTGTGAGATCACGCACCAACTGTCAGCCTCCTGGGACTATCTTCCCACCTAAATAGTCACAGGTGGCTCAAATAGGCTTCAAGTCATAGACTGGTGACTTCCTGGGACAGCTCCATGTCAACACTGACCAACTATTTCCTTAGGGCCTGCTGTGGACCAGCACAGGTCTGGGACCCAATGGTGCCCAAGGGTCTGCTCTCATGGAGCTCACGGGGCGGGTGCATGAGGGCCCGGGAAGCAAGGCTCTGGGATCCGTCCTCCCCGCTGGGGCCGGGAAGCAGGTGAGGGGCTCTTGGTGCTGGTCAGGCACAGCTCAGGGACCAGGAGGGCAGGAGCAAATGACCCTCTTTCCAGCTTGTCTCTCTCCTAGCGTCCACCCCCACGGGCCCTCTCCTGACCACTGGCTTCTGAAGGCTCTAAGAGTAGACCGAACCACCAACTGTCAACAGAGTGAGGTCTGTGGGAAGACTCGCCCTCCTGTCTAACAGAGGAGGAGACTGACGCCTGGTTTGAGGAAGGTTAGAGGCTGGATTATCCTTACTCAGACAGACTCCGTCTTTCTCTCCTACAAGCATTTACCAAACAGCTGGATAGCAGATCCTGGGGAAAGTGGGGAGAGACACCACTGAGTAAGATCTCAATACCCTAAGGCAGAGAAACTCACTTGACCAGAAAGGCCACAACAAAAAAAGTTAAAGGTTAAGTGCTGCAGGCAGACACAGCAGAGTGGGCAAACTTCATGGCTCTCAGCCAGGGGCCTTCTGGGTGTCCTGCCAGGCCATCAACTGACAGGAGCAGGCAATGTTTCAGCCTCTTCCAAAACCGTGCCCAGCCAGTGGCAGGAGAGCCCAGGAAGTGTCTAGCCTCCCAGGCCAAGGTCAACACAAAGGACTGGGCTGTCCCCAAAGCAGTACGGCCGGCAGTGGGCAGATGGAGCCAGGCCTACACCCAGAGGTGCTCATGTCCACTGAAAGGGCGAAGGCTCTCAGAGCCCACAGGGGGAATGCCCCCTTCAGGCAGACAACTCCCTCCTCCCACTGGAACATGGAGAGGACCAGCATTGGCTGTGAGGGGCCCACAGTTGCTGTGTGTACAAGGCCTGCCCCGGAGAGAGCAAAGACAGTGTCCTGGGATTCAGGAAGTCGCCTCTGAACCAGTTCTCCCACGACATCATCCTCCCAGGCTGTGGGACCGGACCGTTAGATTGGGCGGAAGTGGACTCCAGCCAAGGGGATGTTCCCAGATGTCATGCTTTCAAACTGGACCCGCCCTGAAAGGCAGGCGGGGACAGGCCCCGCAGGGAAAGCCCTGGGGGAGACTCGGGATGGTGTCTGGCCTCTCTTTGGCAGGGATGGCTACAGGTCTCCCTGGTAGCAGGGCATACTAATGCCCTCCCAGGAAGGAGAAGCTAGGGTGGGGATTCTAAGCAGCCCCTGACTACCCACCTCCACCCCAAGAGTGCATCCAAGTGCCCTCCAGAGCAGTTTTCTCAAGCCCTTTCTCCCCGGTGCCCCCCAAATCAAGTTGGGGGATGTGAGGGAGCCCTAGCTCGACTGCAGGGTGGCTCCCAGGGGGCAGGCCCCCGTTGTCCAGCCGCTTTGGTGGGACAGTGGGCCGGCTGGTGCCTAGGCCCGGGAGGTGATGCCCGGGGACTGTGACGGCGGCACCTGCGCTCACCTTGAGGAAGTCTTTCTCCCCCCCGCCGCGTCCACCTTGAAGTAGTCGTTTGCCCCCCCACCGCACCCACCTTGAGGAGCGCCCCCCTGCGCCCCCCCGCCACCTTGAGGAAGTCTTTCTCCCCCCCGCCGCGTCCACCTTGAAGTAGTCGTTTGCCCCCCCACCGCACCCACCTTGAGGTAGTCGTTCTCCGAGCGCAGCTCCTCCAGCTCCCGCACGAAGCCGCCGGGTCCGCAGTCCAGCATCTCCTCGGTGAGGTCGGAGAAGGCGAGCGAGGCGCTGAGCGGCAGGCGGCTGCTGCCCGCCGACGACGCGGCCACCGACGGCTCCTCCGGGGAGGCGGGCGGCCGCGGGGCCTGCGGCGCGGACGGCGCGGGCTGGGGCGGCTGCCCCGGGAGGTCCCCCCCGGGCCCCCGGCCGCCGACTCGGCGTCGCTGCTCAGCGCCAGCTCCAGGCCCAGCAGGCGCGCCTCCTCCGACGCGCAGTCCGACACCTCTGAGCTGCTGTCGGTGAGGCTGGGCGGCGGCGGCGGCGGCCGCGGCCCGGCCCCCGGACGCGGGCGGCCCTTGGCGCGGACCCCGGCGCGGACCCCCGCCACTCGCGCCCCCGCGCCCCGCGCCCCGGGCGCCGCCGCGCGCCCTTCTTGTCCGGCCGGGCCGAGGACGCGGCGCTGCAGGCGGCGGCGGCGCCCGGGCCTGGGCCGCGGCGGCCCTTAGCCAGCGACCAGCCGGCCACGTCTTTGGGCCGGGCCGGCGACGGCGCGCGGTGGCTCTTCTTCCTCTCCGGGGCGGACGCGGGCGGGGGCCCGCAGCCCCGGGCCGGGGGCTCGCCCGCCGGCGCCTCCATCGCGGCCTCCCCCGGCCTCAGCGAGCGGCGCGCATGGCCAGGGCCCGCCCGGCCTCGACGTCCCTGGGGAGTGTCCCGGCGCGGCTCGGGCCGCGGCTGCTCCCGGCCCGCCTCGGCCCCGAGGCTGCGCTCCGGCCCCGGGCCCCGCCGCGCGCCCTCCCGCTGCTCCGGGCTCGCAGAGTGCGGCCCGATCGCCTCCAGGCGCCCCGGCTGCGACTCCGGCTCCGCCCGGCGCCCGCCCCCTCGGCCTCGCCGCGCCCCCGGAGCGCGCCCGAGCCCCCGCCGCCCGCACGCCGCTCGCGCCCTCGGGCTCCGAGTCCGGCTGCGGCCCGGGCCCCGGCTCCGCCCGGCGCGGCCCGCCCCCCGCGCAGCCCGCCAGCTCCCCGCCCCGCCGCCTCGGCTCGGGGGCGCGCGGTTCCGCGAACAAAAGGCGGACGCGGCGGGAGCGGCGGGGAGGGACGCAGGCAGGGAGCGAGGGAGGGATCTGCGAGGCAACAGCGACCCCCTCGGGGGTCAGGCGGGCCCGGGCAGCCGCGGCCCCGGCTCCCTCCGCCTGCGCTTCGCCGCCGCCCCCTCCGCGGCGAGCCCGCGGCACGCACCCGGCGGAGGCGCCCCTGCGCCCAGCGTCGGGGCACGGGCCGCGGGGGCGGCGCGCGGGGGCGCTCCCGGGCCCCGGCCGCGCGGACCTCAGGACGCCGGAGCCCGCATCCATGCGCCGCCAGCGCCTCGCCCCTGGCCCGCGCCGAGCGTGCGCGAGCTCCGCCCCTCAGCCTCGCGAGGCGGGCCCGGCGGGCCCATCGCACGGATGCGTACGCTGAAGCCGGCGGGCACGCGCGGTCGAGGCAGGGCCGCGCCGCGCCCCGCGCAGCGGCTGCGCCCCTGCCTCGGCCCCCTCCCGCCGGCCCGGCGCGCGCGCCGCGCCCTGCACGCCGAGGCCGGCAGTGACTCCCGCAGCGCCGCGACCCCGGCTTCGGGCTCCGCTCGGCCAAAATGGAGGCCACCCGTTACGAGGTGGCGGGCCGGGAAAGTTTCGGGAGCAGGTCCGGCCCCGGCGGGGGCTGCCAGGAGCCGGGGACGGGTGCCCTGACCCCTCCAGTCCCCCGAGAGCAGCTCGCACGACCCCGGAGCGCGCTCGGGTGGGCGTGGCTTCTCTCCTTCCGCCGCTCCTGGCCGGGTTGCGGTTCTCGCTTGCCGGCCGCCTCCGCGCCGCCGCGCTCGCTCCTCCCCTCGCCGCGGGTCGGGTCCCAGAGCTAGGTTGAGCCCTTGGGCCGCCTCGGGAGACGCCCACCCGCAGGAGACCCGCCACCGGAGGGCAGGGCTGCCTTTACCTCTCTGCTGCCTCTCCTCCTCCCCCGTTCCCTCCTCGCCTCCTTTTTCTCCGGCTTTCCCTTCCTTTTCCATGTCTTTCCTGTCCTCCTCGTCCCCTTTTCTGCCTCCTACCCATTTCCTCCTCCCTCTCTCCCAGTCCTCTTCCTTCACCCCTTCACTTGCGGACACACCCACTGGACACCACACAACGTGAACACACTCCTGGCGTCCCCCTCTCGCAGGCCTGATCCAGGTGGGTGCTGCTCTTCACCCTCAGGCCCTCAGGTGCCCCCTATGGGCCACTCGGCAGGTTCTTGCAAGCACTGCTTCAGGGGGTGCTTCCCATCCCCTCCTGGCTGGACGCCTGCTCCCTCCCTCTACGGACTGCAGGGGCACCAGGCAAGACACAGGGGCGCTGACGGGGATTGTCAGCCCTCGAGCTCATGGAGCTCACAGTACAGGGGTAGATGGACCGCAAAGGCGTCCTCACAGACAGGGTGGCAGGGCGTGATGGGTGAGCACGTGGGCACCCTGGGCTGCTGACCCTGCAGCCTTCCTGCTTTCTGGACCCAGAGTCCCCACCCGGCCGACCTCAGGCAGGTCCTTCCAGCTCTGAGGACCAGCTCCAGTGGGCTGCCTCTGCCCTGGCACGGAAGGATGCTGTGTGGCTCTTGGAAAGCATCTCCCCTCTCTGTGCTTTAGTGTATCCTGCTGTGTAGATGTGTGCTTGGGGTGTTGGATGGTGTGCATCCATGTGGAGACGTACTGGGCTGGGCTTCTGGCACCCTCAGCCACCCATGGTCCTGAGGTTCGAGTGACCTGCATCTGCGCCCTGGGCCAGGGCCTGAGTCTCAGGCCTGCTGCCTGTCCTTACAGTGCCCCAGCACTCATGGCGAGCAGAGACCAGAGTGCTTCCTGCCCCGAGGCTCTACACTGCAGCCCCAGGGGACCCTGGAGAACAGCAAGGCCCTGGGCAGGGCGAGGTAGGGGCTCAGGACTCAGGGTCAGCTCAGGCCAGGGGCACCACAGAGAGAGTGAGGCCGTTGGGAGGTAGAACCAGCCTGGCACAAAGAGGCTGTCCTCGCCATAAGTCCATAGCTGTCTGACCCACAGGTACTTGCCAGGCTCTGTGCTCAGCGCTTCAGAAGGGCCCAGGAAAGCTAAGATGCACCTTGTGGCCCATGCTGTTCTCCAAAGATCAGCACCAGTATACTTCTCATCCCAACTGCTCTTCTTGGAATGTGACTTTGACACTCCTCCATTGGGCAGCAGGGTCTGTGTTCCTCCCCTTGAGCCTGAGCAGATGGTGAGTGCCTCAACCGAGTGTGGCGGAAATGACACTGTGACCTGCAAGGTTAGGGCATAAAGGCCAAAAGCTTTCTGCCTGGCCTGCCTCCGTCTCTGTGTGTGTGTGTGTGTGTGTGTGTGTGTGTGTGTGTCTCTCTCTGTCTTTTTCTCTGTCTTTCTGTCTGTGTCTATCTGTCTCTATACATGTGTATGTCTTTCTCTCTGTCTGTCTCTTTGTCTCTCTCAGACCGCTCACCCTGGGAATCCAGCCACCAGGTTGGGAGGAAGCGCGGGCCTCGTGAAGAGTCCACTTGAAGGTGTCCAGCTTGGGTCCCCACTAACCACCAGACATGTGAGAGAGAGAGCCTTCAGATGACTCAGCCCCCAGCCCGGGAACCGCCCCAGCTGACAAGTGTAGCAGAAATGAGGTGCCTCACCAACCCTGCCCAAACTGCAAAATAAATATTGTTGTTTTGAGCCACCAAGTTTTGGGCTCATTTGTTTCGTAGCATTGGGTAACTGGAATGCATGACCAAGGTCATCCAGCTTGGAAGTGGCAGGGCTGGGACCGATCTGAACCTACACGTAGCCACCCAGTTCCAGAGCCTGTTGTGCGCAGCGTGGGGCTGCCGACTGCCCAGCTCAGGCCACAGTGGAGCCGCAGAAGGCTCTACTCAAGAACGAAGCCTGAAGTGACTAAGAATTACATATACACAACAGATTGTAGGAGGTGAAGGTGCTGGTTGCCCACGTGGAAAGCAAGTTCATCTCTCCCATTCAAGCTGCTGAATCGACCAACACGCTGACAACTTGGAGACTAACTTCTGGAAGAAGAGGTGTTTTTTTAAAAAAAACAAAAGTGAAGGTTTTTTTCATTATACAGACTTCAAGGGCATGAGAAGGTCAACATGGCTGGAACCTGTTGAGTACAGAGGGGAGAAAGAGACAAAGCTGGTGGCCAGGAGGGGCCAGAATGTGCTGTGGGCACATGCTTTCTCCTTGATGTGGTGACAGGCCACTGGAGATTGCAAGCAGGAAAGTGATGCAGCCTCACTCATGTTCTACACAGATCACTTGCCAGCTGCCATCAGGAAAATATGCTGGACACACATGTCAAAATGTCGCATGCCCCCTGAGCCCAGGAGTTCAACACTGCTGTGAGCTATGATCAATGGTGCCACTCTACTCTAGCCTGGACCACAGAGCGAGACTCCACTCTAAAAAAAATCTACCTGTGCCATTGTTTTGTTAAGTACTGGCGAGGCAACATGCTCTTTGAACTATGGCCTCTATGTTTTCTTAGCTTTGGCCTCCTCCCCTACCTTGGGAAAGTGAATCTCCTCTGTCTCTCTCTTTCTCTAATTTACTTTCTTTCTTTTTTTTTGAGTCAGAGTCTCACTCTGTCGCCCAGGCTGGAATGCAGTGGCACGCCCACAGCCACCGCAGCCTTTACCTGCTGGGCTCAGGCAATCCTGCCTCAGCCTTCCAAGTAGCCTTCCAAGTAGCACTGCCATGCCACGCTAACTTTATGATTTACTGTAGAGATGAGGTCTTGCTAAGTTGCCCAGGCTAGTCTCAAGCCTGTGGGCTCAGGCAGTCCCCTCACCTCGGCCTCCTAAAATACTGGGATTGCAGGCTTGAGCCACCATGCCCAGGCTCTAATTTACTTTCTAAATAAACTATATTTTCCAATCTAAAAAAAGAACTACGTGTACCCCAAAATATGCACAAGTATTATGCAAGCATATATTAATTTTAAAAGTTAATATTTTTAATTTAAAAAGAGACACAGAGGACTGGTTAAGGGGCTGTGGAACCACTCTCTGAGAGATGGTGGCTTAAGCAGGAGTAGCGGAGAGAGCAGTAGGAGTGTCCGCTGCAGGTCTGTGCCGGGTCTTCAAGGAGTTCAACACCCTCAGCAGAAGCCTCGGATCAAAGAAAAGAAGCCAAGTCCAACCCCCCGACTTCTGGCTGTGGTTGCCGGATGTACAATGCACCTTCGACAAGCAGGAAAGCCAGGCTTGGAGGCGTCAGGGGAGATGGAGACCAGGCTGGAGGGGAACGAGTTCTTCTAGTCTGTGCGCAGTGTGAAACATCTGTGAGACTCGGGTGGAGGTCTCGCATGGACAGCTGACAAATCCATGTGGTGCCCACAAGGGGAGTTGCCAGCACTTAGATGCCATTCAAGTCCATGGGACTGGGGGAGGTCACTTGGGGACAGGGTCTCTGGAGAAAAGAAAAGCTGGCCTGGAGCCAGAAACTTGAGAATTCCTGGCTCTAGAAAGCAGTTAGGGAGAAGCAGCCGCAAAAGACGGAGGGCGTGGCCAGGAGGCGGGAGGAAGCCAGACAAAGTGTTGTCTGGAAGCCAAGGCGGGGAGGAGGGAGGGCAGAGGCGGGCGGCACCAGAGCCGAGAAGCGGAGGAGGGTGACGGCAGACACGCGCCCTCCCACATAGGACAGGGTGGGGGCTGCCAGGGCCCGTCACAAGAGCAGGCGCGGTGGAGACAGAAGCCACCAGCGGAGTGTAGGGAGAGGAGAAACGGGGCAGTGGCAGGGGCCCGTGGGGGCGGGGGGCGGGGGAGAAGGGGCAGGACGGTTGGAGGGTGGCCTGCCCGCACTGTCCCTCGGGACAGCAGAAGAGCTGGGTAAGTGTGGGTGCAGGGGCTGGTCAGGACGCAGGGCGGCTTCTGTTCTCACTGAAGAATGCGGCCCTCAGAGTGCGGGAAAGGAGTGAGCTCAGAGCTCAGGTTCAGGGGGAAGCCAGGTAGCCCGGTGGACGCGAGCTGTGCGCCTAGGCATTTGCTCTTGGATGATTCAAGCTTACTTTGCATATCTGAAATCATACTGCACACACAACTTCATGTCCTGCTTTCTCAACAGGGTAGCAGTTCGGGCACAGTGGCTCATGCCTATAATTCCAGCACTCTGGGAGGCCAAGGTAGAAGGATCACCTGAGTCCAGAAAGTCAAGGCTGCAGTGAGTTATGCTCACACCAATGCACTCCAGCCTGGGCAACAGAGCAAGACCCTATCTCAAAGCAACGATGACAACAACAACACAAGGTGGCTGGAGCATGTCCCCATATGTTTACACATTTAGGAATAATCCACTAGATGGATATCCCACGTGTCACCTCAGCCTTCCCCCTTTTATCAGACCTTAAATTCCTGGCGATGACTATTGCAGCTCTGAAAGCAGTGACATGAGGTCTGGGGGAGAGGAAGGGAGGAGGCGAATGACCGCGGGCGTGGTGGCGCCACCTGTGGTCCAGCTATTTGGGAGGCTGAGGCAGGAGGATCACGTGAGCCCAGGAGTTCTAAGCTGTCGTGCGCTATGCTCAGTAAGTGTCCACACTAAGGTCGGTGTCAGCGTGGTGATCTCCTGGGAGTGGGGACCACCAGGTTGCCTCCGGAGGAGTAAACTGGCCCAGGTTGGAAACGGAGTGGACAAAACTCCCATGCTGATGGGTAGTGAGGTCATGCCCATGGGCAGCCACCACAGGGGGAAATATAGCAGGAAGAAAGAAAAAGGTGAACTGCACAACAGAGCTGGGTGACAGGCCCCAGCACCTGGAATTCCAACATGAAAGCTTGCTACCCGCCAGTGATGTGGCAACTGGTGGTGTTCCTGCCAGGTTGCCTTCTGAATCTCCTGGACATGAGAACAAAGAATGGGACAGCAAGGCAAACCCGCTGGTTTCTCCAAGTGCCCAGCAGTTCAGGGATTGAGCTTGGGGGCGTGACAAGAAGTGCCAGGCATGTGACCCCAAGCTGTGTACAGCTAAACACACGTTGCCACAGCCGTGTTTGAGGTGGCAACAGGGCCCTTGACTTGCCTGTTTTCCCCATAATACCAGGCCTTTGGGCATCCACGCTTCCTGGAGGGAACACTGCCCCAGGACACCTGGCCATGGGCAGGCCCTCGGGGGACCCACGTCCTTTCCGCCGAGGCCAGCAGGACAGGCTCTCCTTCAGCTGTGGAAAGATGGCACAGCCACCCATGAAACAGTGGCTCCCCCACCCGGAGCTGGAGAACGCTCGGGTATCCTTCCCAGGGGATTCCTCCCCGGCGCCAGCTGCTTGTCCTGGGGCTGGCTGCGGGCTCTGTGATTCCCTAACACAGCAGTCATCGGGGTCCCACTGAGCCGGGGGCGGAGAAGTAACCCCCCACGGAACACCTCCTGTGTGCCAAAAACCGGGCTTCCCGTGCACGACCTCTCCTCCTGCCACAGCAGGCCAGCGAGGAAGTCTTCATCACATCCAAGGGGAGCCAGCAGGGCAGGGGTTCCTGGCTCGGGGTCTCCCGTGGCACGGAGTGACTTGGAGACCTTCACAGCAGCACCCTTTCCTGTAGAATTTACCCATTACAGATTTCTTTTTTTTTCAAATCCAGATCTCACTCTGTCACCCAGGCTGGAGTGCAGTGGCATGATCATGGCTCACGGTAGCCTTCTCCTCCTGGGCTCGGGCAGTCCTTCCGCCTCAGCCTTCCAAATAGCCGGAACTACAGGCACACGCTGCCATGCCCAGCTAAATTTTTTATTTTTTGTAGAAATGAGGTCTCCCTATGTTGCTCAGACTGATCTTGAACCTCTAAGCGCAAGCCATCCTCCCGCCTTGGCCTCCCAAAGGATTATGGGCATGACACGGGCATGAGCACTTGGCCACAGATTTTTTTTTTTTTAAGAGATGGGGTCCCAGCTGGGCTCGGTGGCTCAGCCTGTAATCCCGCACCTTGGGAGGCTGAGGGGAGTGGATTGCCTGAGCCCGCGGGTTCGAGACCCGCCTGGGCAACTTGGCGAGACCTCATCTCTACAATAAATCACAGAAACTAGCCGGGTGTGGTAGCACGCGCCTGTAGTTCCAGCTACTTGGAAGGCTGAGGCGGAAGGATCGCCAGAGCCCAGCAGGGCGAGGCTGCGGTGGCTGGGAGCGGCCATTGCACTCCAGTCTAGGCAACGGAGTGAGACTCCAACTAAAAAAAAAAAAAGAAATGGGATCTTGCTCTGTCACCCTGGCTGGGGTCCAGTGCCATGATCCTAGTTTACTGCAGCCTCAAACAAGCGATCCTTCTGCCTCAGCTTGCCAAAATAGCTGGGACTACAGATTTGTACCACCACGCCTGGCTAATTTATTTTTTTTGTAAAGACAGGTCTCACAATATTGCTCAAGCTGGTCTTGAACTCCTGGCCTCAAGATATCCTCCCACCTCGGCCTCCCAAAGTGCTGGGATTATAGGCGTGAGCTACCATGCCTGGCCTGTGTCACAGATTTTAACCTGAAGGGAAGGGTCTTCACTGGTGGGCATCAGCCCCAGTATCTGGTGTCTGGTAGCTGTGGCAAGAGGCCCCAGGTAAGAGCCCAGTGTCCTCCACCCCGTTGGGCTGTTGGGGGTGGAATGGGGAACCCCAGAGGACTGACAAGGTCTTGTTTGTGTTTGTGGGGTTTGAGTTTCTGATATAGACAGTCACGCCAGGCCTTCCCAGCTGGAACCAGAGCGGGCACAGGGCCAGGGCCTACTGCCCTCGGGGCATGTATAAGAGCCAGGGAAGAGAGCCTGGAGCCAGGGCTGGGGCGGAGGTGCCAGCTGCCGCCGGGGACCAGCACTCAGAGACACAGCTGCTGCGTACAGACCACCAGGTGGGCACAGCCAGTTCTGGGCACGACCCTCTCTCGGGGGTCAGGCGCTAAACAAGCCATCACTGGCCGGTCTGGAGGAAGGTGCCAGCCCAGGACTTAAAAGGTGAGTGCGTCTGTCCTCTGCTCCCCTCTCCCTCCCCCACTGAGCTCCTCACCTGTGGCTGACCCAGAGGTGTCCAGGTGGAGGCTGACGGCCTTTGTCAGGGATTCGAGCCCTAGAACTCTCCGAGAGGCAGTGTAGAGGGATAGTCAGAACTACGGTCATTTGTCCAGCGCCCACCAAACATCAGGTATTGTGGGTTATCTTACTGAATGGAGGCCAGGAGGATGGAGGCCTGGGTCAGTATTCTAGTTCTCCAGGCTTTTTTTTTTTTTTTAACTGAACTCTCACTCCATCGCCCAGGCTGGAGCACAGTGGCACACTCACTGCCACCCCAGCGTCAACCTGCTAAGCTCCGGGGATCCTTCCACCTCAGCCTTCCAAGCAGCCAGAACTACAGGCGCATACCTCTAGGCATTTTCTTCATTCACGCTTACAGTTGCTCTAGGAGGTAGATATTAGTGTTTTACAGATGAAGTGACTGAAGCACAGAGATGTAAAGCAACTTGCCCAAGGTCACACAGCAAAGGTACTTTGATGTGAGCCAGCAGTCAGCTTTAAGCACCTAGGAAACTTGGTTGGAAACACTTATCAAGAACAAGTAGCCAAGGGTGGTGGCTCATACCTATAATCCCAGCACTTTGGAAGGCTGAAGTGAGAGATTGCCTGAACCCAGGGGTTCAAGACCAGCCTGGGCAACTTAGTGAGACCTCATCTCTACAATAAATCAAAAAATTAGCTGGACATGGTGGCATGTGCCTATCCAGCTACTTGGAAGGCTGAGACGGAAGGATTGCCTGAGTCCAGCAGGTTGAGGCTGTGGTGGCCATGAGTGTGCTACAGCACTCCAGCCTGGTGACAGACTCCGACTCCAAAAAGAAAAAAAAGGACATGCACACCCTTTGACCTAGTGTTCAGCTTTTGCAATTTATTGTGAAGAATATAATCAAGGTCGGGTGTGGTGTCGTACAACTGTAATCCCTGTACTTTTGGAGGATCACTTAAAGTCAGGAGTTCAAGGTTACAGTGAGCTATGAATGCACCACTAAACTCCAGCCTGGGCAACACAGAAAGACCCTGTCTCAAATATAAAATGATATAATCAGATATATGAACAAAGTTCAGTTTTACTTTGTAATAACAGAAAAGTAAAAGCAGGCCAGGCATGGTGGCTCAACCTGTACTTCCAGCACTTTGGGAGGCCTAGGGGAGAGGATTGCTTGACTGCACTGGTTCGAGACCAGCCCGGGCAGCTTGGTAAGCCGTCATCTCTACAATAAATTAAAAAATTAGCTGGGTGTGGTGACGCACGTCTGTAGTTCCAGCTACTTGGAAGGCTGAGGCGGAAAGATCACCTGAGCCCAGCAGGTTGAGGCTGTGGTGGCTGGAAGCGAGTCACTGTCCTCCAGTCTAGGGGACACTGTGAGACTCCTACTTAAAAAAAAAAAAAGAAAATTAAAAGTAAACATAACGTCCAACAGATCAGGCACAGTGGCTCACGCCTGTAATCTCAGCATATTGGGAGGCTGAGGTGAGAGGATTGCCTGAGCCCAGGGGGTTGAGACCAGGCCAGGCAGCTTGGTGAGAGCTCATTTCTTTTCTTTTCTTTTCTTTTTTGAGTTGGAGTCTCACTCTGTTGCCCAGACTGGAGTGCAGTGGACGCTCCCGGCCACCGCAGCCTCGACCCGCTGGGCTCCGGCGATCCTTCCACCTCAGCCTTCCGAGTAGCTGGAACTACAGGCGTGCGCTACCACGCCTGGCTAGTTTTTTGATTTTTTGTAGAGATGAGGTCTCACCAAGTTGCCCAGGCAGGTCTCGAACCTGTGGGTTCAGGCAATGCACTCACCTTGGCCTCCCAAAGCATGGGATTACAGGCTGAGCCACTGAACCTGGCCTCTTTGTTTTTTATTATTCTTTTTTTATTAGAGCTCATTTCTACAATAAATCAAAAAATTAGCCAAGTGTGGTGGAGCACACCTGTGGTTCCAGCTACATGAAAGGCTGAGGCAGAAGGATCACCTGAACCTGAACCCAGGAGTTGGAGCCTGCAGTGGCTGTGAGGGTGCCACTGCACTCCAGCTTAGGTGACAAAGTGAGACTCTGACTTAAAAAAAAAGTCCAATAGTAGGGGGGATAAATTATGAAGTCCTATGATGAAATAATACATATGTATTCACAGTTGTGTCCTCGAAGGGTGCTGAGTGTCACTGGAAAGGTCTCATTGGCTGTTAAGTAGGAAAAGCACGCTATAAAACTGCATCATGCCAAATGTATGTGTGGCATGAGTGTATGGCATGACTCACTTGTAGAGGTGTGAAGCGCGTCCCTATGAACCCTGTGGAAAAGTCAGAAAGTGGCCGGGCTCGGTGGCTCAGCCTGTAATCCTGCACCTTTGGGAGGCTGAGGTGAGTGGATTGCCTGAGCCCACGGGTTCAAGACCCGCCTGGGCAGCGAGACCTCATCTCTACAATAAATCAAAATCAGCTGGCGTGGTAGCGCGCGCCTGTAGTTCCGGCTACTCGGAAGGCTGAGGCGGAAGGATCGCCAGAGCCCGGCAGGTCGAGGCTGCAGTGGCCGGGAGTGGCCACTGCACTCCAGTCTGGGCGACAGAGTGAGACTCCAACTCAAAAAAAAAAAAAAAGAGATCTGTTGGGCCGGGCTCGGTGGCTCAGCCTGTAATCCCAGCACTTTGGGAGGCCGAGGTTAATGGATTGCCTGAGCCCGCGGGTTTGAGACCCGCCTGGGCAACTTGGTGCAACCTCATCTCTACAATAAATCAAAAATTAGCCGGGTGTGGTACCGCGCGCCTGTAGTTCCAGCTACTCAGATGACTGAGGCAGAAGGATCGCCAGAGCCCAGCAGGTCGAGGCTGCGTGGCCGGGAACGGCCATTGCCCTCCAGTCTGGGCGACAGAGTGAGACTCCAACTCAAAAAAAAAAAAAAAAGAGATCTGTTTTCCGGTCTAGATTTGGCCCCTCCAAGCTCCTGTCATGATGCGTTCATCAGCACTGCTGTTGGTCCTATGAGGCCTTCTGAGACTATTTGGCCCAACATCATCCCTGGGTGCAAATAGGTTTATTCAAGGTCATCCAGGGAACCAGAGGCCCCAGAGCTCCACCCTGGGCCTTGGGCATCTGGCTGGAGGGCCACGGGACTCAGGCCAACTGCCGGAAGGGCACGGAGGTGGAAGGAAATCACAGCTAGAACTCCCTGCATAAGGCTAACGTGTGTGGTGATGCCCCCCTGCAGCAAGTGAGGCCTTGAATCCCAAGTTGCTCACAGACCCACCCAGTGGCCACTTGGCTTGGGCGTGGCAGGGAGAGGGACCAAAGGGCAGCTGGGTGGACATGGAGCTAGCTGGGCGTGTCCGGGCCTCTCCCTGTCATCTCCAGGCTCCCTTGTCAGTGCTTTCTCCTGACAGGGCTGACGGCCGGGCCGGGACAGGAGCATGAAAGGCCTTCGCTGGCGTTACACTCGGCTGGTAAGGGGCCTGGCTGCCCATCAGGTCGGGGAGGGCAGTGGCGGGGGCCCAGGCTAGGAGGCAGGCAGGAACTTGCCCACTCAAGTTCCTTTCCAGCTGGCCTCAGGTTTGGAGCAAGGACTGACTCAGGAACCCGGGCCCTGGGAGACAACCTGCTGTCTCTGTGCCTTCCTCCCTGGAGTGGGGGCCAAATGGCGCTCTGTGTTGAGCCCCACACGGCTTGGCCTTCCTCAGGCCTGAGCCTGGGCACAGAGGGGGGCGGGAGGGGGTTCTGGGCAGCCCTTGACCCCTAGCAGGTCCCTCCTTCCTGCGAAGGGCCCGAAGTCATTGTGCACAGACACACACTCGCGCACGCACACACACACACACACTTACCCCCCCAACACTCTGTCACAGAGGGAGGCTCACCTGAATGTGTGACGGACACCTCAGCACACACGTCCTCTGACACATGTGTGCTTACACGGTGCCGACCCACACACACTTACATTCAATACTGTTTCATGCTGATTTGGCAACACAATTTTATTTTAAGTCAACATGCAATGTACATGGACACGTTTTACATGGACATGTGCGTGCAATCTCACATGTGACTACATGCATCATTTCACTGGCTCACAGGTGAGGCTCTGGGTTCATTTTCTTTTGAGTTGGAGTCTCACTCTGTCACCCAGGCTGGAGTGCAGCGGCACACTCAACACCACCCCAGCATCAACCTGCTGGGCTCCGGCCATCCTTCTGCCTCAACCTTCCAAGTAGCCAGAATTACAGGCACGCACTACCATGCCCAGCTAATTTTTGTTTTATTGTAGAGACAAGATCTCACCAAGTTGACCAGGCTAGTTTTGTACCCATGGGTTCAGGCAATCCACTTGCCTCGGCCTCCCAAAGTGCTGGGATTACAGGCTGAGCCACAAGCCGCACCTCTGGGTGTCATTTATTTCCTTTGTAAACTGTTGATAAGAAGCACATTCTGGTCAGGCTCAGTGGCTCATGCCCATAATCCCAGCACGTAGGGAGGCCGAAGTGAGAGGATCGCTTGAGCCCAGGAGTTCAAGACCAGCCTGGGCAGCATAGCGAGACCTCATCTCTATTCCAATGTATAAAAAATTGAATAAATATTTATTTATTTTTATTTTTTAATTTTAATTTTTTTTTTTTTGAGTTGGAGTCTCACTCTGTCGCCCAGACTGGAGTGCAGTGGCTGCTCCCGGCCACCGCAGCCTCGACCTGCTGGGCTCCGGCGATCCTTCCGCCTCAGCCTTCCGAGTTGCCGGAATTTCAGGCATGCGCTACCACGCCCGGCTGATTTTTTGATTTATTGTAGAGATGAGGTCTCGCTGCCCAGGCGGGTCTTGAACCCGTGGGCTCAGGCAATCCACTCACCTCAGCCTCCCAAAGGCGCGGGATTACAGGCTGAGCCACGGAGCCCGGCTAATTTTAATTTTAATTTTTTGAGTTGGAGTCTCACTCTGCCACCCAGACTGGAGTGCAGTGGCCGCTCCCGGCCACCGCAGCCTCGACCTGCTGGGCTCCAGCGATCCTTCCACCTCAGCCTTCCAGGTAGCTGGAACTTCAGGTGCACGCTGCCACACCCAGTTAATTTTTTGTAGAGATGAGGTCTCACCAAGTTGCCCAGGCAGGTCTCGAACCCATGGGCTCAGGCAATCCACTCACCTCAGCCTCCCAAAGGTGCGGAATTACAGGCTGAGCCACCGAGCCTGGCTAATAAATACTTTTTTAAAAAGTCAGGCGTGGTGGCTCATGCCTATAATTCCAGCACTTGGGAGGTTAAGACGAGAGGATTGCTTGAGCCCAGGGGTTCGAGACCAGCCTGGGCAACTTGGGGAGATCTTGTCTATACAATAAATCAAGAAAAATAAGCCAGGCGTGGTGGTACGCGCCTGTAATTCCAGCTACTTGGAAGGCTGAGGTGGAAGGATCACTTGAACCTAGCAGGTCGATGCTGGGGTGGTGTTCAGTGTGCCACTGCACTCCAGACTGGGCCACCCTGTGAGACTCCAACTCAAAGGAAAAAAAGCACATTCTTCCTGAAATTCTTGGGAAGTTTCAAAAAGACCATGCACAGCCAACACTACACATGGCGAGGCCAGGGAGGGGTGGTGTCCGTCTGCCCCAGTCACTGTGGTAACTCCCTGCATGGCCACACAGAGCACGCAGGGCTGGGCCGCCGCTGGCCTTCTTCCTGGAGCTAAACTTGGAACTTGGTCCCTGGCACCCCTTGGGTCAGAGCCAACAAGCTTTCCAAAGGCATCAGAAGAGGAAGACACAGAGGCACAGCAGAGAGGCAGGCGGGCAGGCCACCGGCCCAGCCACACTGCCTGGCGGGGTGTGCGGGGTGTGCGCCCTGACTGGGGGTCAGGGGAAAGCGGCCGGAGGCCGTGCAGCGTCCCGTGTGGGGTGTCAAGGCAGCCCCAAGAGGCTCGGCTCAGGACGCCAGGGAGCCCGGGGCCTCCCATCTCCCAGCCCGCAGACCTGCGTGTCTTCACAGCCCAGCCAGGTGGAGGATGCCCTGTCCGGGGAGGAGGGCGAGGAAGAGGAGGGGAAGGAAGAGGCAGCCCCAGCCCCGACTCCTGAAGACCCCACGGCGCCCCAGCTGTCGGAGGCCAGCCAGGTGCTGGGGGCCTCGGAGATCAGGCAGGTCCGGTGTTGCCTGTGGCTGGAGGACTTTAGCCCTGAACTAAGGGACCCTCTCCTGTCCTACGCCAGCCACGCCCAGGGGCTCCAGGCTCACACCAGCTGTGTCCCCAGCTTCCCTTTCCTTTCTTGTAACACGACCCAGGGCCTGGCACCTCCCACTTCACTGGGCCAGGAGGTCGAGGACACAATGGAAACAGCCCTCGAAGCCCATGGCTGGGGTGGGTGGAGGGACAGCGGGGGCTTCAAGAGGAGGGGCTTGGTGTTGCATCATTCCCTGGACTCAGGGTTCGGGGTGATGGAGGGGAGAGTCCCACGAGAGACCCAACCCGGGTTTGAATCCTGGCTCTGCCGCCCGCGCCCCACGTGGGCTCTGGGCAAGTTACTCTGCTTCCCTGAGCCTCCGTTTCCTCATCTGTGAAGTGGCAACAGCAACCCCTTCCTCCAAGGGCCGTTGCTATGAGCCTGCACGCCCTGGAAGCAGCAGGCCCCTCTGTGGCGTGGATGGGTGGAGGCTGCTCAGCCAGGCCCTTCCAGGTCCCCGAGGAAACAGTGGAGGAGGGCGGGCAGGCCCCCACTCACCTCCAGCCCCGTCCCCAGCTCAGCAGCCACCTCCCCCCGAGAGTCACTGGACACCCCTGGAATCTGGTCTTCTGCACCTCGAGGGATGGCTTCAGCCTGCGGCGCCTGTACCGGCAGATGGAGGGTCACAGCGGGCCGGTGCTGCTGGCCCTGAGGGACCAGGACGGGCAGGTGAGCGGGCCGCGGCCAGGCCCTACCTGGGGCTCTGGGGTCCAGCCAGGCACCGGGGGCCCAGCCCGAGGGCAGCCCAGGGGCCAGCAGGCAGAGTGACGGACTGAGGTGCTCTTGGGGCGCTGACCGTGACCCGAGACCCTCCCACTCAGCCGGCCTCCGTTTCAGCGCGTGCGCGTGAATGCAGTGCTGTCGGCCTGCTGGGCTAGACTTGGACTAGAGCAGAATGGACCCAGGAACAGCCCCAGCCTCTTGGAGCCAATAGTGTCATGGGAGGAGGGGTCAGACATCCAGCAAAGAGTTATTTGACCATCAACATAAAACTGCACCTTTAGCCAGGCTCGGTGGCTCAGCCTGTAATCCCGCGCCTTTGGGAGGCTGAGGTGAGTGAATTGTCTGAGCCCGCGGGTTCGAGACCCGCCTGGGCAGCGAGACCTCATCTCTACAATAAATCAAAACATCAGCCGGGCGTGGTAGCACGCGCCTGTAATTCCGGCTACTCGGAAGGCTGAGGCGGAAGGATCGCCAAGCCCAGCAGGTCGAGGCTGTGGAGTGGCCACTGCACTCCAGTCTGGGTGACAGAGTGAGACTCGGACTCAAAAAAAAAAAACAAAAAAAACCCCTGCACCTTTATCCTCAGATGCACAAGAAACTATGGAGATATTAAACAGGCGATCTATAGCTTAGTGATCAGTGTGTTTTGAAAACATCCAGCCGGGCTCGGTGGCTCAGCCTGTAATCCCGCGCCTTGGGAGGCTGAGGTGAGTGGATTGCCTGAGCCCGCGGGTTCGAGACCCGCCTGGGCAACTTGGCGAGACCTCATCTCTACAATAGATCAAAAAATTAGCCGGGTGTGGTAGCGCGCGCCTGTAGTTCCAGCTACTTGGAAGGCTGAGGCGGAAGGATCGCCGGAGCCCAGCAGCTCGAGGCTGCGGTGGCAGGGAGCGGCCACTGCACTCCAGTCTGGGCGACAGAGTGAGACTCCAACTCAAAAAAAACAAAAACAAAAACATCCCCTGGCTGTTGGGAGAAGAATGGATAGGAGGGAGTGGGGCTGGAAACAGGTCAGGGGAGGTAGCCACAGGAGCGCCTGTATTTTATGAGAGGAAGTTTGACACAGCCATGCCCGAAGTCCATATGGCCTCTCCAATGGTGGAATTTCAGGCAGGCTTTCCAGGCAGAAGGGGAGTGAATTGGAAGCTGGTTTATTTATTTATTTATTTATTTGAGCTGGAGTCTCACTCTGTCGCCCAGGCTGGAGTGCAGTAGCTGCTCCCGGCCCCCGCAGCCTCGACCTGCTGGGCTCCGGCGATCCTTCCGCTTCGCCTTCCAAGTAGCTGGAACTACAGGCACGCGCTACCATGCCCGGCTAATTTTTGATTTATTGTAGAGATGAGGTCTCGCCTTGTAGAGATGAGGTCTCGCCAAGTTGCCCAGGCGGGTCTCGAACCTGAGGGCTCAGGCAATTCACTCACCTCAGCCTCCCAAGGCGCGGGATTACAGGCTGAGCCACCGAGCCCGGCTGGAAGCTGGTTTCAAATGTTCTTCTGAGGAAGGAACATATGACAAGGAACCCCCAAAACCCAGAATTTATTTATAAAAATTGTGTATTTATTCTTGCATGTTTAAACTTCTGTCACCTTCAAAATACTCTCTGTTTGATGCAATACAGCTATTGAGACACTTTTTCCACCACTCAAAACCATGCTTGAACTCGCCCATCTTTTTTTTTTTTTTTTTTAGTTGGAGTTTCACTGTGTCGCCCAGACTGAAGTGCAGTGGCCACTCCCAGCCATTGCAGCCTCGACCCACTGGGCTCTGGCGATCCTTCCGCCTCAGCCTTACAAGTAGCCAGAATTACAAGCACGCGCTACCATGCCCGGCTGATTTTTTGACTTATTGTAGAGATGAGGTCTCATGAAGTTGCCCAGACGGGTCTCGAACCCGCGGGCTCAGGGAATTCATTCACCTCAGCCTCCCAAAGCACGGGATTACAGGCTGAGCCACCGAGCCCGGCTGAAGTCGCCAATTTTGATGCCTCTTAGAGCTGCTGCTGTTTTTTGTTTTACCTCTTTCACATCAGCAAAACATTTCTCTTTGAGGGCTTTTTTCATTGGGGAAACCACAACAAAAAGTCACTCAGGGCGAGATCAGGTGAATAGGGAGGGTGGGGCACGGGATTCATGCTGTTTTTCGGTCAAAAACTGCTAAACATTCAGCACAGTGTGGGCATGTGCGCTCGTAAATCACCCATCATGAATGGGCAAACACGTTGGAAGAATCTCCAAAAATAATCCCCTGAAGCTGAATTCAGCCTCTCACAGTGGCGCTAGCTGGTACCCTGATGCCGATGGGTTCCTAGAACACTCGCCTCGTGGGAGAAGTCTGCACCACCAGGGGCCCGTCCTCCAAAAACGGATTCAGAATTTTTTGGGTCCCCCTCGTATTAGAGCGAGGAGAGAGCTCAGGGTTCTTGGAGGACCGGCATTTGGCAGGAGCTCCTTCCTCAAAACGCTGCTGGAAGAACTTCCCGCCTGAAGGCCAGAAGGCTCGCTCCTTCCAGACACCGCCGACCTGAGGAAGTTTCCCCCAATATTAAACCAAAAAACTGAGTCCTCGTGGCTGCCCCCAGGGACTCTGCCTCTGCCTCTCAGCACTGAGTGACAAACCGCAGCCAAGCCAATCACAGTTTCTCTGCATAGTGAAATACCCAGCAGGCAAGAAGCAGAGCAACTGAGCAGGCTAAGCTTTCCTCTTTCAAGCAGGATATGAAAGGCTTTCTCAGCCGGGCTCGGTGGCTCAGCCTGTAATCCCAGTGCTTTGGGAGGCTGAGGTGAGTGGATTGCCTGAGCTCGCGGGTTCGAGACCTGCCCGGGCAACTTGGTGCAACCTCGTCTCTACAATAAATCAAAAATCAGCCAGGCGTGGTAGCGCGCGCCTATAGTTCCAGCTCCTTGGATGGCTGAGGCGGAAGGATCGCTGGAGCCTAGCCCGTCGAGGCTATGGTTGCCGGGAGTGGCCACTGCACTCCAGTCTGGGCAACGGAGTGAGACTCCAACTCAAAAAAAAATTTCTTAGGTGCGATAATGGTATTGTGGTCATAGAGGAGGAAGTCCCCATTCTTGAGAGCTAAGCTGTTTTGGGGTGAAAGGTCATAAGATCTGCAACTTACTTTCAAAAGGACCAGAAAAATATACAAAGAGAGAAAGCAAGTATGGCAGACCCATGTGCAACTGCCCAGTCTCCGCAGAGAGTGTCTCTGCTGCACTTGAAATCCGCAGAGACAGCCGGGCTCGATGGCTCAGCCTGTACTCCCGCGCCTTTGGGAGGCTGAGGTGAGTGGATTGCCTGAGCCCGCGGGTTCGAGACCCGCCCGGGCAACTTGGCTAGACCTCATCTCTACAATAAATCAAAATATTCGCCAGGCGTGGTAGCGCGCGCCTGTAGTTTCAGCTACTTGGAAGGCTGAGGCGGAAGGATCGCCGGAGCCCAGCAGGTCGAGAGCGGCCACTGCACTCTAGTCTGGGCGACAGAGTGAGACTCCAACTCAAAAAAACCCAAAGAAATCTGCAGAGTGAGGAGAAAGCAGCGCACAAAACCGCGTGTCACCCGGACAGCAGTTGTGGCGCGGGCAAGCTGACACTCGTGGGTGCTGGGGGAGGGCACCAGACCCTGAAGAGTTTCCTAGGGAGGGAGGAGGAGTCTTAAGGGCGGCGTTACTTTTGTTCTGCTTGTTTATAACTTCTGATTTTTCAAGAAGGACTGCTTTATAAAATAGACATTTTAAGAAGAAGCAGGAGGCTGCCGGGAGGAGGAAGCCCCGAGAGCCCTCCGTGGGGAGCGTTCGGGGAGGGCGCCCGGAGGTCCCTGCTGACACGGAGCCCGCCCCAGCTCCGCCAGCATCCCGAGGCCCACGGGAGCAGCCACACGACCAGGCTGGAGATGGGGCGTCGGAGGACCGCCAGCGCCCCTCCGCTGCAACTGCGAGTTCTTCCGTTTCCCAGACGTTCGGGGCCTTCTCCTCCTCAGCCATCCGGCCCAGCAAAGGCTTCTACGGCACCGGCGAGACGTTCCTCTTCGCCTTCTCCCCACAGCTGAAGGTGATGTTCCCAGCATCCCACGGGGAGGGGCCTGTGGCGGGACGAAGCTCCCAGGGCCCAGCGGGCCGCTCCACCCCCATCGGGCGGCCCGGTGTCCCGCCATCTTCCCCGGGGGCGCGCAGCGGGCGGGGGTGGGCAGAGCAGCCGGCAGAGCTCGTCTCCAGCAGCCACGGACGCCGCGAGGGCGTGGGGCGCCGCTGGCCAGGCGCAGGCTGGGCAGGCCGGGGCTCCGAGAGCGGCAGGCCCGCGGCGTGGCGCCAGGCGACAGAGGCCTCGTGACAGGGCGCCCAGGCGCTGAGCACTGCCCTGCCAAGGCAACTCATGCCCGTCTGTCACAGCCGACCTCCAGGACGCAGCGGGGGCAGGCGGAGCGTGGCGAGCCGATGCCCGCGCCGGTCACCCCGCTTGCCTGCCAGCACTCCCGCACGAGGCCTCTGGAGTTCTGGGACGTCCCTCCCGCTGCCCAGACCTTCCCTCGGCAGAATCTCTGCGGGGGCCCCTCAGCTCCCACTGGTCAGCATGAGCCTGGGTGTCCTCACCTCCTCTCGCGACCGCGCTTCCTTCGCGGTCCGTCGTTCTCAGCTCCCACGCGGCCCACATGCCGAGTCTCTCCCCGGGCCTCCGGCTCACACAGGTCCAGCCCCCACCCGCGTGCCACACGCGGCGTTTCCCGCTCAGCGGCGGCCTGGCTCCTGTCTACCGAAGTTCATGGCGTCTCCATCCTTCCTGCTGCTGGGGCAAACGTCTTGGCGTTCCCTTCAGCCCCTCTCTCTCTTTCACATCCCCACCCCTGCGCGTCAGTGGTTCCCGACAGCTTTCTCCTGGCTATGCCCAAATCCACCACTGCTAACACCATGTCCTTTGTGGCCGTCCCGGTCCAAGCCGCCATCGCCATGGCTGCTTGTGTGTATTCCTGCTGTCGCCTCCTAAAGTCTCCCTGCCTCCACCTTTAGTCAGCACAGCAGGTGAAACGATCCTTTGAAAGGTCAAGTCAGAGCCTGTCACTCCCTGCTTTCTTCCTCACTTGGAGAAAAGTCAGAGTCTGAACCATGACCTCCAAGTCCCTGTGTCTTCTGGCCTGCAATGCCTTTCTTGCTACTTTTCCTTTTTCTTACTCAGCTCAAACCACACTGATCCCTGAGCTGGTCTTCAAGCAGGCAGGCTGGCTCCTGCCTCAGGGCCTTTGCACAGGCTGTTCCACCTAGAATGCCCTTCTGCTGGATCTCTGTGTGGCTCAGCTCTGACTCCTGCTTTGCCCTAATGCCACCATCCCAGTGAGGCCTTCCCCAGCTTCCTGAATTAGCACAGCTCAGCATCACCTCCCTCCCCAGTCTCGCCACCACCTGACAGGACTCCTTCACCCATCTGTCTCCTGTAGGCGAGTCCTTTGAGGCAGCGATTTGTCTCTTGTGTACTCACTCCATTCTACCCAGTGCCTAAAAGCAGTGCCTGGTGCGTAAATGCTAGAAAAGTTGTTGAATGAAAAGAATGACTAGCCGGGCTCAGTGGCTCAGCCTGTAATCCCGCTCCTTGGGAGGCTGAGGTGGGTGGATTGCCTGAGCCCGCGGGTTCGAGACCCGCCTGCGCAGGCGAGACCTCATCTCTACAATAAAATAAAAAATCAGACCTGTCTGGGCAACTTGGCGAGATCTCATCTCTACAATAAATCAAAAAATCAGCCGGGTGTGGTAGCGCATGCCTGTAATTCCGGCTACTCGGAAGGCTGAGGCGGAAGGATCGCCGGAGCCCAGCAGGCCGAGGCTGCGGTGGCCGGGAGCGGCCACTGCACTCCAGTCTGGGCGACAGAGTGAGACTCCGACTCAAAAAAAAAAAAAGAAAAAAAGAATGACTTGGATTGGTCCTTCCATGTGAGTCAGGCTTGCTTGTCTCTGGTCTTCTGGCACTCCTGTGCTCTTCACGAACCCCCAGTAGCTCCTGATGGCGCTTTCAAGCAGCACTGTGAACTTGGGTGTCACTTCTTCTGTAGTAGTGTTAGTTATTTTACTCCTTCAAATCTGAATGTCCTTGAAGTAGAGGAACTGGATGCCACTTCTTGGGGTCACTTGTTAACATGCTCTCCTCCTTCCCGAGCCCAGGACTCTTTTCTTTTTTTTTTTTGAGTTGGAGTCTCACTCCATTGCCCAGGCTGGAATGCAGTGGTGTGCTCACGGCCACCTCAGTGTCGACCTGCTGGGCTCAGGTGATCCCTCTGCCTCAGCCTTCCAAGTAGCTGTAACTACAGGCACACGCCACCACGCCCGGCAAATTTTTTGATTTATTGTAGAGCTGAGGTCTCGCCAAAGGTGCCCGGGCTGGTCTCAAACCCCTGAATTCAGGCAATTCTCTCACTTTTGCCTCCCAAAGTGCTGGGATTATAGGCGTGAGCCACTGCACCTGGCCCAGGTCTCATCTTTTCAAGTCCGTATTCTTGCCGAAAACCCTTCGGTTGCTCACAGCAATAATATGCTTTCTTCTTGCAGTCCTTTAAAATCCTTTTATCGCCTAATTTAACTCTTGAATGACCTTTTCATTCAAAACAAATATCCGTACCTTGTGCCAGGAATCCAGTCGGGAGTCAAGACAGGCCACACGGAATTTACATGTTAGTGGGGCAGACGATGGCACACTGACACTTGAATAGAACCATCCTAAGGAGGGGCGAATGCTGAAGAAATAAACAGGGCCGGCAACCAGGCTGGTGGTCCCAGCACTCGGGAGGCTGAGGGGCTGGATCCCTTGAGCGCCGGAGTCCGAGGTCCCAGTGAGCCATGACTGCACCACCACAGTCCAGCCGGAGCGACGAACCACTCTCTGAACAAATACGCGAAGAGAAACACTCTGGGGTCTAGGAAGTTTCCTTGAGAAGACATTTGGGCTGAGAGACAGGTCCTGAGCAGGCGTGAGCTTCGGCTGCCGGGACAGAAAGGCCAGTGTAGCGGAGCGCAGCCCACAAGCGAAGAGATCAGAGAGGACAGGGGCGAGGCAAACCCCTGAGGGCTTCAGACGGCGACGTGGCCTTGGGGCAGACCACTCGGGCGCAGTGGGGGGTGGCGGTGCAGGCAGGGGGCAGCACGGCGGGCGGGGCTGGCGCCGCCCCCAGGTCTGGTGAGCGGCAGTCCCCGCCCACCGCCCGGCCTGCACGGCTCCCCGCCTCGCTCCACTTGGGAAGCAGGAAGCCTCGGAGGTTTCTGTTCTCTTCCTAGAACCAGCGGCTTCTGGGCTGCGGGGATTCAAACCTCAGGGCATGAGGTGGTGAACTCCCAGGAGGCGACCCGAGAAACCGCCGAAGCCCTGCATGCCTCCCGGGCTGGGGCCTGGATGCTGTTCCTCCACGACACTGCCACCTGGCGGCCTGGGGGGGACTGCAAGGACAGACTCGCCCTGCAACCCGAGCCTCTCCCTTCCCCCAGGTCTTCAGGTGGACGGGAAGCAACTCCTTCTTTGTGAAAGGAGACCCGGACTCACTGATGATGGGCAGTGGCAGGTAGGCGCCTCGGTGCTCCGGTCTGGGGCGGCTGGCGTTCCCTCCGCCGAGCTGCTGGGCTAGAACGGAGGCTCTGGGAAGGGTTCTGGGCTTTACCCGGGAGACTCAGTCCCTTGATGAAGTACCACCGTCTCAAACATGTGCCAAGTGTTTGGTTGCACCACTGCATATGTTAAAATCACAAAACTCTTTTTATTTTTACTTTTTTTTGAGTTGGAGTCTCACTCTGTCACCCAGACTGGAGTGCAGTGGCCGCTCCTGGTCACCACAGCGTCGACCTCTGGGCTCCGGCGATCCTTCCGCCTCAGCCTTCCAAGTACCTGGAACTACAGGCGCGCGCCACCACGTCCAGCTAATTTTTGATTTATTGTGGAGATGAGGACTCTCCAAGTTGCTCAGGCGGGTCTCAAACCCGTGTGCTCAGGCAATCCACTCACCTTAGCCTCCCAAAACGTGGGATTACAGGCTGAGCCACTGAGCCCAGCTCACAGAACTGTTTTTATTTATTGATTTATTTTTATTTTTTTTTTTTGAGTTGGAGTCTCACTCTGTCACCCAGACTGGAGTGCAGTGGCCGCTCCTGGCCACCGCAGCCTCGACCCAATGGGCTCCGGCGATCCTTCTGCCTCAGCCTTCCAAGTAGCTGGAACTACAGGCGCGTGCTACCATGCCCGGCTCATAATTTTTTGATTTATTGTAGAGATGAGGTCACGCCAAGTTGCCCAGGCGAGTCTCAAACCCGCGGGCTCAGGCAATCCACTCACCTCAGCCTCCCAAAGGCACGGGATTACAGGCTGAGCCACCAAGCCCGGCTAGAACTGTTTTTAAAAATGCACCGAACTCCATGGAGAACAATGTGCTGAGTCTCCAACCATTCAGGATGAGTTGGTTTGAGATAAAACAGGTGAAGCCGGGCTGTGGCAAAGAAGGTGGCAGTAGACCCTAAGGTTTCGACATGCAGAGCAGGCCACACCCAACTTCCCTATTCTCTTTAGTGGCCAGTTTGGACTGTGGCTGGATGGAGACCTACTTCACGGGGGAAGCTACCCCTGTGCGACCTTCAACAACGAGGTGCTGGCCCGACAGGAACAGTTCCGCATCAGAGAGCTGGAGGCCTGGGTTCTGAGCTGATGGCTGCAGTGGCAGGAACTGGGCCCCCCATGTGTCCAGGCCTTCCCACAGGTCAGCCTGTCCGAAACACGGGGGCAAGGTGCACTTGTGCTGGCTGCAGCTGTGGGCCCCTTTGTGGCCTGGGGACCCGAGATGGGGACGGGGCAGCACTGCTCTTGTGTAGAGGTGATGGAGGGAGAGGACATTCACACCTTAGCTCAGCAGCACAAAATTCCTCACGAAATTACCTTCTTATTGCCAACTTTGTTCTTAGAAGTTCTACAACAAATGCATGTTTATTGTAGAAAAACCAGAAGACATAAAGTTAAAATTGCCTAAAATTCAACCACCTCAAACTCTAACATTTTCTTTCATGTACATCCTTCCGATTTTCCATGTACTGTCCTACAAAAACAGGACTGTACTCTGTATGTATGGGAATTATTTAAACTGGGCTTGACCAAGAAGGCTAAGACAGACTTTGGAACACTGTCCTTCCTCTTGCCTGGCGCCCATTCTGGAACACTGAAGGCTTTGTGTCTGCCACCAGCCAGGTGCTTGCAAATCTGGTATTTAATTTCCCAGGAAAGATAGTAAAGCAACAAATGAATAATATGCATATTTGGACAGAGAAGTTGAAAGCTTTATGGACAGAAGTCTTAGGGAGGTCAAGAGAGAGGACAGTGTATGCTTTCTGGCACAACAGGGACTTGAAGACTGGCGAAAAGTTCATATCCCCACCCGAGTGCATGCTGCTGCCAGACAGAAGTCCTAACTATGCTGCTGCTCGCCAGCTGCTGGGTGAGGAGGGCCCAACACCAAGGGTCCTGGTAGCCACTGCCCCCCTCACAGACCGGATGTAGTACTGTAGTACCAAGAGACATCTGAGCAGATTCCTACACAAAGTGCATTTCCTCCGCACAGGAGGGTCAACACTGGGCACCCAATGGTGAGGGAACATGATCAAGGACTGCACCTTCAGTTTCAAGTCGAAGTGACGATCACCAAGCTTTCTTGTGGTTGTTTCCCTCACCCCACTCCAGTACCCAGCCACTTAACTTGCAGTTCTATTTACACCTGAGGTCACAATGTTCAATAACTCTCTAGAGGTAAGCTGTTAAAATCTCCGATTTTATACAAATAGTGAAGATGTTGCCTAAGAAAAATTTAACCTTTTAACCACACGGGACTCTCATACTTGAAAACGGTTGCAAAGAACATAAAGCGCAGCTGCCTTATATGTAACAAAGACGAAAACAAAATAGATTCAACTTGTTTTCCAGAGAGCACAGTGATACCATGTCAGGACTACAAAATTCCAAAGCAAGCTACAATGATTTAAAGGTAAAATACGCAGAAATAAAAGTTTTAGCAGAAAGATACTCCACTCTTGACTTCACGTCTCAAAAATCTACAGTTCTCTCCCCCGAGGGTTCTGGAGGCACCGGGGCTCAGACAGACCGAGTCCCACAGCCATCCTCGTGTGTGCATCTGTGAGCCCTCCCATCTGGGAGAAGGGCTTTCACTATTCTCCTGTGAATTATAGTCAGTCCTTGTTATCTACTGATGGATGACATGGGACGGCAGACATTCCAAGTGTGGACGGAACAGGAACTGATTATACAGCGGGCAGTGACGGCACTCCTGAAATGCTGGGTAAACACTGGACTGTGGTCCGAGGGACCCTGCTTGCTTTGGCTGCCCCATGCCGGGGCTGCAGCTCACACAGTCCGCTACAGAGGGTCCAGTCAAGGGGGCACTGGAGCCTAAGATGTTAGGGCCAGCACCCTCTGGCCACCAGCAGCTCTGGTTCTAACTGCAGACTTTGTTCTTGGTGAGCTGCTGTAGCCCTGGGAATGGGGGAGCCCCAGGCATAGGAGCACTGCTCAACTGTGGTGGTGCCCACTCCAGTACTGGAAAACAAAATTACATGGGGAACCTGGAGCCCACTGGGTATTACCATTCTCAGCATGAGCAGTGCAATCTTTGCTCTGAAATTCATAAAATGCACCGAACCAGCAAAAACAAAGTCCCAGGTCTGAGCAGCTCTGAGGGCAGTTCCTCTAATGCCCTCTGGCCAGCTTGCCATGGAGACGTGCTTGACAGGGGGCCTTCTCCACACAGGGCCAGGACAGCCTTCAGGACTGGGGCAGGAAGTGTTCAGAAGGAAAGAAACCACCAGGTCTGAACTGCAATTGATGCAGAGAAGAGTCCGGCTTGAAGGCTCCCTCTGCCATGGGGCAGGGATCTCTCCAAAAGTGATTGTATGCTGTACTTAGAATAGGCCAGGTTGGGCACGGTGGCTCATGCCTGTTATCTCAGCACTTTGGGAGGCTGAGGCAAGAGGACTGCCTGAGCCCAGGAATTTGGGACCAGCCTGGGCAACTTGATGAGACCTCATCTCTACAAAAAAATCAAGAAAATAGCTGGGTGTGATGGTGTACACCTGTAGTTCCAGTCACTTGGAAGGCTGAGATGGAAGAATTGCCTGAGCCCAGCTGGTTGAGGCTGTGGTGGACGTGAGAATGCCACTGTACTCTAGACTGGGTGACAAAGTAAAACTCTGATTAAAAAAAAAAAAAATCAGCTCTTCATCAAAGTGTCAGAGCCATCCCTGGTCTTCCTGTTTACTCCAACCTGGAAGCTTCCAGGGCTTTAGGGGTGAGGAGTGATGTCTTTTACTCACACTTAGCTCACCTGAGGGCCATCCCTCCTCAGGGGCCAGGATTTTGTTTTTAACCATGTTTCCCATGATAATTCCAGCTTCCAATTCTAATCTGTACCCTTGTCTCATTTCTGAATTAAAAACAAAAATCATCTGCCATAAAAGTTCAGAATAGACCGGGCTCAGTGGCTCAGCCTGTAATCCCAGCACTTTGGGAGGCCGAGGCGAGTGGATTACCTGAGCCTCCGGGTTCGAGACCCACCCGGGCAACTTGGTGAGACCTCGTCTCTACAATAAATCAAGAAATTAGCTGGGTGCAGTAGCGCATGCCTGTAGTTCCAGCTACTTGGAAGGTTGAGGTGGAAGGATCACCGGAGCCCAGCAGGTTGAGGCTGTGGTGGCTGGGAGCAGCCACTGCACTCTAGTCTGGACAACAGAGTGAGACTTCAACTCAAAAAAAAAAAAAAAAAAGTTCAGAATAAGCCGAGTGTAGTGGCATGTGGCTATAGTACCAGCTACTTGGGAGGCTAAGGCAAACTTAACCTCAGGAGAGTTTAAGTCCAGCCAGGGTAATAGAGCAAGACCCTCTAAAAAAGTTTTCATAGTAGAGAAAAAGAGTTGTTATTCTAAAAAATATACTACTGAAGGAGAAAAAATACTTAAAAATAGGCAAGGTAATGCCTTTTATACTTTAGCAAGATTTACCTAATGCCATTTTGTTTCTTTGAGTAAAAATGACTTGGCTTCAGGGTGTGCATATACTTTCAGAATATAAAATTAAAAGCACTAGTTGTCACTAGATCTGTGGAACTCATAACTGAAGCTCTAAGCTAAATGTTGGGAGGGAATTTGTAAACAGCCGGTGGCGGACATTCACACAGCACCATCCTTGAAAAGCTGGACCCTGCTTTTGGATGCTTCTCGGATGCGAGCTGGACCGTGTGCTGAAGCTGTATAATTCCACTCCGACTTTTGAGGTGTTATAAGTGGGGCTACAACATCACCGTCCTATGAGGGACAGAGAAAACAGAGAAAAGCCAGTGTTCATCATTCGTTGCTGAATGCACGTCAGGTACACAGGCCACAGGCTGCCCCTGGGTGCACTTACTCTTGAGAAACTGCAGGTACACATGCCCTGTGCTCACGTCAAGGCACAAACGCCATAGTCCTGAGCAGGGAAGAGCCTCCATCAATAGCCACCACACTCTTCTCCCAGAGGTGACAGGAAGCAGCACCTTATGGCTCTGTGCTGTGGGCTCCTCCCTCACACCCTCATGGACACCAACCCTGTCCCGTGTTCCCGGGAGAAAGATGGGCTGCGCTGAACCCCAGTTCCTCTCTGGCCTGGTCCCCTCTGCAAGAAGGGCCCAGGTTACAGGATGGCAACGAGGAGGAGGAGGATGGAAGTGCAGAATGGTCACAGCCCTCGCTTTGGACTGGCATAGGGTGCCCCCAGATGGGTGCCTCACCCAGAACGAGGTAGGCCCTCACAGTGAGGTGGCACTGTGACCTGAAAGCAGAGAGGTGGAGGCGGGGCCCTCTAATGCCTGATGCTATTGTAAACCGCACCCAAGCTGATGGACAGGTTCTTAGGTGCAGGGCTGTGGGGAGTCTCTCTCCACCAGGAACAGAGTGGGCGGGAGAATGTGCTCCCATGCACTTGTGTGCTGGCGGGTCCCTCGTCACCCCTCACTGCTCTGCTCCACGGGGCTGCTCCTGTGCACCCTACTTCCTAGTACCTGTACCCCTAGGCTTCTGGCAGAGGTTCTGGTGAAGACTGAGTGAGGCAGGTGGAGAAGCCGGGTCGTTTCTCTCCCTAGCCCTCTGGGTGTGGACAGTGGTGGCCCTGACTCTGTTGTGGTTTTAGCTGCTGCCGGTGGCCCCAGCTGTGCAATTCCACCCACTCCCATGGTCTCTCCCGCTCTGGAGGTGGGCAGCTTCCTGTTGTGTCCCAGCATCCTGTATGCTGGCAGAGCTCTGCCAAATGTTTGCATCTTGCCCATGTTAAATTTCCTCTGCTGAACTTCGCAGGTGCTGACATAATGGGACTGTGACAGGTCACTGTTCAGCTGCCACGTGTACCCACATGTGAAGATAGGTCTACCTCAAGTCAGCAGTGTGTCTCCAAACCCATCTTTATTTCTACCCAACTTCATTCGACCCAATCTAGTTTCAACTCTAATGAATTTTATAGATGCAAACTTAAAAATGTCACTTTCTGGCTGGGCTCAGTGGCTCAGTCTGTAATCCCAGCACTTTGGGAGGCTGAGGCGAGTGGATTGCCTGAGCCCACGGGTTCAAGACCCACTTGGACAACTTAGCGAGACCTCATCTCTACAATAAATCAAAAAATTAGCTGGGCGTGGTAGCACCCACCTTTAGTTCCAGCTACTTGGAAGGCTGAGGCGGAAGGATTGCCAGAGCCCAGCAGGTCGAGGCTGTGGTGGCTGGGAGTGTGCCACTGCACTCTAGTCTGATGACAGAGACTCCAACTCAAAAAAAAAAAGTTACTTTCCTGCTTAAAGCCCTTCAACAGCTCCCACTGCCCTTGGCTCACAGGACTCTGCACAGAGGCCCCCTCCTCACACTGTGAAGCAAAGCTCAGTCCTGGTCCTGCCTGAGCCCAGGGTTTCGAGACCAGTCTGAGCAACATGGCGAAACCTCGTCTTTACAATAAATACAAAAATCAGCCGGACATGGTGGCATATGCCTGTGGTTCCAGCTACTTGGAAGGCTGAGGCAAAAGGATCACCTGAGCCAGTGGGTAGAGGCTGCAGTGACCGTAAGGATGCCACCACTGCACTCCAGCCTGGGTGACAGAGTGAGACTCCAACGCAAAAAAAAAAGAATATTATAAAGCACCATTCACGTGCTCACCATTTTATCTTTTGTTCTACTCCCAACTCATGCAGGAAGAAATCATTGCTAGTTGACAGAGATTTGGATATTTTAAAAGGAAAGAGGCCGGGCTCAGTGGCTCAGCCTATAATCCCAGCACTTTGGGAGGCCAAGGCGAGTGGATTGTCTGAGCCCGTGGGTTTGCAACCAGCCTGGGCAACTTGGTGAGACCTCGTCTCTACAATAAAATAAAAAATGAGCCGGGTGTGGTAGCATGCACCTGTAGTTCCAGCTACTTGGAAGGCTGAGGTGGAAGGATCGTTGGAGCACAGCAGGTGGAGGCTGTGGTGGCTGTGAGCACGCCACTGCACTCCAGCCTGGATGACAGAGTGAGACTCCAACTCAAAATAAATAAATAAATAAATAAATGGAAAGAAAGTAGACTTTATTTCCAACACCATAACCAAATGACTTTAACTTAAATGAGAACTTTCCAATGGGTCAAAAGGATTCCTCCTTGTTTTTACTTAAAAATAAAAAATTGTACATAGTATGTGAAGAAGAGGACACTCACCTGCGGCTTGGTGAAATTTTTGATTAAGCACCACTGAACAAAATGCTGCTGTGCCGCATACAAACTCTTCTCGTCTGTCCTCTTACAGTACACTCGAATCAGCTGCTCTGCAAATCTCTCTGGCAGGAGCTGTGAAACCTTTTTTAAAGTGAAAAGATCTCACTGTCACCTTGAATTCACACATTAGACAGATATCAGCTGTTCCCTAGGCTCCTACACCATTAGTGACAGTATATTACAAGCACCATGCTGCTCTGCTATTTTCTTCCACTGAGAATTTGAATAGTTTACTAGTTCAAGGTAATTGTTGTGCTGCCAAATGTTCCACATTTGTATAAATTAATAAAAGACTAAAAGTTTACATCACATAAGTATATGTAGACTGCAGACTCTCATAAGATATGCCAACAAGCACGTTTAACATACATGACTTCAACCACACAGCATGCCCTGCCCACTAGAATTGCAACCCTTTTTTTTTTTGAGTTGGAGTCTCACTCTGTCACCCAGACTGGAGTGCAGTGGCCGCTCCTGGCCACTGCAGCCTCAACCTGCTGGGTTCCGGCGATCCTTCCACCTCAGCCTTCCAAGTAGCTGGAACTACAGGTGCGTGCTACCACGACCAGCTGATTTGTTTTGATTTATTGTAGAGATGAGGTCTCACCAAGTTGCCCAGGCAGGTCTCGAACCCACGGGCTCAGGCAACCCACTCACCTCAGCCTCCCAAGGTGCGGGATTACAGGCTGAGCCACCAAGCCCAGCTGGGCCCAGTGTCTATTATTTCCATCTGTTGACCATTTAGCGCCTACATATGAGTGAGAACACGTGGTATTTGGTTTTCTGTTTCTGAGTCAATTTACTGAGGATGATGATCTCCAGTTCCATCCATGCTGCTGCAAAGTACATCATTTCATTCTTTTTTATGGCTGCATAGTATTCCATGGTATACACACACCATACTTTCATTAACCATTGATTTGTTGATGGACATTTAGGTTGATTCCACATCTTTGCAATTATGAATTGTGCTGTAATGCGACATACTTTAATTTTAAAGATATGTCTTCTTTTTTTACTGTCCACACTGACTTTAAAACCTAATCTGCATGTAAAATGCAAATTGACTATAAAGACTTACTAGATGCCACTATAGTATATTTGTTTTACCTAAGCAGTTACCTGGTTTTTAGTAATCATGATTGCTTTGCTGAGGTCACTTTTACAATAGAAGCGTACATGGTCGATTGGATTCTTGTCTTCCATTCCATAATCCATGTTGATAACCTTAATAAAAGCAATAAGTAAATCACATAACCATCAGCTTTAAATTCAGCGTTGTAGGGTCATCACAAGAAATGGAACAGAGCCCCCTGGGGGTTCACAAGTAATAACACAGGTAAGGTGGCTCACATAATAATAAAGATAACTCTGGGGTATGACCACACTTGGGGATTTGGTTTTGAAATCTGAAGAGAGAGGGAAATGTATTTGTGTGTTCAGCCTAAGTGTAGGACAGATACTTGGAGTCACCAGAAATACAACAGGGATAGCTCCAATACAATCCCAACCCCCACAGGCCATGTGGCCCAGATGAGGTTGAACAAATAATTATAAAAGTTAACTATTTAACCACATTTGTTATAAGAGTTACCAAATTAAAGCAAAGGTGCTTTGAAACTTTCTAGTGAGGGCCTAATGTAGTCATCCCAGGGGAATGACTGAAAATGGGAAAGCTAGCAGGGGCTTTGCTAAATGAGCAGGAACTAAACAGGCTTGGGGAGGAAGGAACAGAACTCCAGGCAGAAAAACAGCTCCAAGGCAGAGTGGGCGGAAATATCTGCTGGATTCAGCAGCGCTGATGTCACTGGTGACCTTGGAGAGAGCAGTTGTAGTATAGTAATGGCAATAGACAATAAGGCTCAGGAGTAGATGAGAAAGAAAAGGTAAGAGAAGACATGCTTGGAAGTCTGGCTGTTCAAAGGGAGGGTGCTTTAGAAAGATAAGTGGAGGTGAGTTTGACCCTGAAGAATAGGAGGGGTGAAGAGTGTGAGTGTGTATCATCTTAAGATGATAGTCCATTTACCTGTTGATGGGAAAGTAAAAAAGATGGAGAGAACCGACACCATGAGGTTCCATGGTGTGCATGAGAAGCCATGAGTGCAGACTGGCTCTACACTGCACTGCTCAATGGGGTGGCCACTGCCACAGGGGGCCTCATACATTTAAAAAAAACTAACATGAAATACAGTTCAGATGGTTCTTCAGCTGCAGCAGCCACGTGTCAAGGGCTCAACAGCCATGTGTGGCTAGTGGCTACCGGACGTGGTCGGGAATGCCAGAACTGCCCTGAGCCTTTGGTAAGAATAAAGGGGGAGGCAGAGTGCAGTGGTGCGTGGAGGCCCACCTGCTTATCTGGTGGGTGGGCCAGTGGGTCCCTACCTAATGACCTGCGTTTTATCTATGAGTCAAGGTTGACACATTCACTGAGGGTGAACACAGTGAGGGTGGGGACCAGGACTGGAGTGCTGAAAGGAGAAAGTGATCACTATGGAGACTGGGAGGGCCCAGCTGAGGTGCTGACCAGGAGTCTGTAGATCTGCCAGGACAGGGGTTGTCTCTAGACACCCTGTGTCCAGGTTCAGGCATGGGGGTGTTTAGAATCAATTCATCCCGGTCATCTGGCCTTTTGCTAGGTGAATGCAAAGGATAAGGGCATTGAGGGCAATTGCAGAAAACTCCTGCACTGATGGATCACAGAATCTAAGTTAGACTGGGAGAGAAGGCAAGACTGAAGCCACAGACAAGCAGGAAAAAAGTGAGGCGACGATAACTAGGAGGTACTGAGGAGGAGGAGGAAAGGAGTCTGTGGACAGAGAAGAGGGTGTTTCGGTTGGTGGTTACAGGGGAGGGCAGTCTGAATGTCAACAGGCCCAGGGTGTAATCTGCTGACAGTGCTGGCCTCAGTGCAGGGGATAAGGTCTCTAGGATGAAGATGAAGAGGTCAACGGGTAGTTCCATGTGGACCATGAGCCACCCAGGTCAGCGGCAGGAACTGAGGCAGAGAGGAAGACTACACCACGCTAACAACTGCAACCATGAGACAGGAGCTGGTTTGAGGCTGTCAGCCTCTGAGGGACGAGCTCTTGCCCAGGTCCTGAAGTGGCACTAGGAGACAAGAGGACGGATGAGCAGGAAGGCCTGGCCCTGCAAAGCATGTCCTCCCCCGAGAGCGGCCGGGGATGCAGGGTCTCAGGGGACACAAGGTTGCAGTGAAGGCAAGGAGATATGTAGTGAGGGGCCTAGGGCTATGGGGGAGTGTGTCAGGGGTACAAGACCAAAGGGCTCTAGACAGACTTGGGAAGAAGGGAGAGGCAGGACATGCAACAAGGGCGAAAACGAAGTAATGTGGGGACGATGGCAAGAACAGAACAGACAACACAGGAGCATGACCTGTGAGGGGCCACTGAAGGACACAGGTGCGTGAGGTGCGGCAGCCATGTGGCTAGCAGCCTGTGGGAGGAGTGGCATCTGGGATTTGGCTGAGTCCAGAGATGAGCAGCATAGGGATATGAGGGACACGGACAGCCTTCCTGACCTGGTGGTCCACTGGTGCCGACCGCTGTGCCCCTTCGCCAGAAGCGACAACTGCCCGACCCTCCCACGACCTCAGGGCAGGTATTTTTTGTGGGGAGGGACACCCTCATACACCCACCAAACTTCCACGCATGTTAAGAAGTGCCATTAGCTCTTCAGTATTTATTTCCTTGGCTTTAGAATGCCTGTAAGAGGCAAGCTCTACTTTCCCCAAAATGTATGACTGGAACAACTCCTCCAAATGGATTTTTTTTTTGGATTGGAGTTTCATTCTGTCACCCAGGCTGGAGTGCAGTGGCACATCCACTACCACCACAGCCTAGACCTGCTGGGCTCAGTGATCGTCCACCTCAACCTTCCAAGTAGCTGGAACCATAGGCATGTGCCACCACACCCAGCTAATTTTTTTATTTATTATAGAGATATGGTCTCACCATGTTGCTCAGGCTGGTCTGGAACCCTTGAGCTCAAGTAATCCTCTCACCTCTGCCTCCCAAAGTGCTGGGATTACGGGCTTGAGCCACCATGCTCAGTTAAACAGATTGGATAAACAGTTTTACATATGGTCAATGAAACATAAGTGTTGGGGATGCCACTTCCTGAATAAGGGCTCAAAAGCAAAAAAGCAGCGATAAACCAACAACTACAAATCTTCGTAACAATTCCAAATAGTGATATTTTGTCTTAGGTTCCATTAAATAAGTTATTCCACACAGTCTCAAAAGGAAACACATATGGTAAAATGGACCAAATAAACATATTCCACCCTCAAACTGAAACTGAAATGTTAACAAGTGATAATGAGACACTTAACTAGCGATTTTATCTGCCTTCTTGGATTAAAGAAAGGTTTTCACCTTTCTAAAATAAAATGTTTTTCTGTTTATTAAATTATTTTACCATGTTCATTTAAAAAAATAATAAATTACATGCAATTTTACACCCAAAATGTTAACATTTTGCCGTTAATAGATCCACAATATTTTCAATGTGTTCACTGCACCTTGTACAGTCATGTAGGTAAATATATGTCTAAAGAAACAAAAATAAGATAATATTGTATGTACTCCTTTTTCCATTTATATTACAGAAATCTTTCTATGTTAAGAACAATTTTAAATGTTTTTATTATTCCATGGTATTTCTCACTGATAGACATATACATTTTTCCCCTAAGTTTACACTACACTAATACCATAGTAAAATATTTGTACCTCTATTTTCTGACAAAAATGATTATCTCCTTAGAACAAATTCCTACAATGAAAACTGGGTCAATTAACATTTTAGAACTTACTTCTAACTCAGTTTCTTCCATCAACTTACACTTCCATTTTCACACACACACACACACACACACACCACACACATTTTTGAGTCAGAGTTTCACTCTGTCTCCCAGGCTGGATTGTAGTGGCACACTCACAGCCACCGCAGCCTCGACCTGCTGGACTCCGGCAATCCTTCCATCTCAGCCTTCCAAGTAGCTGGAACTACAGTTGCTTGCAACCACACCCAGCTTATTTTTTGATTCATTGTAGAGACGAAGTCTTGCCAAGTACTCCAGGTTGGTCTCAAACTCCTGGGCTCAGGCAATCCTCTTGCCTTCACCTCCCAAAGTGCAGAAATTACAGAAGTGAGCCATCGCACCCAGCTCACATAGTTATATTAACACAGATTTTTTTTTTAAGCTTTTTAACTTTTAACTTTAATTTTTGAAGACAAGGTCTCACCATGCTGTCTCAAAGTCCTGGGCTCAAGTGATTCTCTTGCTTCAGCCTCCCAAAGTGCTGGGATAACAGGCACACGCCACCACGCCTGACCTAGAATTTTACATTTTTGTTCTCACAAGTCGGATAGTAAAAAAAAAAATATTAATTGGTACATCAGTTTGCCTTAACATGATTACTAGCAAAGTTAAGCTTCTTTGCATGTCTTCCCCTGTGCAGCCTCTTCAAGCGCCTCTGATTCTCCATTCATCTGGAGACTGCACTTTCAGAGAAAAAACGATGGAAGCTTGAGACTGACCAGGACTGACCACTGCATTGAAGGCAAGACTGAGGTGGGAGGATCACTTGAGGCCAGGAGTTCAAGACCAGCCTGGACAACATAGCCAAACCTCATCTCTACAAAAAAATAATAAAAATTAGCTGGGAGTGATACCCTGCTCCTATAGTCCTAGCTATTCAGGAAGCTGAGGCAGGAGGATAGCCTGAGCCCAAGAGTTGGTATTAGTGTAATGTAAAGTTAGAGGAAAATGTATATGTCTATCAGTAGGAAATACTGTGGAATAACAAATACATTTAAAATTGTTCTGGGCCGGGCTTGGTGGCTCAGCCTGTAATCCCAGCACTTTGGAAGGTCAAGCGGAGTGGATTGCCTGAGCCCGCAGGTTTGAGACCAGCCCGGGCAACTTGGCCTTATCTCTACAATAAATAAAAAATTAGCTGGGTGTGGTTGCGTGCGCCTGTAGTTCTGGCTACTTGGAAGGCTGAGGAGGAAGGATTGCCGGAGTCCAGCAGGTTGGTGTTGGGGTGGCCATAAGTGTGCCATTGCACTCCAGCCTGGGCAACAGAGTGAGTTCCTGGCTCAAAAATAATAATAATAAACTAATAATAATAAAATAAGTTTAAAAAGTAATTGGCATGTATTACTTTTGTAGTTAAACAAGTTTAAATTGGCTGGGTTCTGTGGCACACACCTATAATCCCAGTACTTTGGGAAGTGAGGGGGGAGGATGGCTTGAGCCCAGGAGTTTGAGACCAGCCTAGGCAACATGACAGTCCCATCTCCACAAAATTTTATTTTATTTATCTATTTATTTTTTGAGTTGGAGTCTCACTCTGTCGCCCAGACTGGAGTGCAGTGGCACACTCCCGGCCACTGCAGCCTCAACCTGCTGGGCTCCAGCAATCCTTCCGCCTCAGCCTTCCAAGTAGCCGGAACTACATGCATGAGCTACCACGCCTGGCTAAGTTTTTTATTTATTGTAGAGACAAGGTCTTGCCAAGTTGCCTGGGCGGGTCTCGAACCCATGGGCTCAGGCAATCTTCTTGCCTCGGCCTCCCAATGTGCTGTGATTATAGGCTGAGCCATGGAGCCCGGTTCTACAAAAACTAAAAAATGAGCTAGGAGGCCAGGTGCGTGGCTCATGGTTCACGCCTATAATCTCAGCACTTTGGGAGGCTGAGGTGAGAGGACTGCCTGAGCCCACATGTTCAAGACTAGCCCAGACAATTTGTTAAGACCTCATCTCCACAATAAATCAAAAAAAATAAATAAATAGAATAAAAATAAAAATGAACTGGGTGTGGTAGTGTGTGCATGTAGTTCTAGGGAGGCTGAGGTGAAGAATCTCTGGAGTCTAGGAGGTTGAGGCTGTCGTAAACTGTGATTGTCCCACTGCACTCCAGCCTGGGTGACAGAGGGAGACTTAACCCGACCAAGAAAAAGAAACATGACCAGTTATATTAAAAGTATTGGCAAAACATCATAAAGAAATGGAAAAACTATTTAATAATGTTGGTTTTCTCTGAGTGACCACAAATGATTTTCTTCCTTCCATTTTTCTGTATTTTTCCAAGTTTTTATGAAGAACGTGTAGCACTTTTATAATGGTGGAGGGCTTTATTTTAAGATTTTTAAGATTCTTCACGTGTTATGTTACTGGATCGACTACTTACATCCACTATAAAGTCTTCAGCCCTCAGCTCAGCTTCCAGTGGGACTTTAGGCTTCGCATCGGCAACCTCTTTGGGAAGGCACTCATACTTTTCCTGGAGAAGACAAGATCCCTCATGTTAGGAACCTGATTCCTTATCATTTAGTGTTTGTGCCATGAACAAGTTCCCTCTCTGAATATAGCACTTAACTAAAAAAAAAAAAAAAAACTGGCTAGAGATATTGCTCTATCTATGACATTCTTTAGACTATAGATTGATTATTATTATTATTATTATTTTTGAGTTGGAGACTCACTCTGTCGCCCAGAATGGAGTGCAGTGGCTGCTCCTGGCCACCACAGCCTCGACCTGCTGGGCTCTGGCGATCCTTCCAACCTCAGCCTTCCAAGTAGTGGGAACTACAGGCGCGTGCTACCACACCCAGCTAATTTTTTTATTTATTGTAGAGATGAGGTCTCACCAAGTTGCCCAGGCGGGTCTTGAACCCGCAGGCTCAGGCAATCCACTCACCTCAGCCTCCCAAGGCGTGGGATTACAGGCTGAGCCACTGAGCCTGGCTTTAGAGTAATTATTATAAAACAATTAAATGTGTCAACTTATCAGCAAAACAATTAAATGTGTCAATCTGTCAGCAAAATAAGAGGAAGTAAAGTGTAACCCAAGAAATTATGGAGGTAGGACGTTGTGATAAGCAAGATTTGTGTTATGGATTTCTGGCAAGGAGAAGAAACTTCAATAAACAGAAGGTGAAAACAGATACATGGACTAAGGAAGACACATGCCACCCGGGAGACTGAGGCACTGTGAAGGAGGGAAGCGGTGAAACCAGTCATCAGAGTTTCAGGGAAGCTCACACAGGTACTTATTCTGAGGTTCTTTTTTATCATATTCATTTACCCATGGTTGGATATAGCCAAAAATTAGGCCTCCTCACTTCCTGAATGAGAGTAAATATTTGGAGTCAGATAGACCTGGCTTTGAATCCTGGCTAACTATGCTTCCATGAGCAAGTTATTTAACCTCGTCCAAGCCTGTTTCCTCATCTGTAAAACAGGTCTAAGATTACTGTATTGCTGTGAAGATTTAAAAAGAATAAACGTAAAGAGCTCAGTACAGCCTGTGGTATCATGGGTTTGTGGCTTCCTTTTGGAGGACAGACTGTGGTGCCTTTCACTGATGGGGAGACGCTAGATGGCACAACTTACCCTTTTAATCCTTACTTGTTCTGTTGGCTGGGTCTCACCCACGTACTTATACAGATTACGGCATTCAATATTCTTTAAAATTTCTCTTGCAGCATCCAATCGGGAATCAGTAGAGTATAAAATCTCCAGGAAAATGTTATCTGCCAAGTTGATGACATTTCAGTTATGTTAAAACAAACACAAGGTTTTTTTTTTTTTTTTTGAGTTGGAGTCTCACACTGTCGCCCAGACTGGAGTGCAGTGGCCGCTCCCTGCCACCGCAACCTTGGCCTACTGGGCTCCGGCGATCCTTCCGCCTCAGCCTTCCAAGTAGCTGGAACTACAGGCGCGCGCTACCACGCCCGGCTGATTTTTTGATTTATTGTAGAGATGAGGTGTCACTGCCCAGGCGGGTCTCGAACCCACGGGCTCAGGCAATCCACTCACCTCAGCCTCTCAAAGGCGCGGGATTACAGGCTAAGCCACCAAGCCTGGCTTTTTAATTTTTAATTTTTTTTTTTTTTTGAGTTGGAGTCTCACTTTGTCACCTAGACTGGAGTGCAGTGGCTGCTCCTGGCCACTGCAGCCTTGACCTGCTGGGCTTCAGTGATCCTTCTGCCTCAGCCTTCTAAGTGGCTGGGAACTACAGTTGTACGCTACCACGCCCGGCTAATTTTTTTTTTAAAATTTATTGTAGAGATGAGGTCTCACCAAGTTTTAGCCCAGGCGGGTCTTGAACCCGCGGGCTCAGGCAATCCATTCACCTCAGACTCCTAAAGTGCTGGGATTACAGGCTGAGCCACCGAGCCCGGCCAAAACACAAGGTTTAAAGACTTTTATACTGCTGAACTACTGAAATGATTTTAAAAGGTAGTTCACAAATGTGGGCACATTATGAGTTTAGCAAGGTAAGTATTTTTAAAAGGCTGAAATGAAAAATCTCTTAAATATATTCCAATCAATATCTTAGATTTACTTCCAGGTCATTCAGTGAGTGGAAGGGAGGGAGAGAAGACGGCACTGGGTGACCGCTAAGCTGAGTGACAGGAACAGAGGTACATAGATTGACTGTTGTTATGCTTTGCTTCGAAAAGAGAAAGATCCTCAAATATTTTCAAACAAAGTCACGTCTAGGATTTGCTTCAAAATAGTCCAGTGCTTGACTAGAGTGGGTAGATGAAACAAGATTGCTGTGCTGGTAACTGTTGTAAGTGATGGGTACATGGAATTTTGTAGATTTCCATAATAAAAAGGTTTTTGAGGTTCCATTCCATGATGACAGAAAAAATTATTTTCCTTTTTTTCTTCATTAGTTTGCCTCCAACTTTTTTTTTTTTTTTTGAGTTGGAGTCTCACTCTGTCGCCCAGACTGGAGTGCAGTGGCCGCTCCCGGCCACTGCAGCCTCGACCTACTGGGCTCTGGTGATCTTTCCGCCTCAGCCTTCCAAGTAGCTGGAACTACAGGCGTGCGCTACCACGCTCGGCTAATTTTTTTGATTTATTATAGAGATGAGGTCTCGCCAAGTTGCCCAGGCGGGTCTAGAACCCGCGGGCTCAGGTAATCCACTCACCTTAGCCTCCCAAAGCGCGGGATTACAGGCTGAGCCACCGAGCCCGGCTCCTCCAACTTTTTTTTTTGAGTTCGAGTTTGAGTCTCACTCTGTTGTCCAGGCTGGAGTGCAGTGGCACACTCATGGACACCCCAGAGTCGACCTGCTAGGCTCCAGCAATCCTTCCACCTCAGCCTTCCAAGTAGCTGGAACTACAGATGCGTGCTATCATGCCCAGCTAATTTTTTAATTTTATTCTAGAGATGAGGTCTCACCAACCAAGTTGCCCAGGCTAGTCTCGAACCCGTGGGCCCAGGCTAGTCTCGAACCCGTGGGCTCAGGCAATCCACTCACCCTGGCCTCCCAAAGTGCTGGGATTACAGACTGAGCCACAGAGCCCGGCCTTTCTCCAATTTTTTATTTTAAACAATTTCAAGCTGGGAGTGGTGGCTCATGCCTGTAATCCCAGCACTTTTGAAGGCTGAGGTGGGAGAACTGCTTGAGCCCAGGAGTTTGAGACCAGCCTGGGCAGAGGATCGCCTGAGCTCAGGAGGTCAAGGCTGCAGTAGCTATGCTCATACCACTATACTCTAACCTGGGTGGCAGAATGAGATTCGACTAAAAAAAAATTTTTTTTTAAATAAAACATGCTTTATCTAAATTAAATGCTTTTCTACATGTGCACTTTCTCCACATTTACTACATTCATACAAAATTGCTCATTTAAAAATTTTTATTACACATTTAAAATTTTTATTACAGAACTGGCTTTGTGTCACGTATGCCCATTTTTGAGGAAACATTTGAAAACTGCAGACATAAGCCGGGCTCGGTGGCTCAGCCTGTAATCCCAGCGCTTTGGGAGACTGAGGTGAGTGGACTGCCTGAGCCTATGGGTTTGAGGCCCGCCTGGGCAACTTGGAGAGACCTCATCTCTACAATAAGTCAAAAACTAGCCGGGCGTGGTAGCGCGCGCCTGTAGTTCCAGTTACTTGGAAGGCTGAGGCGGAAGGATCGCCGGAGCCCAGCAGGTCGAGGCTGCAGTGGCCGGGAGCGGTGGTCATAAGTGTGCCATTGCACTCCAGCCTGGACAACAAAATGAGACTCCGACTCATAAAGCAAACATACAAAAAACCTAGAATAATTTCCCTGTTTGTCTTGCTTGATGTTGGCAATTTAAAGTTCAGGAAGCTGTTTTATAAACTGTCCTATACTTTGAACTTGTCACTTGTCTGTTTCCTCACCACTAGGTTCAGGTTAAACACTTTTGTCCAATACACTATGCAAGGATGTGCACTTCTCAAACTCACATCAGGAGTCACATAACATACCTTGTTACCGCTATGTTAAACTTGACCTGTTGGTTAAGACAATAATCTGTAATTAACAAGTAATCTGTATGGTGATACTGGAGTCTATGATTATCCCAACAAGCTTCCACCCAATGGTTTAGCATTCATTGATGATTCATTGATGATGTAGTCTGAATCAATTGCTGTATTTTACAAAATGAATTTTAACAAAATGCCTTTCCCTGATAAAATAAAATATTAGTTACCTTATGTTATTCACCCCACTTATTTGCATATATCTCTCCCTACTTGATCTGTGGTTAACACATACTTCACGCCCAAAGGTACTTTCTACAAACTATCTTTCCATATTCAGTTTTCATTATTTTTTCACATATTATACAGTACTCACAGTTTGAAAAACAGAGCAATTTTGTATGAATGTAGTAAGACCACACTTTTTTTTTGAGTTGGGGTCTCACACAGGTGGGAATGCAGTGGCATGATCACAGCTTACCATATCCTTGACCTCCTGCTCTCAGGTGATCCTCCTGCCTCTGCCTCCCAAGTAGCTGGGACTATAGGCACCTATCACCATGCTCAGCTAATTTTTTTGATTTTTGTAGACATGTAGACTATGTTGCTCAGGCTAGTTTCTAACTCCTAGGCTCAAGCGATCCTCCCACCTCGGTCTCCCAAAGTGCTGGGATTACAGGTATAAGCCACCATGCCTGGCCAGATTATACTTTTCTAATCCATGCCTTTATCTACCTTCTTCCTGGCTGAATTAATGGAATGCTTTCCCCTGTCATAGAATCTCACTTCCTAACAGCTGACCTAATCCCTGAGGTTCGTCTCAAGGCACCTCACTGTGAAACTTTCCCTAGTCCATGCAAACCACAGATGTGATTCCTCTTTCCTTGAATCACACAGAACACTACTGATACTATCCTTATGCCTTTGGTCTAATTCTTCCAGGTACAGGCTTTTGGGTGGACCTACATTCCAATTTCTGTTGGGTATGTAGAACAGGGTCACAGGATAAGCACCTATTTAACTTCAAAGAAAATGTCCAACTATTTTCCAAAGCTGCTATACCATTTGCACCCCCTACTCGCCATGTGTGAGGGTTCTATTTGTTCCACATACATGTTTTCAGGGAAAAAAAAAACACCCTATATACAGAAGAAAATTGCTTGTCAATCAAATGTAACAGTCAAAGACCATTCTGAAATAGTGTAGAGGACATTCAGTTTGGGAGTCTGAGGACCTGGCTTGAATTTAGTATTGCCATTGATCATGTCAGTTGTTTTCCTTTTTTTAGTTCAGTTTTCTCATTTGAGGAGTTTGATAGATGATCTCTAAGGCCTTTTTTTAAAATTGGGAAGTGTAGTTTACTTAAAAACTAAATTAGAAGGAGAAAGAGGAGATTCACCTCCCCAAGGTAGGGAGGGGAGGGGGCCAAAGTCAGGAAACATGGCCACACCATAGCTTAGCAAGGCGATGGCCTTAAAGCCTTTTAAATTTAACATTTTATGATTCAAGTTTAACGAAGGGGTTTTGGAGGGAGGACTTGCAGGAAAGGAAGATAGGAAAGGGCAAAGTCCACCCACAGCTTAGACATATTGAGGAATAAAGACAAAGGTAAGAAACTGGTTCCTGAAGCCAATGGTCCTAAACTTGCAATGCTTGACAGCTGCATCTGGGTAAGTGGAACGTTCAACAGAAACAGGCATAGCTGGGCACACTGGCTCACGCCTGTAATCCCAGCACTTTGGGAGGCTGAGGCAAAAGGATTGTCTGAGCCCAGGGGTTCGAGACCAACCTGGGCAACTTGGCGATACCTTGTCTCTACAACAAGTCAAGAAATATTAGCCAGGTATGGTGGTGCATGCCTGTAGTTCCTGCTATTTGGAAAGCTGAGGCGGAAGGATTGCCTGATCCCTGTAGGTTGAGGCTGCAGTGGCCAGAGTGTTCCACTGCACTCCAACCTGGGTGACAGCGAGACTCCTGACAACTCAATAAAAAGAAACAGTCATGTAGGAAACAGAGGACAAACATGATGTGGTGTATTCACACGGTGAACGTGGTCATAAAAAGGAACGAACAATTACACATGCAAACTGGATGCCTCTCAAAACCGGAATGCTGAGGGGAAAGCCTTGTGCAGAAGAACACACTGGACAATTCTATTTATGTAAAAGACTAAGACAGGCCAACAGTGGCTGGCCTGTCTGATGGAGAAGGGGCATAAGGGTACTTCTGATGGAGAAAAGGTAGAAGAGTACTTTCTGAGAGAAGATGATGTTCTATGTCTTGTATTTGTCAAAACTCTAGCAAATATATGCTTAAGATTTGCACTTTTTTTCAATTTCAATTAAAGGAAGGGAAGAAAGCAATTACTGAACTTTGGCTACCATACAAACTGACAGAATTAGGGGAAAGTATATTACTATCTATAATTTACGTTGAAGGGAATTAAAACTAAGGTGGGTTAACAGATGACAGAGGAACACCTAAGTGAAAGATGTGTGACAAAGCAGTTCAATAACTGCTGGGATTTAGATGATGGGGGTAGAGGAGATTACAGTAAAATTATTTCGGCACTGATGTATATTTTCAACACTTCCCAATAAAATACATTAAAATATTCTAAAAAAAAAGTAAGAAGAGGAGATTTAAAAACAAACACAAGTTGACTTTTGGAAAAGCAGCAAAGGTAATGAAGGCATCGTGGTCCCGGTCTTTCAAGATCCTGAAGTGTATGACAATGAGGATCATGTGACTGCTCAGAATAACACACAAGAAAAGATAGATTATCCCTGTCTCAGAGGATGAAAGCTGGAAAAGCTGTATGCTTGTTCTTCCATACTCTGCCAGATAAAGCACAAAAACGTAACCTCAGATCCTGTCTGGGATTTTTGTAGCTGAAGAAAATTCTGTAAAGAGGCAAGGAGAGTTGCCTTTCCTTGTATGCTATTCAAAATAAGAGGGGGTGCGATGGTTCACATCTGTGATCCCAGTGCTTTTGAAGGCTGAGGCAGGAGGATTGCTTGAGCTCAGAAGTTTGAGACCAGCCTGGGCAACACAGCATAACCTTGTCGCTACAAAAAAATTTTTTAAAAATAAGCCAGGTGTGGTGGTAGGCGCCCGTAGTCCCAGCTACTCAGGAGGCTGAGGCAGAAGGATCACCTGAGCCCAGGAGGATGAGGCTTCAGTAAGCCATGACTGCACTACTGCATTCTAGCCTGGGTGACAGAGTGAGACCCCAAATCAAAAAACAAAACAGTCAGGCATGGTGGCTCATGCTGTAATCCCAGTACTTTGGGAGGTGGAGGCTAGAGGATGGCCTAAGCCCATGGATTCAAGACCAGCCTGGGCAACATGGCAAGACTTCGTCTCTACAATAAATCAAAAAATTATATGGGCGTGGTAGTGCGCGCCTGTAGTTCCAGCTACTTGGAAGGTTGACGCTGTGGTGGCCATGAGTGTACCACTTGCACTCCAGTCTGGGTAACAGCGAGAATCTGACTCACACACACAAAAAAAGAAAAGTAAGATTTGTGGTTAGTGCCTGTCTACAAGTGTTAACCAGTCAACAGAAGTAGATACAGTAATGGAAGGTAAGCACTGAAAAGCTTTTATAGCAGCTTGACGTTGCTACAACATTCAAGTGTATAATCAGAGGATTCATCTCACTTTAGAACCGACTTCTGCTGAAGGATTGAAGATGACTTTTTTTCAATCCTTTCAGCCTTATTATGTTGCTCAGGCTGATGTTTGATTCCTGGCCTCAAGTGATCCTCCTATCTCAGACTTCTGAGTAGGCACATATAACTGTGCCTAGCTAAAGATGACTTTTTAAAATACAGTATCGCTTGCTTAGTTATAAACAAAAATTAAAAGCAAATATCCCCAGCTTGTTCATATTGTTTTAAAACTATTTTTCCATTCTCAGCAACAGAACAATGGGAGACTGGTGTATCTCCTATGATGTTATTAAAACAGAAAAAATTTAGATATACATTATCCTCCATGAGGAACTATGTCATCAATCCCACTGAGAATAAATAAATTACTAAACACAAATTAAATCTTTAAAAGAAAACAAGCAAGAAACAAACTCAGTTGTCATATGAACATTAAAACTTGATACACAGCGTTCTCAGTGTGTACAAACACATTTAATATGGACAATCACTTTCACTTCTAATTTTTGGTTAAGATTAGAAAATGACTAAAACATTACAAGTCTAACAGGAATTCTCTACATTAATTGCATATGGAGTTATTTTTAAAAAAACAATATATAGTTTTTGTAATTTAAATTTTCTCCATTATGATTTTTTCTATTAAATTCATTGAGGCTGGGTGTGATGGCTTACACCTGTAATCTCAGCACTTTGGGAGGCTGAGGCAGAAGACGGATTGAGCCCAGGAGTTTGATAAACCAGCATAGGAAACATAGAGAGACCTCATCTCTATAAAAACACATACATAAATAAATTCATAGAAATGTAATGTTAAGACTGTCAAGTTGAATAATAAAAATTTGGACTTGTGGGCTAGATATGGTGGCTCATGCCTGCAATCTCAGCACTTTAGAAATCTGAAGCAGGAGGATGGCTTGAGGCCAGGAGTTCAAGACCAGTCTGGGCAACATAATGAGAACCCTCATCACTACCCAAAAAAAAAAACAAAACTGGGCATTGTGGCATATACCTCTAGTCTCAGCTATTTGGGAGGCTGAAGCAGGAGGATTGCTTGAGCCCAGGGGGATGAAGGCTGCTGGGCCAAGATTGTGCCATTGTACCACTCCAGCCTGGGTAAAAGAACAAGACCCTGTCTCAAAAAGAAAAAAAAAAGAATTGTTTTTTTACATGTCCTTTCCCCTTTCCCCCTATTTCATTGTTCTTGTATTTCATTCATTTGTATTGTATTTGATAGAGTGTCAGTCTGCAAGGGGTGACAGACATAAAAACTTGGTTCTTCAAAGATTCTTTAAGAGCAGCTGGCTAGCCGGGCTCGGTGGCTCAGCCTGTAATCCCACGCCTTGGGAGGCTGAGGTGAGTGGATTGCCTGAGCCCGCGGGTTCAAGACCCGCCTGGGCAACTTGGTGAGACCTCATCTCTACAATAAATCAAAAAACTAGCCGGGCGTGGTAGCATGCCTATAGTTCCAGCTACTTGGAAGGCTGAGGTGGAAGGATCGCCGGAGCCCAGCAGGCCAAGGTTGCGGTGGTTGGGAGTGGCCACTGCACTCCAGTCTGGGCGACAGAGTGAGATTCCAACTCAAAAAATAAAAAATAAAAAATAAAAGAGCAGCTGGCTCAGGCACATACTTGAATCAGCCATGCGGGCTCTGCTGTGGAGTTGTCTTGTCTGTGTGTCAGGTTGCTAAGCTTCTCCTGGTCTCGTCCACTTCCAGAGCTTCTGGCCTTTTTGCTGACACTGGCAGCTATGGGACTGTGCTCCAATTTTATTTTTATTTTTTTGAGCTGGAGCTTCACTCCAACATCCAGAATGAAGTACAGTGGCACACTCACGGCCACCGCAGCCTCGACCTACTGGGCTCCAGCGATCCTTTAGCCTCAGCCTTCCAGGTACTCGGAACTACAGGCGTGCACTACCACGCCCAGCTAATTTTTGGATTTACTGTAGAGGTGAGGTCTCACCACGTTGCCCAGATTGGTCTCAAACCTGTGGGCTCAGGCAACCTTCTCACCTCAGCCCCCTAAAGTGCTGGGATTACAGGCTTGAGCCACCGCACCTGGTCCCAATTTTATTTTATTTTATTTTATTTTTTTGAGTTGGACTCTCACTCCATCGCTCAGGCTGGAGTACAGTGGCACGCGTCACAGCCACAGGAGCCTTGACCTGCTGGACTCAGGTGATCCTTCCTAGTAGCTGAAACTACAGGCACATGCCATCAAACCTGGCTAATTTTTTGATTTATTGTAAAGATGAGATCTCACCAAGTTGCCCAGGATTGTCTCAAACCCATGGGCTCAGGCAATCCTCTTACCTCGGCTTCCCAAAGTGCTGGGATTATAGGCATGAGCCACCATGCCTGGCCAATTTTATTTTTAAACAGTTTCGTGATTTGCAACTAAGGACTCTGACTGGTAGACACTCTGTTCTACTTCTTTTGCTTTGCTGATTTGATTTTGCAGCTGATACTCTCCCCTGTTAAAGAACCAGCTGCCACATCTTCATCTCCCTTCATAAACTGTAGATGATGCCTCTGCAGATATGTGAAGAGGCATTCCTGGCACCTTGTGTTGTACAATGAAAATAATGGTAAATGGCCAAGTCAGTTTCTTGGTATTTGTTTGTTGTTAGTCCAGGAGTATTGTAAATTAAATAATAATGAGCTGGGCATGGTGGCTCACACCTGTAATCCCAGCACTTTGAGAGGCTGAGGTGGGAGAATGGCTTGAGCCTAGGAGTTTGAGACCAGCCTGGGCAACATAGTGAGACCTCATCTCTAAAAAAAATATAAAAATTATGCTAGGCGTGGTGGTTCAAGCCTATAATCCCAGCACCTTGGGAGGCTGAGGCAAGAGGATTGCCTGAGCCCAGGGGCTCGAGATTAGCATGGGCAACTTGGTGAGACCTCGTCTCTACAATAAATCAAGATATTAGCTGGGCGTGGTGACACGTGCCTGTAGTTCCGGCTACTTGGAAGGCTGAGGCAGAAGGACTGCCTGAGCCCAGCAGGTTGAAGCTGTGGTGGCCCTAAGCATGCCACTACACTCTAGCCTGGGCAACAGAGTGAGACTCCAACTAAAAAAAAAAAAAAAAAACTTAGCCAGGTGTAGTGGGCTGTGCCTGTAGTCCCAGCTACTCAGGAGGCTAAGGCAGAAGGATCATTTGTGCCAAGAGGTTGAGGCTGCAGTGAGCTGTGATTTTGCCACTGCACCTAAGCCTGGGCAACAGAATGAGACACTATCTCAAAAATAAATACATAAACAAATAATGAATACTGTGTACTTATGGGTCAAGTCTACACTAGATAATATGCTTCATTTAAATATCACAACAAAACTATAAGTTTAATTTTATAGATAAGAAAGCTAAGGTTCAGAGAGCTCCAACCACTTTTCAAAGTCACCTAGCTAGCACAAGAAAGAGATAAAACTCAAATCCATAAGTATATAATCACTTGGGAGGCTAAAATACATGGGCGTGTTTGGAAAATAACCCACTGGCAATCCAGGGAAAGCACATGCTTGATCTACACAGGTCATCTATGTTACTCTCTAGTTCTTACCCGTCAGCTTAGTGAAGGCCTCCATGTCATCAATTGCTGTGGAAATGTGATACTTTTTCCCTTCAGCACCTGTAATCTCTATGTAGGGGTCTGCTCTGAGGAAAGCATCTGTAATCCTAAAGATCATTTAGAAAACAAAAAGTGTTTGTTCCATGTCTTACTTGAGGTACAATGTTCTAAAGAACACTGCTTCTTGATCACATGGTGCCCTGTGAGATTCCATGCTGGCTGTGTCCAGATACTATGGCAGAACTCTGGATGCATTATTCTATCTAATCTTTCCAACGGGAAGGTAAGTACAATCAGCCCGTTTTATAGACCCAGAAGTTAAGTGATTTTCATTTAACCAAGTTAGGAAGAAGCAGTGCCAGGTTTTGAACCTAGATGTCTCTGATCCTCTGAATTAAAAACAAAACTTAACAAACTATCAATCACAAAAGAGCAAAATGTATTCTACCTAGCCTGCTCATAACAAAGGATATATAAAAAATAGAAATGAAGATACATTTCCTCAAGATAAGTGTAAAAACGAACATAGAAAGTTCAATTTAAGGCTATTTAGAGACATGAAGTAACCCTGACTCACATGTAGAGGCGCAGCTATACATACTTCTCTACAGCGCTGGCTGGGTCAGAATGAGGCAAATTCTTGTTGGCTTGACTATTTGGTACTTATTTTGATATTTGACAGGATAAAGACAGATATTAATCTTAAATCTTAAAGTTAATTTTGTCATTAATCTCAGAATGTCACGTACCCATGTCCCATGTCACACTGCCTTGATGACTAATACCTGGCACACACATGACAGGGGTCTGCACCGCTCCAGCCCTGCCTCCTGACGTCTGGCCCAAGCCATCTCTTCCCTTCAGCTACCCTTGGTCCATTTACCTCCACCTCCTCCAAATAAACTATGTTTATCTTATGGTAGATTCTGTTTTTGTTTCTTTAAGGAAACGATCTTAGTTTTTTTTTAACTTACTTTTAAAAAAATTATTTTAGGCCTCCCATAGGAGATACAATCTCAGATTTATTCACTTCAAATTCCCTTGAATTTATCTAGAAATCTCAAGTTGACCCTAGTATGATACTCCAGAAGTATCATGGAAACTTTCATAGGGAAGTTAACTCATCAGTTTTCTTACATTGTATCAATGATGTTGCCAACTTTATGCTGATAAGCTCTACGGTGGAGACAGTTGCGAGTGTGGAACATGTCATACAGATTTCCAACCTCCTGCAGGAAAAAGTGAAATGAACAGTCATGTAGGATCAGATATTACCCTTGTTAACAGAAAATAAGATAAGGAAAAGAGACAGTGGCCAACAAGAAGGCTATACACTGGGCGACTTCCTCAAAACCCCTGGGACCTGGCCAGGTGGGCTGTGGCTCATGCCTATAATCCCAGCACTTTGGGAGACCGAGGCGAGAGGATTGTCTGAGTCCAAGGGTTCAAGACTAGCCTGGGAAACTTGGTGAGACCTTGTCTCTACAATAAATCAAGAAAAATTAGCCAGGACAAGCCGGGCTTGGTGGCTCAGCCTGTAATCCTGTGCCTTTGGGAGGCTGAGGTGAGTGGATTGCTGGGTTCGAGAACTGCCTGGGCAACTTGGCGAGACCTCATCTCTACAATAAATCAAAAATGAGCCGGTTGTGGTAGCGTGCGCCTGTAGTTCCAGCTACTTGGAAGGCTGAGGCAGAAGGATTGCCGGAGCCCAGCAGGTCGAGGCTGCGGTGGCCGGGAGCAGCCGCTGCACTCCAGTCTGGGTGACAGAGTGAAACTCTGACTCAAAAGAAAAATTAGCCAGGTATGGTGGCGCTCACCTGTAGTTCCAGCTACTTGGAAGGCTGAGGTGGAAGGATCTCCTGAGCCCAGCAGCTCAAGGCTGCAGTGGCTGTGAGTGTGCCACTGCACTCCATCCCGGGCGTCAGAATGAAACTCACAAAAAAACAAATAAAAAAACCTGGGACCACTGAAAAATGGGACACATAGCTGGGCTTGGTGGCACAGCCTGTAACCCCAGCACTTTGAGAGGCTGAGGCAAGTGGATTGCCTGAGCCCGTGGGTTAAAGACCAGCCCAGGCAACTTGGTAAGACCTCGTCTCTACAGTTAATAAAAAATTAACCAGGCGTGGTAATGTGCGACTGTAGTTCCGGCTACTTGGAAGGGTGAGGTGGATGATCGCCAGAACCCAGCAGGTCAATGCTGGGGTGGCCATAAGCCACAGAGTGAGACTTCAACTCAAAAAGAAAAGATAAGAAAAGAAAAACGGGACACAGATCAGTAAAGCTGGCTTGCAACTCTCGTTCTTAGTAAAACCTACTGCATGTTTTAACTCTGGGACAGGTTCTGCTTTAGACAACTTAAACATATCTTTTAATCCTCCTAGTAACTCTAGGAAGTATTATTATTCTGTGTTCTTCCTTTTTGACATGGTACAATATTGCACTGTTCTTTGCTGACATAACTGCCACCTGGCACAGACCTTCTGATCTCAGCAGTCTTTTCTATTTTTTAAAAAAATTTTTTTGATTGGAGTCTCACTGTCACCCAGACTGGAGTGCAGTGGCAGCTCCTGGCCACTGTAGACTCGACGTGCTGGGCTCCGGCGATCCTTCCGCCTCAGCCTTCCAAGTAGCTGGAACTACAGGTGTGCGCTACCACGCCCGGCTAATATTTTTTTGATTTTTTGTAGTGATGAGGTCTCGCCAAGTTGCCCAGGTAGGTCTCAAACCCACGGGCTCAGGCAGTCCACTCACCTCAGCTTCCCAAAGTGCGGGATTACAGGCTGAGCCACTGAGCCCAGCTGATTTTCTTTTTCTTTTTTTTTGAGTTGGAGTCTCACTCTGTCGCCCAGACTGGAGTGCAGTGGCACGCTCCCAGCCACTGCAGCCTCAACCTGCTGGGCTCTAGCGATCCTTCCGCCTCAGCCTTCCAAGTAGCTGGAACTACAGGCGCGCGCTACCACGCCCGGCTAATTTTGATTTATTGTAGAGATGAGGTCTCGACAAGCTGCCCAGGAGGGTCTCGAACCCACAGGCTCAGATAATTTACTCACCTCGGCCTCCCAAAGCATGGGATTACAGGCTGAGTCACTGAGCCCGGCCCCATGTAATTTTCTTAATAACATTTTCCTTTCTCTAGCTTACTTTGCCATCCCTGTGCCTTAGTTTGCTTACCTGCTGAATGGGATAACAACACTACCTATCTCACAGAGTTATGAGGATTGAGTTGATCCACTTAAAGCACAAGGTGGGCACAGTGGTACACACCTGTAACCCCAGCTACTTGGGAGGTGGAAGCAGGAGATCACTTGAGTTCAGAAGTATGAGACCAGTCTGGGCAACCAGTGGGATCTTGTCTCAAAAACAACCAACCAACCCAGGCTGGGTGTGGTGGCTCACACCTGTAATGTCAGTACTTTGGGAGGCTGAAATAAGAGGATTACTTGAGCCAAGGAGTACAAGACCAGCCTGAGCAACACAGTGAGACATCACCTCTACAAAAAAATTAGCTAAGGTGGTGGTGTTTTCCTGCAGTCCCAGCTGTCATTTAAGCCCAGGAGGTTAAGGCTGCAGTGAGCTGTGATCATGCCACTACACTCCAGCCTGAGCAACAGAATGAGACTCTGAACAGAAAAACAAAAGCAACCAACCAAACAAACAAAAAAATCCAAAAACCTGTGCCTACCAGAAAACTCAGTAAGTATCCATTTAAGTTTTGTTATTATTTAATAATGTAGCAGAAGTGAAAGAAGCCTTAAGATTACAAATGCTAGACATTAAGTAAAGAGACTGATGATTTACTAATTTTTCCAAATTGTTGAATGATTACTTCCAGATTTCAGACTATGAGCTGTACTTTTCTTGTTTCCTCTGACATAGCTTACCTTGTCTCTAGTACAAATATGCATCTTATTTTCGACTTCACAGACACGGGCAAACTTAATAAAGCGCCTGTAATCGAAATTATTTTGGATTCCAAGATGATGGCAGTCCCTAGAAGGATTCCAAAGCAGAGAGATGACATCTGTCAACAAGGAAGCTGTGACTTAATAGTAACACTAAACTTATATAAAAGACTTTAACAAGCCGGGTGTGGTGGCTCATATCTGTAATCCCAGCACTTTGGGAGGCCGAGGCGAGAGGACTGCCTGAGCCCATGGGTTCAAGACCAGCCTGGGCAACTTGGCGAGAACCCGTCTCTATAATAAATCAAAAAGTAAGTTGGGTGTGGTAGCACATGCCTGTAGTTCCAGCTACTTGGAAGGCTGAGGAGGAAGGATCACCTGAACCCATCAGGTCAAGACTGCAGTGGCCATGAGCATACCACTGCACTCCAGCCTGGGTGACAGAGTGAGATTCCAACTCAAAAAATAAATAAATAAAAAAAAAAAGACTTTAACCAACTATCCTGAAGTGCTCAGTGCATACCTGGCAAAATAATCCCACTTGTCCACATCAACGCCATTTCTTTTATTGGCTACTATCTCATAGAGGAAGCTTTTCTCTTTAGGACGTCCCTTATATGGCCACTGGAAGACAAGAAAAACCACTGACAGTCTCAAGAGGTGGCAAGTTGATTTACAAGAAAAGCAAAGCAATTGTATTAACCTGCAGATGATAAACAGACACCTGACTGGGGATATAAGACGCACCTAACGGGTCTCTTCCTTCTTCCACTCGGTTCCTAAACCAGCAGAAAGGGAAGAGATATGCTGAGGTACATGACGCTCTATGACGACTAAACTTTTCTTTATTAATGAAAGGACCTTGACTCTACTACACTTTTTTTCTATAACCAACAACTTTTATGTTTTCTTGGTTTAAAAGGTTTTTCAGGCCCGGCATGGTAGTTCATGCTTATAATCCCAGCACTCTGGGAGGCTGAGGTGGGAGGACTGCTTGAGCTCAGGAGTTTGAGACCAACCTAGGAAACACAGGGAGACTCTGTCTCTACAAAAAAAAAAATTTTTTTAAAGCCAGCTGTGATAGTGCACATCTGTAGTCCCAGCTGCTTGGGAGGCTAAGGCAGGAGGATTGTTTGAACTCAGAATTATGAGGCTGCAGTAAGTCAGATTTTGCAGTAAACCAGATTATGCCACTTCACTCCAGCCTGGGCCCCGTGGGTCAAGGCTGTGGTGGTTGTAAGTGTGTCAGTGCACTCCAGCCTGGGCAACAGAGTAAGATTCCAATTAAAAAAAAAAAAAAGGAGCCGGGTTCGGTGGCTCAGCCTGTAATCCCGCGCCTTTGGGAGGCTGAGGTGAGTGGATTGCCTGAGCCTGTGGGTTCGAGACTCGCCTGGGCAACTTGGCGAGACCTCATCTCTACAATAAATCAAAAATCAGCCGGGCATGGTAGTGTGCACATGTAGTTCCAGCTACTTGGAAGGCTGAGGTGGAAGGATCGCTGGAGCCCAGCAGGTCGAGGCTGCGGTGCCCGGCAGCGGCCACTGCACTCCAGTCTGGGCGACAGAGTGAGACTCCAACTCAAAAAAACAAAGGGTAGAAAAAACATCCTTTTTTTTTTTTTTTTGCATTAAACAGTAGGAATATATAACATATTTTATCATTTAGCTTCTAAAATAGTCAAATGTATGGCTCTGAAGAAATCAATGAAAAGCATCAGTCAGTTCAAATTAAGTTGTAAACAAACTTACCAAAGAATCTTTTTTGATAGATGACTCGAGTGGTCCTGCAATTTGTTCCTTGATAAAGCAAATATCTTCTTCAGGGATGAGACCATAGTGCTCCATGACAGCCTTAAGTCCATTAGAATTAACTAGGTGCTCAAACATCTTAACCGAGCCTTGTTCATGCTAGGAAAAGCAAGCACAAAATCAGGTGTTTTAGACTCTAGCCTATGAGAGTCCCTGATTACCAAAATGATCCTTGACTCCAGGTCATTCTGAGACAAGTTTGTAGTGGATATTAGTTATCTAGTCTCCAACTATATAGTCTTACAGACAATTTAAGAAAGCTGTCATATTTGTCAATATTTTACTAGTCTGCAGAACTTTTACATAGCATATTTACTACTTCAGAAAAATATTTAATGCATTTTAAGAGCTATCATTTGGCTAGGTGCAGTGGCTCAAGCCTGTATCCCAGCACTTTGGGAGGCGGAGGCAGGAAGATTGCCAGAGCTCAGGGATTCGAGACCAGCCTGAGCAACATGGCAAGACCTTGTCTCTACAATGAATAAAAAAATTAGTCGGGCACAGTGGTGCAAACCTGTGGTTCCAGCTACCTGGAAGGCTGAGGCAGAAGGATCGCCTGAGCCTATCAGGTCAAGGCTGCAGTGGCTGTGAGCATGCCACTGCGCTCCAGCGGGGGTGAGAGTAAGACTGCGACTCAAAATAAAGAGATATCATTTACATCACCTGGAAGAATACTACCATGTCATACAGATATAATCTTATTTTTAATAACTATTACTATAAAATTTAATTATATTTTTCATCAGCCTTTGAATGTGTGAAGGTACAGACTCTATTAGCACTACCATCTAGTGGTAAAATGGGGTAACTGCAAACCTGCCAGTGAAAACAGAAGTGTTAGCAGAACTTGAAGTTCAATCTGCCTCAGTTTGCTCATCTGTCTCACTATCAGTGTAAAGATCAAATGACCTCCTGAAGATGTGTGCCTCTCCCAGGTCCTACCAAGAACTAACTTACAATGAAAAACCATTTTAAAAAATGGAATCCCACATATAATTATGAAGAGGAAAAATAGTAACTTTATACCTGAGAAATTTGGCAGGCAATGCCTTAAACAAGTTAATATTACTGGTAACAGCTCAACTAGAAGGCATGTGCCTCCTCACAGGATACACTATCAAGAACATGTCACTTCTGTGGCATTCTGCCAAAATGATTACTTGAATCTATGAGGAAGAAATCAATATGAAACTCAAATTGAGGAACATTCCACAAAAAGTTCATCTGCTTTAAAAAAAAAAATGACAAAATCATGAAAGAAAAAGACTGAAGAACTGCTCCAGATCAAAAGAAACTAAAAAGAAATGGCAACTAAATGTAATGCATCATCTAGATTGAATCTGGACAAGGGGAAAAAAAGATTTTTCCTTCTTTTTCCACATGGACAACTGGTGAAATCTGAAAGTAAGTCTGTGAATTAAAAAACAGTAGTAGCCGGGCTCGGTGGCTCAGCCTGTAATCCCGCGCTTTGGGAGGCTGTGGTGAGTGGATTGCCTGAGCCCGTGGGTTCGAGACCCACCTGGGCAACTTGGCGAGACCTCATCTCTACAATAAATCAAAAAAATTAGCACGTGCCTGTAGTTCCAGCTACTTGGAAGGCTGAGGCGGAAGGATCGCTGGAGCCCAGCAGGTCGAGGCTGTGGTGGCTGGGAGCGTGCCACTGCACTCCAGTCTGGGCGACAAAGTGAAACTCCAACTCAAAAAACAAACAAACAAAAAAAACAGTTGTGCATCAAAATTAATTTACTGGGCTGGTTATGGTGGCTCACATCAGTAATCTCAGCAACTTGAGAAGTTGAGGCAAGAGGATTGCTTCATTCGGATACAGAGACCAGCTATTTTGTGTCCATATTACCACATCCCCTAGAGAAGGGACGTACCCACATTCCTCAGAGTTAACAAAAGGGGTGCTTACCCTTATCTCCTATACACTCCCAATAAAGAACTTGAAATAATTTTTTTTCTTTTTTTTTTGAGTTGGAGTCTCACTCTGTCGCCCATGCTGGAGTGCAGTGGCATGCTCACCGCCACCACAGCCTCGAACTGCTGGGCTTAAGTGATCCTTCTGCTTCAGCCTTCCAAGTAGCTGAAACTACAGATGCATGCCAACATGCCTAGTTAGTTTTTTGTGATTTATTGTAGAGACAAGGTTTCACCAAGTTGCCCAGGATGGCCTTGAACAACAAAGAACTCTTAACTTTCCTGCAGACTGTGCCCAATTAACTGAGAGATGTAAATCCCCATTTATTCCTTTCTCTTATAGTCAGATGTATGAATAATATAATATAATATCAAGGTAATCTTAAGTCTTGTGATTTGCATAACTTTTGCATCAGTGTAATCATAATTCTTGTGATTTATATAACGTTTGCATATAACAACATGTAGTAGTAATATATGATGTCTTAGGCCTTGTCTACACCCTTTACTCTATGGCAAGCTTGATTAATGCCTCTGCTAGGTGTTACTGATAAGAAGCTGTCAGGTAGCCGGGCTCGGTGGCTCAGCCTGTAATCCCGCACCTTTGGGAGGCTGAGGTGAGTGGATTGCCTGAGCCCGCGGGTTCGAGACCCGCCTGGGCAGGGAGACCTCATCTCTACAATAAATCAAAAAATCAGCGGGCGTGGTACACATGCCTGAAATTTCCGGCTATTTGGGAAGGCTGAGGCGGAAGGATCGCCGGAGCCCAGCAGGTCGAGGCTGCGGTGGCCGGAAGCGGCCACTGCACTCCAGTCTGGGCGACAGAGTGAGACTCCAACTCAAAAAAAAAAAAGAAGCTGTCAGGTACCTCCAGTAACTGGTGCCAGGAAAAGTGGACCATAAAAGTCATTACTGACAACATGCAGCTATACCTTAACTTCTAAGCAATGCTCTACAGTCAAGTAGTCAGTGTATAGGTACCAACAACCCCTAAATTATAAAAGCAGACTGTAAAACTTGAAAGGTGAGCAGAACCATTTTAGGAAGTTGAGTTCAGCTCTTCTCCCTGGATTCAAATTCAGAAATAAACTTCTTTCCACCAGTTCCCTGTCTCTCAATTTATTGGTGTCGAGGGTTAGCAGCTGAGAGTTACTCAGACTATAACAAGTCCAGGAGTTCGAGAGCAGCCTAGGCAACATAGCAAGAACTCATCTCTACAAAAAAATTAAAAAATTAGGCTGGGTGCAATGGCTTAAGCAGTGGTGCAGCTTGATGAGATCTCATCTCTACAGCAAATAAACAAATTAGCTGGATGTGGTGGCACATGCCTGTAGTTCCAGCTACTTGGAAGGCTGAGGGGACGGATTGCCTGACCCCAGCAGGTCGAGACTGCGGTGGCCATGAGCGTGCCACTGTACTCCAGCCTGGGCGACAGAGTGAGACTCTGATTCAAAAACAAAAAACAAAAAACAAAAAACAAGAGCAAGCAATCAAATGTTTTAAAGGGGTAAAAATGTTGAAAGAGTTCTTGACAAAAGAAGGTGTCTGAATAACAAAGACAAAGTACAGGAAACAGTAATCAACATACATTAGAAAATAAAAGTTAGGCCAGGTGCAGTAGCTCCAGCACTTTGGGAGGTGGAGGCAAGAGGATTACCTGAGCCCATGGGTTCAGGACCAGCCTGGACAACATGGTAAGATCTAAGCTCTACAATAAAATGAAAAATCAACAGAGCATGGTGGCACTACATGAAAGGCTGAGGTGGAAGTCTTGTCTGAACCCAGCAAGTCGAGGCTGCGGTGGCCATGAGCGTGCCATTGTACTCCAACCTGGGCAACAAAGTGAGAGTCCAACTCAAAAAATAAACAATTAATTAAAAAATTTAAAAAAAAAATAGGCTGGGGACAGTGGCTCA